>JBBGZY010000131.1:222500-822500 GCA_037952925.1 Lithobates clamitans | reverse complement strand
GAACACTGGGTGTAATTCTTGATGTCTGCTCTTAATTTGTGCATGAGTGCTGAGCAACAAACGTCCTTTTGTCATACAATGATCACAGTCACATAATGATGGCTGCCGGCGGCTAAAGACACTGGCAGTTATTCGAATGCAAAAAAATGCGACAGACTAGTTGTTGTACTGAAGTCAATCAATGGATCGACTTCAGAACAACCAGCCTGCCCATAGATGGATTGAGATTCAATCCATCCATGGCCAGCTTTATCCAAATTTCTTGCAATGCGGCTCTCGACATTTAAGCTTGGACACACCTGTTTTTACATAAACAAGCATTCTCCAATATTCTGCACTTCAAAGCATATTCGAACAACTAGACCAACTAACCAGGGCAGGAACAAAACACTTTTGTGTGTGACAGCAGGACAAAGCTCTCAATGTAAAAAGAAACAAGGGATTTTTTTTATGCACTGCTGGTGCCTCCTGAGCTCTCTCTGATGCAACAAAAGTGTAAAGAGAACAATAAAGCACTGTTCACATCTATGTGCGTTTTGTATGTGATGCGTTGAAAGGAGAAATACATGATCTGAGAAAAATCTGCTTGCTGCATTTTTAGTGTGGGTTTCCAGCAAGTGTATCTTGGGACAAGTTAGGCATGCCAAAAAAAGGGGTGTGAATTGTCCCTCACTAGTAAACAAAATCTCAGCCAATTGCAACCAGATAACTGTACAACAGGGAGCGAGCACACACGAGTACCCCCATAGTAAGCGGCTTGCTATAGGGACACCTGGCAGGAGAGGGGGGGGTGGGAGCCCAGGGTGCTGGCGGGGGACAGAGAAGAGGATCGGGGCTACTCTGCGCAAGGCCTTTGCACAGGGCAGGAAAGTATAACATGTTTGTTATTCTGAAGAAATAAAAGTTTAGAGAATAAAATGGCGGTCCTTGCAATTTTTTATGCAACACTGTATTTATGCAGCGGTCTTTCAAATGCATTTTTTTTAAATTCATTAACCACTTGCCACCCACCCACCGTCAAATGACGGCAGGGCGGTGCGGCTATCATTCTGGGTGGATGTCAGGGCGGCTTCCCAGAACGGCCGGTTGGGTGCGGGGCGATCGCGCCGTGTCAGATTTCTGTAAAGAGCTGCGGTTCTTTAACGATGTGATCAGCTGTGTCCAATCACAGCCGGTCACACGTAAACACGGAGATGCCGGTAATCAGCGCTCCTCGTCTCACATTGACAGAGTGTGAGGAAAGGAGAGACGATCAGCGCCATCTCCTCGCAGAAGACATATAGGTATATAATGAGGGCACTGATCAGCAGTGCCCCGATTACAATAAAGCCCCCACAGTGACAGCAATAAGTGCCCACCAGCACCAGCAATCAGTGGCCATTAGTGATGCCAGTCAGTGCTGCCCCATCAATGTCACCTATCTGTGCCCACCAGTGCCACATATCAGTGCCACTTATTAGTGCAGCATATTCGTGCCTCTTTATCAGTGCCACCTCATAAGATCCCACCAGTGAAGGAGAAAAATTACTTATTTACAAAACTTACTGACAAACTGTTATTTTCTCCAATAAAAAAAAAAAACCCAGAAGTGATTAAATACCACCAAAAGAAAGCTATTTGTGTGAAGAAAATGGTAAAAAATTCACATGGTTACAGTGTAGTACGACCATGCAATTGTCAAAGTGTGACAGCGCTGAAAGCTGAAAAATGGCCTAGGCAGGAAGGGGGTGTTAGTGCCCTGTATTGAGGTGGTTAAAGTGTATTAAAAAAAAATAAATAAATAAATAAAAAAAAAAAAAAAAAGGAAACAGTAAAGTCAGCCCACTTATTTTGTATAATGTGAAAGATGTTACGCTGAGTAAATGGATACCAAACACGTCAGGCTTTAAAATTGCACACACTTGTGGAATGACGACAAACTACGGTACTTAAAAATCTCAACAGTCGACCCCTTAAAAATTTTTACAGGTCACCTGTTGAGAGTTAGAGGAGGTCTTGCGCTAAAATCATTGCTCTTGCTCCAACGATCCCGGCGATACCTCACATGTGTAGTTTGAACACTTACAACGTACGTATATGTTCGCTTCTGCGCGCGAGTACAGAGGGATGGGCGTTTTATTTTTTTCTTCTTATTTAAATTTTTTATTTTTGCACTGTTCCTTTAAATTTTTTTTTTAATCACTTTTATTGCCATCACAAGAAAAGTGAACATCCCTGTGACAGTAATAGATACTCTTTATGGAGGGATCTGGGGTCTCTAAGACCCCAAACCCCTACTTTGCACTTGAAAGCATTCAAAACGCCACGATCTGCGTTTTTGAATACTTTCGATTTTTGAAAACTGGTGCAGTTGGTTCCAGAGTAAACCGGAAGTGATGTCATGATGAGATTTGAACCAAAAAATTAATCTTGGTCTCATCAGACCACAGGACATGGTTCCAGTAATCCATGTCCTTAGTCTGTTTAAACTGCTGTATGGCCTTGGCCAACGTGCTGCAGCACAGTTTTAGGGTCTTGGCAATCTTCTTATAGCCTAGGCCAACTTTATGTAGAGCAGTGGTTCACAACTCCTGTCCTCAGGACCCACTAACAGGCCAGGTTTGCAAGATAACTGAAATACTTCACAGGTGATATAATTTGCAGCTCAGTGATAGCAGTATTCTAGTCTGCATCTCCCCAAGGTAATACCTAAAATCTGGCCCATTAGTGGGTCCTGAGGACAGGAGTGGAGAACCATTGATGTAGAGCAACAATTCTTTTTTCTTTTTTTTCAGATCCTCAGAGAGTTCTGGTAAATTGGGCCCAATTTGGACATTTTCACATATGGGGTGTACTTACTTTTGTTGCCATCGGTTTAAACATTAATGGATGTGCGTTGAGGTATGTTGAGTGGACAGCAAATTTACACTGTTATAGAAGCTGTACACTCACTACTTTACATTGTAGCAAAGTGTCACCTCTCCAGTGTTGTCACATGAAAAGATAATAAAATATTTACAAAAATGTAAGGAGTGTAGTCACTTTTGTGAGAATATATATATATATATATATATATATATATATATATATATACACATACATATATATACACACACACACACACACACACACATATATACATACACACACTTTTTTCCTTTATTTAAAGATGCTATGTTTCTGCAGTGAATTAACAAGCTGCAACATCCTAAAGCAGGAGATAACTAACAAATGTCAGCTTTTATAACAAAACTTAAATTAGCAATGACCATTCACCAAGAAAGCTGACCTGTGATTTTTTCTTTTGATATTTGAAGTCCTCTTGCTCATTTTTCTCATCTGGGTTGTTTTGATCCAGAACATTTCTGTACCCCAGGCTGGGTATGACATATTCGACTCCTAAATCTAGATCTTTCATCTTCCTTTAGCATCGATTGCCTCTAGTGATGCAATGTCTGCAAAAACTTCAAAACAAACAAAGAAAACACATTAACAAGATTTCATCTAGTTTTATTCTTACTAATCATTCAATAATGTAAAATGTAACTAAAGCCTAAACTTTTTAGCTTTAAAAGGAAGGAAGAAATTCATAAAACCAATCCGATTTTTCTTATTTTTGCAGTTAAATATTAAAAAAAGGGAGATTTCTCTTTAATTCCTGTATTGGAAACAAAAGGAAATATCCCCTTAGGGCTATACAACTCTTGCAGTCCATTCTTAAAAGGGGTTGTAAACCCTCAGGGTTTTTCACCTTCATGCATTCTATGCATGAAGGTGAAAAACCTCCTGTGATGCAGCAGCCCCCCCAGAGCCCCCCTTTTACTTACCTCAGGGCTCGACAAAACCCGGGCGCCAGGTCGCATTTGCGACTAGAATTAGCGACCTGGCGCCTGGGGCAGCACAGCGACAGCCCCCCCCCCTGCCGCCGCGATCGCGCTGGGCCGCGCCGGTAATTGAGGCCCCGGCTTTGCGGCCTACTGCAGTCCTATGGTTCCTGGTTCCTTCTGCAATCGGGCGCCCTCTGGTGGTGGCCGTTGGTATGACAAGACATCCACCAATGCTAATGGAGCAGATTTCCCTACCTGTTTTCACTGCCTGCTCATCTCCTTCCCTTTACTTAGAACCCCCAAACATTATATATATTTTTTATTCTAACACCCTAGAGAATAAAATGGCGGTCATTGCAATACTTTCTGTCACACCGTATTTGCGCAGCGGACTTACAAGCGCACTTTTTTGGGAAAAAATACTTTTTTTTAATTAAAAAATAAGAAAACAGTAAAGTTAGCCCAATTTTTTTTATATTGTGAAAGATAATGTTACGCCGAGTAAATTGATTCCCAACATGTCACGCTTCAAAATTTCATCCGCTCGTGGAATGGCGACAAACTTTTACCCTTTAAAATCTCCATAGGCGTCGTTTAAAAAATTCTACAGGTTACATGTTTTGAGTTACAGAGGAGGTCTAGGACTAGAATTATTGCTCTCGCTCTAACGATCGTGGCGATAGGGGGGGCCCTCTCCTGCCGCCGATAAAAGTGATCTCGCTGCTAATCTGCTGCAGAGACCACTTTTATCTGAAAGAGAACCGCCGGCTCTTGAAGAAGATACCGGGGTTATGGTAGCTAGCTGCTACCATAACTACGGTATTTCTCTTCAAAGACAGGATGTATATATTCGTCCTGCGGGAAGGAAGCGGTTAATTAAAATGAATTTATTATTTGTCACCTCCCTGCTTGGCCCCTTTCACACGGGCTGTCTGATCAGGTTCGCCTGTCAGTTTTAAAGGCGGACCTGATTGGATCCTTAGCGAGAATATGGTGGTCTTGTGTCCCTGCATGGCAGGAAATAAAAGCAGTCACATTAGTTCTAGTCGTCTCTGTGTAAATTTAAGATTGGTTAATTTTTATATTGAAAATAAAGCTTTGTCGGTCGTTTAAAAAAAAAAAAAACACCTGGCTCCTAACTTTTTTAGCTGGCTCCTAGATTCCAAGCAAATTTGTCAAGCCCTGACTTACCTGAACCTGGTCTTTCCAGCGACGGGGATGAGCACACTAGCTCCAGCCGGTGCTTTGGGTCCTGATTAGATAGATTGACAGCAGCGGGAGCCAATGACTACGCTGCTATCAATCAAATCCAATGAAATGGGAGACAGGCCGAGTCCCTCATAGCTGTGTCAATAGAGCGTGCCCGCACGAGTGCCCGAAGGAGAGTGCCTTTCCAACGAGGCACTCGAGAAGAGAAGCCATGCTGAGGAACCCCAGAAGAGGATCAGGGCCACTATAAAACCAACTGCACAGAGGAGGTAAGTATGACTTTAAAAAAGAAAAAAAAAAAAAAAAACACCACCTTTAGATATCCTTAAATTTCTGTCCAAAACTGATAAACGACATTGCTAGATAACATGAAGCAGCATGCCCAGCTCTTTGTGACATCTCCAGCACATGTTGGAAACTTGAGGATAGAAAAGCTGAGTTGGACTTACCAATAACTCCTTTTCTGAGAGTCTTCCAGGACAGCCCATGAGACCTAGGGCTCCTCCTACCAGGACAGGAAACACGCTAACTCGTACCAGATAAAGGGGCGGTCCCCCAGGCTCCACATCAGTAATCGAGAACCGTAGGACATCCCTGTAAAACATATGCATAAAACACATAAAAGACAAAACCGGGTGGGAATCCGGCTGTCCTGGAAGACTCTCAGAAAAGGAGTTACCGGTAAGTCTAACTCAGCTTTTCTCCAAGAGTCTTCCAGAACAGCCATGAGACGATGAACCAGAACTTACTGCCTGAAGGACCTTATGACCAAATGCCTGCTCCTGAGCAGATAGGAGATCCAGGCAATAATGTTTAATGAAGATCGAAAAACTGGACCATGTGGCAACCCTGCAGATTTGTTCCAGTGAGGCTCCAGCCTCCTCAGCCCAAGACGCATGCAAGGCTCTTGTTGAGTGCCCAGTGACAAAAAAAAAAAAAAACAGAGGAACTTCCCTAATTTTGTAAGTTTCAGAAATAGCTTGCTTTAGATGCACTCTTTCCCTTGTGTGCGCCTGAAAAGAGGACAAGGTGTCTGTTTTTCTAATGGTTTTGGTGACCTCAAGGTAGATAAGAAGAATTCTCACATCTAAAAATAACTAAATTTTCTTTCTTGGTTGCCCTTTCGCAAACTTCAAAAGGTTGGCAGTACAATGAACTTGTTATTTTAGGCATAAATCATGGATCAGTTTTCAAACCTACCCGATCCTCAAAAATTGTGAGGAAAGGCTCCTTCACTGACAGGGCCTGTAACTCACTTACCCTACGAGCTTAGGTAATTGCACAAGGAAAATTCTTTTTAAAAGGTAAGCAACCTAACTGAAATATCCTCTAGGGGCTCAAAAGTGAATTCTACCAGTTTGAAGCACCAGGGACAGGTCCCAGGTTGGAAAACTTCTAACCACTATTGGCCTAAACCTAGAAATTGATTTAAAGAGTCAGATATAGTGGGATTTTCCAAGAGAGAAAAAAGGAGAAAACCACTGATAGCTGCCACCTGTACCTTTAAAGAACTAACTGAAAGACATTTGTCGACACCCAAAACTGAAGGAACATCTTGAGTTAATCTTTGATTTTCAGATAACCACGAGTTAAATTTCTTCCAGACCCTGGAATATATGGCTCTAGTGACTGGTTTTCTGCAATTTACCAGGGTCTTGACTACTTTGTTAGAGAACCCCTGGGCTCTTAGTATCTTTTCTTCAGATACCAGGCCGTCAAGCTTAAAGTGGTGTTCCGGCCGAAATTATACTTTTTAAATAAAAATATCCCTATAATACACAAGCTTAATGCATTCTAATAAAGTTAGTCTGTAAACTAAGGTCTGTTTTGTTAGTTTATAGCAGTAGTTTGTTATTTTATAAACTTACAGCAGGCCGTGGCCATCTTAAGTGTGGGCATCTGAAGCCGGACTGTATTTCTTCCTGGATCTCATCCTTGCAGATCTCGCACATGCTCAGTGCAGCACAAGCAGTGTAATAGGTTTCAGGTCAGGTTTCTATAGCAACGGCAGTGTCAGAGGAAGTTGCCGCCCCTTCCCAGAAGGCATTGCAAACAGGAAATGATGCGATGGGCCGCGGCCAGGGAGGAGGAAGTGAAAAATGAATACAGCAGATATACAGTAGGTGCTGAGGAAAAAAAATTAAATATCCAATTCGTTTACAATGCGCAGTTTAGTGAGGGATGCTGAAGAGTTGTAAAAGTGGGTGGAACTCCACTTTAAGGAAACCACCTGTGGGTGCGACACTGGACCCTGCGATAAAGTCTTCTCTCTTCCGAATAGACTCTGTGGAGGCTCTGAGACCAGAGTCTGTAACAGAGAAAACCATAGCCTCTTGGGCCAAAAAGGGGCCATTAGGATAAGATCTGTTTCTTCTAGAAGAAACTTCCAGGGGACTTGCAGAATTAGCCTGATCAGCGAGAAGGCGTAACAGAGGCTGAATGGCCACGGATTCGCCAGAGCATCAATCCCCAATGATTGATCCGCTGGGTTCAATAAAATAACTTCTCTGTCTTGCAATTGTTCTAATCTGCGAACAGGTTCGCTTCGGGACATCCCGTCTGTCGGTACCATTGTGTTGCCGAGATGGGCTCCCCATCCCCAGAAAATCGCATCCATTGTGATCCTGAGGGATATAGAAATGGACCATGGTAGACCTCTTGTTAGGTGGAGGTGCGTCCTCCACAGTGTTGCCAACCGTCAGTATTTTTACTGGCAGCCAGTAAAAATCAGGCAATTTTCTCCTGCCAGTAAAAGTAAAAGGTTGCCAGTAAAAAATATGGCTGTGACGCTCGGCTTGGTCTGGAGCCGGCTGAGACCATCTGAGTGCCTACTACAGTGTGATCGGGCGGCTCTGGCGGAGGCCGTGCCTGAGCGTGTCCTGTGATGTCATGGTGCAATGGAGCCAAGCAGAGCGGCCAAAGCCTCGTGTGCGGGTCTGCGGTATGGGAGAAAGGCACCATCAGTGCTGTTTAGACTGGAGTGGACTGGAGGGACCACTTGGCTTGGAGAGAGACTGTCACTGTGACTCAAGAGGGGACATGTTGTGTTAGTGAGATGTCATCATCATCTGCTGCACACTGCTGCCAGTGTCACTGAGAGTCAATTTTATGCGTGTGCACCATCCTTACTAATTTTTTACCCTCCTGAGTCCTGTCCCTGAGCTACTTACTATATCAAAAATAAAATTAGAAATATGTTTTTTGCCTTATTATCTACCTAAAATCATATTGCTAATTGCATATTGTATTTGTTTGTAGCTTAAATACTCAAATTTGCACTTAAAACTGTCATTTTGTAACTTTTGGAAATGCCAGTAAAAACTTGGCTGTGCCAGTAAATTTTGGGTGTTGTGTCAGTAAATTTCAATCTGGTAGGTTGGCAACACTGGTCCTCCACCACAAGCTTCTTTTTACCCTGGAGGGTAACAAGACCCTTGATTCCAGGGAACTTGCGTCTTCGTCCCAGTTCCTTAGTAGAAACAGCTGTAATGGGCATTGATGAAATCTTGCCCATGGCCCTGTGGGAAAGCAAGAGATCTTCAGACCCACTGCTCTTCAAACCTCTCTCAGCGAGACTGACTGATTGGCCTGTAAGGCTGACATTGTTTGCATCATTTTTGAGACCTTCTCCTGCGGGGAGAAAAACGTTTTGGTCTACCGAGCAAAATTTGTACCCCAGATATATCACTTTCTGGGCCGGAATTAAGGAAGACTTCTCTTTGTTTATTAACCAGCCTAGAGATTGAAGGAAGTCCTGTACAGTCTGGAGATCCGCTAATAACTTTTGGCATGACTCCGCCACCACTAGGGAGGTCGTCCTGGTAAGGGATAATAGTTATCGCTTTTAACCTTAGCGGAGCCAGCGCCTCCCCCAACACCTTTGTAAAAATGCGTGGGGCTGAGGACAGACCGATGGGGAGGGCTTGAAATTAAAAGTGCTGAATCTCTGTTCCCATCTTGACCGCTAGTCTCAAGAATCTTTGGAAGGCTGGATGAATAGGGATGTGCAGATAGGCATCCCTCAAATCCAAAGTGGCCATGAAGCAGTTTGGGTAAAACAGGTTTTTAATTGCAAACATCGTCTCCATACGAAAGTGCTTGTACCTGATAGAACGGTTTAGAGACCGGAGGTTCAAGATAAGCCAATATTTTCCTGATGGCAAATATATGGGAATAAAATCCATTACCCTGATCCGACCGGGGACCAGGATTAGGACCTTTTGAGCTATTAAGTCTCCAAATTGGAGACCCAGGGACCTCTCTCGCTTTTATCCGATCTTGGGGAGGGAAGGTGACCAATAATCGCTCTGGTGGCTGGCAAGAAAATTCCAGCCTGTACCTATTGGTCATTAGGTCCAGGATGAATGGACTTGAGGTGACTGCTTGCCCACTGTGGGAGAAAAGCCCTCAATCTTCCTCCCACTGGGAGACACGAGTCACTGTGGCTTGGCGGGTTGTTGAGGAGGGTTAAACAAGACGCCCCCTCTACCTCTGCCCTTGTGCCCTGTCCAATTGTCCCTTTTTCTAGGGCCTTGCTGCCTACTTTGGCCATGAAAAAAACTCCCTGGCTGTCGGCTCTTTCTTTTTCTCTGGAAAGGCCTTCTTTCTAGCGGCCGTGCGTTGCAGCACCTCTTGCAGACCTGGGCCAAAAAGATAAGGGAAGACCACATAGGCACAACTTTGAGGGAGCGTCGCCTGAACAGGTTTTAAGCCATAGGCGTCTTCTGGCTGAATTCACTAAGGCTCAGGTCCTAGCTGTCATTCTTACCGACTCTGCGGAAGAATTAGCCAAAAACCCCACTGCACAAAAGAGGAGAGGGAAAGATTTCAGAATCTGTTCTCTAGAGGTACCTGCCAACCAGTGTGTTTGTATTTGTGTCAACCATACTTCTAAATTAATGGCTACACAACTGGAGGCCAGAGCTGGTTTAAGATTCCCAATGGCTGAGTTCCAGGCTCTGTGAAGAAGGCCATCTCCTCTTTTATCCATCGGATCCATAAGCGTGACCATATCATCGAACACTAGGTCCGAGTTTTTTGAAACTTTTGAAAAAGGTGCGTCTAACTTAGGATTTTTGTTCCATGGCTGCGCTGTGTCCTCTTCAAATAGAAACCTTCTCTTTAGGTTACTGGAAAAGAAAGGTTTTCTCTCTGGATTTTCCCACTCCAGCTTGATAGTATCAAGAAGGGAATTATGAATGGGAAAAAAAACACTCTAGCCTTCTTCTCATGCAAACCTTTGTACTTAAGGTCATTTTTTGACAATTGTACCTTCTCCTCTTCTATATCAAGTGTCATATAGATAGCCTACATTTTCCAATGATAACTTATACCTCGAGCCCCTTGCAGATTCTCTATCACTGGGCCCACAGCCTCTGCCGGGGGGTTTCACTTTTTTAAACACTGGGCTCCCAGCGTCCCTGTTCGCACAATTTTAGAGACAGGAACTAGCGTCTCCGGCGCCCGCTGATGACGTCACAAGCCCCGAAAGTGACCCCACCAGGTTCTTCCTGTGGGCCAGCTTGGAACACATAAGTTCCACCCCTTCACACGCGGCTTCCTCTCTTCCCCTGCACACTCCAGCTACGCTGTTTAACAGGGAGAGAACAGCCGACTGCCGCCATGCGGCTTGCGGACCTACTCCCCTGGTGGATGTGCCGCTCTGGGACCTAAGAAGAAGGTAGGAATACCACCCCAAAACATCACAGGAGCCACACTCATGAGACCTAGGGGAACCAGTTCCAGGAAACATGTTAATCCCCGTCCAGAGAAAACGCTAATACTGACACGGGGCCTGGAGGACGCCCTTTTATCTGGTGGGGATTAACGTGTTACCTGTCCTAGTAGGAGGAGTCCTAGGTCTCATGGGCTGTCCTGGAAGATGCTTAGAGAAATGATTAAATTACTCTGGGACCCTGTACCACCTTGACAGTAACTTGTATCCCTGTTCTTGGAAACTATTCGCAAGCAAAGATTTATGGACTAATCAAATGACTCGTAAATGACACTTCTAAGTCTGGACTCCCACTTGCGAATATATGGAGGTACAAAGTCTTTATTGGCTGTTATCAATAAAACGAAATAAAACTGTTAGGCCCCTTTCACACGGGGAGCATCCGCTGGACAGACTCAGCAGGGGATCGCCCCGTTGATCTCTGCAGAGCAGGTGGATGACAGGTCCATCTCCACTCACTGTGACCTGTCAGAGCCCCGCTCTCCCCTATGGCGAGATTGGATGAAAACGGGGCCAGCGGATGCGATCGGATGAAAACAGACAGGCTGTCCGTTTTCGTCCGATCGCATCCGTTGGTCCCTGTTTTGAGCCGCGCTTGTCAGATTGGACGACAGGCGGGTGTCAGCGGACACATCTCCGCTGACATCCACCCGCCCATAGAAGTCAATAGGTGGCCCGCTAGGATGCGCCTCAAAAATGGACAGGCGGATCTGAGTGGCTGGATCGCGTGAAAGGGGCCTTGGGAGGTACTAGCCGACTAAGGTACACTAACAAATTGTTAAAGCCAAACTCAAGTTTTAAACTAAAAGCCAAACTCCAGCTAACATTTTTTAAGCAGTTACAGTAAACAGTTTTTTTTTTCCTTTTTTGGGTAAAGGTTTTACATATCTAAAAGCAGACCATTTTTAGCATCCCTGTCAGTGTTAAATGGTTTGTCTCAACTGCAACATCTGCAGGACAGCTTGTTGTGTTGAAACAGACTTACTTGCCAGATCACCAGGTGAAAATAAAAGGAAAGCCTAAAAAAGAATACAATTTTCTTGTACACATTTCCTTGAGGTCAAACCTAAACACTTTCAAATTGTATGCAATCAGGAAGATCCTTGCACTACATAAATGAAGGTAAATCTGAAGGAAATTGAACAACAAAAATTGTATAATGCGTATCCAGCTTTAGAATTGGTAAGCTGCATTATGATAAAAGTTTGCTTTTGGGTTTAAAAACACTTTAAAAGATAAGATGACTTTCAGAACATGTTAAGATTTTCCACCCATTTTTAGGGTGGAACATCTAACATATTCCAGTGAGGGTCCTTCTCTCTGCTGTCACAATTTGAAAAGTTTCCTGTGAATGAATGCCTACAAATTCTACCTGCCATTCCGGCTGATGATTTATAGTACTCAATGAACTACCAGGGTGCTGACAAGCGCTCTGGTAATCCATTGATTCTTCCTGCTCCCAGGTAACTACCTGCCTGAACAAGTTACGGGCAGAGAGCTATGCCGAGTCTGCAGGAGACTGAGATTGCACCCTGTTGATTGCGGGTGCAATGCTCTCCAGGCAAAAAAAAAAAAAAAAGATAATTTTTTTTTACCTGCAATAAAATGTGAACTTATCCTTTAACTTTGAGGGCCAGTTCACACCACAAAAATGCCTTGCAGAGCCGTTCTAGATGCATTTCTGCATGCCTGTTTTTAAAGTGTTTTTGATGCATTCCGGTGCGTTTCTGGATGCATTCCAGGTGCTTTTATTTTCTTTGTTCTCATTTTTTTCCCCACTATACTAGGGTCCAGTGCATTTTTGATGCGTTTTACTGCGTTCCAGTACAGTCCAGTGCAGGAAAAATGCAGCATGTTCTACTTTTTTTTTTCCAGGAAGTGAAAAGCCCTGGAATTGCCTGCACTGGTGTGAACTATGCCATTGGAAACCATATAACCTACTTTCCATGCAAAAAAAAAAAAAATCGATAAAAATCTTGAATCGAGTTAAGAGGTCAAATCGATTCAAACATTAAGCAAATCGATTTTTTTAAATTTTTTTTATTTCACCACGTCGGTCCTGAGGAGCTGCGGGCAGGAGTTTTTAGGCGAGGCTTCGGCCTAGTCCGCAAGGCCGGATGCCGCGGACTAGGCCGAAGCCTCGCCTAAAAACTCCTGCCCGCAGCTCCTCAGGACCGACGTGGTGTCAAAAAAAAAAAAAAAAAAAAACTTGATTCGAATCGTGAATCAAGTTTTTTTTGGAGAAAATCTGCCCAGCCCTACACTGGACTGCATGTGGTGTGGACTGGCCCCAGAGAAACACAGTCTGGATGCGTTCCAGATGCTTTTCTGCATGCGTGTTTTTGATGATGTCCAGTGCATTTTTTCTTAACCTTAAATAAGGACATGTGCGTTCCAGTAATTTTTTCCAGGGATTGTTAAGTAGCGAAGTTTGGTGCCATTCCACGAGCGTGTGCAATTTTGAACCGTGACATGTTAGGTATCTATTTACTCGGCGCAACTTCATCTTTCACATTATGCAAAAAAATTCGGCTAACTTTACGGTTCCATTTTTTTTTTTGCAGCATGAAAGTTTTTCTTCCAAAAAAAAAAAAAACATGTTTGAAAAATTGCTGCGCAAATACAGTGCAAGATAAAAAGTTGCAATGACCTCCATTGTATTCTCTAGGGTCTTTGCTAAAAAAAAACATATATAATGTTTGGGGGTTCTATGTAATTTTCTAGCAAAAAAAAAAAAAAAAGATGATGTTTACATGTAGGAGAGAAATGTCAGAATTGGCCTGGTGGGCAAGTGGTTAAATTATGTCCTGCTTATACAAAACCAAAAGGACAAATTCATACCAGCTGCTGTTACAGCGCAGAGGCTGGTGTGTGAAATAGTGGCATCACTGCAGTGCCAATCAGGGTGGATATAAAATCATTAAAAAAAAAAAAAAAAACAACAAATCTGATTTTTTGGATTTAATTCTGATTTTTTTTGTTTATCAAATTTTAATAAAATGCTTTTGGAGTAAAAATCTAAGCCTTCTATTTAAGAAACAATACTTTAGTTTATTAGGCATGAGAAATGGAGCTTCGTTATAAAACATGAGGCTGTATATTCTGCAATATTTATATTTTTGGTAAACTCATTCAATGAATCCAAGCTCTACAAGCTGAGATAACATGCAGTACATTGATGCATTCACACAATTACACAGTAACTGAGATAAACCAAAGTTCAGGAACATTCCTTTATCCCATTGTTTTGCAAATCTATGTGCACTACAAACTGTATGATTGAATCGGTTCTCATATCGCTGTTTTACTAACCTGGCAGCTTATTACTCTAAATAGGAAACTTTAATTTTGTTTGTAAATATTAAAGATTCTAACTATCAGCAAGAATTAGTCCTTACATTTAAAGATCACCTGTCATTTCAGATCCATCATGTCAGCGCCTGTTAACGGGCCTCCACTCACGTGCTGCCGCCACATCCCTCACCTTGTTGTGTCACTGCCACATCACCAGCCATCCCATTAAAGTTAATGGGACTGTCGTGAGTCAACAGCGGGTCAGAGGAGGGGCCACTACGGGTCAGAGATGACAGTTGATCTTTAAAAATTATGATTTAAATAGAGTTGATTTAAATCTAGCCTTTTTTACTAGTGATTTAAATCATGACTTAAATTAAATCCACCCTGGTGCCAATGCACCGATGATGGGCCACATCGCAGTGTTCACTTTTCTTTAAGCTACGTTTATTAAGTTATATTAGCTGTCCCAACGCGCGAGGCAGTGGAAGGCCTTGCACTGTGCTGAAAAATGAAAATAAAAAAGTAGTCTGCCATACTTTTTTTCACTGCACATCATCCACACATCACTGCAATACACGTGTTGTGAACACGACATATAGGAGAAAAGACATTTTGCTTAATCTTGCAGTGGAATTGCGCTGCAATAGCCTCCCAACCACACCTGGTGTGAATCAACCCTAAAAGCTCACACACTCAGCAAATTCTCCAGTACAGCGTAAATAAAATTGTGCCTTGTGCCCAGGAATTCCTGATTCTACTTACAACTACCCACAGACCTGAATAGTTGCAGGTGGCTGGATGTAGCTATGTGCCACTGCTTGTGTCAAGTGGCAAATGTGCACAGAAGCAAGTTCCCAAACCAAGATTAGTCACATTTAGAGACGTATCTCTGTGTGTATGTGCCCTGCTTTGCATAGAGACTACTGCACGGCTGGGTACAGCTGCCTGCAACCATTCATGTCTATGGCTGGCTGTACGCGGCACGCTTAGGAACAAAAAACATGCTTGCTTGTTTACAAACGTACTGGAGAAAATTCTGGCTTCAGATACACTTTGATTTTATCTCACAAGTATAATATTTGTTTTGTTTGTCTGTATTACAATAGTTTTTTATTTGAACACATATTCTTGGAAAACTTGTCTGATTGATAGAAACTGTTTTGCCATCAAACTGTACAAGCCTAGACTAGTCCTGAAGGAAGCTACTACACTGCAAGCCCACAGGAAGAGCACAGTCAAAGCATATGCCTCTTTATTTCAGTTAGAAAGGAGCTCATTTGATTTCTAGCTGCATATCGCTTGTTAAGAAAAGTGACATCATTGCCTGCTAAACGAGAATCAAGAGAACATAATGAGCAATGAGGGAAGCAAGAAAGGGTGTGTACGACAAGACTGTGGGTATGGATTTACTAAACAAGTTATCTAGTCGTAATTAGTCACATTGAGCTGGCCGTGTTCTGTGATGTTAACGTTGTGTCTCATAGCTTATCCCAGCCACTTCTCCAATTCTAATGAAGGGTCAAGGAGATACCGCAACATTTAAAACCACACAAGTTATCTTTATGCTTTATTCTTTAACCCGTGTACATTTTGCAAAATAGGTGGCCAGTCCTGATGTCACACCCTCTCAAAAGTTTTTTTCCTCTTTAGGCATTCTTTGCATTAAAGTGGTAGCAAAAACAATCTATTTTTACCTGCAGGTAAGCTTATAATAAAGCTTACCTGTAGGTTAAATGAATATCTCTTAAGCCTCATACACATGGACATTTTAAAAAATGGGCTGTAAAGCTAGTAACACCACCTGGAAAAAAAAAAAGCAGCGTTAAAAACGCAATTTTATTAGCGTTTTGATTTGGCCTCAATGAGCGTTTAAACATTGTTTGTAAGCGTTAACGCTAAGGTGCGTTTTTTAACAATAAACATCCCTCTTCTATTTTCCACTCCCAAAATTACCCACATAAACATTTTTACAGCTTAAAAACGCTGATGCAAAAAAAAAAAAAAAAAAAAAAAAAAAAATCGGAATAGCGCTAATGCGTGTTTTTGAGCTTTCTTCGGCATCAAAACAGCTCTAGCGCTGAAGCCTCAGAACGCGCTGGTCCTTTTTTTTTTTGGAGCTTAACCACTTAATAACCGGCCCATAGCCAAATAACGGCTACAGGGCGGTTTTTTAACTCTGGGAGGGCAGGGCGTACACGACTTCCTCCCAGAATTCCACTCTCGCACGCCCGAGAACATCCGTGACCCGGTAAATGGCCGCTGTTAGCAGCCCTTTACGATGTGATCGCTCCGTCAAATGACAGAGCGATCACATGTAAACAAACCGGTGTCATCTCATGACGCCGGTTCCTCTCTCCACTCTGTACTGATTGGTACAGAGTGAGAGGAGAGGGGGAGGGATCGGATGGCAGCAGCGCTGTGGGTTGGATCTGTAGTGCCCACAGCGCTGCTCTGTGACAACTGCCATCCATTCTCAGCCATCCCTCAATGCTCTGCAATGCCCTGCAATACTGTGCAATACCCCACAATACCGTGCATTACCCCGCCATACCCGGCGATAACCAGCCACACCCGGCGATAACCAGCCACACCCGGCGATAACCAGCCACACCCGGCGATAACCAGCCACACCCGGCCATGCTCAGCCATACCCTGCCATACTTGGCTGTACTCAGCCTCTGTATGTGGCCAGGCTGTGGAAGTCTCACACATGTGGTATCGCTGTACTCAGGAGGAGTAGGAGAATCTATTTTGGGGTGTCATTTTTGGTATGTACATGCGATTTGTTAGAAATATTGTATAAATGGACAACTTTTGCAAAGAATTGTGGGGAAAAATTACAACTTCAAAAAACTCATCATGCATCTTTCTAAATACTTTGGAATGTCTTCTTTCCAAAAAGGGTTCATTTGGGGGGTATTTGTACTTTTCTGGCTTGTTAGGGTCTCAAGAAATTGGTGTGACCAATTTCAGATATTGGCACCATAGCTTTTGGACTCTAACTTTCAAATCCAAATAATATCCACCGATTTGGGTTATTTTTACCAAACATATGTAGCGGTATAAATTTTGGCCAAAATATATGAAGAAAAATTACTAATTTGCAAAATTTTCTAACAGAAACAAAGAAAAATGCATTTACTTTTTACTGATTTTTCGGTCTTTTTTCTTTTATAGCACAAAAAATAAAGAACCCAGCGGTGATTAAATACCACCAAAAGAAAGCTCTATTTGTGTGAAAAAAAGGACAAAAATTTCATATAGATACAGTGTTGCATGACTGAGTAATTGTCATTCAAAATGTGAGAGCACCAAAAGCTGAAAAATGGTCTGGTTATTAGGGGGTTTAAGTGCCCAGTGGTTAAAAACGACCATGACTGTTACAGCTCAAAAACGCCATGGTGTGTATGAGCCCATTGAATAACATAGAGTGGGGTTCTTAAGCAGCAAAAAAAGCCGCTGTTAAAACGTCCGTGTGTATGAGGCCTTAAACATGCACTGTTCAGAAGATATTCTAGTGAGCAGCAACCAGTGACGTCATCAGCGCATAAGCTCTGAAAGAACAGCATACCTGTGCTGTTCTTTCAGAGCTCTGTGCCGTCGAAGCAACATTTTTATTGGGACTATGCCATATGAGGCAGACAGATAGGACGCTTTTGGGATCACTGACATTTATACACCGATCAGTGCTATAAATAGCCGATTACTGCATAAATGTCACTGGCAGGGAAGGGGTTAACACTAGGTGGTGATCAAGAAGTTAAATGTGTGTCCTAGGGAGTGTTTCTAACTGTGGGGGGATGGGACTTCCTGGGGAAGGAGACCAATTGCTGTTCCTAAGCAGTAGGAACAACAGATCAGTCTCCTCAGCTCTGACAAAACAGAGACATGTCTCTGTCTCTCTCAGGAGAGATCCCGGGTGGCCAGCAGGCATCGTGACCGCCAGGGACACGCATCGGCTCAGACGGCGCACCCCCCCCTGGTTTCTTAAAGCGGTTGACGTACAGCTACAACGGCTAGCCCAGGGGAGCCAACCTGCCAAAATACAACTGTGGCGACTGATCTTCAAGTGGTTAAACAGACGAAAAATATAGGGGTTGATTTACTAAAATTGAAGAGTGCAAAATCTGGTGCAGCTGTGCATTGTAGCCAGCTTCTAACTTCAGCTTGTTCAATTAAAGTGATGCTAAAGTCTTGTTTTTTGTGATTACAAACAACAAATATGTTATTCTTACCTGCTCTATGCAGTGGTTTTGCATAGGGAAGCCCTGATCCTCCTCTTCTCGGGTACCTCACCGGCACTCCTGGTTCCTCCCTCCTGCCAAGTGCCCCCACAGCAAGCAGCTTGCTATGGGGGCAGCCAAGCCGAGGCTCTGTGTGTCCACTCAGACACAGAGTAGCGGCTTGGCCCTGCCCCCTCTCTCTCGATTGGCTCACTGGCTTTGATTGACAGCAGCGGGAGCCAATGGAGCCTGCTGTGTGTCTCAGCCAATCAGGAGGTAGGGACCAGGACAGCTGAGTCTCTTGTGCAATATTGCTAGATCAAGATGGGGCTCAGGTAAGTATTAGTGGGGCTGCTACACACAGAAAGTGTTTTTTAATCTTAATGCATGGAATGCATTAAGATAAAAAACCTTCTGCCTTTACAACCACTGTAAAGTGGATGTAAACCCTCACATATACCCAGTGAACAGCCTTAGATGATGCACAGAGATGAAACAAATCTCACTACATAAGTTTTACATATATATCTGCTGTGTTCAGCTTGCTCTATTTAGAAAGTGAACATTGTGTTAGAATTTTTATTTCCTCAATCAGCAGTGGGAGGTGAGTTTTACCATATACTGTGTGAGAGCTGATTGGAGGAAAGGCACACACACCCCTCCACATATGCAGAGGAACGAAGATACTTGCAGAGCTGTGCTGTAAATAGGCCAGCTCTCTGCTAATTTATAGCACCCACCCCGACACAAATTTTCAGCTGCTTTTATCTCCCGTGTGGGAGAGCTTGTCAAAAGTTATCATGCCAATAACAGAGCAATGTAGCATCAGAAAGTCACGGACTTGGCTTTAGAAAGAGATAAGAAAACACTACAGATATATGTGCCCATGTCAGATTACATGAATCGGGTTTACATCCACTTTAAGCTTAGACAAAAACCTGGAAGCTGGTATAACAGCCTACGAGAATTACCGCTCTGGCGCGCATTGCGGCCATCAGTGGACTGACACACCGCTACACCGATCTCGGCAAAAGAGCCTCTGATGGAGGCTCTTTACCAAGTGATTAGCCGTGTCCTATCACGGCTGATCACGATGTAAACAGAAAGAGCAATTAATCGGCTTTTCCTCACTCACATCTGACAGATGTGAGTAGAGGAGAGCTGATCAGCTGCTCTCCTGACAGAGGGGTCTGTGCTGATTGTTTATCAGCGCAGCCCCACCCACCCAGGACCACCAGGGATTGCCACCACACTGGACCACCAGGGAAAAGGCCAATCAGTGCCCATCCGTGATGCCTATTAATGCCATCTATCAGTGCCGCCTAACAGTGCCACCCATGAGTGCCCATCAGTGTTGCATATCAGTGCCACATACCAGTGCCGCCTTATCAATGCCTGCCCATCAGTGAAGCAGCGAGTTTTTTTTCAAAATTTTAGGTCTTCTTTTATTTGTTTAGCAAAAAATAAAATGCAGAGGTGATCAAATACCACCAAAAGAAAGCTCTATTTGTGGGAACAAAACGCAAAAAAATGTGTTTGGGTACGGTGTAGCATGACCGCGCAACTGTCATTTAAACTGCGACAGTGCTAAAAATTGGCTTGGGCAGGAAGGGGGTGTAAGTGCTCTGTGTTAAAGTAGTTAAAGTGCTTGTAAAGTCAGTTTTTTTTTGTTTTGTTTTTTTTATCTTAATGCATTCTATGTATTAGGATAAAAAGCCTTCTGGGTGTAGCAGCCCCATAATACTTACCTGAGCCCCATCTCTGTCCACTAGTACCATGGCTGTCTGGGACTCTCCTTCCTGATTGGCTGAGACGCAGCAGCGGTGCCATTGGCTCCCGCTGCTGTCAACCAAACTCAGTTAGCCAATCAGGAGAGAGATGGGGTGGGGCTGGACCACAGCTTTAAGTCTGGTCTGAGTGGATACATGGAGCTGCAGCTCAGCTACCGCCATAACAAGCTGCTTGCTGTGGGGGCACTCAGCAGGAGGGAGGGGCCAGGAGCTCCAGCCAGGGACCCGAGAAGAGGAGGACCCTGGGCTGCTTTGTGCAAAACCACTGCGCAGAGCAGGTAAGTATTACATGTTTGTTATTTTAATAGAAAGAAAAACAATACTTTACAATCACTTTAACATCTTACCAAATCCCCCCCACCCCCAATTTAACAACATCTCTATGCTTTGACTATACAAATGTCATTTGATCTCTGTATTGCTCTATCCAGCAGTATCTTTTAGAAACTGTTATGGAATTAGATGCAATATGTGGCAAACATTAAAAAGAACAAAGATATATATATATATATATATATATATATATATATATATATATATATATATATATATTATATGAAAAAAAGAGACACACTGGACCAAATCTATCCCGAACTGAACAATCAGCTGTGGCCTTGAGAGCTCACAGCTGAGGTCACCTTGTGCCATCCCGATTACCGCTATAATTGTCAAGGCCACAGCCTCCCAGCATCAAACGATCCAGCTACCAAAACACAGTGACACTTCCATTGTACCCCTTCCCCCAGTAGTGGGAGAAAAGCAGGCCTGTGTAGCCTGTTACCAACCGAACTCATCAGGTGCCATGGCAATGTTCCTGAACACCTACGTTTGATGGTTCTCTCCTACGCCCGATGAGCCACATACATAATGCGGCAGCCTGGCATCCCAAGCCTGTGTGCCATTGAGGCTGTAAGAGGATCCAGTGAGCGCACCCCCCTCCCTTCTCTTCTATTGGGGAACAATACGCCCACAGCGCCCCCTGGCGGGGGAAGGGGAAAAAGGGAAGCACAAGAACAAAACATCGCTCGGCCCCGACTCAGGTAACGGCCCAGCTCACTTTAACGGCTACAAGGCTCGGCTAGTCTTGGCTGTGAGGACTGTTCATAGCGGAGAGCTTTGGACTTCACCCGTAACAGGTTGTTGTGTGAATGTCAATGGAGCTAGCCCTGGTAATAATAGGAAGGTAATAATAGGGAGGTTCAAGGAGAACAGAATACAAGGCAGAGCTGCCTATTCCCTCACACAGCCGCAATGTCACCCGGACTACACAGCTTGGAACATGACACCGAGCTGCGTCACTCAGCTTCCTAACACTGCGGCTTCTATGGTCCTGTCACATCACTACTGGAGAGCAACCATGGTCACTAAGGCTGAAAATTTGTCTGTCATATTCACAGTCACTGAGGGAAGATAAGGCCCCATTACCTGGCAGAGTATGAGCGCAGGTAGCTCACACTCAATTCGACTTCGGTCCTGACACTTCCACTGCGGCTCTTCAACTCAGGAAAACAAGCAGCCGGGCTGCGGGTCAGTCCGCGGAGAAACACACTGCGCATGCTCATTAGCCGTGTAGGCTGGCCAAAACCCAGGGGGCGATGGGAAAGGTAGTCTAGCGATAGCAGTTGCCGGGTAGTACAGAATGGGCGAAGTGACTTCATATCCCAGAATGCCGCGCAAGCGAGAGAGGCGTGACTGCACTGTCAAAGAGGAGAAGGGGCGTTCCGCGGCTTTGCGGTCACGCCTTCTGTGCTCGTGCTGCGGCAGCACCCTCTGGAACGTTCTGCTTGTACATGAAATCGAGGCCATTTTAGGCCTGGGTGTGACTAGGCGCTGCTATTGTGTCTCCAGGACATATGCAGTCTGTGGCTATAGAACCAGTGATAGCAGCCTGTGTCACTGTGAAGGTCATGAAGAAAAAGAAATATTGTTTACTGTGTAGTTTTCCATGAAGAAGACAAAAATGTAACCACTATAGGGCCACAGCCTTTCCCAAATCTGTTCATGTCATCAGCTTTCCCCTTTGTAGCATGTCCTAGGGTTATTAGACACCTTCTAGAGCAGTGATGGCGAACCTTGGTACCCCAGATGTTTTGGAACTACATTTCCCATGATGCTCATGCACTCTGCAGTGTAGGTGAGCATCATGGGAAATGTAGTTCCAAAACATCTGAGGTGCCAAGGTTCGCCATTACTGTTCTAGGGCAGTGTTCCTCAACTCCAGTCGTCAAGGCGCTCCAACAGGTCATGTTTTGAAGATTTCCCTCAGATGAAACGGCTGTGGTAATTACCAAGGCAGTGAAACTGATCAAATCGCCTATGAAAAAAAATTGGTGAGCCAGAAAACATGACCTGTTGGGGCGCCTTGAGGACTGGAGTTGAGAAACACTGTTCTAGGGCATGGGTGCTACACCTGCGGCCCTCCATCTGTTGCAGAACTACAAGTCCCATGACGCATTGCAAGGCTGACAGTTATAAACTTGACTCCCAAAGGCTGAGGCATGATAGCACTTGTAGTTCAGAAACAGCTGGAGGGCCACAGGTTGACCCATGTTCTAGGGCCTCAGGGGTGTCAAACTCAAGTTCATCATGGGCCACAGCATTATGGTTGCCCTCAAAAGGCTGGTTGTATCTGTAAGACTTCAGACATCCCAACCTGCAGAAACTCATTTCAGGGAGGTGGCGCTTTGCGCCCGCAAATACCCCCCCACCCCCTGCAGCAAAATTTTATTTAAATCACTTTTTCAATATTTTTTCGCAGTGCTTCTGGGGTAGGGGGTGGGTGATATGTAGACGGTGTCAGTATTTTTTTGTTTTTTAATAATTTTTTTTTTTTTACAATTTTAATTTGTTTTTAATTTTTTTCTCACAATGCTTTTTGGGGGGAGGGGGTTGGGGCAGTGGACAGTGTTGGTAGGGCAGGGGAGAGTGGTGTCAGTAGTTATATATATTTTTTTTTTTTTAGAATTTTTTATTTTTTTTTATATATTTTTTGGGGGGGCTTTGGTGAGATGTCAGGGGTTGAAACAGACCCCTGACATCTCACCTTAGAGACAAAGGGACTGAGGACACACATTCCCCAGTTCCTTTCTCAGCACTAAAGATGAATGAACAGGAGACAGAGGCTCCTGTCCATTCATAAACTGAGCAGAGTAAACACCGTTTACTTTGCTCATTTATCACAGGACACAGGAGCGATCTCGCTCGCTGTGTCCATTAACTAGTTCCCCCCGCAGCCGGCGGGAGATGAGAAGGGGAGCCGGCTGCGGGGGATGATGGGGGCCAGAGGAGAACAAGGGGGTGCGGAGAAGGACATGGAGGGGGCCGGAGGAGAACGGGGGTGGAGAAGGACATGGAGGGAACCGGGGGAGGAGCACACAGAGCAGCTGGGGATGATCAGTGCAGCAGGAGGGACAGCTGTGATCACCGATCCCTGTATAGTTCTTTAGCTGACAGCCACAGGAGGGAGAGAAGGAGAAGCGGCTGTCCGCTAAAAATCTATACAAAGGAAATCGGTGATCACAGCTGATCCCCGCCGAACCAATCATTCCCGGGAGATCGGAAGGTGCTTGCGGGTGTGCGGGAGCCGCCGCAGAAATGCGGGAGTCTCCCGCACCTTCCGGGAGACTTGAGATGTCTGAGACTTTATAAAAGTATCTACTCTTATATTAATCACTTGCCGCCAAATCAGGTACCTGGTACGTCACTTGACTTCAAGTGGTTGTACCGGGGTGATGCCTGCAGCTGCAGCACATCCGCCAGGTAGTTGGAGACCCATACAAAGCCGGGATCGTCAATGATGATCGATGATGTCAACGATGCCATGTTTTGAAAATCAAAAGTATTCAAAAGCACCAATCTTGGTGTTTTGCGAAGTGCAGAGGAGGGATTTGGGATCTTATTGACCCCAGATCCCTCCATAAAGAGGACCCGTCGCATGCCTATTGCTGTCAAAAGGATGTTTAGGTTCCTGTTGCAGCAATAAAAGTGATAAAAAAAAAAAAAATTAAAGCAACAGTGTAAAATTAATTCATTAAAGTGTTACGAAATCTACTACAGTAAAATCAGTCTGTATCTGCAGTAAAGCATGCTTGTTATACTCACTGTGGAACTTAAGGGGTTATTCCTCTGCATTGTGTAAAAAGGCTGTTTGATCCTGTATGCACAGATCCTCCCCTCCTTCCACAGTACCCTGATCATTTCCTGTTAATGCAGTCTATGAAGTCAGGCTGCACATGCTCAGTTTGGTGCGTATTGCTAGAGAGGTTTTTTTTTCTTGGTGCATGTGATCAGCACAGGGCCAATCAGCACTGTCCAGACAGAGGGTCAGGGGTCCTGCAGTCTGATAGGACAATCAGAAACTCCTCCTACAAGCTTTAACCAGTGCTTGGCTGAACACTGATAGAAGTCACAAGACTGTTATATACTGATGATGAGAAAAGGTATTTAGCCGTTTATATTTATTAAAATAATTGCATTTCAATGTTCTGTGTACTGTGGGAGACCAGATATAGTGAATGCAGGGTCCTGGGTTTAGTAACACTTTAAGAAAAAAAAATGTAAAGGGTAAGTTTACCTTTACAGGAAACCTGTAAGGTGAACTTAGACTGGATGGGTTTTACTTCCTCTTTTGTTCCCTGCAAACCCTGCAAAGTAAAAAGAATAATGGCCTAGTATGTATTGCACACTAGTCCATTATGTGGCGCTTACCTGCAAACAAAGCCCGCGCTGTCCCCACTGCAGATCGCATCCATCTTCGCCCCTCTTTTTTCCGGGGCCGTGGACTCCGGCTGTGTTACTGGCCGGAGCCGCATGATGTCACTCCCACGCATGCGAGCCCGAGCCGAGACTCACTTGGGAAGAAACGGTAGGGAGGGCCGTTTATTCACAACGCATGCTCAGATGACATCACAGGCGCACTACAAGGTAAATATCTCCTAAACGGCACAGATTTAGCAGATAATTACAGTACCTATAGTTAAGCCTTATTCGAGGCTTACATATAGGTACAAGTCCTAAAAGGGGGGTTTATAACTACTTTAATGACCAGGCCATTTTTTGCGATACAGAACTACATCGCTTTAACTGACAATTGCACGGACGTGCAACGTTGTACCCAAACAAAATTGAGGTCATTTTATCGAACAAGTAGAGCTTTCTTTTGGTGGTATTGATCACCTCTGCGTTTTTCTTTTTTTCGTTATAAATAAAAAAAGATTGACAATTTTGAAAAAAATAAAAAATTTTTTTACTATTTGCTATAATAAATATCCCCCCCCCAAAAAAAAAAAAAAAAATCAGTTTAGGCCAATATGTATTCTATATATTTTAGGTAAAAAAATTGCAATAAGCATATATTGATTGGTTTGCGCAAAAGTTATACCGACTACAAAATAGGGGATATATTTATGGCATTTTTATTATTGTAGCACAGCTCCTAGGGGACTGCTTGGATTTACCTGCTCATCTGCATCTCCTTGATCCTGTGAACCTTCCAACCCACCTACCACTCTGAGTTCAGACATAATTGCAATACCTTTAAGTAATAAGACAACACTCAATGCGTTTTTATTCTATTAACGTTTACTGGAATACTTCAGTTAAGGTGTGGTTGTACAAAGAGATAATGGTTCAACTGAGTTTGGGATAGCAGCTCAAACTCAGCTGAATGACCACTTAAGAAATGTCAGTTGAAACAGAGGGCAACAACAGAATATTATATACACCTATGTACAGTAGAATACCACTTGGACCTGAAAGGATAAACAAGTTAAAGTGGTGTTCCGGCCTAAATGATTCTTTTTCAAAAAAAGCTTAATGTATTCTAGTAAAGTCAGTCTGTAAACTAAGGTCTGTTTTGTTAGTTTATAGCAGTAGTTTGTTATTTTATAAACTTACAGCAGGCCGTGGCCATCTTAAGTGTGGGCATTTGAAGCCAGACTGTATTTCCTCCTGGATCTCATCCGTGCAGATCTCGCACATGCTCAGTGCAGCACAAGCAGTATAATAGGTTTCAGGTCAGGTTTCCATAGCAATGGCAGTGTCAGAGGAAGTTGCCGCCCCTTCACAGAAGGCATTGCAAACAGGAAATGATGCGATGGGCCGTGACCAAGGAGGAGGAAGTAAAAAATGAATACAGCAGATATACAGTAGGTGCTGAGAAAAAAAATTAAAAAACATCCAATTCGTTTACAGTGCACAGTTTAGTGAGGGATGCTGAAGAGTTGTAAAAGTGGGTGGAACTCCACTTTAAGTAGCAATACTGACAGTACTTCTAGAAAGAGAAACCCAGGGTGGCCTGTTTAACCTCTGATCCTAATGAGAGATGCAGTTAAACATAGCTGGTGCAGAATAGGTTCTATACAGAGCTAGCCAAACTCAGTGGTCACGCACGGTGGGAGGCGGCGGGGGTGAAATACATCAAATTTTCGATGAGCTAGGCCTGAAATCCTACAATAAACTAAAAGAGCAGTTTCCATTATTAGGTAATTTTCAATACCAGTATATTAAGCTAAGTCATGCAGTTTGATCTCAGAGCAACTGCTCGTCCCTGCGCTTGGTAGACTCAACCTTTCTGCAATCTGTGTATGAGGAAACGGAAAAGAGGGGTATTATCTCCAGAATCTATATGCAACTGTTGACTCATATACAGGCACCTGACCTTCTGCCTTGTAGGGAGAAGTGGCAAAGAGACATTGGTCCCATTGACGGGGAACAATAGGAGCAAATACTAAATGCAGGACCTTTAGTGTCAGTGTCAGCGGCACAGATTAGCAGGAAGTGGATGGAAGGCGCGTGATCAGACGCTTACATCAAGAAATGTATGGTTTATTTATGTAAAAGAATACAGACATATAGTCATATAGATATAAAATCATACAAATACTACATAATATTAAAAAAAAAAAGGAAAAACAGGTAACAAAATAAGTACTAGGAAGTTAAAATTGGGGTGTGCCCATATTGAGGCAGGTATTTAAGAAAGGCTGACGCGTTTCGAGGAAAACCTCTTCATCAGAGGCAGGAGAACTGGAGCACAGTCTGTATGGGCCGGTAGGCCGACATGTGTACATGGGGAGAGGTGGTGTGACTAGTAGGAGGATGTGTCCTGTGATGGACAATTGATTATTCCAAGTTCCATACCCAGGTGTTCTAGATGGGGTATAAATAAGAACAATATATACCGTACACTACAGACTGGAGACGTAAGATAAGTTTACATTGAAAAATGCATTCATAAAATGATAAAAAGTATATAATATAAATATATTAGAAATAAAAATTACCATATCAGTACAAACAATTAATTAATGATAGGTAGTAGGATTTTGAAGCACAGAACATGAGATTGTAGTCTAAATACATACAAATGAAAAAATCTACGCATACATAAGTGTACACACACATACTCGTGTACACATACATGCATATACATACACGTGCATAATACAAACGCATGTAAATGCATTAAAAAAAAAAAACATATATGCATATAAGAGGGAGGGGGGGGGGGAGGGGGCGATGGTAAATGAAGTAAAAAGTGCACTGAGACACATTGAGAGATATTGTCTCTCCGCATGGTAAACCGGTTGTGCTTTTGTCCAAAGGACATGCGCATGCGTGTAAAAACTCTGCCAGCACGTAAAACGCTGTGCTTGAACAGATATGTGGAGGTATGCCCCTGTTCACTGAAAGCACAAATGGGGGCACAAAGATGGCCATTTGGTTTGTGCAAAAACAGAAATGTGTTCATTCAAATGGAAATCCACAAAAATATATACAAAAATGCATATATCAAATGTACATAAAAATCTAAAACACATATGCATATATATACATAGATAAAGAAAACAATATTCACAAAATAAATATATGTATATATTCACATAAACCTGTACACATATATATATATATATATATACACACATATGCACACATGTATGTATATATATATATATATATATATATATATATATATATATATATATATATATATATATGTCCACATGCATACACACACATGTGGAGACCACCCCTACACAGCATGTATTGTGCCTAGGAGACTATCGCACCTGTTCATTCTGCATAGGGTGTATAGAATCCTGTTTACAATTGCACCACTGGGTAAGTAGAGACACACCCATATGCCCTAAGAGCCCATTCACACAGGGACGACTTGTCAGGCGACCTAGTCGCCTGACAAGTCGCCTCCCGTTCTGTGCTATGGAACCGTTCTAAGAGGAGCGAGGCAAGTCGCTCCGACTTAGAAAAAGGTTCCTGTACGACTTCGGGGGCGACTTGCATAGACTTCTATACAGAAGTCGTTTTGCAAGTCGCCCGGGCAGTCGTTTGCAGGTCGCCTCGCTGAGGCGACCTGCAAGTCATGTTGCCCCTGTGTGAATGGGGTCTAAGTGTCAGGTCCACCAAGGAGACCTCATACACATGCTGTGGAAATGTCCCAAACTTGTCAGATACTGGAACAATGTTTCGCAACCATTAAATTAATTTATCAGGTTCAGCTGACTGTGGATCTACTGGTGTGCTTGCTGGGATGCTTGGAGGAGGACTCGTACTCCTCTCCAATACACGTAACACTTATTAGACTGCTTTATTTAGCAAGAAAGCTTATTGCGAGATATTGGCTAACCGGGTTATGGCAAGCAAACAGTGGATCCAGGAGGTTAATAACATTCTTATACGAGAAAAAAACACATACTATCATAGGAAATCACCACAAAACTTTGAAAAAATATGGCAATGCTGGCTAGGTGCTCCAGAAGTAGCTCCGCCACAATTAGTCCTTAACAGACTTCTACAATGCTGACAGCATAAAAAGGAGGAGTGTACAGATTAAAGATGCAAGCCAAGATGACACGCATGGTGAAGAGACACAGCAGACTAGAGGCATACGTGGTAGAAGGCATACAAGTAAATAGTTATAAATTGGGAAAAAGGTAGAATTGCTCTTAAAGGTTGAAGGTTCTTTATTAATTCTTGTTCTTAATTTTTATTTTTTTTAGCCTAATTTTCTGTTCCGTTGTTTTATTGAAGTTAATATAAAAGGCAGTATGGAAGTTGCACCTGCATTTATATAAATTACATTATAAAGTCGTACATATTTTTCTCTGTAACTGTATGAATATCTATACACTTTATATAGAAAGCATATATACATATTTGTATTGAAAGTGCCTTTTATTTCTATTTTGACATAATAAAAACTTTTTTGATTAAAAAAAAAAAAAAACATAGCTGGTGTAAGGGCCCTTTTAAGTAGCAATGACAGAATGTCCCCGTCTCAGATCTGGTCTTCACTGGCAGTCGGAGCTCATTAATTGTATCCAATAGGGTGTAGTAACAGAGCGGTAGTTTATCTTGTGATGACTGTAGCTAAAGAGAATTATGTACAGTGTTCAAACAAAGGTGCAGTGAAGTGTTCCCAAGGTAAAGCTGTCTGTGCACAGTGAAAGGTTTGCAAAGATGGGTGATGGCCCTCTCACCAACGACCAGGCCGATTCAACGCCATCCAGCTAGCGACTCCTGAATGGATGTTCTGGCTGCAGATCCGCTTGTGATCATCCCTTATTACGGAGCACGAAGCATGGGTACCTGCACTGTAGAGACGGTGCTGATAAGAAGTCCGATGACCAGCAGGCAGCTCTTCCCAGCAATCTCCCTGGTGGTAGCAAAGATCCCTGGCTTATGTAGTCTGGATGCATAGTCAGGCAGGGGAACAGCTGTCTGTTGGAAATACCAATCCCACAATCCCTTTGGTTGGGCTCACAACTATGATGTCAGTCTGATAACGCTGGGCACTAGAGAGATGTCATGGTATAAGATAGGGCAGGGAATAGCTGTTCATGGCAATTACCGTATTTATCGACGTATAACATGCACTTTTTTCCCCTTAAAATCAGGAGAAAATCGTGGGTGCGTGTTATACGCCGATCCCCCGCTGATTGTGAGTGGAGGAGCGAGCGCCGCCGATATACATACATAGCCGAGTGTACTCAGCTAGTCTCGGCTCTGCTCACAGTCACGCCCAGTCCCGCCCTATGATGGACATAACACAGGGACTAGGCATGACTGTGAGCAGAGCCGAGACTAGCCGAGTACACTCGGCTATGTATGTATATCGGCGACGCTCACAGTCACGCCCAGTCCCGCCATTGGACCTGTGTTATGTTCATCATAGGGCGGGACTGCGAGAGGAGCCGAAAAGAGCCGAGATACACAGGACCGGCTCTGTGTATCTTGGCGGCACCATATTTAAACTGCAGTGACACTGACAAGGCTGCAATGTCACTGGGCAAGGCTGCAAAAAGCACTGACAAGGCTGCAGATGGACACTGACAAGGCTGCAATGACACTGGGCAAGGGTGCAAATGACACTGACAAGGCTGCAGATAGACACTGACAAGGCTGCATTGATGGGCATTTAAATGTAAGGTTTTTTCCTTAAAATTCCCTTCTAAACGTGGGGTTTGTGTTATATGCCGGCGCGTGTTATACGCCGATAAATACGGTATAGTCCATATTGCTACATCATTATTATTTTTTTTTTACTAGCAATGGCGTGATCAGCGATTTTTAGCAGGACTGCGCCATTGCAGTGGACAGATTGGATGCTATTGACACTTATTTTGGGACCAGTAGATCAGAGCTAAGAATAGCCACTGATCAATGTATAAATTACATTGGCAGGGAAGGGGTTAACGCTAGGGGGCGATCAAATGATGCTCCTAGGGAGGTGTTTCTAACTGTGGGGGGAGTGGACTGACTGGGAGTTGAAAGAAACCACTGTTCCTAATCACTAGGAACAGACAAGCTCTCTCTACTCCCCTGACAGAACTGGGATCTGTTTGTTTACATTGACAGATCCTCATTCTGGCTCTCTGTGGAGCAAACGCAGGAGGCCGGCGGACATTGCAGCTGCTGGCCATGCGCATCGGCTCTGGTGCGGCGCACACCTGCTATAGCCATTAAAGGGACCGCCGTACTGGAACGGCGATTCTCGCAGCCAAGCCAATCTGCTGCAGTATAACTGCAGTGGCTGCTCGGCAAGCGCTTAATCTCCTAAACATACCTTGTAAAATAATAATATGGCTTACCTGTAGGTAAAATGAATATCTCCTCAACCTGTACGGTTGAGGAGATATTCACTTTGCATGCTGAAGTCAGCGGCGCATGCGCTGTGAATGCAGGCTGAAGGTCCGGCAGACGCTGCCGGACGTTGCCGGGAAGAAGACTCCCATGCGCATGCCAGTCACAGTGCCGGAGCCGCAAACCCGGAAGACACTCCAAGGGCAAAATGTCAGCTCCCTCAGCGTGGCCTGGCCTGCAATATGTGGACCTCGTTCTAAGAAAAGTATTTCATAATGAGCTAGTATGCAGTGCATACTCCCTAGCCTGACATGGAGACGAGTGAGGGGAGATGAGTGAGGGGAAGATGGCCCCCACCCGTCTCCATATCATTGCAGGGCGGAAGCGACATCACTTCTGTCCAATGCTCTTAAAGGGACATTTTTTATTTTTTTTTTAATTAAATAATAAATATATTTTTTTACCTCAGATCTCATATTTAAGAGGTCCTGTCATGCTTTTTTCTATTACAAGGGATGTTTACATTCCTTGTATTAGAAATAAAGTGACCCAATTTTTTATTTAATAGAACAATATAAAAATTAAAGTAAAATAAATAAGAAAAAAAAACAAAATACAGCTTGTTACATGTAAGCAAAAAGTGGCAGAAATGGCCTGGAGCTGCATTGATTAAATCAGCTAAATACATTTCAGGTGCATCATAAGAAAAGGTGTTCAATGGTTAACAGTTAATATTCTTTCATAGGTAGCAACATCGCATGTAGAAAAACCTGTGTGTGGGCAGATGATCAATCTACCACTGCTTTTTCCTCAAAGAACTGACAACCTCTGGAGGAACCCTGGTTGAGAAAAGGCTGATATAGAATATACCGCATCTCCCCAGTTGCTGATTTGGATGGGTTGAATACCTGTCACTCCGCTGGTACACAGTGGTTTCTCCTGACAGCTCGTATGTCCAGTAGTAATGTATAAACCATCAGGAGAAACAATAGCATGTAGCAGGGGAACAGGTATTCTGTACACTAGGAAGTGTAAATCAGGGCCGATCCCAGGTGGGGTGCACGGGGTGCAGTGCACCCGAGCGCCAGAGAGGTGGGGGCGCTGAAGCGCCAGAGTGCTCCCCTCCCTCCTCCTCCTCTCTGTGTCCAGAGGCGGCTCTCTCCACAGGTCACCGCCGCCACTGTATTTTTCGAGGCTCAAGCCCGTCCCCCCTCCCTCCTCCTATCAGAGAATGAGAGCAGCCCGTCTGTGTGGAGAGAGACCAGCCACGCAGTGACATCGCTGGGGGGGGGGCGGTCTGTGCCTGATGTCTTCTCCTCCTCTGTCTCTCACTCCCGCCCAAGCCTGTTTCCATCTGCTCTCCACCCGGGCGGTGCGGCTGCACACTGTCCTCTCCTCACTAGCTGCCGCCCGGGTGTTTTTATGTACACTAATGGAGAGAGGGGGGTCTCTACTAATAGAGGGGGGTTGTCCTGGGGGGTCTGTACTAATGGAGGGGGGTTGTCCTGGGGGGGGGTCTGTACTAATGGAGGGGGCTTGTCCTGGGGGGTCTGTACTAATGGAGGGGGGTTGTCCTGGGGGTCTGTACTAATGGAGGCGGGGTTGTACTAATGGAGGAGGTTTGTCCTGGGGGGTCTGTACTAATGGAGGGGGGTTTGTCTTGGGGGGTCTGTACTAATGAAGGGGGGGTTGTCCTGGGGGGTCTGTACTAATAGAGGGGGGGGGGTTTGTCTTGGGGGGGTCTGTACTAATGGAGGGGGGGTTTGTCCTGGGGGGGATCTGTACTAATGGAGGGGGTTTGTCCTGGTGGGGGTCTGTACTAATGGAGGGGGGTGGTTTGTCCTGGGGGGGGTCTGTATTAATGGAGGGGGGCGGTTTGTCCTGGGGGTCTGTACTAATGGAGGGGGGTTTGTGCTGGGGGGTCTGTAGTAATGAAGGGGTTTGTCCTGGAGGGTCTGTACTAATGGAGTGGGGGTTTGTCCTGGGGGGGTCTGTACTAATGGAGTGGGGTCTGTACTAATGGAGGGGGGTTGTCCTGGGGGGTCTGTACTAATGGAGGGGGGGTTTGTCATGGGGGGTCTGTACTAATGGAGTGGGGGTTTGTCCTGGGGGGGGGTCTGTACTAATGGAGGGGGGTCTGTACTAATGGAGGGGGGGTTTTCCTGGGGGGGGGATCTGTACTAATGGAGGGGGGTTTGTCCTGGGGGGTCTGTACTAATGGAGGGGGGGTTGTACTAATGGAGGAGGTTTGTCCTGGAGGTCTGTACTAATGGAGGGGGGGTTTGTCTTGGGGGGTCTGTACTAATGAAGGGGGGGTTGTCCTGGGGGGTCTGTACTAATGGAGGGGGGGTTTGTCTTGGGGGGTCTGTACTAATGGAGGGGGGGTTTGTCCTGGGGGGGATCTGTACTAATGGAGGGGGTTTGTCCTGGTGGGGGTCTGTACTAATGGAGGGGGTTTGTCCTGGTGGGGGTCTGTACTAATGGAGGGGGGGTGGTTTGTCCTGGGGGGGTCTACACCCAGGAAAGTACACCCAGTACTCGAGAGGGCAGTGCTGAGAGACCACCAGCAGAGAACCCCGCTGCCCTGCGCCACCAGAGGGAAAGCCACACAGCCTAGCACCATCCCTGGTGGAGAAAGGAATGGAGTCATTTTAGGAATACAGATCTGGGTGCTACCCAGTGGAGTCGCCATGGGCAATTCGGAGTGAGCTGACTCCTGATTAGAGGAACCATTGCTGTATTGCTGGGTCAGGTGAGAGGACCGATCGGCCATTATCTACTAACGTCCATAGGAACTGCAGTCTCTGACCATCTCCTGTATTATGTCTGCAGTCTTTGACCGTATTATGTCTAGGGGCTCTTTCTAACAGACAGCCCTCTGTGTGTGCATCAGAGAGACTCCCCTCCAGGTCTCATTAGTGTACTCTCTTCCTGTATTTTCTTTATTGTTAAGAGATCATGTGAGGATCCCAAGGTTAACGAAGACTTCTAAGGGGAGCATCTCTGTGTTTGAGTCGTTGCCATAGAAACATTTGTAAAGGGGAGGAGTTAGTAAGATGACTACGCCCATGTGGGGGCGCCAGAAATATTTCTGAACCCAGGCATCTGTGACCCTAGGAACAGCCCTGGTGTAAATAGCCTGCTTGTCTGGGAAGAGAAGCAGTGGTATGTCAACTCACAGGCCACCAGAAAGGTAGGTACATTGTATTTCCTCTTGTTTACCAGGAATTCCATTTGGACCTGTGGTGGCAGGTACACTTCATAGTGTATTACTAAAATGAGAATGATTCAGCAAATGTGCACAGGAATTGGTGTTTATCACTGGTTTGCAAATGTGTGATTACATCAATAAGATTTAATCCAGAACATAATTTCCTACCATGCAGAAACCTTGTGATTACAATACACTACAAAACACTTGGGCTCCATGCACACTGAAGCTCAAAAAAGCTTTTTATGGACGTCAGACTGCTGTCAGAAAACTCTGGTTGAAAAACGTGCTTTTAACAGCATTTTGTACTAGCGTATATAAGCGTTTATCGGCGTTTGGTGGTTTTTTTGGCGGTGAAAAACGTCACTTTGAATGCGAATTTCTGGCGTTCAGAAAAAAGCCCATAAACTTCACTACTCATTAAAGCTAAAAAACGTCCATGTGTGCATGGACACATAGGCTAACATAGAGTGGAGTTTATGGGCTTTTAAAAAAAACGCCCAAACTCCAATAAACTGCAGTTTATGAGCTCCAGTGTGCATGGAGCCTTAGCCTTAGAACCATTTCCTTCCTGGGTATACTGTTTGACCCTGGCTGTGAGTGATCGCTGTTGATTCCAGCAAAAACACTGCTGGGACCTGCCACACCTGACTGCTGCACCTTCTGTCTTAAAACATCACTGAAAACATGTTTGTGTACATTTTTTCTCTATATAGAGAATCAGAACATTATGAATAGAATGAAAATGACTGCAACACATCACACGTGTTCAAGGATTTAGACCCAGGATACAGGAATATTACAGTCCATAATAAAAGTCAAAGTAGAACTGAAGGCAAGACTTTTTTTTTTCTTTTTGGGTAGGTTAGAGGTTGTTATAATTGCTATCCGTTGTGTCACACCTGCGTCCCCTTGGGGAGATTTGTCTTCACTTCCTGTCCCATAGCCAAAACAGGAAATGAGAGGAAATTCCTCCAAAGTGAGGAAATCACTGGTTGTCACCAGGGTCACCATAACTAGTGTGTCCCCATTGGAAGATCTTCGCTCTATTCCTGTTCTGATTAAAATTCAAAATTAGGGATTTTCTTTCATTTTCCCTCTGTGTGATATGGGTCACCAGAACAAAAAAAACGGGTGATGCTTTCTAACAGAGATACAGACAGCAATAACCAGTTCCCGTCCGGCCTATAGTACAATGAGGGCTGGGCAGGACCGCTCTAGTTCTGGGTGGATATCACATGATGTTCTCCCCAGAAATCTCCCTGCACGCATCCCATAGGCAGTGCTGCAGTGTGATCTGTTATCCGTGTCCACTGGTCACGGCCGATGACAGATCAGTGTATGGGCCCACTGCTTGTACACAATTAATGGCTTCCATTCATGCCATTTATTGTGTACTATTGTGTTGATCTTTGTGATTTATCACAGTGATTACATGGTACAGACAGGGCCAATCACAGCCCATCTGTACCATGGGATGATTAGCTGTGGTTACTCACAGCTAATCACAATAGTAAACACTTGATGAATTGAGTTCATTCAGTAAAAATGGTTATTTATAACAGTGATAATCACTGTTATAAGCAATCATAGCATGCCAAAAAAAAAAAAAATTCTGATCATCACACCAGTTATATGAGGACGCTGTACTGCACTGATGACCGTATGTAAAAAAATATATATAAAATCAAATTGTGAAAAAAAACTATTTTTTTTAAGATCTTGATTTTCCCAAAAATTGTGACGAAAACAACTTAAAAAAAAATCTTGGGTTATTTATACTGTCCTGGCATTTTCAAGCCTCAAGAAATGAGTTAGGCCGTCAATACATCAGCATTGCTCAATTTTCAGAAAGATATACCATAGTTTTTGGACTCTATAATTTTCCCACTGGCTAAATAATATACACTTATTTGGGTTATTTTCACTAAAGAAACGTAGCAGTATAGATTTTGGCCTAAATTTATGAAAAAAGATTATTTATTTGTAAAGTTTGATAACAGAAGCAAAGAAACATTTGTTTTTTTTTCAACATTCACATTTTTTTGTTTAGCAAAAAATAAAAAACCCAGTGGTGATTAAATACCACCAAAAGAAAATGGAAATTTTCCTATCAAATATTTACTGTACTTTTCCTTTCCGGATGGACTCCATGGCATATGTTTGGTAGACCCGCCTTCGCTCCTACCCCATAGTACCCCACTCCCATAAATTTTCAGGCTGAGCCAGAGGCCACATTTGGTAACTAGCCTACTCATGACACTGAGAGGGAACTCCTGCTGCCACAGAGTCCATCATGAAAGGAAAATTACGATAAGTATTTGATAGGAAATTTTCAGTTTTCCTGACAGACTCCATGACAGCATACATTTGGGAACTAACTAGTCCAAAAAATAAAAAATAAGAGGGTGGAAAGCCGTAAAAAAATAAGGTTTTCAACATAGCACTTAGACAACAGAAACCTCATGGATAGATACTAACAGTAGTATAGTATATACAACTACTACTACAGCAGTATAGTTTATATACTATAGTATAAGGAAGACTTTAAGACCAGTGAAAATAACCGCTGCACAGGCGAGTGGAATAGACCATAATCTTCATAGCATGCTGCCTCATGGGGTGCACGCTCTGCCACTGCCAGCAGATAACTCATGGAATAAAAGAAGATAATCGGCTGCACTCTCACACGATGCAATGTCAGCTTGATTAAATCAAAAGTAAAAATATCATACACACATGGGCAGAGGAGACAAAAAAGTTAACGTGTTTCACACGGAGATAGTGCTTTGTCAAAATTACATGGAAATGTAATTAATATCCCAGTATATATGGGAATAACCGTCAAAGAACATAAATGTGTCCAATTTCTTAATTACACTTCCTGTTTTTCGTTTCATTATGAGTGTTCAGATTTAGCAAATCCTCAGTAAAGTGATTCAGGTGATACAAAAGTGCATATATAAAAATAAAAAAATAAAATTTGAAACATAGTACCAATTATCATCCAATAATTTTAAACAAACTTGAAGAAACTTTAAAAACAAAAATAAGCACAGCTACAGACTATAGTAATAGTAATTGTTGGTCAACATTTGTGTGACCGTGTGTATGCAAGACAAGTTAGAGCCAACAACCTTCAAACAAAATTCCACAGTTTTGTTGACGGAAAGTCCAATCGTGTGTATGGCATTATAGTACATTTCTTCATAGCTCAGTCTTTACCCAAGCTGGACTGAAAAGAGATCTCATCTGGAGCTGGCAAGGAAGTTCAGAGCAATTAGTAAATCCCACCTAGAGAGTCGTGGCTCTCCTTCGGGTCTCAGATGAATCTCCCCATCAAAGTATTGGATGAATAAGGTATAGTCTAGTCATGAGGCATTGTATACAGTGCCTAGAAAACATATTCATACCCTTTGAAATTTTCCACATTTTGTCATGTTACAACCGAAAATGTAAATGTATTCTATTGGGATTTTCATGTGATAGACCAACAGAAAGTGGCACATAATTGTGCAGTAGAAGGAATATGATAAATGATCTTCAGAATTTGTTACAAATAAATATCTGAAATGTGTGGCGTGCATTTGTATTCAGCCCCCTTTACCCTAATACCCCTAACTAAAATCTAGTGGAATCAATTGCCTTCAGAAGTCACCGAATTAGTAAATAGAGTCCACCAGTGTGTAATTTAATCTCAGTATAAATACAGCTGTTCTGTAAAGCCCTCAGAGGCTTGTTAGAGAACCTTAGTGAACAAACAGCATCATGAAGCCCAAGGAACACACCAGACAGGTCAGGGATAAAGTTGTGGAGAAGTTTAAAACAGGGTTAGATTATAAAAGCATATCCCAAGCTTTGAATATCTCACAGAGCACTGTTCAATCCATCATCCAAAAATGGAAAGAGTATGGCACAACTGCAAACTTATAAAGACATGGCCCTCCACCTAAACTGACAGGCCGGGCAAGGAGAGCATTAATCAGCGAAGCAGCCAAGAGGCCCATGGTAACTCTGGAGGAGCTGCAGAGATCGACAGCTCAGGTGGGTTAATCTGACCACAGGACAACTATTATTGGCCTTTATTGAAGAGTGGCAAAAAGAAAGCCATAAGAAGTCCTTTTTGCCATGTGGTGGTGGTGGTGGTGGTGGGGGGGGAGGGGGGGCGCAGCAAACATGTGCAAGAAGGTGCTCTGGTCAAATGAGACCAAAATTTTACTTTACTATGTGTGGCAGAAAACTAACACTGCACATCACCCTGAACATACCATCCCCACCGTGAAACATGGTGGTGGCAGCATCATGTTGTAGGGATGCTTTTCTTCAATAGGGACAGGGAAGCTGGTCAGAGTTGATGGGAAGATGGATGGAGCTAAATACAGGACAATCTTAGAAGAAAACCTGTTAGGCCCCTTTCACACGATCGGACCGTTCAGATCCGCCTGTCAGTTTTGACGGCGGACCTGAACGGGCGATCCATGTTAGCCTATGGACCGTCGGATGTCAGCGGAGACATGTCCGCTGACATCCGACCCCGTCCGATCCGCCAAAAGCAGACGTATGGGCTCCACGTCCAGATCCGTCGCTGGCGGATCTGATCAGGTGAGATCTGACGAAAACGGACACGCTGTCCGTTTTCGTCCGATCCCTCCATAGGCGGCAGCGGCGCCTGACAAGCCCCTCCCCGCTCAGTGAGCAGAGAGGGACCTGTCATCCGCCGGCTCAGCGGAGATCAACGGACAGATCTCCCGCTGAGCCGGCGGACCGAGGCGGGCTCCGTAGAAACGGAGCCCGCCTCGTGTGAAAGGGGCCTTAGAGTCTACAAAAGACTTGAGACTGAATCCTAAACATACAGCCAAAGCTACAATGCTCAAAGTGTCAGGCTAGGAGCAGATAACAGGTAACAGTTCAGGTGTGCTGATTATGCAAAGAGTTCAAACAATGAGCAGGTCTAAGCAGAGCAGGTCAGCTGGGACTTGTAGTTCACCACTGCAGATGAAGGTAAATGTTAGCTGGTTCTTGTAGTTCACCGCTGCAGATGAAGGTACTACAGTAGAATCAGGCAAAGCGAAGTCTAAGCAAGCTGGGTCATACACAGGTAGATCTGAGTCCAAACGGTACCGAATCAGAATCGAGCAAGCAGGGTCATACGAGCCAGGTCATACACAAAATACACAGAGCAGATATCAGCTGGATCAAACAGTGGCACACAAAGGTAGCAACTCTATCATGAGCACTGATTGAATGCTGATACAGATGATTTAAAGGTGAGATGGCTAATCACACTTGTTTCCCAGGCAAAGGCTGTGTCAGGTGAGTTGTGCTGGGTCCTAAAGGGATCCCAGTACTGACACAAAGCATATTCATGAGTTAGAATGGCCCAGTAAAAGTCCAGACCTAAATCCAATTGAGAGTCTGTGGCAAGACTTGAAAATTACTGTTCACAGATGCTCTCCATCCAATCTGACAGAGCTTGAGCTAGTTTACAAAGAAAAATGGGCACACATTTCACTCTCTAGATGTGCACAGCTGGTAGAGACATACCTAAAAAGACTTGCAGCTGTAATTACAGCAAAAAGTGGTTCTACAATGTATACAAATGCACGCCACACTTTTCAAATATTTATTTGTAAAAAATTTGGAAATCTATTTATCATTTGCCTTCCACTTCACAATTATTTATCACTTTGTGTTGGTGTAGCACATGAAATCCCAATAAAATACATTTATATTTTTGGTTGTAACATGACAAAATGTGGAAAATTTCAAGGGGTGTGAATACTTTTTCAAGGCACTGCTTGACAGGGACTGCAGAGATCTGCCCTCTAAGAGAGTTTTATGATAAGTTGAAATTGAGAATGCACCTGACCAGAGGACTGAAGCAAAAGAAAACAAAGCAGTCCAAACTAAACAAGCTTTATTCAAATCATTTTGTAGGATTAGAGAAACAACAGCCAAGCCTGATCAGTCTCTTCCTGCCAGGATGAAAAACTGTAAAAGACAAACAAGGGTGGAGTATTGCACTCTGCGACAGAAGGTCTCATGCAAGAGAAAGATCTTCAATCTGATAACCTGGTATCAAAAGCAGGAACCAAGGCCTGTTTGGCCAATGGGGAATTACTGCAATAATTGCCATGGTCTTTAGCAATAGACCCCAGGTACCTAGGGAAAGCTTTTCAGTTTGTAATAGTAAGGAGATGCTAGCGGACCTAACTCTGACATATTGTCCTGAGATGAAATTCACTTTGAGGAACCTGGATGTAGAAACCACTTGTTGCTCAGATTGCCCACATAATATGGATTCTTCCTAGAAGTTCTGAATGTGGACTCAAATGAGATGATAGAAAGATTCTACTCCACCCATATCAAAGTCATCTCTACCTCTTCTCAGTGGACTGACCCTGCAGGTTCTGACCTGTCCCCTGATGTAGGGCACCACTGTGATATTGTTTAGCCTCATTGCAGATTAAAAAGGCTGCTGTCAGGTGACAAAAAGCAAAGGGAGCATAAAAGAGCTTTCCGGAAAACTAGAATGATCAAAACAACTTCCCGAGAGGGGAGTTCCACTGGCAAAAAAACTTCCCGACAGGGGAGATCCACTGGCAATAGCTTTGCAGCACAGAATATTTATAACTGTTCCAGCATCCAAGGCTTAATTTGCCTGTTTGCGTGACATGAATAGCTGGGTGCATGATCAATATTGGAGAAAATTTCAGGACAGGAAGCCTTCTCCATTGAGCCCACCTCAATGTACAGTAGGTATGGGAGAGACCATGGTCTTGATCATCAGGCATTGAAACACTAACAGGTGTAGAGAGGAAAACCAGGATTACCCAGCATCCTACCACTAGTATGCTCTAGTGGCAAAAACAATGTATCCTGAACCGTGATGAATGAAGCCCCCAGATACACCCAAGATTTGCATAAGGCGTCAAATGACCCTTTTTGATAGACTAGTCAGCCAATCTCTTGTAGGGTTCTGAGAACTCCCTCTGTATTCTTGACAGAGATCCCTGTCTCGAGAAGGAGTAGAACCAGAATCCAATCAGCAAACATGTATGCTGCATAATGTCTTGACCCATGTAGAAACAGAGGTATGTCAGAAAAGACAACTTTGGAAGTTAGAAATAGACATCCCTCTGAGCAATTATAGTACTCATCTTAAAATGACATCTGCTGGAATTTGAATTGCTGTCCCTACTCCTAGAGATGGTAAGGTTGATGTTTGCTAGCAGAACTTGTTTATTGTTGCAGGAGCAAAGGATTCCTCCTGGCACAGCCAGAGGCTTAAAGGTGACTGAATGTTCAGCATGGCCTGAAGTGCTTGTTCTGACGGTCCACCCACCTGAAACCAAATCTGTACCATCCAGGGAGGTAGATAAGGGGGGTCAGGGGGGTCCAAAACCCCCCAGAGTGTCAGTCAATGGCACAGCAGCTAGGCTACTGTAGCCTGTCAGCTGCAGGAGCCACAGTGCCACTGGGAAGACCACCTGTCGCCTCCATTTTGCTGACAAGCAGGGTCCAGCTGGGACAATGGATATCAGATCAAAATACATTTGTTCCCTGAAAAGAGCATTGTCCTTCCCTTCAAATTCATCTGTGGGCTTCCTGTGTTAGTGGGTGTGGGATGAAGCAGCTCTGATGCAGGATAAGCCTGAACAAAAGCTGCATGCAACGAGTGAAGGTCCTGCAGTGATCCGAGGTGAGAGATCTGCTACTGACTGCACTGCAATGTAATCGCTCTCCTCCTTCACTGAGCTTTCTCCACTCCCATCAACTTCCTCTCCTTCCTAGTCATTTAGCCCTTCCTCCTCATAAGTTCTCCTGATACATGGGCACCTTTCACTCCCAGCTGCACTTCACCTTCATGTACTACCTGTCTACATCTTCCCGGTAACACCATGGAATAAATCACACACTCCCACGCTGATCCTCATCACCCCACTCCTTTCCAGTTCACTTTCTCTTGTTTCTGCTCTCCAGTCTCATAAATCTGCACTTCCACCCACCCAGGATTACTTTTTATGTATTCCAACTGTTCTGTAACCTGGTAAATTCCTTGCAGTCCTTTAAGGAGTAGTACATGTATACAGTGCAAACACTGTCTGCAGCCATGAATAATACAGCCACAGCACCTGTGATCATTATTATAATGCTGATGACCATACTGTACAGCTTGTGTTTTACTGTAGTGTATATAGGCTGTACAGTGTGGTCATCAGCATCATAATAATGATTGCAGGTGCTGTGGCTGCATTATTCATGGCTGCAGTCAGTGTTTGCACTGTATAATACTACTCAGGGCTTTATTTCAGCTGAAATGTGGGACTCCTGAACCCTGAACTCTGTACATAGCACACCCTGAACCCTGCACTCTGTACATAGCACACCCTGAACCCTGCACTCTGTACGTAGTACCCTCTGAACGTAGCACCCTCTGAACCCTGCACTCAGTATGTAGCACGCTCTGAACCCTGCACTTTGTACGTAGCACCCTCTGAACCCTGCACTCTGTACGTAGCACCCTCTAAACCCTGCACTCTATACGTAGCACTCTCTGAACCCTGCACGCTATACGTAGCACCCTCTGAACCCTGCACTCTGTACGTAGCACCCTCTGAACCCTGCACTCTATACGTAGCACCCTCTGAACCCTGCACTCTGTATGTAGCACACCTGCATGTGTGTTTGAGCTTTGGGGTGCATACCCTAATGCAATAGACTGCGCACACCTATGGTTACTAGGCTGGATGGCTACACTCCATTAACCACCATGCATATACAAAAAATCCTTAACCACTTCCGTACCGCCCGCCATCGTTTTATGTCGCTACTTTGAAGAGGAATACCATTTCATGGTAGCAGCTAGCTACCATAACCCCCGGTATACTCTTCTTCAGCGGGCGGTCCGCTTCAAGATAAAAGTGGTCTCTGTGGCGGATTTGCAGCGAGATCACTTCTACCAGCGTCGGGAGAGGGCCCCCCTTCCCGACGCTCTCCAGTGCCCTCCGCCACTTACCAGAGCCGTCGCCAGCGGTGGAGGCGATCGGATCTTCTCCCTAGCCTGACATGGAGACGAGTGAGGGGAAGATGGCCCCCACCCGTCTCCATATCATTGCAGGGTGGAAGCGACGTCAAAACGTCACTTCCGCCCAATGCTCTTAAAGGGAAATGTTTTCTTTTTTTTTGTTAAATAACATAAAATATTTTTTTGCATATTGCATTTTAGTGTAAATATGAAATCTGAGGGGGCGTGGCCGGGATGGAAGACTGAGCAGACGTGCTGACTGAGCTCTGCTGGCAAAGAATCCGTATATAGATCCGTATCTGGGTAGATATATCACATAGGTGGTCCAAAAAGCCCTGTATGCCTTCTAGAACTCCAGGGGGGCCCGAAACGGGGCAAGAAACTGAAATTTCTCCCCGGTATTGTGGAAGAGGTGACCCCGTCCTCGTAAGGCAGCACACTCCACAAACAGACCATGAGGAACAGTTACAGGCCGCTCCGCCTGGTATTCCGGAGGTGATGGCGGCTATAACTACCTGCCAAACGGCGCTCACATCAAAAATAGAGGCTGTACAACTGGACGTGGGTTTACTGCGACAAGATCTAGACAAGATCCGGTCCAGAATAACGGTTGCGGAGCAGCGTGTTGGTGCAGTGGAGGATACCGTGACTGACCACAAGGCTTCTATCAGATCTCTCCAAACAAAAGTGCGGGCACTTGAATATCGGGCAGAGGATGCTGAGAACTGCAGTCGCAGGAACAACCTCCGTATAGTCGGTCTGTTGGAGGGAGTGGAGGGGCGCAACCCTACCGGATTTACAGAAGACCTGCTGCGATCAGTGCTTCCGGTGGCTTCGGCTCTCCCCTTACTTCACGGTGGAGAGGGCTCACCGAGTACCCCCGAGGCTGGGGCCGGAGGGTGCTCCCCCCCGTACATTTATTCTACGATTAATAAGCTGTTGCGGGCGGCCCGTGAGGCGGGGGATATCCCATACCATAATTTTAAATTTATCATGTTCCCGGATTATACGCTGTGAAAGCAACAGTTCGAGTGAAGGGGATTCGCTATAGCATACTGTTCCCGGCAAAGCTACGAGTCATCGACGGAGAAACAGTGCGGATCTTCACAAGCCCCAAAGATGCCGGCGCCTGGCTGGAGACTCTACCTCCGTAGCGAGTTTCCTCTCCCAAGATTACCTACTTCTTATTGAGGCTGCGGTTTGAAGGATTTGCATTGAGGAAGTAAGATGGATGTTTTGTTCCGGTTAGCCTGGGAATGTGGCCCTGAGAACTTTGAGCTGTTGTTGCGCTCCTGTTGCTCCCCGGCTGAGTTTTCTCCTGACCGTGACTTCCCTTGTACTGTATCCTGGTATGGAGTCACAGAGCTGCAGGTCTTATATGGGTTACGTAACATGACCTAGTGAACTGCCTTAGAAGAATTATTTTAATGTCTGAGACACTACCTTTTCCAGCAACTCTAATCGGCAGATTTTATTTTTTTATTTTTTGTCCTAAAAAAACCCCTTTTTTTTTCTACCAATTTTGAACGGGTACTATGAATGTTGAAATGGCTTAATCAGGCGCACACCTCCCGAGTTTCCTAACTCTGATATCAGTTACATCTGGGATCATGTGCTACTCGCTGTTTAGAGGTGCACGGGTGGGGGGGGGGATTGGATGGCCGTTGCCATCAGTATGGGAACGTTTTTTTTAAATTTTCTATTGTTTGTTGTTTTTTGGTTGGTCTTTATATCATGTCTATACTATGCTGCGGGGGGAACATCTGCAGGTGTGTATCAGTCATGCTGTCTAGTTGTGGAGGTGGCTAGTGCACTGAGGATGACATGGTGCTGCACACCCATAGATGGAGGTGGAATTCCTTAGCAAATCAGTATTCTTCATTTACGGCTCTGTAGGAAATATGGCTGACTTTACTGTGCTCTCTTGGAACGTCAGAGGCCTCAATTCTGCCATTAAAAGATCCCTAGTATTCAAATATATTCAGCAACACAATCCCAAGATTTATATTTTACAGGAAACCCACTTAGTGGGTACCAGGATTCTGGGATTAAAGAGAGCCTGGGTCTGTGCACATTACCACGCTTCATATTCTAATTACGCTAGGGGGGTGAGTGTGTTGGTGCACAAATCCCTGGCTTCCCAGCTTGTGACAGTCAAAACTGATCCCGGGGGGAGGTACGTTATTGTACATGCATTGATCGTGGGGATACCCTACATAATAGTGGGAATATACCTGCCCCCGCCTGCTGATATCACCTTACTGCATTCTTCTACTACACAATACGAGGTAGATAGGGTGTTATACGTAGGAGATTTTAACTTGGTTATGTCAAATGAAGTGGATAGACTTCGTGCCACCTCCCCTGCCCACACTGGGTTGGCTCAATGGGCATCCACCTTTGACCTGATGGATCTCTAGCGCCACTTCCACCCCTCCGATGCCCAGTTTACTTGCCTCTCCACCACCTATCGGACACTGTCCCGTATAGACTTGGCCTTTGCATCCCGTGTCCTGCTGAGAGAGGTGGCATCCACTGAAATTCTCTCTCGAGGCATCTCGGATCATGCCCCTCTCACGGTCACGGTCCGGGCGGCTCTGCCTGGGGGTCGGAGGGTGTGGAGGCTATCCAAATACTGGATTATGGACACAGAGATTCAAGAAGAAATACCTGAGGCACTGTGTAACTTTTGGATAAGTAATGCAGGAACCTCGGGCCCACTATGGGACGTCTTTAAGGCTTGGATTAGGGGGAAATACATTAAAAAAATAGCAAACAAAAAGAGGTAATTGATGCAGTCTCTTAGACAGCTTAAAAATCAGGCCCAGGACAGGGAAAAGGAGTATGTCCAAATCCCAAACCCAGATAATTATGTTTCCTGGCAATGCGCTCTTAGGGAATTATCTTTACTGCGGGTTGATCTCACAAAAAAATCTATGTTAGCTAGTGCACAGAGGGTGTTTGAATATGGAGACAAAAATGGTAGGCTCCTGGCTTGGTTAGCCAAAGGTCAGTACGCATCTACACATGTGGGTAGGTTGAGGGGTGGGGATGGTACACTTTTGACCACTCCAGAAATGATTGGTAATCGATTTTTAGAATTTTACCAAGACCTATACTCCTCCAAAGCGAACTATACTGACAAAGATCTGACTGACTACCTAGACCGGATCCCATTTCCTACGCTTACCCAGACAAAAGACAGTCTCTGGATAAGGACATAACGTTGGAGGAGGTACAAAAGGCCATGAACTGCATGCAATCGGGGAAGGCCCCCGGTCCAGATGGCTTGCCCATAGAATTTGACTCGGTCCATCAGGAGCTACTGGCCCCTAAATTGATTTCCCTTCTTTCACAATTTACTGACTTGGGTTCTCTTCCAGATTCCATGTCTGAAGCGATGGTGGTCCTGGTGCCCAAACCCGGTAAGGACCCTGAAGAATGTTCCTCGTACAGGCCCATGTCACTGATAAATGCCGACGCCAAACTTTTGGCTAAAATCCTGGCTCTTAGATTGGCCACAGTGATTGAGGACCTGGTTCATCAAGACCAGATGGGGATCATGCCGGGAAAGGGCACCGATATCAATATTCGCAGATTGTATCTCAATTTAGACATGACCCACGATAATAGCGGTACCAGAGTCATAGTCTCCCTCGACGCGGAGAAAGCGCTTGACTCCGTGGAGTGGGAGTACCTCTGGGAAGTCCTGAAGCGCTTCGGCTTTGGCCCAAAGTTTCTTCATTGGCTGGGTCTACTCTATAAATCCCCCAAGGCCAGGATTCGTACGAATGATACCATATCTGATTATTTTCTCCTCCGGAGGGGCACCAGGCAGGGTTGTCTGTTATCACCCAGCTTGTTTGCTCTGGCCCTTGAGCCACTAGCTATCTTGATTCGGGACTCCTGTGCTATTCAGGGTCTCAGGGTTGGCCCTCTGGAGGAGAAAATCTCCTTATATGCAGATGACGCTTTGCTCTACTCTACTTGCATGATGCTGAGAACTCACTGCAGGCGGCACTGGAGACTTTCAACGTGTTTGGTCAATTTTCTGGGGTCAAGATTAATTGGTCAAAATCGGTCATATTCCCGATAGATCCTCGGGCCCGAGAGGTGGCGTCACCGACTCCGTTGCTCTGGGTTGAGGAGTTCAGGTATCTGGGAATTTGGGTAACTAGGGATCTTCAAGCCTTTCGGGGCCTTAACCTTCAACCTATTGTCACAAAACTTAAGGAGCACTGCTCCAGATGGCGGGACTTACCGCTTAATCTCATGGGCCGCATTAATGTGCTAAAAATGTTATACCTACCTAGATTTAAGTATATATTCCGCAACTGCCTGGTGTGGCTTCCTGGTTCATTCTTTAGGGACTTGGACACGTGCATAGGCTCGTTTCTATGGCAAGGTTCTTCCCTGAGACTTGCCAAGATGATACTACAGCTCCCAGTGCAGTTTGGGGGTCTTGCGCTGCCCAGTTTGCAGGTGTATTACTGGGCAGCGATACTAGTCACGGTGAGATGGTGGTTTGAGCAATCACGGACGAATGCGGCCGCGTGCTTGGAAGCTGCAATGCTAGGCTCTTTTAGAGAATTAGGGAATTTGGTATACAGGGGACCCTTAGCCTATCCTTCCCTTCCAGGTCCCACTAAAATAACTCTCAAAGTTTGGTCAGCAGCGAGGAAAAGATTCATGCAGCCTCATCAATATTCTCCGTTCTGCCCAATGTGGGGTAACTCCTTACTCCCTCATCTTAGGACAATTCCAGACCCACAGTTATGGGCTCAATATGGGATTAAGGTTTTACAAGACATCATCCAGGCGGGGACATTGCTCTCCTTCCAGGATCTAACAGAGAGATACCGACTCCCAGGAAGAATGCTTTTCAGATATTATCAGTTGAGGCATGCCATTAGGGCCCAATTCCCTGGACTTATCAGGTTAAAAATAGACCCCATTGAGAATATTCTTGCTCAGGAATCCCTTAAAAAGACTCTATCTACATTATACCTTGCCCTGCTGGGAGTGGACTCGCCTAAAATAGACAAGTTATGGGAACAGTGGCAGGCTGACATTCCTAGCTTGGATAGGGAAGCTTGGGAGGAATGCTTTGAGGTGGGGTCTAAACTAGTGATATCCTCTAGAGATAACTTGCTGCAAACTAAATTTATGCATCGAATATATTATACGCCTCAGAGACTGCACCGGATCTATCCTCATAGATCACCAAACTGTCCCAGATGCCAATCTCCAGATAGTATGTACATACACATGTTCTGGACTTGTCCCTTAGTTATGACATTTTGGGCCGGGGTTTTTGAAAGTATTAATATTTGGCTTCAGCTATCACTACCAATATCGCCGGAATTGGCCTTGTTAGGTATTCATGAAGACGACCAGAGACCCAGGTATACAAAGATCTTGGTCTCACTCTTACTTTTTTACGCTAAGAAAGAAGTCTTAACCACTTGACGACTGCCTCACGCCGATGTACGTCGGCAAAGTGGCACGGACAGGCAAAATCACGTACAGGGTACGTGATTTGCCTTCCGAGGGTGGGGGGTCCGATCGGACCCCCCCCGGTGCCCGAGGCGGTCGTCTTTTGTCCAGCGGCGATCGGTGATGAGGGGGAGACCATCCGTTCGTGGCCCCCCCCTCGCGATCGCCGCCGGCCAATCGAATCATTCCTTTGCTGCTGTATGCTAAACAGCAGCAAAGGAAATGATGTCATCTCTCCTCGGCTCGGTAATTTCCGTTCTGGCCCGAGGAGAGAAGACATCAATGTGAGTGCACAACACTACACACACACAGTAGAACATGCCAGGCACACAAAACACCCCGATCCCCCCCCCGATCGCCCCCCGATCCCCCCCCAATCACCCCCCCCCCTGTCACAAACTGACACCAGCAGTTTTTTTTTTTTTTTTTCTGATTACTGCATAGTGTCAGTTTGTGACAGTTACAGTGTTGGGACAGTTACTGTTACCCCCCTTTAGGTCTAGGGTACCCCCCTAACCCCCCCTAATAAAGTTTTAACCCCTTGATCACCCCCCGTCACCAGTGTCACTAAGCGATCATTTTTCTGATCGCTGTATTAGTGTCGCTGGTGACGCTAGTTAGTGAGGTAAATATTTAGGTTCGCCGTCAGCGTTTTATAGCGTTGGGGACCCCCATATACTACCTAATAAATGTTTTAACCCCTTGATTGCCCCCTAGTTAACCCTTTCACCACTGATCACCGTATAACCGTTACGGTTGACGCTGGTTAGTTCGTTTATTTTTTATAGTGTCAGGGCACCCGCCGTTTATTACCGAATAAAGATTTAGCCCCCCGATCGCCCGGCGGTGATATGCGTCGCCCCAGGCAGCGTCAGATTAGCGCCAGTACCGCTAACACCCACGCACGCAGCATGCGCCTCCCTTAGTGGTATAGTATCTGATCGGATCAATATCTGATCCGATCAGATCTATACTAGCGTCCCCAGCAGTTTAGGGTTCCCAAAAACGCAGTGTTAGCGGGATCAGCCCAGATACCCGCTAGCACCTGCGTTTTGTGCCTCCGCCAAGCCCACCCAAGTGCAGTATCGATCGATCACTGTCACTTACAAAACACTAAACGCATAACTGCAGCGTTCGCAGAGTCAGGCCTGATCCCTGCAATCGCTAACAGTTTTTTTGGTAGCATTTTGGTGAACTGGCAAGCACCAGCCCCAGGCGTCAGGTTAGCGCCAGTACCGCTAACACCCACGCACGCAGCATACGCCTCCCTTAGTGGTATAGTATCTGTACGGATCAATATCTGATCCGATCAGATCTATACTAGCGTCCCCAGCAGTTTAGGGTTCCCAAAAACGCAGTGTTAGCGGAATCAGCCCAGATACCTGCTAGCACCTGCGTTTTGCCCCTCCGCCCGGCCCAGCCCAGCCCACCCAAGTGCAGTATCGATCGATCACTGACACTTACAAAACACTAAACGCATAACTGCAGCGTTCGCAGAGTCAGGCCTGATCCCTGCGATCGCTAACAGTTTTTTTGGTAGTATTTTGGTGAACTGGCAAGCACCAGCCCCAGGCAGCGTCAGATTAGCGCCAGTACCGCTAACACCCACGCACGCACCGTACACCTCCCTTAGTGGTATAGTATCTGATCGCATCAATATCTGATCCGATCAGATCTATACTAGCGTCACCAGCAGTTTAGGGTTCCCAAAAACGCAGTGTTAGCGGGATCAGCCCAGATACCTGCTAGCACCTGCGTTTTGCCCCTCCGCCCGGCCCGGCCCAGCCCACCCAAGTGCAGTATCGATCGATCACTGTCACTTACAAAACACTAAACGCATAACTGCAGCGTTCGCAGAGTCAGGCCTGATCCCTGCGATCGCTAACAGTTTTTTGGTAGCGTTTTGGTGAACTGGCAAGCGCCAGCGGCCTAGTACACCCCGGTCGTAGTCAAACCAGCACTGCAGTAACACTTGGTGACGTGGCGAGTCCCATAAGTGCAGTTCAAGCTGGTGAGGTGGCAAGCACAAGTAGTGTCCCGCTGCCACCAAAAAGACAAACACAGGCCCGTCGTGCCCATAGTGCCCTTCCTGCTGCATTCGCCAATCGTAATTGGGAACCCACCGCTTCTGCAGCGCCCATACTTCCCCCATTCACATCCCCAACCAAATGCAGTCGGCTGCATGAGAGGCATTTTTATGTCCTCCCGAGTACCCCTACCCAACGAACCCCCCCAAAATAGATGTTGTGTCTGCAGCAAGCGCGGATATAGGCGTGACACCCGCTATTATTGTTCCTCCTGTCCTGACAATCCTGGTCTTTGCATTGGTGAATGTTTTGAACGCTACCATTCACTAGTTGAGTATTAGCGTAGGGTACAGCATTGCACAGACTAGGCGCCATTTCACAGGGTCTCCCAAGATGCCATCGCATTTTGAGAGACCCGAACCTGGAACCGGTTACCGTTATAAAAGTTAGTTACAAAAAAAGTGTAAAAAAAAAATAAAATATGAAATAAAAAAAAATAGTTGTTGTTTTATTGTTCTCTCTCTCTCTCTATTCTCTCTCTCTATTGTTCTGCTCTTTTTTACTGTATTCTATTCTGCAATGTTTTATTGTTATTGTTATTGTTATTATGTTTTATCATGTTTGTTTTTCAGGTGTGTAATTATTTACACTTTACTGTGCTTTATTGTTAACCATTGTTAACCATTTTTTTGTCTTCAGGTACGCCATTCACAACTTTGAGTGGTTATACCAGAATGATGCCTGCAGGTTTAGGTATCATCTTGGTATCATTCTTTTCAGCCAGCGGTCGGCTTTCATGTAAAAGCAATCCTAGCGGCTAATTAGCCTCTAGACTGCTTTTACAAGCCGTGGGAGGGAATGCCCCCCCCCCCACCGTCTTCCGTGTTTTTCTCTGGCTCTCCTGTCTCAACAGGGAACCTGAGAATGCAGCCGGTGATTCAGCCAGCTGACCATAGAGCTGATCAGAGACCAGAGTGGCTCCAAACATCTCTATGGCCTAAGAAACCGGAAGCTACGAGTATTTCATGACTTAGATTTCGCCGGATGTAAATAGCGCCATTGGGAAATTGGGGAAGCATTTTATCACACCGATCTTGGTGTGGTCAGATGCTTTGAGGGCAGAGGAGAGATCTAGGGTCTAATAGACCACAATTTTTTCAAAAAAGAGTACCTGTCACTACCTATTGCTATCATAGGGGATATTTACATTCCCCGAGATAACAATAAAAATAATTAAAAAAAAAAATATGAAAAGGAACAGTTTAAAAGTAAGATTAAAAAAGCAAAAAAATAATAAAGAAAAAAAAAACAAAAAAAAAACACCCCTGTCGCCCCCTGCTCTCGCGCTAAGGCGAACGCAAGCGGCGGTCTGTCGTCAAACGTAAACAGCAATTGCACCATGCATGTGAGGTATCACCGCGAAGGCCAGATCGAGTGCAGTAATTTTTCCAGTAGACCTCCTCTGTAAATCTAAAGTGGTAACCTGTAAAGGCTTTTGAAGGCTTTTAAACATGTATTTATTTTGTTGCCACTGCACGTTTGTGCGCAATTTTAAAGCATGTCATGTTTGGTATCCATGTACTCGGCCTAAGATCATCTTTTTTTATTTCATCAAACATTTGGGCAATATAGCGTGTTTTAGTGCATTAAAATTAAAAAAAGTGTGTTTTTTCCCCAAAAAATGCGTTTGAAAAATCGCTGCGCAATTACTGTGTGAAAAAAAAAAATGAAACACCCACCATTTTAATCTGTAGGGCATTTGCTTTAAAAAAAATATATAATGTTTGGGGGTTCAAAGTAATTTTTTTGCAAAAAAAAAAAACTTTTTCATGTAAACAATAAGTGTCAGAAAGGGCTTTGTCTTCAAGTGGTTAGAAGAGTGGGTGATGTGTGACATAAGCTTCTAAATGTTGTGCATAAAATGCCAGGACAGTTCAAAACCCCCCCAAATGACCCCATTTTGGAAAGTAGACACCCCAAGCTATTTGCTGAGAGGCATGTCGAGTCCATGGAATATTTTATATTGCGACACAAGTTGCGGGAAAGAGACAAATTTTTTTTTTTTTTTTTTTTTTGCACAAAGTTGTCACTAAATGATATATTGCTCAAACATGCCATGGAAATATGTGAAATTACACCCCAAAATACATTCTGCTGCTTCTCCTGAGTACGGGGATACCACATGTGTGAGACTTTTTGGGAGCCTAGCCGCGTACGGGACCCCGAAAACCAAGCACCGCCTTCAGGCTTTCTAAGGGCGTGAATTTTTGATTTCACTCTTCACTGCCTATCACAGTTTCGGAGGCCATGGAATGCCCAGGTGGCACAAAACCCCCCCAAATGACCCCATTTTGGAAAGTAGACACCCCAAGCTATTTGCTGAGAGGTATAGTGAGTATTTTGCAGACCTCACTTTTTGTCACAAAGTTTTGAAAATTGAAAAAAGAAAAAAAAAAATGTTTTTTCTTGTCTTTCTTCATTTTCAAAAACAAATGAGAGCTGCAAAATACTCACCATGCCTTTCAGCAAATAGCTTGGGGTGTCTACTTTCCAAAATGGGGTCATTTGGGGGGGTTTTGTGCCACCTGGGCATTCCATGGCCTCCGAAACTGTGATAGGCAGTAAAGAGTGAAATCAAAAATTTTCACCCTTAGAAATCCTGAAGGCAGTGATTGGTTTTCGGGGTCCCGTACGCAGCTAGGCTCCCAAAAAGTCCCACACATGTGGTATCCCCATACTCAGGAGAAGCAGCTAAATGTATTTTGGGGTGCAATTCCACATATGCCCATGGCCTGTGTGAGCAATATATCATTTAGTGACAACTTTATGAAAAAAAAAAAAAAAAGTGTCACTTTCCCGCAACTTGTGTCAAAATATAAAATATTCCATGGACTCAATATGCCTCTCAGCAAATAGCTTGGGGTGTCTACTTTCCAAAATGGGGTCATTTTGGGGGGTTTTGTGCCACCTGGGCATTCCATGGCCTCCGAAACTGTGATAGGCAGTGAAGAGTGAAAGCAAAAATTTACACCCTTAGAAATCCTGAAGGCGGTGATTGGTTTTCGGGGCCCCGTACGCGGCTAGTCTCCCAAAAAGTCCCACACATGTGGTATCCCCATACTCAGGAGAAGCAGCTAAATGTATTTTGGGGTGCAATTCCACATAGGCCCATGACCTGTGTGAGCAATATATCATTTAGTGACGACTTTTTGTAAATATTTTTTTTTTTTTGTCATTTTTCAATCACTTGGGACAAAAAAAATAAATATTCAATGGGTTCAACATGCCTCTCAGCAATTTCCTTGGGGTGTCTACTTTCCAAAATGGGGTCATTTGGGGGGGTTTTGTACTGCCCTGCCATTTTAGCACCTCAAGAAATGACATAGGCAGTCATAAACTAAAAGCTGTGTAAATTCCAGAAAATGTACCCTAGTTTGTAGACGCTATAACTTTTGCGCAAACCAATAAATATACGCTTATTGACATTTTTTTTACCAAAGACATGTGGCCGAATACATTTTGGCCTAAATGTATGACTAAAATTTAGTTTATTGGATTTTTTTTATAACAAAAAGTAGAAAATATCATTTTTTTTCAAAATTTTCGGTCTTTTTCCGTTTATAGCGCAAAAAATAAAAACCGCAGAGGTGATCAAATACCATCAAAAGAAAGCTCTATTTGTGGGAAGAAAAGGACGCAAATTTCGTTTGGGTACAGCATTGCATGACCGCGCAATTAGCAGTTAAAGCGACGCAGTGCCAAATTGGAAAAAGACCTCTGGTCCTTAGGCAGCATAATGGTTCGGGGCTCAAGTGGTTAAAGAAATGGGTCTCGCCTTCTCCTCCGAAGGTGGAGTCCTGGGTCTCATCCATTAATGCAGTGCTACCTATGTATAAGATGACATACCTGAATAGAGGGTGCCCGCAGGAGTTTGACCGGATCTGGCTACCATGGGTTGAACAATTCTAATTCTTTACTGAAGTAGGTTTTGGGTACTACCTCCTGGTACAGAGATGTTGGTATATGGTTTTCCCCTTCCCCCGTCCACCATTACTCAGTAGGAGAGTGTCAATTTAATTTCCTGCACTGTAACTTATGTATAAGGAGAGTCGACTGTATTGCCCTTCTTTATCCTTTGTCTCATGTATGCATACTACTTGAAATTTTGTACACAACCAATGTATGTCTGCCAATTGTTATATGATGTCTTCTCAATAAAGACCAACCTTGTTGTTAAAAAAATATGAGATCTGAGGTCTTTTTGACCCCAGACCTCATATTTAAGAGGTCCTGTCATGCTTTTCTTCTATTACAAGGAATGTTTACATTTAAGATAAAAGGGTAAATAAATAAGAAAATTTTTTTTAACTGTGCCCCGTCCCGCCGAGCTTACATGCAGAAGCGAACGCATACGTGGGCAGCGCCCACATATATGAAAACGATGTTCAAAACACACATGTGAGGTTTCACTGCGATCATTAGAGCGAGAGCAATAATTCTAGCCCTAGATCACCTCTGTAACTCAAAACATGCAACCTGTAGAATTTTTTAAGCGCCACCTATGGAGATTTGTAAGCGTAAAAGTTTGTCGCCATTCCACGAGCGGGCGCAACTTTGAAGCGTGACATGTTGGGTATCAATTTACTCGGTGTAACATTATCTTTCACAATATAAAAAAAATTGGGCTAACTTTACAGTTGTCTTATTTTTTAATTAAAAAAAGTGATTTTTTTCCAAAAAAAAGTGCGCTTGTAAGGACCGCTGTGCAAATATGGTGTGACAAAAAGTATTGCAACGACCGACATTTTATTCTCTAGGGTGTTAGAGAATAAATATAAATATATATATATATATATATATATATATAATATATATATATATATATATATATATATATATATATATATATATATATATATATATATATATATATATATATATATATATATATATATAAATATATATATATATATATATATAGATAGATAGATATGTATATATACATATAATATTTGGGGGTTCTAAGTAATTTTCTAGCAAAAAAAAACTGTGTTTAACTTGTAAACACCAAATCTCAGAAAGGCTCGGCCCTTAAGTGGTTAAAGATACATCAATCACATTTAAAGTATGGGAAAAAAACTGCTGATACATTTCGTGCTGAACCTTGTGCTTACTCATAACACAACGTTTTATGGATGCATTATGTGTAAGCACTAGTTTAGCCATAGTTGCCAACAGTCCCGATTTTCCCGGGACAATCCCAATTTTGGGACCCTCGTCCCGATCGGAGGCTGTCTCGAATCGGGATTTCCATCAGGAAAATCGGAAATGTTGGTTTTTTAATTTTTGGAGCAGCTGGCTCCAGCAAAATGGCTGCTAGTGCCGCCGCTAGATCTTCCCCCTAGTGTTCAGTGGAGAGAGGAAGGGGGCTCGATCCATGCAGCCAATGGATCAGCTTCTTTAGCTGCACGGATCGGCCCCTCCCCTCTTCACTGAACACATGGCACCGGTGTCTTGCCGAGAAAGTTCCCCAGCTATTTAGCTTCGTTCGGCTATTTCCGCCGGCTCGTACTGTGCAAGCGCTGCGCCTGCGCAGTACAGGGGGGTCTTCACTTGCCGAGGGGAACTTTCTCGGCAGAACACTGGGGGGGTCTGCACTGATAGAGGGTGGGTCTGCACTAATAGAGGGGGGCTGCACTGAGGGGGGTCTGCACTAATAGAGGGGGGTCTGCACTGAGAGGGGTCTGCACTAATAGAGGGGTGGCTGCACTGAGGGGGGTCTGCACTAATAGAGGGGGGATCTGCACTGAGGGGGGTCTGCACTAATAGAGGGGTGGTCTGCACTGAGGGGGTTCTGCACTAATAGAGGGGGGTCTGCACTGATAGAGGGGGGGTCTGCACTAATAGAGGGGGTGGTCTGCACTGTGGGGGGCCTGCACTAATAGAGGGGGGCTGCACTGAGGGGGTTCTGCACTAATAGAGGGGGGCTGCACTAATAGCGGGGGGTCTGCACTGAGGGGAGTCTGCACTAATAGAGGGGAGCTGCACTGAGGGGGTCTGCACTAATAGAGGGGGGTCTGCACTGAGGGGGGTCTGCACTAATAGAGGGGGGGCTGCACTGGGGAGGCTGCACTGATAGAGGGGGGGTCTACACTGAGGGGGGTCTGCACTAATAGAGAGGGGGGTCTGCACTGAGGGGGGTCTGCACTAATAGAAGAGGGTCTGCACTGATAGAGGGGTGTCTGCACTGGTAGAGGGGGTCTGCACTGTGGGGGGGTCTGCACTGATAGAGGGGGGTCTGCACTGATAGAGGGGGGTCTGCACTGAGGGAGGGGGGTCTGCACTGAGGGGGGTCTGCACTGATGGAGGGGCGGTCTGCACTGAGGGGGTCTGCACTGATGGAGGGGGGTCTGCACTGAGAGGGTCTATACTGATAGATGGGGGGACTGCACTGAGGGGGGTCTGTATTGAGGGAGAGGGGTCTGTACTGAGGGGGGTCTAAACTGATAGAGGGGGTCTGTACTTAGTGGGGGGGGGTCTGTACTGAAGGAGGAGGATCTATACTGCTGGAGGGGCGGTCTGTACTTAGTGGGGGGGTCTTTACTGAGGGAGGGGGGTTGTACTGATGGGGGACCATAGTTGGTGGAGGGGGGTGACACCAATTTTTTTCCGCACCGGGTGACACCAGCTGTAGTGACGCCACTGGCTCTTGTCTCTGCAGCAATTTAACTTTAATGTACAGGATTTAACTATATACAGGAGGAGGGGGGGGTTAGCTATATACAGGAGGAGGGGGGTTAGCTATATACAGGAGGAGGGAGGTTAACTATATACAGGAGGAGGACTATATACACTATTTGAAAGTAAGGCTGGCCGTACATGTTTCGAACCTCAGCTGGTTCAGCAGGAATCGGCCGAGATTCTAAACCATTAGTGGGAGGCTGAATGTACCAAGTTGATTGATCAATGAACTTTGGACAGCCAGCCTTCCGGATTCTCTTGCAACTATCGCAAGCAGCTGCTATAGCAAATTTCTTTCCTGCAACCTGTGGTTGCCAGCACCCAGTGAATATGAGTGGTAGATTGGTGTGAATCAACCAGGAGTGGTGTTCATTCTTTTGTTATTAGGCTGGGTTCACACTATCCAATGCTCTGAAAAGTGATCCACAGTCGATGGCTTTTCAGAGTGCAGATGCTGTCAGGTGTTCTGGAGGTGACCCTGTTGCCCCTGAATGCCTGTTTTTCATGCTAAGTAGCAGCGTAAAAGGTGCTAATGCACTGCAACCACAAGCAAAATGTTTGGCTCACAGTTGTCGCATGGTTCTATTGACTCGAATGGCCAAGCATGATAGTCAACTCGTTCCGCTGTGTCATATTTTCCACGGCTGCAGCTTCATCCGGAATGGTGGAGAGCATTAGTCACGAAGGAGGAGAAAGTTAACTTCTCCTCTGCTTTGCATGCTGGGCAAAGTCGCGGCTGTAAGGTCACTGGTTGGTAGACGCCAGGCGACTATAGCAACCAGTGGCCAGAGTCTCGGGTGGAGCTGGAGGCAGAGCGAGTACCAGCGCTATGGCGGGGTTTGCTTGCTCTGTCAATTCCATTCCAGAACACTGTATTGTCCCGGAATGAAGGTGCCCGTGTCAATTGCAGGAATGTCCCAGGCAATCCGGGACATGTGGGCATCCTATGGAAAACCTCTTCCTCATAAGTGCCTAATCTGACATCCTGCAGTGCAGGTGAAAGTGTCCTGGTTGATATAGATTTTGTAGAAGAAATGATGAATAGTCAGATAAATCTTGTGAAGAATTTGTTTATTCCAGCCAGCAGAGAGAGCCACATGTAAAACCTATTTCTTCTAGTTTCACTTAATAAATTCCTACTTCCTGTTCCCACCCCAAGGTCCTAACACAGCTATGTAACTACAACACATACATATTCTACATCTTTCCCCTTTTAAAAAAAGGATATGCATATTTAAATGAAGTGTAATATAGAAACCAACAAGGAGTGCATCATAGCAAATAACAATAACAAACTACAATATAAAATGAAAGATGCTGAGTATGAGTCAGTGTGTGATAAAGTATTGGAACTTTGGATTGGATTTACACACTCTTCCAGATCGAGTAACAACTTGTGGGGTTTGCGAGTCTGAGACCTCTTGCCTGTTGCCATCATAATTTTGTTGTGGTTGTGTATTATATCCCTTGGTGAAAGTGTCAATTTGGCACAGCAGCAGACGGCTGTGCTTGGGGTCCTGAAGTGATCATAGGCACATGGGCAGCGGCAGCACAGTATGATTCAGGTACCTGTAGGAGGTGACGGCAGTTTCTTACATAGGTCCTACCATCAGGATGGACAGCATAGCTGTTTGGTTGGCAGACCTCTCCATGAACCGTGGCCAGTTTGTCAAACCCAGGGATTGTCTCCATCCTTACTACCTGCCCAAGCTCCAGAGGGGAAAGGCGTCTGGCTGATTTGTCATGATTTATCTTTCCTTTTTGCCCGTGTGTAAATAAAGCAGCCTGAACATCAGTCTCAACTCTTGGCATGAGCTGGGATGGGACCATGGGAATCAGAGTCCTGGTTTGTCGTGATAAGTAAACGTTGTGCCGGAGAAGGCATGCCATCCCTAGGTGTGTTGTGGAGGTTGAGTAGGGCTGCATTAACATCAGAACCATCACGTGCACATTTCTCTAGGAGATGCTTGGCTGATCTTACACTACGCTCTGCAAGATCATTGGATCTGGGCTAATTGGGACTGCTAGTGACGTGCTGAAAATCCCATTGGTGAGCAAAGTTCTTGAATTCTCTACTTGAAAATGATGTTGCATCGTCAGTCATCAATTTAGAGGGAATTTCATGTGTGAAGAATATCCGCTTTAATGTCCTGATCACTGCGTTACTGGAAGTGCTTGGGAGGACACCAAATTCCCATCAGCCAGAGTACGAATCTACCAAGACCAGGTAATCCTTGTTTGACCACTCAAATATGTCAGCTGCTGTGAAAGACCATGGTCTGTCAGGTATTTGGTGAAGAGTTAAAGGTTCTCCCATCTGGTGCTGTCGTAGAGCATTGCATGGGGCACATCTGAAAACTACTCTTTCAATGTCAGTGCATATAGTGGGCCAAAACATGGTTTTACATGCCCTTCGCTTAGTGGAATGAATGCCAGGATAACCTTGATGGAGCTGTGAAGTAGTATTTTTGAAGAGAGTGAGGGATTACATATCTCTGACCATGCAGGATTAATCCATCATCCACTGTCAATTCATCCCTCAAAGAATAGAATGGTCGGATATCATGTGGGGTTTCCTTAAAGGAGCCAGGCCACCCATTGAAAATTATGTCCATGAGGTGCTGACAGCCTGCATCTGCCTGTGTTTCTTGCTTTAGTTCCTGAATCCTTCTGGATGACAACACCCCATCCAGAGCCAACACATCATAATCCTCAATAGCACCAGAGTTATCAGAAGTGCAGAGGTGTGCACGTGAAAGAGCATTCGCAACAAACAGTTCACTGCCTCCTCTATAGACTACATTCAGGTGGTAGCGTTGAATCCTTAAACATCATTCCCTGGATGCACGCAGATGCTATGTGCAGGGGGTTTCTCAATATGGTTATGAGTGGCTGATGATCCATCTCCACAGTCACAGGCAGCCATAGATATAATCATGGAACTTTACACAGGCCAATACTAGTCCCAATAATTCCTTCTTAATTTGTTCATAGCATGCTTCAGTTTCAGTGAGGGCTCTTGATGCAAAAGCCACAGGCCTCCCCTCTTGAAGATGCCAAGACCATGCTGAGAAGCATCAGCAGACAATACCACTGGCTTATGCACATCAAAATGCTGTAGGATAGGTGGAATAGTTAATTGTGCTTTCAATGTATCCACACCAACAGCATGTTGATCAGTCCAACACCAGTCGGCACCTTGGCGCAGCAGCTGACATAGTGGAGATGTTATCTCACTGTAGTCATGAATGAACTTCAAGAAATAATATGTCATGCCAAGAAACATTTGCAATCCATGTTTGTCCTCTAGAGCAGGCATTTGATGGATGGCTTTGGATTTTTCTGGGTCAGGCTTGACACTTTTATCTATGAGAAGGTGCGCAACATATGGCACCTCTGAGACCCTGAAGCAACATTTGGTAGGGTTGAGCTGCATATTGATAGCTCTGACACTGTCTAGTATGCATGTAAGTCGTTTGTCATGTTCTTCAACAGAGGATCCCATAATCAAGATATCATCCATGGCAATTTCACATGGCTATCCAGCAAAGAGCTGTTTCATATATCTCTGAAAGACTTCACTTCCAGTTGAAATTCCATATGGCATACGTAAGCATTTGTATCTCCCATATAGGGTCATAAATGTTGTGACTAATGATGATTCCTCATCTAGAGGGATTTGCCAGAATCCACATTTTGCATCTAGAATACAGAAGACCTTAGCCTGTGGCTTGTCAGTGATCACTTGCTCTATGGTTTTTAATGGGTGATAAGGCCTCAGGAGAGCTTTATTGAGGTGCACAGGATTAATGCATATGCGGACAGTGCCATCTTTCTTGACTACTGCTGCCATGGCAGACACCCAGGGGGTAGCCTCCTGCACTGGTACAATGATGCCCAGTCTAGTTATCCTTTCCAACTCTTGCAAGACTCTGTCTTTTTTTTTTCCCAAATAACAGTTTTTATTCATATTTTATGACAAGAATAAATGGCATGCATTACATGTGTATATAAATGATCTGAAGCCATTAATACATTGTAAGTGCGCCAATAAAGTTATCAACAAAGTATAGTAACTTGCATATATGAAAGTAGGAGTCACTAGGGGACTCAGTGAAAAGAAAGGAAAAAAGAATTAGAAATCATCGGATAGGCTTATCTACCTGTTCAAGGTGGTTCCTCCCGGAGGTGCCACAGCTCCCAGACCTTATAGTGGGCCTCCAATCTGTCCTGCATTCTGGCGGTCATCTTTTCCATCATTTCAACATCCTTAATCCTGGTATGCAAGGCCTCTAGGGAGGGGGGTGAGCGCCACTTCCAATTTAATGCCACAGGACAGTGGGCCGCTGTGAGGATATGACATACTAGTTTCTTATAGGGTACTGGGATTTTCAGTGGTGACAAACCCAGTAAGAAGAATTTCGGAGTGATTTGGATCAGCCCTTCAAGGAGGCGGGCCAGCAACTGCTGGACCACGGTCCAAAAAGGGGCAATCAATGGACAGCTCCAATAGATATGGAAGAGGGTACCTCTATCACCCAGGCAGTGCCAACAGCAATCGGAGCTAGTAGGATAAATGGCATGGAGTACATCTGGGGTCATGTACCAGAAGTACAAGATTTTTATATGTATTTTCCTTGTAAAGTGTACAGAGCAAACTTTTGCTTCCTGGGACCAGATCCTCTGCCATTGTTCCATGGGGATCTCCTCGCCAAGAGCCTTTTCCCATCTGATCATATAGGCGTGTTTGCCCATAGTCTCAGAGGGATATGCATTCAGTATTTTATATATGTCAGATATTAAGCCCTTCTGGGTAGAACCCGCCAATACTAGGTTATCAAAGGGGGTTGGGGGGAGAATTGCAGGTTTGGTGCAATAGTCAGGGCATAATGTGGAATTTGGAGATACCCATAGAACTCCTGGCGTGGCAGATCAAATTTGGCCTTTAGTTCGGCAAAAGGTAGCAATTTGCAGGACCGGGGATCCAATAGATTCCCAAAGTGGAAGAGGTTCCGTATAATCCACGGCGAGGACATACAGTGGGTTAGGCTATCTGGCACCTTGGGATTACAGACACATTAGGTCAGGAGCGAGCTGTCAGAGGACAACTTATGTTGTTGTGTCAGCTTGCGCCATAGTCGCCTAAATTGGGACATAGGACCAAGCAATCGGGGTCTACCTCCGCGTTTGCACTTCATGGTAAGTTATTCGGGTGTACTGGGGCGAGACATATTTTTTCAATTTCCATCCACTTGTTATAGGAGCGTTGGGTAAACCAAGAGGCTATTGCTCGCAGCTGAGTCACCTGGTAATATTTAATAAGGTTAGGGTGTCCCAAGCCCCCATCTGCCGCCATTAGTACCGAGCGCAGTATTCTGTGTCTTTTATAGTTCCAAATATATTGGAGCAAGTCAGTTTGGAGCTTTTTCAGGTGACCGTAGGGTCACCAGCTTTGGAACAAATACAGCATTTTTGGAAAGACTGTCATCTTTATGGAGGCAATCCTCCCCAGTAGGGAAATATGATGTTTTCTCCACTGTAGCAGGAGGGCTCTTATGGAGCGATAGAGGGGGGGTGAAATTTTCCTGGTACAAGGTGGTAAATTTTGGAGTGATGTAGATCCCCAGGTATTTCAGAGCCTTAATTTTCCAGCTGTAGGGGAAGTTGGCCTTCAGGTGAGCTATCTCTATGTCTGGGTGTTTTGACTTGGGAGGAAGGGCTAGAATACAGGTTTTGAATTGCTCGTAGGAAAAGGCCCTCGGAACCCAACGTGGCGAGCCAGAAGGGCCACCCAAGGCAATCAAAAGCCTTTTCGGCGTACAAGCTAAGAAGCAAGGACTGCAAGCCCTCCCTGTTCGCCACCTCAACCAGGTCTATTATTTTCCTAGTGTTGTCCCCCGCCTGACGGAGCCGGACGAAGCCCACCTGGTCTTTGTGGATAAGGGAAGGGAGGACAGTGTTCAAACAGAGTCAAAGTAATTTAGTGAAAATCTTTAACTTGGAATAAAGCTAGAGCATTGGAGGGGGGTTGAGTTGTAGGTAGTGGCTAGTTCAGGGTCACTAGCTAGAGGTGGGTAGTTGGTTGCTTGGTGAGCTAGTACCACATTAACTGGAACACAGTCAGGTCATCCGTTATTATGTCTGGCAGTTTTTCTAGACACATCCGGTGCCTGAGAGCGCTTAGTGGGGGGAGCCTTCTGCCAGACTGAGGGTGGTGGGGGTGGCGTGGCCACAAGATCCTAGTCAGGGAGCTGAGGGACGTGCATTTCTAGAATGTCACAGAAAGCAGCCAAGTCCTCCGGGTATCTCAGCACGGTTGTTTTGCCTTGATGTTTAGCTGTGAGACTAAAAGGGAAACCCCAGCGGTAGAGAATATTCTCATCTTGTAGAGTGCGCAGCAGTGGTTGAAGAATTCTGCGTTTTTGCAGGATGATCCAGGAAAGGTCTGGGTATAGCTGAATTTGGGCATTGTCAAGAGTCACTTTGCGTGCCAGACGGGCCTGTCTCATAATTTCCTCCTTCAGGGGATAGGAGCTCAGCCTGCAAATGATGTCTCGGGGTTTAGAGGAGGATCCTTTAGAGCGCAGGGCACGGTGAGCCCTGTCCATTTCAATAGGCTTAGTAGGGGGTTCACCGATCAGATTGTTGAACAGGGTCTGTAATGTAGATTGTACATCTTCAGGGCCCTCCGTTTCCGGGACTCCCTGTATCCTGATGTTGTTCCTGAGCCCCCTATTATCCAGGTCCTCGTTGTGTCGTTGCATGTCCCTAAGTAAGGAGCGATGATCTGCACCCTGAAAGTTGGGTCCTGTGGACTGCCAATTATGTTTCCTTTATCTCCTCCTCCGCCATTTCCACCCTGTCAGCTAGATGTTTAAGGCCTGACTGGAGGGCCTGGATCTCCGAGCGGCAGGTGGATTTCACATCCTCTATTAGCTAGGGGTGCAACGGATCAAAAAACTCACGGTTCGGATCGTTCCTCGGATCAGGAGTCACGGTTCGGATCATTTTCGGATCAACAAAAAAAAAAAATCTCCCCCACAGTAATATCCACAATCTCCCTATTGGCAGGGTATTGGCAGGGCATTGCAGCAGGGTATTGGCAGGGCATTGCAGCAGGGTATTGCGGCAGGGCATTGCAGAGTATTGGCAGGGCATTGCAGAGTATTGGCACTGCTGCCATCCGATCTCTCCCCTCCACTGTACAGATCAGTACACAGAGGGGAGAGAGAGAGGAACCGGCGTCATGACATGACACCGGTTTGTTACAAGTGATCGCTCCGTCATTCGACGTGCTAAACGGCCGCCGGGTGTACCAAGATGGCCGCCGCTCCGGAGCTAGGCCAAAGCCGCGGCCTTTCCTATGGCCGAGGCCACAGAGGTGTCCCGTACGGATCAACCTCCGCGGATCGGATCAACCTCCGCGGATCGGATCACGGATCGATGACGATCCTTTGCACCCCTACTATTAGCTGTCTAAAGTCATCCTTGGTAGGCATTGCTTGCAGGTAAGAGTGCCATTGGGAAGGTATAGGTTGGAACTGAGCAGTACCCCTCTGTTGCTGAGGGTGGGGGGATAGGGCGGTGGTTGTGGATGTGTCAGCTGGGAGACGCCCAGATCTGAGTGTGGAGCTGACTGGTCCCAAGATTCACCCCAGGCTGGGGCCTGGGCAGGCAGGGAGGCCCTCTCGGGATGTCCCATGGGCGGTGAGGGAGCAGGGGGGCCAGCTATCTGTGCATAGGTGGCGGGGGAGGCAGTCTGGTGTTTGGGACGGTAGGGGTCCCTGGATCGGGACAGTCTCTGCGCCTTGGGAGAGGATGCGGCTACTGAGGAGACCCCACGGGCGGCCTGGGCTCCTACAGGCCATACCCAGAGAGCGGGTGTATGTGCGGATGTACAGGGCCCTGGTAGGGCCGGAAATTCCTCTGAGGTATCCGAGGATGCAGGGGAGCCCGGATCCATCCCCAGGATGTAAGGATCCGACGCCGTCTGCAGCAGACTTCGGGAATGCATCTGTGCATTGGGTGTACTGCTGCTGCGGGTGGCCTAAGATGGCAGCCAGCGAGCCTGGCGGCAAGGCCTCAGGGGGGGAGTAGGCCGACTTGGGGGACTCACCACTCTGGATTGTGTGGAGGCTTCCCCGGTGAGCTTCGCCGGCTGCTGGGGGCAAGCGGACTGGAGGCCTGTGGAAGAGTCCGTGGGGGTTGCGATGTTCCCCGGGCTGTAGTTGATCGGGTCGTCCTGGATCTACCCATATAGGTGAGGTGGGAAGTCTCCAAAGGTGCCGGTATACTAAGGGCTGAGAGAGAGCTCTGAAGTTTGGCTTCCATGCAGGACGACTTTGTCTTTTATAGCCAGTGGGATCCTTTGAGGGGCACACACGGCAGGCTGTACCGTTTTATCTAAGCGCATGTGATACATGACTGGAAGCTTACCAACAGTGTCAGTTCAAAATAAGTCCTCATAAGCACTCATCTTAGGAGCCTGCTGTTGTACTGCATGTACTTCTGGACTGAGTTGTGTTAGATTTAAGCGCATGCTGTCTGGTAAGCCTAGCAGGCTCTTATCATTGGAATAGCAGCTTGTCCCCTGATAGATCCAAGGTAGAAGTGCCCAGTGTCTGAATTATTTGACAGCCATAGGCTATCAGGTTTACTTTATTTGGCTGATCAATTTCAGCTTTGGGGTCAATTTTATGCAATGTGGATAGGGACATGACATTGCATTTGGCACCAGTGTCAATTTTCAACTTGACATGTTTATTTGCAATAAGGTCCACACTTTCACAATGAAAACAAACTTTGTGATTATCACTTCAATAATTCTGTGCACATTTTGTTGTTTAGTATGACTAGATGGTGTCATCCACGCACCTCTATTTTAAGACTTGGACCTACAACATTTTGCAAAATGATTCCATTTGTTGCATGACTTACACCTTTTGTTAAAAGCTGGACACTTGTTGCGCTCAGTAGCGTGTTCACTACCACAGTTGCTGCATTGCCTTTTGTTCTGTTGCACCACAAACACTTCTGCCTCTCTTTTTAGTTCCTTAGTGGCCCTTTCAGAATGCTCAAACACATACTAATTCTGATGGCTGTTTCCAGTGTTAAATCTTTCTCCCTGAACAACTGAACACAAACTGCATCATTGTAGATCCCACATACAATCCTGTCGCATATCAGTTCATCTGTTAGTGCACCAAAATCACATTTTTAAGCCAGCAGTCTGTGTGGCTGCATAGGATTGTATTCCTTCATCAGGATTCTGAGCCATCATGTTAAATGCATTTCTGTCTATTATCATATTACATTGTGGTAGGCATATCTCATCAAATTTCTTGATTAGGACATCAGGGTCCTGTCTGTCCTCATTATCTTGAAAATGAAATGACTCATATTTATCTAGTGCATCTGAACCAGCAAAATTGAGACGAGTGTACGCTTGTACCTTTTTTGACTTGTCTGAGAGTCCTGCTTTGCTGTACACGTCCCATTCTCTTTTGAATTTTAGCCAGTTGTTAGCAATGTCATTATCAAAGATTAGGGGTTTTATGCCACGTAGATTTTGAGCCATGATGTTTCAGCGATTAACCTTCTGTCACTATGTAGATTTTGTAGAAGCAATGATGGATAGTCAGATAAATCTTGTAAAGAACTTGTTTATTTAAGCCAGCAGAGAGCCACATGTAAAACCTATTTCTTCTAGTTTCACTTCATAACTTCCTACTTCCTGTTCCCACCCCCAGCTCCTCACACAGCTATGTAAATACAACGCATACATATTCTACAGTTGGGGTCTGAACAGAGCAACCCAGTTCTGCAAAGTGCTGGCCATTAAGACATTCTTTTGCTCTGTCTTTCTGTTCAATTTACACCCGTCTTTAGAATAAGCTTCTTGCTTAAACATCATAGGGAAAAAAGGCAACACACTTCTTTGGAAGTGCTAAAGTGCTTGCGTTGCAGGTACCACTGCAGGATCCTACATTGTAGGCATCCTAACAGCCTTTCAAAACGAAGGTACAAAAACCTGTTTATAGATCATCCTCATCCTCCTTTTAGGAATTGTTTGAAGAGGGTTAAATTGGCCAGTTGACTGGTCCTGCAAGGAAAAAGCTTGACATTGGCAGAGTAGAGAGTTCTTTCACAGGAAGAATTGCAACAGACTCATTTGTTGGTCGCTGTCATCTTTCTCCCTGGATGCCTGAAAAAAGCAGCATAATTCATGCAGGTTTTGCCAGCCAAGGCATGAGCAACAAAGGCCCAGTTTATGATGTGCATAATACATGCAGATCTGGAGAGACGTAATAGCAAGTGTCCTTTAGTCAGCTTCTCATACACCAGCTCCAAGAGGGCCGCAAAAGGGCTGACAATCCAGGAAACAGTATCAGTTAGGAAGACACTATCCCCCTCCACCTGTAACCTGCACAAAGCCACCACAGCATAGAGGAATTGGGCCTGGCAGGTGAGTGGATGGGTAGACAGTCCTGAGAATGTAGCAGGTGGGCAGGACGGTGAGTGGGCCCGGTGGGTGAGCTGATAGGCAGGGTGGTGAGTGGGCACGGCGGGTGAGCAGATAGGCAGGAAGGTGAGTGGGCCCAGCAGGTGAGCAGATAGGCAGGACGGTGAGTGGGCATGGCGGGGGGGCAATCGAGTGAGCAGGTGGGCGGGCAGAGAGATGACATCATCTCTCACTGCCCGCCCTCACTCTGGGACACCAGGGACACAATCACTGGCAAGTGACAATCTGCATCTTGTGGCAAGTGGCAATGCCAGGGAAAAACCGCACCCACCCCTCATCCCACGCAGCCGGTCCTCGGTGCCAAGAAGGTTGGGGACTGCAGCTGCACATCAGGAGGTCCATGGTCACAAAGATCTCCCGTGAAGTTGATAAAAGTGTTAAGACTGTCACAGCTGGCCTTAACACTTTCATCACTTTATTTTCTGGCAGCGCCCCTCCCGAGACTAGACTCTGGATCTGCCCCTGGTCTCTCACCGGGTGCAGTGGTGCCGTACTCCCGCCATGGCAGTCCTGGTTCTTGCTCGCCACTGACTGACATTCCAGTGGTGGTTGGTTGCTAGGATCGCCCAGCATCTAGCAACCACGTGACTCCGCCCCTGGCATTCAGCGGAGAGCGTAACTTTCCTGGGCTGGCTGCTGCCACACCTCCCGGCTCACTGTCTCCTGAGTAGTTTGTTGCTATCAATCAACCAACCACAGTTTGTCTAACTCCGCTCCCTCCCAGTGTGGAACCTTCTCATTTAGACCTGGCTACTGCCAGTGCCCCACTTCCCCCTTCACACCTTGTGAATTTAAAAAAGGTAAGAAACTTTAGGAGGCTTATATTTAATGCTAGAGGAGGAGCAGCTCTGGGGACCCTGATGTATGGGGGGCTCTTTGGGGACCCTGAAATAAGGGGGGCTCTCTGGGGACCCTGATGTAAGGGGAGGTTCTCTGGGGACCCTGATGTAAGTAGGGTCTCTCTGGGGACCCCGATGTAAGGAATGGGCTCTCTGGGGACCCTGATAAAATGAGGGGGCTCCGGGGACCCTGATGTAAGTAGGGAGGCTCTCTTGGGACCCTGAAGTAAGAGGGAGGCTCTCTGGGGACCCTGATGTAAGTGGGGGGCTCTCTGGGGACCCTGATGTAAGTAGGGAGGTTCTCTGAGGACCCCAATGTAAGTAGTGATGGTCTCTGGGGACCCTGATGTAACGAGGGGGGGTTTGGGGACCTTGATGTAAGTCGGGGGCTCTCTGGGGACCTTGATGTATACATGTGTATGCCCGCCCAAGCGACTTTCTTTACTTCGCTGCTATGGGCTCTAGCCCCAGAACTTTTGTAGACCTAGCAACGCTCCTGGTAACATTGTTTCTGTTTGCTAGGTGAGAAAAACCCCTAAAGGGTTAACTACTGCTAAATAAATACTGACAATGACCCAGAGCACTGACTCCAACAGGCCAACTTAAACAAAGATATCTGCTCAGGATAGAAAAGAGACAAAGGTAGGAAACTGCACCAAACTTTTATAAAATGTTGCAATGCACATCGATCACGCAGAGCATAGTCATCCACATATGTTTAGATTTTGGGTATTTATTTATTTTTTTAACATAAGTGGAGTTACCCCCCCAACAGTCCACATGGTGTCTGGTCCCTTCTGCTGACCTCAAGCCAAACATACTCACGAAACCTAGACCACTTCCACAGGGCAATTGATGTATCTGCAGGGCAATCCGTATCCCAGAGGCAGGAACGCAGCTGCTATATCTGCATTAGGCACACTTAACTGCCACCTGCTATTAGTTGGGCTCCCGGCCAATGCAAATGCTCGCCAATGGCAGAGCCCACTCTCCAGATGTTGATCCTCTGCATATGTGTGCCATAACACCTCCCGGCTAATAGCTGGGGACTCAGTGACCACTTGAGCCATCCTGGAAGACTTCTGGATATCACAGGACACTCCTGACATCCGCACAGCTGTTCCGCATGAGACTCGGCTGCCAATACATTCAAAAGGTAGGAAAACGTCATACAAAATGGTCCTATGAGTGAAGAGGACAAAAAAAAGGAACGCAGCCTGTCTCAGCCTGACAATTTATGGGAGTGGGGTCCTATGGATTAGGAGTGAGGACGGGGCTCCCCAAACGTATGCTGCCATGGAGTCTGTCATACAAGCTCTATTTGTGTGAAAAAATATGATATAAATGTCATATAGGTACAGTGTTGCATGATCACGCAATTGTCAAGTGTAATGCCGCGTACACACGACTGGACTTTCCGGCAGAAAAGCTCCGACTGAATCATTTCATCGGATATTCCTATCGTGTGTGGGCTACATCGGACTTTTTCTTTCGAAAATTCTGATGGACCTAGAAATAGAACATGTTTTCTATCAGGAAAACCATTCGTCTGTATGCTATTCCGACGGACCAAAAACGACGCAAGGACAGCTTTTGGCTACTGGCTATTTAACTTCCTTTTTCCCTAGTCCCGTCGTATGTGTTGTACGTCACTGCGTTCTAAACGATCGGATTTTGGTGTGATCGTGTGTACGCAAGTCCTTTTCAGCGGAACTCCGCCGGAACTCCGTCAGAAAAACCGCCAGAGTTTATCCTGACAGAAAAACCGGTCGTGTGTATGCGGCATAAGAGCGCTGTAAACTGAAAATTAGCCTGGGCAGGAAGGGGATTTAAGTAATCCCTCTCTCTATCCAAAACTAAAAGGAATGTGTCTTTAGTTACACTTTAAATAACTCATTGCTTCCTGAGTATGGCATCCCCTTACTATTCTCAAAGAAGTATTAACAAGTTCAATGGAATGGGAGTGGACTGTGTACCACTGAGGTGCTGCATGTTATCACATTTGTGGCAGTGTTGAATTGTAAGTCTGGTAACTTGCTGCACATTTTCACTGGCAAGTTGTACACTTGCAGAGCACTTGAAGCACAAGTTCTAGTTGACACTTTTCTAATTTGTAGCAAACTTGTGGGGCAAGTCTCTAGCAAGAGCAAAGTTGCAGTGGTGAGTCTACAGCAAGAGCTCTTCAGCATGACCCCTGTGGTTGGATGACTATTGCACAACATAACTGAATCATAATTTACAATAGACTTGCAGAATGTTTGCAAAGAAAGTTGATCTGGAGTCATGCAATGTGGACTTGCTGCAATTGTGCAGCAAACTTTTGAAGTCTGGCATGTCTAACAATAGCTTGCTATCTGGGAAAGCACCAAAAAGTAAATATGCACTATTTTAATGCATCATACCACAATGCACAGATAGTTGACATCTGCCTGTTGCGGTGTGTTACAACGCAAATGCGTTGCACTGGGACTGCACTGGGGTACTATTTAGAATGTTGCAACATTGAGAATGAAGACAGGTTGAAACCAGTGTAGAAACATAGAACATAGAAGAAAGTTGGCAGAAAAAAAGACAAAGTGGTCTATCAAGTTTGCCCCATGAAGTTGTTATTATTGTAGCACTTTGGAGTTTAGGCAGGGTTGCTCCTCACAAATTTACTTCCCAGGAGTAGTTATCCTGGTTGTTTGACTGAGATCTATTGATTTCGTCCTAAGTTTGGCCTTGCACTTTTCTCTTCTACCACTAGGTGGCCGGGTACTTGGTGGTAATAGATATGAAAAGGGCAACGCGAGGTCAGGTTATGAGTATATGGGGTATCTCAGCCAATGGGCAGGGGTTTTCTTGAATCCCTTGGCCTGCTGGGAGAGCCTATATATTCGGGTGAGGTCAGGCGATCTATGCCACCTGGACGGCTGTCTGGGTGGACATGTGCTGTATTGCCCGGGTTGCTAGGCCAGAGATGGGGCCTATCCCGGGCACATCTGGCTGCTAGATGTCTGAGGGCCTATCCAGAAGCAAGAGAGCAGCGCAGGGTTGGGACTGCGACTTGCAGTCCAACCAAAAGTGACGGTTCTGTCGGCCAGAGAACCTGTCGTGGTCAGAGGTAGAGGGGAATCTGTCGCCAGTAAGGGACTATCCGCCTTATTACCACAGGGAGTAACTGAAGCTAGTAGCGAAACAGTGTTCTCACCAACTGGGGATGGTGAAGAATCGGGAAACTTCAGTGGGAATCAAGCCAGGGACCCAGCCAGTGGAGTTAATGCTTACAGAGCAGCCTTGTGTGTCAAGCCAGGGCCTGAGCAGGCCAGCGGGGGTGAAGCTTGAGAGGTATCTAGAGTGCCATTCTAGTCCCAGCAGAGAAGCGGGGGTGACGCTTGAGGAAGATACCATTGCGAAGATTGGAGGAGCTCAAGGGAATCAGTGGCAGTGAATCAGTGGGTCTAGTGAGAGACCAGGAGCTCAGTGTGCTGAATAACTACAAGGAGTGATTGTAGTGAAAGTGAAAGAACTGTTAAGCCTTGTGTTTGGAACTGTTAAAGACTGTTGCCATAGGAGACAGTATATCTACACAGATATCTACATGCAGATGTGGCGTCTTGCTGGATGCCTTTCCCTGCATGGCTGTCCTCCTATTGAAGACTCGGAGTCTGCCAATTAATCTTGCAACTACCTAAGGGTGTCCTGGCCCTAACCCTCTCCCCCCCCCCCCCAAAAAAAGGCTTGTTAAGAGAAATAAACTTTCTTTTACATCTAAGAAGTGTCTGGTGCCCAATAACTTTAACAACTATACACCCACCATGCCTCACAACCCACAACATACAGAAGGATGTCAGCTACTGGAGGTTCTCATTAGATCAGGGGTCTCAAACTGGCAGCCCTCCAGCCGTTGCGAAACTACAAGTCTCATCATGCCTCTGCCTGTGGCAGTCATGCTTGTAACTGTCAGCCTTGCAATGCCTCATGGAACTTGTAGTTTTGCAACAGCCGGAAGGCTGCCAGTTTGAGACCCCTGCATTAGATCAAAGGAGGCCTGGGACCTTGCTACATTATTATTTTTGAATTTTTAAAAATGTATTTATTTTATATTTTTTTACTTTTTTGCCCGAGTATAGGTTTTTTTGTTTGCTCCAAGTTTTTGTTTACCTCCCTACTACTTGAAAAGATACTGATATATAGGGATATTAAACCACAGAAACAAGTGTACACATCACTCCCACTTGTGAGCAAGCAAAGTACTGCGCAACTTTTTTTTATATTATATATATATATATATTATTATTTATTTATTTTTTACTTTGATACATTTTGTCAATATTGTACAGAGAGAGAACAAAAAAACTGCATTAAAAAAAGGGAAATAAAACAGGTAAAATTAACCACTACTTATCTGCAGGGGGTCTGATATCCGTTCTACAACAGGGATAGTTTGAAAGACAGCATACATGCTGGAGTTATCAATAGCCCTTTAAAACATAAATGAGAGGCCAGGCGCATGGCTGGTCCAGAGTTTATTTATTTATTTTTAATGTAAGGGCCACATGCACACTGCCACCTGCCACTATGTGTATACATAGCCTACAGTACTGAAAGCTTTTACGTTCCATTTTCTCGTGTGACCTAAGAAAAGACTTTTGCAAATCTGAACATATCTGGCACATCATCATACTGGCTTGACCTTCAGGACAGCTGTTTATTAGCTATAAGAAATTTGCCTCCTCTATAAGCTCAAAGTCATAGTGAGTTACAAGCTGGCTTCCCCTCCCTGGTTCATCCTTTCCCAGTGGGACGGTAAGGATAGTAGTTATAAACTGCTTTTGCTAATAATATATTTATTGCTCATCCCCCATAGTTATTACCTTTTGTATCACTTGACACTCCCTTTTAGATTGTAAGCTCTAACAAGCAGGGCCCTCTGATTCCTCCTGTATTGAATTGTATTTTAACTGTTCTGTTTGCATTAACGTTGTCTGTTGGCAGTATATAAATCCTGTATAATAATGATAATAATATATCTACTATGCAATAAAAATCAACTTTGTAATTTAACCACTTGTGGACTACATTGTATAAACAGTACAAAACAAATTACAGTGCACACATTCAAGAATGACATTTATCCTGCAAGGCTAGTTAAAAACACCTGAACATATTCAAAAAATACAGGGGTTTGGTCACACTATATGGTCATATAGTGCTAAGCCCACTTACTGCAACAAAGTACCCCAAATTAGTGGGTCCTACCCTAGTAATAGAATGAAAGATCCTGCGTCTCAACCATGGGAGCCAAACTCCTCTATGTGGGAGAACTGAAGGGATTCCTCCTATGCACTGGTGACCACTAATAAAGAGGTAATGAGGAGGGGGAGGGGTGCTCCAGCCCAAAAAAACCTGGTCAGGGTCTATTACAATATACAAAAACATATTTGGGGGGCACACCCTAAAATGCGTTTAAATTCAAGATGGTGCTGCTATAAGACCAACAAACAGTACAAAACAGATTACAGTGCACACATTCAAGAATGACATTTATCCTGCAAAGCTAGTTAAAAACACCTGAACATATTAAAAAAAAACGGGGGGTTGGTCACACTATATGGTCATATAGTGCTAAGCCCACTTACTGCGACAAAGTACCCCAAATTAGCAGTCTTATAGCAGCACCATCTTGAATTTAAATGCATTTTAGGGTGTGCCCCCCAAATATGTTTTTGTATATTGTAATAGACCCTGACCAGTTTTTTTTGGGCTGGAGCACCCCTCTCCCTCCTCATTACCTCTTTATTAGTGGTAACCAGTGCATAGGAGGAATCCCTGCAGTTCTCCCACATAGAGGAGTTTGGCTCACATGGTTGAGACGCAGGATCTGTCATTCTATTACTAGGGTAGGACCCACTAATTCAGGGTACTTTGAAGCAGTACTTTGTAGCAGTAAGTGGGCTTATAGCAGCACCATCTTGAATGTAAACACATTTTAGGGTGTGCCCCCCAAATATGTTTTTGTACATTGTATAAACATCCTAAATTATTTCATCTAAGACCCCATGTTTTTATGATTTGTTGCACTAAGAAACCTGGCTGCATGAATCCAACCTGCGTCTTCTGCTGCACTATCCAACGGTGGTCTTCTTTGGGCTCACTCCCCCAGACCCAGTGGACGCAAAGGAGGGGGTATTGGAATCCTCACATAGCACCTTTCAGGTACTTAAAGCACTTCCCTCTCTGTCACTCTCCTCATTTGAGGCACACTGCCTTCCTCTATGCTCCCCAGTTTCTCTAAGGATAGCTGTGATCTACCGTCCCCCTGGACCAGTATCAACATTTCTTGATGACTTCTCTGCCTGGCTACCCTACTTTCTCTCTTCTGAAATCCCCACTATCATTCTCAGAGACTTCAGTATCCCTACTAATACTAACACTCCTGCTACTTCCAAACTTCTCAGTCTAACCTCCTCCTTTGACTTGAAGCAATGGATACATGCTTCTACTCACTCTGAAGGCAATACCCTTGACTTTGTTTTCTCCCACCTATGCACTCCGTGCAACCTCTTCAACTATCCTTACCCTCTCAGTGATCGCTACCTTATTCGTTTCACTCTCTCCCTCTCCCTCCAACTGCCTAACAGTTACCCGTAGAAACCCACGCCATCTCAAACCTTCTCTTCTCTACTCTGCTACTGACCACCTCTATGACAAAATCGAACCCCTGTCCTGCACCAACCTAGCCACTTCTGTCTACAACGCATCACTTCTAGCCTCACTGGACACGCTGGCCCCCCTCACTACACACAGAATCAGGCCCTGTCCCCTTCAACCTTGGCAAACAGATGACACTAGAAGTCTGAAAAAACACAGCTGTGCTCTTGAGCACCTGTGGCATGAGACAAAGTCTCAGAAAGATTTCAACCAGTATAAATCTGCCCTCCAAAAATACAATTCCATCCTCCTCACTGCTAAGCAGACCTATTTTATTTCTCTCATTAACACCTTATCATCCCGTCCCTGTCAACTCTTCTCTACCTTCAACTCTCTACTTCGTCCTCCACTGCTTCCACCCACCAACTCACTCACTGCCCAGGAGATCGCCAATCACTTCAAACTGAAGATGGATACTATTCGCGAGGAGATCTCTACTGTTCAGATACCCTCCATGCTTTACATTTCATGCCCACAGGTACAATCATTACTTCCCTCTTTCAACCCCACCACTATAGACGAGGTTGCTAAACTACTTGCTAATGTCCATCTTACCACCCACCCTCTGGATCCTGTTCCCTCGCAAATGCTACGTTCACCCTCTGGCTCTATTCTACACTTTCTAACCCACATCTTCAATCTCTCTCTCTCTTCTGGCATCTTCTCAAACTCTATAAAACATGCGCTTGTCAGCACTATACTTAAAAAGAGCTTTTGAAAATATGAACTGTACCAAGGAGAGGGCACAGTGCCAAGTGCCACACAGAGAGAGCCCAGAGAAATAATAACAGGAAAATTATAATGAATTTTAATATCAAATACATTTTTGGAAAAATCAATGACATATAACATAACAAATTTCAAAAATCATACACCTGAAGAAGCTGGGGTTTCCCAGTGAAACGTATTGACGTCACTCCTTTGAGCGTTAGACACCATTTCACGCATCAGCCGACATCACCGCCCTGCCTCGCGACAGTCTGTGGTGCGGACCGCACTGCAGGAACAATGGGATATGGGAGTCGTGCTATTATGTAGCAGTGGCAGCCAGTCAGCCATCCCAGCAACATCTCTCCGTTCCCTACACTTCGTGATTTTCTCCCCCCTGGAGGTATATGGTTGGCAACTTAGCCACGAGGAGAGATTCGGGAGCCTCGATCAGCTGTTTCAGCTGTACTGCACAGCGCTGCCTTCACAATCCTCTGCTGATTGTGAGTCCTAAATTTTCACAATACCTCTGCCTGTTGAACTGTTGCATCTATTCAATGTTGATCACTATGCAGCCATCTGGGAACGACTACCCATATATATGCCTCCTAAAGTAATTTCTGACAGGTTATATCAACTTTGTCTAGTTTCGGGTTACTCCTAGTCCATTGGATTTCACAGTGTTTGCGGACATGATGCTGTTCACCCCTGTTCCTTGTCCTCCCCCTTTCCCCAGGATTGTTCCACAATAGCAGTATTTCCTAAAGCCACGGATTGGTGTTTTTTGGACTTTTTTGCATTTTGCAACAGCCGTTGCTTATATCACCATTGAAAGAATTGCCTGGCTGGTGATGCAGTTACCCCTAATTGCACATATTTATAGTGCTCCATTGGTATACCAGTATGCTTGGGTGGTGTTATATGCTCTGTTTATATGTTTTTATGTGTGTTTGTCTTTGTCCCTAGAAAACGTTGTCTATATGATGTTAGGTGTAGGATTTTTTCCATTTTTTATGGCATTGGTTTTTCAATAAATTAATTTGATATTAAAATAGATTATAATTTTCCTGTTATTATTTCCCTGGGCTCTCTCTGTGTGGCACTTTACACTGTGCCCTCTCCTTGGTACAGTGCATATTTTCATATGCTCTTTTTTGGCCACTGAGTCCCACTGAATTTGTGTGAATAATAACCTGGTGGTACTTGTATTTACCCTTATTTAGTCGGTTCCCTATCCCTTCTTTTGTGATATCCATACTTAAAAAGCCCTCACTGGACCCATGCAATCTTAACAACCTACACCCCATCGCCTTGCTCCCCTTTTTATCCAAACTCCTTGAATGTCTGGTCTACAACAGACTGAGTGACCACCTTAATAATAATAGCCTTCTTGATCCCCTTCACTCTGGATTTCATCCTCAACACTCCACAGAAACTGCCCTCCTAAAACTAACAAACGATCTACTAACGGCCAAAACCAATGGACACTATTCTGTACTCCTACTCCTGGACCTATTTGCTACCTTTGATACAGTTGACCACCCCCTCCTCCTCAAAAGACTTCACGCCTTTGGTCTCCATGACTATACTCTTCGCTGGTTCTCTTCCTACTTATCCAACAGCACCTTTAGCGTTACTTACAATTCTACTTCCTCCTCTCCTCTTCCTTTCTCTGTTTGGGTCCCCCAAGGTTCTGTGCTTGGACCTCTCCTATTTTTAATCCACACATTCTCCCTCGGTCAGCTGATAGCCTCCCATGGCTTCCAATACCACCTCTACGCTGATGACACCCAAATCTATTTTTCTACCCCTCAGCTCCCTCCTTCAGTCTCCTCACATATCACTAATTTACTACCAGATGATTTTAGTCTGGATGTCACAACACTTCTTCAGACTTAATCTATCCAAAACCAAATGTATAATTTTTCCTCCCCCATGTACTTCTTCCCCTAATCTCTCTGTCAAAATGCATAGCACAACTATAAGCCCATCCCCACATGCCAAGGTTCTAGGTTTAGTCTTGGACTCTGAACTCTCCTTTAAGCCCCACGTCGAATCACTGTCCAAATCTTGCCACCTCAACCTCCGCAACATCTCCAAAATATGTCCCTTTTTAACCAATGACACAACAAAGCTCTTACAGTGTCTTGCAAAAGTATTCACCCCCTTGGCTTTTTACCTATTTTGTTACATTACAGCCTTTAGTTCAATGTTTGTTTAATCTGAATTATATGTGATGGATCAGAACACAATAGTCTAAGTTGGTGAAGTAAAATTAGAAAAATATATACATAAAACAATTTTTCAGAAATAAAAAAACTGATAATTGGCATGTGTGTATGTATTCACCCCCTTTGTTGTGAAGCCCATAAAAAGCTCTGGTGCAACCAATTACCTTCAGAAGTCACATAATTAGTGAAATGATGTCCACCTATGTGCAATCTAAGTGTCACATGATCTGTCATTACATATACACATCTTTTTGAAAGGCCCGAAAGGCTGTTACACCTAAGCGAGAGGCACCATCAACCAAACACTGCCATGAAGACCATGGAACTCTCCAGTAAGGGACAATGTTGTTGAGAAGTACAAGTAAGGGTTAGGTTAAAAAAATCCAAATCTTTGATGATCCCTAGGAGCACCATCAAATCTATCATAACCAAATGGTAAGAACATGGTACAACAACAAACCTGCCAAGAGACGGCCACACTCCAAAACTCATGGACCGGGCAAGGAGGGCATTAATCAGAGAGGCAGCACAGAGACCTAAGGTAAACCTGGAGGAGCTGCAGAGTTCCACAGCAGAGACTGGAGTATCTGTACATAGGACGACAATAAGCCATACGCTCTAAGGAGTTAGTCTTTATGGCAGAGTGGCCAGAAGAAAGCCATTACTTTCAGCAAAAAACAAAATGGCACATTTTGAGTTCGCGAAAAGGCATGTGGGAGGCTCCCAAAATGTATGGAGGAAGGTACTCTGGTCTGATGAGACTAAATTTGAACTTTTTGGCCATCAAAGAAAATACTATGTCTGGCGCAAACCCAACACATCACATCACCCAAAGAACACCAGCCTCACAGGGAAACATGGTGGTGGCAGTATCATGCTGTGGGGATTTTTTTCAGCAGTCAGGACTGGGAAACTGGTCAGAGTTGAGGGAAAGATAATTGGTGCTAAATACAGGCATATTTTTAAGCAAAACCTGTACCACTGTGTGTGTGTGTGATTTGAGGCTAGGACGGAGGTTCACCTTCCAGTAGGACAATGACCCCAAACACACTGCTAAAGCAACACTTGAGTGGTTTAAGGGGAAACATGTAAGTGTGTTGGAATGGCTTAGTCAAAGTTCAGACCTCAATCCAATAGAAAATCTGTGGTCAGATTTAAAGATTGCTGTTCACAAGCGGAAACCATCCAACTTGAAGGAGCTGGAGCAGTTTTTCAAGGAGGAATGGGCAAAAATCCCAGTGGTAAGATGTGGCAAGCTCATAGAGACTTATCCAAAGCAACTTGGAGCTGTGATAGTCGCAAAAGGTGGCTCTACAAAGTATTGACTTTAGGGGGGTGAATAGTTATGCACATTGATTTTTTCTGTATTTTTGTCCTATTTGTTGTTTGTTTCACAATTAAAAAAAAAACATCTTCAAAGTTGTGGGCATGTTTTGTAAATTAAATGATTCAAATCATCATACAAACCATGTTAATTCCAGGTTGTGAGGCAACAAAACAGGAAAAATGCCAAGGGGGGTTGAATACTTTTGCAAGGCACTGTACACTGTAGTAAATAAAGTATCTTATTTATTGCAATTGTGCAACAAACTTATGAAGCCTGGTAAGTCTAGCAATAGCTTAGCAAGTCATTTTCCTTGTCAAAAGAAGTTTATTGAGTATACAATATTATAAAGATACATAAAGTAAGTTTACAAGGATCTATAAAGTAAGCTCATTGTTTTACAGTAGGGTTTATATAGGTAAATATCATGAAATTTCAAATATTAAACATTGGGTTCACGTAAATCTAAATTAAAGATATATATCATTTCCTTAGTTACTTTTGTAGGTATTTAAATGATTTATACCTACTATACATATTGTTTACAAGTAGAGTGTATATAGGTCAAATAAATTCTGATAATGAGCTTTAATCGTAAGGTGGAGAAAAGGAAAGAGAAAGAAGAAAAAGGGTTGAAAGGCAGAGGTATGGTCCACAAGGTTGTCCCGCTCGTTAGTTTATTATTCTTTTAAGTTTTCTTTGAAGCCTTAGAATGGGTGTCTCTGTAAGTCATTTAATCTGTTACCATGGCAACAGGACAGAGTCATTGAAGTTTGACAGGAACTGTTGTTTTATCCAAGGGTGCAGCAAGTCATTTTCAAACTTGCAGCTTTCTGGGAAGTCACTAGGAAGGACAGGGGGGCTTGGCAGCTAGTGTCGAGACGCGTTGCTAGAAAACCAAGCAACACATAAGAGCATGGCATGGATTCGCTGAGGCACCAGCAGTTTCTGATTGACTGCAGGCCAGCAGCCTCATACAAGGAGGAAGTACTGGAGCATGAAACGGGAGAGTATGACACTGGTTTTCCAAAAGAGCCAGGAAAATGTTGCCTTTTACTACTTTTACTCTATACTAGGTTGTTGCGCACACCCTTCGCCACCAGAAACTGAAATTTCTGCTCATTAGACTGGTCTTCTACTTTTTCCAGAAGTTCTTCTCTTATAACAACTCTGAGATTGGTCATTCTGGCAGGCAGACTCAACCACTTTGCAATCATGAAATAGGTAATGACTGGAATGCATGTGTCAGTTTCAACAGATCATCTACATATAAAACTCTACATTGAAGTTTACTAAAATGTATGCAATGTATATAACTGACCTAGAGACGGCAGCTTTTTTCCCAAAGTAACATTAGGATTTTTTTCCATATAACTGAATGTAAAGAGGTAGGATTATGTCAGGCTAAATAATTGTCTTTATTGTCAATATAATGACTCTTGTGACGTTTTGCATTGATTCACAATGTTCCTGGCAAACAGTCCACATGACTAATGTCACTTTATGTGATGCTCACCATGTTGTTTCTTGAAACAGATTATTGAAAAAAAAAAACAGCAAGTCTTCTATTACAAGCAGTTTATAAAATGGAACACAAAGATTCTGTCTCCTGGCTACAAGCCTACATGGGGGCCAATACATTTTGTTTTGTGTGGAGTTTGTCTCACAGTTGGCTCTAACACCCACCCACCATAGAACACCTGTCACAGCGGCACACCTGTTGTTCTTTTTTTTTTTCAACAAGCTGTTTGAGACTCAGCTAGATATAAAAAAAAAACAGACTGGCTAGGTGGCCAGGAAACACACCCACACTTTCATTTACCAGGCTCCAGTGCCCCAAGGACTCCTTTACATCAGTGGTGCCCTCTTAAAAGTGATCTGTGGCGTGCCGCTTTTCAGAGGACATTTGACAGGTGTTGAGGAGGCGTTATATCACCTCCTCAATGTCTGTTTTAAATCCTAGAAGCCCACACTACATGATTGCAGGGCAGACCCATTCACCAAAGTTAACAGATGATATAATGTTTACTGTACTGCAATGCAAGGCAGTGCAGCCACAGCATGCGTATACCCCCATATGCCTTTGTAGCTTAGGGGGAGGTAAAAACACACCGCCTGTTTTACTGACCCCCCCCCCCCCCCAACTTCAAGTGTACACTAGGCTTAAAGTGTTTGTTAACCCCCCAAAAGAATTAGAGATCCTGGTCCCCTAAAGCAGATTAAACAGCACAGTACTTGTGCTGTGTAATCTGCTCCTCTCTAAAGGGTAAAAACCCAGCTGATCCTGACACTTCCTGTATCCCCCTCTCTGCTCTGACCACGAAAAACAGGGCTGCTGAGGCTGACCACCATGGTCAGCGCACGTCCCTTCAACATCCGCAGCCCTGCTCTGTTCTCATCTCTCCCTCTAACCTCCTCCTCCCTGCCTGTCAGCTCTGTGTTCTGTGTCTCTGTCTCCGCCAACCCCCCCCCCATCCCCACTGCTATTAGTACAAATAACAATTCATATATGGTTGCTGCCAGCCCCTCTATTATAGCTAGGCATAGCACACTGTATAAGTCTTTTATAAAAAGGAAGCTTGTAAATACCGATTTAGCGTGATCTTCAAGTCGATCACGTGACTCTCGGCCGGTTTCCAGGGCTACTGCAGGAGGGGCTCCTCATCTGACGTCAGAGGGAGATCTCAGCCCCTCCTGCAATAGCCATGTATCGGAATTGTACAGTGCCCAGGAGTCATGTGACCGGCCTGAAGATTGCTCTAAATTGGTATTTACAAGCCTCATTTTTATAACAGACCTATACAATGTGCTATGCCTAACTATAATAGAGGGGCTGGCAGTGCTTTACATATTTGGGTTCACATATACTTTAAAAAGCAGGAATGTAGTATGATGTCTCCTTCCAAAGCCTGTTCTACAAAAACTTCAGAAACAGCACAATGTACTGGCTATTCACAATCACCACAAGTAAACCCTAAACTTTTTTGTCACAATCTTTATGATATCCTTTTTCATGGAAACATAAAAATCTCCTTATGTGTCGTAATACTTGATACTATATGCTACTAGTGATTCTTTCAATTGCAACAAGTCATAGATAAGACAATTCACATACTGTCAGGAGAATTCATAAAGGGTGAGAGACTAGTCTGAAAGACTTGTTCCCCATCAATTCTGCCTGGCAGTGGATTGTCAAATTGATTGTCAATCAAATGTAAAGTAGGGAACTAGACTGTAAGTTCCCCATCAGGCTCCGTCCACCCATTGACAAGTTATTTCCCAAATATGTGTATTGCCATATTGCGTAATAACATTGCCCCTTTGTTTACATTTAGCTTTTGGCTGGGGAATCTCATGGCCGACAGCTGAATGGGGCCAGGGACAGAGTATTGTGCAGGAAGCTGTCACATATAGGACAACTTCCCAGTACCACCACGCCCTGCACTAAATACTGTACCTCTGTATGCCAATTCAGAGTTGGACTTTATTGCTGCCAGTTTCCTAATCTGGGAACTGGCGTTAAATCTTTAAAGCTCTATTGCTGCCGTAGTGGTGACAATAGAGCTTACAGTACCTGAATTTGTCACCAGTGTTGGTAATGTTAACAAACACTGGCACAAATGCCTAAATTAGGCGCAGATAGCTTTTTTGAGGTGATTGTAGCTTTTATGGAAATTACCTCCAGAAAACTGTGGTAATAGCTTTGTTGAAGTCCCCAGAATATGTGTAGCGCACGACCTCCATAGGAGCTGCAATTTGTGTGTTCTATCCGTAAATCACATTTACCACCTAGCCCATTGACAGCCCATAGAAATAGAAACAGTCCATATTGTAGTTTTCTCTTGCTTTTATTTGTATAACACAAACTGGGATAGGAAAAAGGGTTTTCTGAGATGCTCTTTTGCTGCTTCATAATCTTTCCTTTGCCTCTCATGCAAAGACTTACAACATTGCGGATAATGAAAAGTCACTCTGAATAACTTTTCATTGGGAAGATGGGAGTAGTCTGGTCCTTGAGAACAATGAAAGTGAATAGCAAAGAGCCACTCTGAATAATTCTTTGCATATAGACTTGGGTAGATTTACTAGTGAATACATAGGCTGTTTTAGTAAAGAGTCACTCTGAATAACTTCTTTACCCGTAGACCTTTTTAGAACAATCTGTATCTCTATTTGTGCTCGGAGCTCTACCGCCGCCTCACTGACTTGCGTACCAACATCCCTCAGCCCCTGGGCTTTCACTCACTTGATCAACAGTCCATGTGCCACTCACAAACGATCAATCGCCCAGTTTTCTTCCGCTTAGTTGCTACTTCTTCCGAATGGTTTCTAGATCCCTTCTCTCTAATCTGGCACGCTCCCCTCCCCGCAGGGGGCATCCATCGACACCAGCAACTACATGCTGTGCGGTGTCGCTAACTCCTTTCCTTCATGTGGCCTGGTCCCCCCCATTCCCCGTAGGGGGGCTCTGCTTGGCTCCCCGCAGGGGGCCCTCTCTCTGATCTCTCCCTCTCTGGAACTCCCCAGCCGCATGTGACCCCAGCTTACATGGGAGTCCCACCTCCTGCCAAACAAATTAATGATTGGCCAGAACTCCACACATGAGCTGCCTGCCACTCAGATTCCAAGTCCAACCTCTCTTCCAGAACCATTTCCACTGAAAACAAGAGGAGGCATCTCTGGGTCCAAGCACAGGTGGCCACACCCTACACTACACTGACACTCCCAGTTCTCAAAATAAACAACTAGACCTGGAACCCAATGCAAGCCTGCCTAAATTTACCTGAAACCGTACTTTGTCATTTAAACACAGAAAGCTCACCTACTTGAAAGTAGGTGACCGCTACATATGTATTTCTCAACTGTATGTATGTTTGTATCTGTCGCAAATTACCAATTTCAGGAAGCTTGCCGAAGTCCCTCACAAATAATTAAGTCATTGTGAGGCGTTAGTTTACCTTGTGTGTATTTCTTGCAATTGCTTTTTTCTTTTGCCTTTATTCATGTAGTGGAGGTCTTGTACATTCAGCTGTCATCTATCTCACATTTCTACTTGTAGTAGCAGTGGGTTCATGATCTCTGTCATGTGGTCACCATCTTGTTTTACATATATTTGCCCTGTTCCTCTAAGCAGGCACTGGGCATGTAGGTGACATGGTGTGAACTTTTAACTTCTCATCGTGGAGCAGGAAAAGTGTTTTGTCTGATGCACTGTGCCCCACCAGTGCATCAAAACAACTGGTACTGGGTTTGTAGTCAGAAAGCCATGCAAAACAATTCAGATGCTTCTTAGAAGCAGCCAAAGATGACAAATGTAACAATCATTAAGTAATATAATGTATCCATTAAATAATCAAAGACAGTATAAAGTACAATTCTCTTACCCAGTGGCGACTGGTGCTCAATATTTTGAGGGGGCACAAACCCCCCACCCCCGCAGGAGGGGTGTGGGAAGGCAGCAATCGGACGAGAAGGTGGCAATAAGTCCGGCCTTACCTTAGGAGGCTGCTCCTCGCTCCAGGCTCCCGGCCAAAGAGGCGTTGCTTCTCTTCCCGGCCAAACAGGTAGTGGGTCCTGAGACCCGATTGGTCAGGAGTCCTAAGACTCTCGGCCAATCGGGTCTCAGGACCCGCTTCCTGATTGACCGGGAGGAGAAGCAGGAAGACAGAAGATAATCCAGGGAGGTTACCATGAAGAAACCGAAAAAAGTGGCCAGAAAACATCCTAACAGGAATGCCTCTTCAAAGACACTTCATTGTTGGATGTCTTAACAGTGCAAATGACAAGAGCACTTACATGCTTAGTAGATTATACAGTCTTTTGCTTGACAGCAAAATTGACCTGTCCCCTAAAATGTCTATATTACTACCAAGGGAGCATGTAGGCCTGTGTTGACTAGCTAACATCATTGTCTAAAACCTTCAAAGACTGGACAGGTAATATTGGGACTGTCATTCATGCTGATGCTTTGGGGCTGTGTCAGTAGGCAAATGCAGCTTCTGATGTCATAATAATTCAAGTCAGGTGCATTTGTTCTTCAGATCTTCTTCAGCTTTGCATTTGACCTTCTTCTGTTTTTGCATTCCTATTGTCTTGTATGGGGAGAGAAGCTAACAAACACCTGTTGACACATGCCATTTAGATTGCATAATTTAGGAGTGAGACAAATTTAAAGACAGTCTGTGCCTAGGCCAGTGTTTCTCAACCTTTTTTCAGTCAAGGCACCCTTCAAAATTATAGAAAACTTCAAGGCACCCTTTAAAATTATGGATAGTTTCGAGGCACCCCATTCTAAAATGTAAAAAAATATTCTAATAGTTTTACACAATGCAGCTACATCCACACGTAGGACACACAACGTTAAAGGTGATTCATTCTTCCAAAGAAAATACACTTTTGCACACTGGTACTAACTAGTATTCCAATGTTTCTCATCTCTCTCAATTTCTCTCCATCAGTCAACTAATGTGATCCCAGTGCTGAGGGAGAGGGGCACAGGAGGGTCAAGCAAGGATGCTGTGGAGGCAACAGACATCCTCCTTATCAACTGATAACATCATTGAAAAACAAATTGGATATCAGAGATAGTGAAAAAAACTCTGATCCCAGCGCTCTAAAATGGATCAAATGATAATGGTCTATGCACTTCAAGCTGCTAATTTAAAAAACCTACAAAAGAAATGTTAATTCACATGTTTATCATCAGATGTGGGGGAATGTGTCTCAGATGTGGTATCATACAAGGATCGCCAGTCTGCATTGAGAAACCTTTTGGCTGAGGAGAGCAGATCCATCTAGTGGCAGAGGAGCAGATTACTATCAGGAAGTTACTACGGGCTTATTTGACACTTACCGCTGGTAAGCATATACCCCAAAGGGGCTATCACGAGGTGGTCCAGTGATGGTGTAGCAGCCCTTGGATTGTGCACTCGGTTAGATTTTGAAGCCTTGAATTGCTGTAAACTGCATGCATGAATTATTTTCTTTACAAAGGACTGATTACATCATCCTCTCTATGTTTTATAGTCACTTTGACTGAGTGTTTGGACTTTTACACACATTATCCATTTTGTATGTTATTTTCAATTTTCAATTTTTCTTGCTCCGATGTATAACATTCTAGTATGTACTAGGATTGTGTTTAACCAGCATACAAAATATGGTTGTTCCAGATCAGACACATTAGACCCAACACTGGCAGGTGCTTTTGCTAGTTGAGTGGAAAGAGTTTATTTTATTTTATTCATCTATTATTTATTTATTTTTTTATAATATGGACTATATGTTATACCATATTGGTGAATATTCCATTCACTTGTAGCGCTGTTAATACCTTCTCTTTTTCAAAAAGAAGGGGGTATATATTTTTGTTTATTTCTGTTGATGACATCATTGGTTGTTAGGATGCCAGTGTCTAGAAAGTCATAATGGCACCTGTTGCTTTGTGTAACTAAAAGGCAGGCTTGATCTACCTGCTGGCTTGTATACAATTTTTGATAATTTTTTAGGCATTTTGCCAAGGCACCCCTGAAGAAACCTGAATGCACCCTGGTTGAAAAAGGCTGGTCTAGGCTGTGTGCATTAAACTCATTGCATGTGGTCTGCAAGCAAAAGAAAAAAAAATCACTGGTTCCAAACTCTGCAGGCACTAAATTTAATTCAGTCTAGAATAAAATTCACAGCCAGATTAAATTGCATTCAAGTTGTTCTGCCTCCCTGCTTGCTAACTCTGCTCACTTCCCCTCCTATTGGTGATGCTGTAGTCTTTTGATCTCAGTCTGTTTACAATCATCCTGACACCCCATTCCCACCAATAGTTCTAAAGTTAAAGATGATATGATCCATCAACACATAAATAAAAAGAAATGTACAAATAATGCGTTGATTTATTTGTTAATGTCCTGTATAATCTTTATTTTTGTATTTATCACTATTGGTGGAAAGTGACATAATTATTATTATTATACAGGATTTATATAGCGCCAACAGTTTACGCAGCGCTTTACAACATTAGGGAGGACAGTACTAGTACAATACAATTAAATACAGGAGGAATCAGAGGGCCCTGTTCGTTAGAGTTTACATTCTAGGAGGGAGGGTCAAGTTATACAAAAGGGTAATAGCTGGGGGGATGAGCTAATGGAGAAAATAGTGCAGTTGTTAGATGGAGGCAGGATAGGCTTCTCTGAAGAGGAAGGTTTTCAGGGATCACCTAAAAGTGGATAAATTTGGAGACAGTCTGACAGATTGGGGTAGGGAATTCCAGAGGATGGGCGAGGCTCGGGAGAAGTTGTGGAGGCAGATATGGGAGGAGGTGATGAGGGAGCTAGAGAGCAGGAGGTCCTGGAAGGAACGGAGACGGCGATTAGGTTTGTATTTTGAGACTAGGCTAGTGATGTAGCTGGGGGCAGAGTTGTGGATGGCTTTGTAACTTATTTAATTAATTATAATAATAATAATTTGAAAGCCTAGCCTATGGCTGTGACTCATTATTGGGGTCTTGTTAGGGATTTCTATATATGTGCTTTGTATTTTTGATATGAAGTTGACACTCTACTTTGATAATTAGAAGCTTCTCGGGCCTAAAACATTGGTGGTGATTTACAGTAACAATGAACTAAAAAACATATTTTCTGATGTTGGCTAGAAATGTGGCATCGTGCCATTCTATCAAACATATTCAAACATATTTACTTTCTCCCAACCTGGGCTAAAACTGAGTATTTTTGATTATTTTTTACTTGTTTTCATTTGTCTTTTTTCTTTTTCTTCTTTTTACTTTTGTGTTAGAGTGTTTCCCTTTCTTTTTTATACTATTTTGCATGCCTCTTTAGTGGTAAACATAACAGAGGACTGTAAAAAATGTAAAAAAAAAAAAGAAATAGGAATTGGTGCAGGGAAAAAATGTAGGAATATAGGAAAGGATGTGGTGATTTGTATTTTGTGGTATATTAACCACTTGCCGCCCGCCATATAGCAAAATGACTGCGGCAAAGTGGTTTCAATATCCTCACCGGACGTCATATGACGTGATCAGATATTAAGCCCGTGGGCGCGCATCGCGGTGATCGTTGCAACTCCGATCTAGGTAAAGAGTGTCTGACGGAGACTCTTTACCACGTGATCAGCCGTGTCTAATCGCGGCTGATCACGATGTAAATAGGAAGAGCCGATGATCGGCTTTTCCTCACTCGCGTCTGACAGACGCGAGTAGAGGAGAGCCGATCGGCTGCTCTCCTGACGGGGGGGTCTGTGCTGATTGTTTATCAGCACAGCTCCCCCTCGGATCCCGCCCAGGACCACCAGCGAAACCACCCAGGACCACCAGGGAAGCCGCCCAGGACCACCAGGATGGCCACCACACTGGACCACCAGGTATGCCCCCTAGACCCCCAGTAAAATACCAATCTGTGCCCAGGCAGCTGCCAATCTGTGCCCAGGCAGCTGCCAATTAGTGCCCACTCCAATGCCTACCACTGCCAGTGCCACCAGGTATGCCTATCAGTGCCTCATATCAGTGCCTCATATCAGTGCCCATCAGTGCCACGTATCAGTGCCCAGCAGTGCCGCCTATCAGTGCCCATCAGTGCCACCTATCAGTTCCCATCAGTGCCGCCTTTCAGTGCCCATCAGTGTCGCCTATCAGTGCCCATCAGTGCCACCCAGAGCCACCCATGAGTGCCCATCAGTGCCGCCTATCAATGCCCATCAGTGCTGCATATCAGTGCCACCCATCAGTGCGGCCTACCAGTGCCCATCAGTGCCGCATATCAGTGTCCTCCGTCAGTGCCCGTCAGTACCCGCTCATTTGTGCCACCTCATCGGTGCCGCCGTAACAGTGTCTGTCAGAGCCGCCTTATCAGTGCCCATCAGTGAAAGAGAAAACGTACTTATTTAAAAAAAAAATTATCAGAAACAAAAGCAAAACGTTTATTTTTTTCGAAATTTTCAGTCTTTTTTTATTTGTTTAGCAAAAAATAAAAACCGCAGAGGTGATCAAATACCACCAAAAGAAAGCTCTATTTGTGGGAACAAAATTTTAAAATTTAGTTTGGGTACAGTGTAGCATGACCGAGCAATTGTCATTCAAACTGTAACAGCGCTGAAAGCTAAAAATTGATCTGGGCAGGAAGGTGTATAAGTTCCCTGTATTGAAGTGGTTAAAGAGGTTTTAACCCTCCAAAAAAAAAACAAAAAAAAAGAACCTGCAAGACAAAGGCCTAATTGGCAGTGGTAGAGCAGTCCAGCACCACAAAATCTACAGTAGTACAGTAGTAATGGATTGCAAACATGTAAATAAAATAAATAATACATGGAAAGAAAAAAAAGAAAGAGAGGAAATGGAATAGTGTGATACTAAAAAGGCAATGCAGACATTGAGAATGTGCGCTTTTAGTGTTATATATGTAGCAATAACTCTCGGTGGAGCTGCTGGTTTAAGCGGGCTTGTTACCTTCACTCTCGACACCTGTTTCACCGGCACCAGGTCTAGGGTTCCGTTGAGTCTACCTCTGGACAATATAAGCACCAAACACTTGAGTGGATTTTCCAATGCTTTATTAAACAAATAAGGGAAGTAGCAGGAAAGAGGTAGTAGGAAAGCTGCAGGGAAGCTCAAATACCTTTCTGTTGTATTTCTTCAAAACATTCTTTGTAATTGAACACTTGCAATTGAATAGTCCCCCTTTCGTAGGATTCAATCTTTGCCCGCCTGGATAGACATCTCTCACTTGCCTAGCAGCCAGAACGTAGCACGAACAAAAGTCTCTGCCACAGACTTATCTGGAGTAAAACCCGTACGATCCTCTGCCACAGGATGTATTGGTTTGTAATGAATGTCAGATACAGTACTTGAACCTTTAAGCCAACCCGGTGTCTTGCCGAGAAAGGTCCCTCAGCGGATAGGGTCCCCCCTGTACTGCGCAAGCGCTGCGCTTGCACAGTACGAATGACCAGGAGCCGCCGAAAATAGCCGAAGATGAAAATCCTCAATCAGCTGTACACGGCGCCTGCTCCCTAGGTCCAGGCTGAAGCCCCACCATCCAAGTGGACCTAGAGGGGAAATAAAAAAGTGCCGAGCGAAGCGAGGCCGTGCCCGAAGCGTGGCGAGCGAAGCGAGCCCGGGAGGGGCCCTCTTACAGGCGCCGTGTACAGCTGATTTCTTCTCTATTTCGCTTCGGCTATTTCCGCTGGCTCCTACTGCGCAGGCGCAGCGCCTGCGCAGTAGAGGGGGGTCCTTATCCGCCAAGAGGAACTTTCTCGGCAGAACACTGGCAGTACTATACTGTAAGATTACTTCGGAATGCGTCCTCCAACCGAGTCACCAGGCCCCTCTCCAGACCAGCACTCTGCATGATCCTTCCATGACGGGTCCTCCCCTGGGATCTTCTCGGTTGTCCAGCTTCTTTACTCAGGAAAGACAGCTCAGGACCATTTCTCCGCTGCTGTGGTAGGCCCCAGACAGGCTTCTGGGCCCACCCACACGCGGCAGCGGCACGGGCCTCCGAAACGGAGGACCACGAGGTGGCACTCCCAGTGCACCCCCGTCGGCTAGGAGGGCCAGCAGGTGGCTGAAAACGAACCCTAAAACATGGCGTCTGTCCCATAAATACCCCCTCCCAGAATGCAACTCGGAGGATCACCTCCACCGAGTTATCTCCGGGACAGAGGAGCACTCATTCACTTCAACACGCTGCCATTCCAACACCTGTCGATGGTGACAACGACACCCACCGGCACAATGCGGAACTGCATGCAACGTCAGCCAAGCTGGAACAGAGGCGAATCTAACTTCCTATAATAAGCGACCCACTAAATTTACCTATCAGCGGTAGATAAAAATCTACCAGCGCTACATATATAAAAGTTGTTATAAGGCCTCAGCTTCTTTTTTTAAATTCCTTTATTTTCACACTGAGTAGGTACAACCAGTTACATATTCATTTATACAACAGTGTTAGAATCAAGCAAATGAAATACAGAAGTAAGTTTATAACCCGAGATATCAAAAGCAGCAAGGTCAGAATATCTGATTACTTAAATTAGCACCATATTCACAGTTTATGGGGATTATACCCCAACATAACACTACTGCCCAAAATTAGGACCTTGAGAGTGCTCCGGGGTCTTAGTTGCTTGGTTCGGTACTGATTCCCTAAGGTGGTAGATTGCATCACTCAGTGATAGATGAAGTTTTTTTCCGGGTAGGGATGGTAAAGGTGGGGATCGAAAAAGCTATGAAACCCAGACATGGGACCAAATGAGAAGGTAGTTGATTTTAAGATTTTCAAGGCCTCAGCTTCTACTCTGGCGACACCTGTAGCCCAGTCCATACGATAGGCACGGGGCGACATGGTAGGTTGCTCCACTACAAACAAATATTTTCCGCATTGCGGGCAGCGACCAAATGGACGGAGATGTACGGCCAGTCCCTCACATTTGTGGCAAATTATGCCTAGCCAGGGGAGGGCTGGCAGCCTTAGGCCTGGGGGGCAAGTCCAGTCAAGTGGCCCATTGAACCACCGAATCAGCTCACCATCCATCTACACCACATTCCCTGTACAGAGAGAGGGCGGGAGACTGCTCAACATTGCCCCAGAGAGAGAGACCGCTTCACATTGCCCCATAGAGAGAGAGACCGCTTCACACTGCCCCATAGAGAGAGACGCCGCTTCACACTGCCTGCACAGAGAGACCGCTTCACACTGCCTGCACAGAGAGAGAGACCGCTTCACACTGCCTACACAGAGAGAGAGACCGCTTCACACTGCCTGCACAGAGAGAGAGACCGCTTCACACTGCCTGCACAGAGAGAGAAAGAGACCTATTCACACTGCCTGCACAGAGAGACCACTTCACACTGCCTGCACAGAGAGAGAGACCGCTTCACACTGCCTGCACAGAGAGAGAGACCGCTTCACACTGCCTGCACAGAGAGAGAGACCGCTTCACACTGCCTGCACAGAGAGAGAGACCGCTTCACACTGCCTGCACAGAGAGAGAGAAAGAGACCGATTCACACTGCCTGCACAGAGAGACCACTTCACACTGCCTGCACAGAGAGAGAGACCGCTTCACAGTGCCTGCACAGAGAGAGAGACCGCTTCACACTGCCTGCACAGAGAGAGAGACCGCTTCACACTGCCTGCACAGAGAGAGAGACCGCTTCACACTGCCTGCACAGAGAGAGAGACCGCTTCACACTGCCTGCACAGAGAGAGAGAAAGAGACCGATTCACACTGCCTGCACAGAGAGACCACTTCACACTGCCTGCACAGAGAGAGAGACCGCTTCACAGTGCCTGCACAGAGAGAGAGACCGCTTCACACTGCCTGCACAGAGAGAGAGACCGCTTCACACTGCCTGCACAGAGAGAGAGACCGCTTCACACTGCCTGCACAGAGAGAGAAAGAGACCGCTTCACACTGCCTGCACAGAGAGAGAGAGAGAGACCGTGCAGTGAGAGAAGCACATGCAGGCGCACGCCGGAGCACCGGTCAGATTAAGGGCATGGTGGGCCTGGTGCTGCAGTGGAGCAGGTTTAGGAGTGGCAGGGATATGAAGTAATGTCATATCCCAGCTTTCCTCTTACTGGCCACCCTCCTGTATTTCCAGGAGCCTGTGCCCAGACTTGGTCACAGCCCCACATGTGTAATGCTAGGGAAGCCTGGCACTTGATTTACCAAGCTTCCGTAAGAGCCATGTGTCGGTGCGTGTTCTATAGCAGCCAGCAGTGATCGCCAAAAAAATAAATAAAGACATGCTGGTTGTACTGAAGTCAGTTGATCGAATTATGTACAACCAGTCTGCACATAGATAGATTGAAATTTCTGCTGAACCGGCAGAATTTCAATCTGTCTATGGTGGCCTAAGTCCACCAGTCTCTGGGTTTAATAATATCCTCAAATCTTCTAAAAGGGGGGCTCCACTTAAGTGTAGAAATTCACTTTGAACTCTACCTTATTTCCAGAACTCTCTTTAGGGTACTTTCACACTGAAGGCGCTTTACAGACGTTTTAGTGCTAAAAATAGCGCCTGTGAACTGCCTCTCATGCCACCCCAGTGTGAAAGCCCCGAGTGCTCTCACACTGGGGACATTCTGAAAAGTCCTGCAAGCGGCATTATTGGGGCGGTTTGGGAGAGGTGCCCTGCCCATTGAAATGAATGCAACACGGGCGGTTTTAACCCTTTCTTCGGCCGCTAGCGGGGGTTAAAACTAAAACAACGGTAAAAGCTCCACTAAAACGAGCAGCGCTTTACCACTACCACCCACACCACCCCAATGTGAAAGTACCCTTAGGTATTAGATGTGCAAACAATAAGGCAAGAGCCCATCTAATACCTACAGAGAGTAATGCAAATATGGTGGAGTTCAAAGTGAACTGTGCAATTGCCTACAGGGATTGGCATTTAGGGGGTTAAAACAGGCAGGGATGAAATGTAATATCAACTCATCACTGTCTGTCAAATGCCTCTGAAAAGTGACCTGAGCATGGATCACTTTTCAGAGGAGTGGCAGTGCCTGCTGCAAGTGAATACAAGCATTTGGGCTCACACTGGTGTGTTGCGGTTTGGCTGCAGCCCCTCAGACTTCTTTTAGGTTGCACTTTGCATTTTGCTGCATTTTCTGAAAGTGCACCAAATATGCAGCATGCAGGACATTTTGTGCACTTTCAGGACATGCAGTAAATGTGCAACCTCTATGGGACCAGGGGCGACATGCAGGAAGACTGCCAGCACTGCAGCCAAACTGCAGCATGCCAGTGTGAGGCCACATCATAACACCTAGGAGGGCGAGGTACTGTCACAGGCTGCTAGAGAAAAAACTTTTTGGCTGCAGAGAGAGGGAGGGAGGAGCTCACTTACTTGGACGGTCCCAGCCTGATAAGACTCACTGAATTCGAGCCGACTGCTCAGATGTAACTTGCCCGCCCACACATCCTCTTCACAGACAGCACACGGGCTGCCCGGAGTGTGGGCGGGGCTGCCGGGAGTGTGGGCAGGGAAAGAGAGAGCAGGTACAGCCTCTGCCAGCCATTCGTGGGGAGGAGGGAGGGGCGGGGCTGTGCTGTGCTCTGTAACAGACTGTCAGCCCTGAGACATCGCTGGCTCACAGTACTAGACTCGGCCAGCTCAAGAACTGCACATGTGCGGTTTTGAGCTGATGACACAGCAGCCTTTGCACAGCATATAAGAGCAGCCCAGGGGGCAATTGCATCCCTGCCCCCCGGCCCAGCCCACCCCTGTGCCTAGCCCTTCAATATCTCCAACGGTGTAGAGAACAACCCTCCCCTGCGGCTTCAGACAAATACCGGTATCTGTAAGCAGGGTTCCGGTCAACATAGCACTCGACACGGTGCTCACTGGGAACATTCTTGGTCCCATAATTGACTGCATCGCCGAAAAAGACATGGCCACTCTCTGATCTTCTCAGCACGATCACGAGGACTCTCTTCCTCTCTGGCGCCAAACACATACACTCCACTCCACCCCCACCTTGTAATAAAGTGGTTATCAACTTTGTTATCAATAATTACCCATATTCTGGTCATTCAACATATAAATCTACCAATTACAGTACTTATTTAAGATAGGAAAGAGCAGAGAGGAATAGGAGAGAAAAAGAGAAGGGGAGTGGGTAGAGGGTTAGTGGGGTGGGAAGGGGAACAGGATCACACCTTAAATCTGTGTAGGTCTCCTATGTTGTATGCTCCGGATAAACCGCCGCCAGGCAGCCCCCATGCCTTGGTAAGAACACATATGTTATGTACGCGGTCCATGCATCGGTCTAGGAGATCCTAGTGGTGGCTATTACTTAGGGAGGTCACGATGACCCAATGTTGGGTCTGCCAGCTTTAATAAGGATACGTCTAGACTGGAGGACACGTGGATAGTGTCGTGGAAGTGTTCTGTCCATACTGACCATATGGCTGTATGCTTGTCCGTAGTGCCCTTATCTTTTGCTACCCATTCCTCTGCTTCCCTTATCTCATTTACCCTACATATCCACTCCTCTTTGCTCGGTATCTGTGCCTTCTTCCAGAAGATTGGAAGTAGCCGCTTAGCAGCGTTTAGTAAGTGGGGCAGTGCGCACTTCTTGTAGCGACTGACTGGCATGGGAGGGATATGTAGGAGGAAATGATCTGGGGAGAAGGGAACTTCTATCCCAAGGATATCTTTAATCTGGTCTCTAATAGGGATGAGCTTCGTGTTCGAGTCAAACCCATGTTCGACTCGAACATCGGCTGTTCGATCGTTCGCCGAATTGCGAACGATATGGGCCGTTCGCGCCAAATCCGCGTTGCGCGTCACGGCCCATAATTCACTGCGGCATCGCAGTGCATTGCTGGCTGATGATTGGCCAAGCAGGCACTATGACCCGCATGCTTGGCCAATCACAGCGCCGTCGGTAGAGAGAGCTGTAATTGGCCAAAGCCAGGGTGGCTTTGGCCAATTATGGCTCAGGGGGTTTAGAACACGCCCCACACTATATAAGGCCGCCTGCACGGCGGCCCTGTGTAGTGTGTTTTCCGGCGTACTGAGAGATAGAGAGAGAGACAGTGTCATTTCATTTGCGTTAGCTAGATTAGGCAGGACAGTCAGTGAGTTAGCTGCACTTACAGTGTATTGTGTATATATATATATGCATCCCAGGTGTTGCATATATATATATATATATATATATACACTGTATTCAGTTTACCTAGACTTGTTCCTGTTATCTTCCTACTGACAGGCAGGCTTGTCTTGTTACAGTATTTACAGCTACCTGAAGAAAATTGCTGGTGTTCTTTTGAACCTATTAGTACCACAGTCAGGCAGCTAGACTATTTACAGTTAGTGTAGTGCGTCCTGCTCACAGTGTTCAGCTAAAACTACAAGTTAGTGTAGTGAGACCTCTGCACAGTGTTCAGCTAAAGCTACAAGTTAGTGTAGTGCGTCCTGCTCACAGTGTTCAGCTAAAACTACAAGTTACTGTAGTGAGACCTCTGCACAGTGTTCAGCTAAAGCTACAAGTTAGTGTAGTGAGACCTCTGCACAGTGTTCAGCTAAAGCTACAAGTTAGTGTAGTGCGACGTCTGCACAGTGTTCAGCTAAAGCTACAAGTTAGTGTAGTGAGACCTCTGCACAGTGTTCAGCTAAATCTACAAGTTAGTGTAGTGCGTCCTGCTCACAGTGTTCAGCTAAACCTACAAGTTAGTGTAGTGCATCCTCCTCACAGTGTTCAGCTAAAACCACAAGTTAGTGTAGTGCGACCTCTGCACAGTGTTCAGCTAAAGCTACAAGTTAGTGTAGTGCGTCCTCCTCACAGTGTTCAGCTAAACCTACAAGTTAGTGTAGTGCGTCCTGCTCACAGTGTTCAGCTAAACCTACAAGTTATTTTTTTGCGAGCTCTACACAGTGTTCAGCTAAAGCTACCTGTAGAAGGTTGGTGGTGTTTTCATACTACAGGCAGGCAGTTGATTTTGCTAGCTGCAGTATCAGTACATATATATATATTTTTATATATATATATATATATATATATATATATATATATATATATATATATATATATATATATATATATATATATATATATATATATATATGTATATATATATATATATATTCCAGCTTAGTGCAGCTACAGGCCATTAGTATGTCTGGAAGGCCAACAAGGAGAAGCATACAGTCACAAGCCAATAAAAGAGGGCAAGCAGGCTCTGTGTCTAGTGCTGGTCATGGAGACGGTGCATTCTCATCAGCACGTGGCCGTGGGACACGCTTGGCCTTTTTTTTCGGCAGCTGGCCGTGTTGAGCCACAACATGCGGAAGACTTGGTCGAGTGGATGGCCAAGCCGTCCTCATCCTCCTCATCCTCTCTTACCCATGCTCAGGGTAGTTTGTCTGGCAAAGCAGCGGCCTCTTCCCTCAGCTCAATGTCATCAGTGACTCCTTCCCTAGCCCCACCATGTCCTCCTGAGGAGTCCCTCGAACTGTTTGACCACAGTGTTGGGTACATGCTCCAGGAGGATGCCCAGCGTTTGGAAGGCTCTGATGATGATACTGAGCTAGATGAAGGCAGTAACGTGAGCACGGACAGAGGGGGTGCCCAAGAAGGACAGCAATCTGGCAGTCATGCTCCCTCTGCTGCAGCATACTGCCAGGTTTGCTCCAGTGATGAGGAGGGAGGGGATGATGAGGTCACTGACTCAACGTGGGTGCCTGATAGGAGAGAGGAGGAGGAGGCGGCACATCACCAACGAGGCAGGATGCCCTCCAGGGGCCAGCCTAAGGGCAGGACACTGACTGCATCACACCCTAAAGCTCCGCATGTGCAGGGCGCTGCAGTCTCTGCGCGTTATTCAAAAAGTTCTTTGGTGTGGGCCTTTTATGAAATGAGTGCATCAGATCGCAACATATGTCTCAAGCGTATCTCGCGTGGCCAAAACATCTCCCGCTTGGGTACCACATGCTTGACCAGACATATGTTGACCTGCCATGCAGTTCGTTGGCAAGCGTATCTAAAAGACCCACACCAAAGAACAAAGAGGACCTCTCCTTGCTCTTCATCAGCTGAGATCTCAAACCCCACTATACCTTCAGTCCTCTCTGAGACCTGTGCTGAGAGGAATGAAGGTGTAGAATTAGGTGTGTCACAGCCAAGTACTTGTGGGCAATCTGCTTTCGGTACACCGACGTCAGATTGTACCAGGCAAATTTCCCTGCCCCAGCTGCTACACCGCCGAAAGAAGTTTGCTCCCAGCCATCCACATGCCCAGTGGTTGAATGCTAGCTTGGCAAAATTGCTAGCACTTCAACTGCTGCCTTTTCAGTTGGTAGACTCTGCCCCTTCCGTGAGTTTGTGGAATGTGCGGTTCCTCAGTGGCAGGTACCCAAACGCCACTTTTTCTCACGGAAGGCGATTCCGGCTCTCTACCGGCATGTGGAAGGCAATGTCCATGCCTCGCTGGACAGGGCTGTCAGCGGTAAGGTGCATATTACCGCTGACTCATGGTCCAGCAGGCATAGACAGGGACGTTACCTAAGTTCCCCGGCGCATTGGGTGACTCTGCTGGCAGCTGGGAAGGATGCAGGACAAGGTGCAGTAGTGTTGGAGGTTGTTCCGCCACCACGCCTCCAAAATGCCACTACTAATGATTGTGACACACCTCTCTCCTCCACCCCCTCCTCTTCTTCTTCCTCCATGGCCTCTTCCTGTGCTTTGTCCTCGGAACCAGCGGTGCTCCGTAGGTGTTCAAGGGGCTACGCATGTACGCAGGCCAAAAGATGCCATGCGGTGCTTGAGCTGGTGTGCTTGGGGGACAGGAGCCACACTGGGGCAGAGGTTCTGTCAGCTCTGCAGGGGCAGGTTCAGAGGTGGTTGACGCCACAACAACTTAAGGCAGGAATGGTGGTTTGCGACAATGGCACCAACCTCCTCTCTGCTCTCCGACAGGGACAAATGACCCATGTGCCCTGTTTGGCTCACGTCCTTAACTTGGTGGTGCAGCGGTTCTTGGGCACGTACCCGGGCTTACAGGATGTCCTGAGGCAGGCCAGGAAAGTCTGTGTGCATTTCCGCCAGTCATATAATGCCAGTGCTCGGCTGACGGACCTCCAAAAGGAGTTTAACCTGCTCAAGAACCGCCTAATCTGTGACATGCCCACCAGGTGGAACTCAACGTTGGCCATGCTGCAGCGGCTGCACACGCAGCAGAGGGCCATCAATGAGTACCTGTGCGACTATGGCACCAGGACAGGGTCAGGGGAGCTTGTTTTTTTTTCCCCACGCCAGTGGGTCATGATCAGGGATGCATGCACTGTCCTGTCACCATTTGAGGAGGCCACGAGGATGGTGAGCAGTGACAGTGCATGCATCAGTGACACTGTCCCCCTTGTCCACCTGTTGAAGCACACGCTGCTTGAATAATGGACAGGGCACTTAAGGCAGAACAGAGGCAGGAAGAGGAGGACTCCCTTAGCTCTCAAGGCCCCCTTTATCCAGAAATTGTTCCTGCGTGCCCGCCGCTCACACAGGAAGAGGACGAGGAGGAGGAGGAGGATTGTGTCAGTATGGAGGTGGAGCCTGGCACTCAGCATCAGCAGCAGTCTTTAAGGGATCAGTCCCAAGAAACACATGGACTTGTACGTGGCTGGGAGGAGGTGGCTGCGGACCATGTCATCCTTAGTGACCCAGAGGACTCCGGACTGAATGCGTCAGCAAACCTACTCTGCATGGCCTCCCTGATCCTGCAAAGCCTGCGTAAGGATCCTCGTATTTGTGGTATCAAGGAGAAGGACCAATACTGGCTGGCAACCCTCCTTGATCCACGTTACAAGGGTAAGGTTGCGGACCTTATCTTGCTGTCGCAGAGGGAGCAGAGGATTAAATATCTTCGGGAGGCCTGGCAGAAAGGTTTGTGCAACGCGTTCCCAGAGACTGGGAGGTTACAAACTCCTGTTTCTGGACAACGTGTTGCTGAGGCTTCGGTCAGTCAAAGAAGGAGCGGTGGAGAAGGTGGCCGTCTGACCGATGCGTTCAGACAATTTTTTAGTCCGCAGCCCCAAGGTATTATCGGTTCCAGCAACCATCGTCAGCGTCTGTTTTACATGGGGCAAGATCTGACTTGGACACCTTTCCCACCGAAAATCCTCTGGGTTATTGGGTCTTGAGAATAGATCACTGGCCAAAGCTTGCACAGTATGCAATTGAGCTACTGGCCTGTCCTGCATCCAGCGTTCTTTCGGAACGCACATTCAGTGCTGCTGGAGGCTTTGTAACCGATCACAGGGTGCGTCTGTCCACCGACTCGGTCGATCGACTGACCTTCATAAAAATGAATCAGTCTTGGATCACCACCAGCTACCAAGCACCTGATGCTGATGTAACCGAATAATTTTTTTTGAAATCTTAGATCCCTTCAAAGACTGCCTATGCTGATGCTGAGTGACTATCCTGAGTAATTATCCTCTTCCTCCTCAATGATCACGCTGATAGCTTGTAAGAACATTTTTGGTTCTGGGCACTGTCACCAGTGCCTAAGGCCCAATTTTTCAGCCCTTGTTTAACAGGGGCGTGTAATTACAATTTTTGATGCAATACTTTGCAGCAGGGCTCATTCCTGCATTCCAACTAGAGTATCTGTGAGGGGTTGCAGTGTTGTGGCACCAGCACCAGTGCCTAAGGCCCAATTTTTCAGCCCCTGTTCAACAGGGGCATGTAATTACAATTCTTGATCTAATATTTCACAGCAGGGCCCGTTTCTGTGCCCACCAAGAGCGAGTGAGGACTTACAGTGTTGTGGCACCAGCACCACCACCACCACCAAAGGCCCAATTTTTCAGCCCCTGTTCAACAGGGGCATGTAATTACAATTCTTGATCTAATATTTGACAGCAGGGCCCGTTTCTGCACCCACCAAGAGCGAGTGAGGACTTACAGTGTTGTGGCACCAGCACCACCACCACCACCAAAGGCCCAATTTTTCTGCCCCTGTTCAACAAGGGCATGTAATTACAATTCTTGATCTAATATTTCACAGCAGGGCCCTGTGAGGGCTTACAGTGTTGTGGCCACAACAACACCTAAGGCCCAAATTTCTGCTGAGTATATAGGGCAGGCCCCTACTTTCAAACATCTAACTTACTAACGACTCCTACTTGCAAACGGAAGGAGACAACAGGAAGTGAGGTGAAATTTACCCCTAGGAAGGGAAATTCTCTCCTGTAAGAGTTAATATGGGAAAAACATTTCTCCTTTCCACTGATGCTTTATCACCAATCCTTGTTTCACAAAAAAAACCAAATTTTCAAAGAACATTTGTCATTGGGACAAAAAGTGAGGTGAAATCTTCTGAAGAGGAGCACAGACAGCAAAACAAATGTCACAGGGGTGATAACCCTTCCCTATGTTTTCCAAAAAGCTTAAAAAAGATTTTTTGGCTGGAGTTAAAAACACGTTAAAAATGTACCCGTTCAAAATTACAAACAGATTCTACTTAAAGCGGAGTTCCACACAAAAATGGAACTTCCCCTTTTCGGAACCCTCTCCCCCCTCCGGTGTCACATTTGGCACCTTTCAGGGGGGAGGGGGGTGCAGATACCTGTCTAAGACAGGTATTTGCACCCACTTCCGGCATAGACTCCCATGGGAGTCTATGCCTCTTCCCGTCCCGACCGCGCTGTCTGCTGGGAACACACAGCTCCCAGGAGAGAGCGGGGACCACTAGGGACGCGCAGCGCGACTCGCGCATGCGCAGTAGGGAACCGGGAAGTGAAGCCGCAACGCTTCACTTCCTGATTCCCTCACCTAGGATGGCTGCGGCAGCTGCCGAGGATCGAGCGGGTTCTCGGCGTCCCCTGCCGACATCGCTGGACCCTGGGACAGGTAAGTGGTAATGTATTAAAAGTCAGCAGCTGCAGTATTTGTAGCTGCTGGCTTTTAATTTTTTTTTTTTTTGGCAGTGTGGGTGAACCCCCGCTTTAACAACAAACCTACAGTCCCTGTCTTGTTTGCACCGCCTGTATACTGCTGTTCAGAGTATATAGAGCCTGGTGGCCCCACACCTTTCCTTTTTTTAATTTGGGTGCGGGGTTCCCCTTAATATCCATACAAGACCCAAAGGGCCTGGTAATGGACTGGGGGGTACCCATGCCGTTTGTCTCACTAATTTTCATCCGTATTGCCAGGACCCGACATTACATTAAACCCGCAAGCAGTTTTAAATTACTTTTTTTTTTCCTTTAAAAATGACATTTTGTGCAGGGACTGTTCTAAGCACGGGAAACACGCGCCACTTTACAGGCATACTATAGACACCCCCCAGGTACGATATTCAAAGGAATATTTCACTTTTTTTTTTTCTACTTTAAGCATCATTAAAATCACTGCTCTCGAAAAAACGGCCCTTTTTAAAAGTTTTTTTTTGCATTGATACATGTCCCCTGGGGCAGGACCCGGGTCCCCAAACCCTTTTTAGGACAATACCATGCAAATTAGCCTTAAAAATGAGCACTTTTGATTTCGAACGTTCGAGTCCCATAGACGTCAATGGGGTTCTAACGTTCGTGCGGATTTTCGGTCCGTTCGCAGGTTCTGGTGTGAACCGAACAGGGGGGTGTTCGGCTCATCCCTAGTCTCTAATAATCCGCCAATATGCCTCTATTCGAGGGCACTCCCACCACAGGTGTAAGAGGGTACCTCGGCCTCCGCATCCTCGCCAGCACACATCCGAGCTGGCCGGATATATCCGTGCTAAGTCAGAAGGAACTCTGTACCAGCGTGTCAACAATTTATAGTTTGTCTCCTGCATCTTTGAGTCCACTGAGCTGGAATGTGTAAGTTGGTATAAATGTGTTACCTGAGATCCAGAGAACACTTTCCCAAGGTCTCTTTCCCAGGCATGTATATAAATGGAGAGGCCAAGGACCCTATCAGTAGATGGATCAGATCCTCCGCTATGAACATTTTCTCAAATGGTGTGAGCAATGAGATGTCTCTTATAGAGCTACTGTGTACCTCGAAGAAGTGGTGCAACTGTCTATACTTCCAGAAATTGAGCTGCGGTCTACCAGGTCTGTTCCCCAGGGATTCAAAGGGCAAAATTTTCCCATTTCTCAGCAATTTACCACAGCTGGCATTCTTATCTTCCACCCAGGCTTCAAAGAAGCCCACGTGCTCCCCCAGTGGGAACCAGAGGAATCCACCCAGAGGCGTCAGCGGGGACACAGGGGGGGTCAAGTTCAGTGTTCGATTAATACGGTCCCATATTTTAAGAGTAGATATCATTAACAGGGGCGTAGTTTCAGACAATCCCCTATGTTCCCGCAAAAGCCATGGGGCATAGGACAGGTTCCTGCCTGCCATATATTTTTCCATGGTCACCCATAGTTTGGATTGACCATGGAAGCACCAATTTAGAATCCTCTGCAGGGCAATGGCCTGGCAGTACCGCTGCAAGTCTGGGACACCCAAGCCTCCATGGTGCTTAGGGCGCCTTAATCCCTTCATAGCTATTCGTGGCTTCCGCAAGTTCCATATGAAAGTAGTAAGCATGTTAGACACTTGTGTGAAGAAGGTTTTGGGTAGGGATATGGGGAGCATTTGCATATAGAACAAAATTCTAGGGAGGACATTCATTTTTGTTATGTTTACCCTGCCCATCCACGTGAAAGCTATTTTCGTCAATCGTGCTAAGTCTTGGCAGATTTCATTCAATAATCTGGGGTAGTTTGTTGTGTATAAGGTGTTGAAGCTGTCTGTCAGTTGTATGCCCAGGTAGCGTAAGGAAGTGTTAGTCCATGTGAAAGGGAATGCAGCCTTTAAACTATTTGTCATAGGAGTAGATAGGCATATGGGCAAAATTTCTGATTTATTATAATTAATCTTAAAGTTAGAGAGTGTTCTGAAATTTCTGAGTTCTCGCATCAGGACCGGCAGCGAGATCAGGGGATTGGATAGGTGAAACAGTACATCGTCTGCGTAAGCCGAAAGTTTATGTTCCACAGCTCCCACTGTCAGGCCTGTGATATCAGTATTTGCTCTCACTCTGTGTAATAGCGGCTCAAGAGCCAGAGCGAAGAGGAGGGGGGAGAGTGGGCACCCCTGTATTGTGCCGTTCCTGATCGGGAACCTGGTTGAGAAGACTCCATTAACCTTAACCTGTGCACTAGGTTCTGAATAGAGGGCCAGTATCCAGGTTAGCATATTCGGGCCCAGTCCCAGTCAGGTTACAACCTCTCTGAGGTAGGACCAGTCAATGCGGTCGAATGCCTTCTTGGCGTCAGTAGAAAGTATTAAGTAGGGGAGGGGAACCTCTCTGTTCTTGGCCCAGTGTATAAGTTGAATCGCTCGTATGGAATTGTCTCGGGCTTCACGACCCCATTTTGGAAAGAAAACACCCTAACGTATATTCTATGAGGCATAATGAGTCTTTTGAACATATAATTTTTTGGAAAATTTGGAAAGAAAATTAAAACCATTTTTTTTTTTACACAAAGTTGTCAATTTATAAGATTTTTCTAACACACAGCATGTACATAGCAAAAATTACACCTCAACATACATTCTGCTACTCTTCCTGAGTATGGCGATACCATATGTGTGAAACTTTTACACAGCCTGGCCACATACAGAGGCCCACCATCCAAGTAACACCTTCAGGCGTTCCAGGAGCATAAATTACATATCTAATTTCCTGACTGCCTATCACACTTTTGAAGGCCCCAGTGCACAAGGACAATGGAAATGCCCACAAAATAACCCTATTTTGGAAAGCAAACAACCCACCGTATATTCTATGAGGTATGGGCTGCAGATAGGTACTCGGGTACTCTGATGGGCTGCAGATAGATACTCAGGAACTCTAATGGGCTGGAGACAGGTGCTCGGGTACTCTGATGGGCTGCAGATAGGTATTCAGGTACTCTGGGCTGAAGACACATATTCGGGTACTCTGATGGTCTGCAGATAGGTACTCGGGTACTCTGAGCTGGGGACAGGTACTCAGGTACTCTGATGGCTGGATACAGGTACTCGGGTACAACGATGGGCTGGAGACAGGTACTCAGGTACTCTGGTGGGCTGGAGACAGGTACTCAGGTACTCTGATGGGCTGGAGATAGGTACTCAGGTACTCTGTGCTGGAGACTGGTACTCGGATACTCTTATGGGCTGCAGATAGCTACTCGGGTACCAGTGTTAATTTCATCGACTAAAATGACTAAACAATTTTAGTCGACTAAATGAATACTATTTTAGTCGACTAAAATACAACTAAAACAATTGAGATGACTAAAATACGACTAAAACTAAAATGGCATTTTAGTCAAAAGACTAAGACTAAAACTAAATTGACATTTGACTTCAAAATTAACACTGGTCTGTAGTGCAAGTTCATACCTCAATACTTTAAAAAATAACATATGAGATTTTTACACTCCAGCAGTATAATGAGTTTGGAAATTGTAGAGAAATGTTAACTAATGTATTACATTACAATTTAACTACACCCATTCAATTTTAGACGACTAAAATGAGTTTTAGTTGACTAAAATGTACTGGAGATTTTAGTCGACCAAAACGCAGGACATTTTAGTCGACTAAAATGTACTGGAGATTTAGTCGACTAAATACGACTAAAACTAAAACAATTGCAGAAGACTAATGCCCTGTACACACAGAAAGGTACTTGGGTACTCTGATAGGCTGGAGATAGGTACTTGGGTACTCTGGGCTGGAGACAGGTACTCAGGTACTCTGATGGGCTGCAAATAGGTACTCTGGTACTCTGATGGGCTGGAGACAGGTACTTGGGTACTCTGATAGGCTGGAGATAGGTACTCAGGTACTTTGGGCTGGAGACAGGTACTCGGCTACTCTGATGGGCTGCAGATAAGTACTCTGGTACTCTGATGGGCTGGAGACAGGTACTCGGGTACTCTGATAGGCTGGAGATAGGTACTCGGGTACTCTGGGCTGGAGACAGGTACTCGGGTACTCTGATGGGCTGCAGATAGGTACTCGGGTACTCTGGGCTGGAGACAGGTACTCAGGTACTCTGATGGTCTGCAGATAGGTAGTCAGGTACTCTGGGCTGGAGACAGGTACTTGGGTACTCTGATGGGCTGGTGACAGATACTCTTTTATACTGGGACAATTTGTGTGTTTTACTGTGCACTGTAAGTGGTAACGAGCTGTTACCTCAATCTCCTCCTCACAGAGGATCGGTGTGTGAGGAGAACCTTGTAACAGCTAGTTACCGTGTTTTTTTGACATCTGTGACCGGCTGTGATTGGACACTTTGATTGGCTCTTTTCCCTGATCGGGGATGAGCTGTGTCAGAGTGACATGCCTCATCCCTGATCACCGCGCTGGGGGCATGCATGAGCGGCATGCACAAAGACAGTACATGTGACTGGCTATGATTAGACACAGCTGGGCACATGGTAAAGAGCCATATTCATTGGCTCTTTACCCTGATCGGGGATGGACTGTATCCCAAGGGACACTCCTTATCCTCGATCGCCACGCTGCATGCCCCCTGTCCGCAGGCGAGCCTGCTCTCTGTTAGTGTCTTGCTACTATATACAGTATGTCCCATAGCTGCAAACAGAGTTAAGCCATGTACACACCACTAGTATTTTTTCGTTCAACCCGCTGGGTTAAAAGCTGACAGCTCAGGTTGGGGCCACTTTACTAACAATCCAATGTTAGTACAGTGGTAAGCTTCCAAGAGGTCCTATGCTCTTGGAATAAACACCAGAGGATCAAGAGGGAGCCTCAGGGAGCCCTCATTAGTGGGATCCCTGAGGCAACTAGAGACCCTGACCTGATATATACAGTTAGAGGGATCTTCAACACAATCTTGAACAGAACCCCCTACCCCTGAAGTAAAATTTGATAGAATCCACAGAGTTTTGTGGCTTTGAGGCCCTTTGAAAAAACAGGTGACATGCTTGTCCACCTTCAATCTTTCCCTAACAATGAGCTAGTTCTTCAGAAGGCTAGACATCTACCTCAGATTGACTTTGATGGTGCTTATATCCAGATTGTTCCTAATCCTTCCCTTGAGACCACCCCAGAGTTTTGAAGCCTCTACTTGATATCCTGCACAACCATGGACTTACCTAAAAATGGGGCTCTCCCATTTCCTTAAATCAGAACTAAACCCATTGATTTAATGGTTTCAGAAAACAGTTATATTCTTGGCATGCTGGAAATGCCAACTGTCACATTTGCTTGAGCTTTCAACCAAACTATCAAACCATCAAATGGCTGGTGTCATAACTGATCACATGCACTATGGCAGTTATCGATCAAACGGAAGCTAAGATGGCAGCTTCCTTGGCTGAAAAGGAAAGGATGGTTCAGTTCCACTTTAACTTCCTGCAAGAATGGCATCTCTGCCTCTCTGTCATGAAGGTGATCTCGGCCATCCTGAGGATCTTATGGCCTTTTTCAACAAGATGAGCATAAAGACTTCGACCCCTGCTGGCTGGATCAAAACCCAGAATACTGTCATATTAATTGTTTCTAGAGTTTCTATTACAGAGAGGAAAGAAACTAATAACAGCTGAGATCATCTCTATGTACATCTTGTGGCACGGCAGCTTCCTGTATTAATTGTTTATTTGTAAATCAGAGAATATGAATATACTGTATATACAGTATATTATAAGTGGGACATACTCAACTGGTATTTGCAGCAGTAATACATAAACACAAGTTTGGGACACCCAGAAACAGTCCAAGCAGGTTAGCCTTGAACGTTTAAGGCAGCAAACAAACAGAGTTTGAATGCAGGAGGGCTTTTTACAGCAAGTCTATAGCATAAAACATCTGCTAGTCCAAGCCACTAACTAAACTCAAGCCAGTTCCTGACTAATAGAGTTCCCCCAAAAAAATGGGCATCACTTTAGTGTTCTTTCAGCACTGTCAGGGCTGGGCTCAGCCCTTCCTTTTCTAAGCTGGCCGCTCAGCTGTTGGCTAATTACCAGCTCCTATCTCTCCACAGTGACTCACTTGTTGATGATATCCTGTTCGTCAGTCCTGCCTACGTAAGCCGTCCAGCCCAGATGATCTCTGCCTTCGTCTTGGTCACATCTCTAGAGATGGGCTCCTGTGTTCCTGTTATAGACTTGCTTTGGCTGACATTCCTTCTGGCTTCAGATACTGCTTGCTGTTCTACTACGCTCATCTCTGGCTCCCTGATGTTTTGGCTTGTCTGACTATCCGTTCCGTTTCCTGAACTCTGGCTATGTTTTGACTACGTTTACTCTGTTTACCTTTTTTTATTATTTGTAAACAAGTGTGATTTAACTGTACTTCTGTCTCAGTCTGATTCATGGTTTCTGACAAACACTCTGCCTTTTCACCCAGCAGCAGGCTCCAACAGCAGAAAGAGCAAGAGGGAGAGTCCTGAGCATCATTAAGCTCACATATATAATGAACTATAGATAGCTTAGATTAATAATGAGGACTAGCTACTACTGTATGTGAGATTTGAATCTAGGAAAAAGGTTTTATCCCACCCAAAGCTCTACAAAGCCCCAGGTTTCGAAACTTAGAACAGAACTTTAAGATTCGGAAAAAAACAAAATACTGGAGCTCTGCACCATGTATATGTGAGAAACCTAGGTGACACATATACATTGCACTCGGAAAGTATTCACAGCGCTTAACTTTTTTCACATTTTGTTATGTTACAGTCCTACTCCAAAATTGAATAAATTCATTTTTCTCAAAATTCTACAAACAATACCCAGTAATGACAACGTGAAAGAAGTTTGTTGGAAATCTTTGCAAATTTATTAAAAATGAAAAAAAATCACATGTACATAAGTATTCACAGCCTTTGCCATGACACTCAAAATTGAGCTCAGGTACATCCTGTTTCCACTGATCATCCTTGAGATGTTTCTACAACTTGATTGGAGTCTACCTGTGGTAAATTCAGTTGACTGGACATGATTTGGAAAGGCACACACCTGTCTATAGTATATAAGGTCCCACAGTTAACAGTGGATGTCAGAGCACAAACCAAGCCATGACACCTAAGAAAGTGTCTGTAGACCTCCAAGACAGGATTGTATTAAGGCACATGTCTGGGGAAGAGTACAGAAAAAATTCTGCAGTATTGAAGGTCCCAATGAGTGATCTCCATCATCCGTAAATGGAAGAAATTTGGAACCACCAGGACTCTTCCTAGAGCGAGCCGCCCAGCCAAACTGAGTGATCTGGGAGAAATGCCTTAGTCAGGGAGGTGACTAAGAACCCGATGGTCACTCTGACAGAGCTCCAGCGTCTCTCTGTGGAGAGAGGAGAACCTTCCTGAAGAAAAACCATCTGTGCAGAATTCCACCAATCGGGCCTGTATGGTAGAATGGCCAGACGGAAGCTACTCCTTGGTAAAAGGCACTTGACAGCCTGCTTGGAGTTTTCCAAAAGGCACCTGAAGGTCTCTTAGACCATGAGAAACGAAATTCTCTGGACTTATGGAGCAAAGATTGAACTCTTTGGCCTGAATGACAAGCATCATGTCTGGAGGAAACCAGGCACCACTCATCACCTGGCTAATGCCATTTATACAGTGAAGCAGGGTGGTGGCAGCATCATGTTATGGGGATGTTTCTCAGTGGTAAAACTGGGAGACTAGTCAGGATTGAGGGAAAGATGAATGCAGAATTGTACAGAGACATCCTTAATGAAAACCTGCTCCAGAGCACTCTAGACCTCAGACTGGGGCAAAGGTTCATCTTCCAACAGGACAACGACCCTAAGCACACAGCCAAGATGACAAAGGAGTGGCTACGGGACAACTCTGTGAATGTCCTTGAGTGGCCCAGCCAGAGCCCAGACTTGAACCCAATTAAACATCTCTGGAGAGATCTGAAAATGGCTGTGCACCGACACTCCCCATCCAACCTGATGGAGCTTGTGAGGTCCTGCAAAGAAGAATGGGAGAAACTACCCAAAAATAGGTGTGCCAAGCTTGTAGCATCATACTCAAAAAGGCTGTAATTGGTGCCAAAGGTGCTTCAACAAAGTACTGAGCAAAGGCTGTGAATACTTTTGCACATGTGATTTTTTTTATTTTTTATTTTTAATAAATTTGCATAGATTTCAAACAAACTTCTTTCACGTTGTCATTGTGGGGTATTGTTTGTAGAATTTAGAGGAATATAATAAACATAATCCCTTTTGGAATAAGGCTGTAACATATCAAAATGTGGAAAAAGTGAAGCGCTGTGAATACTTTCCGGATGCAGCGTATACAACATCCACAATCCTGCCAACTAATGCCTCACAAAAAATATATAATATAAAAATATATGAAAAAAACAAAAAAAAATGACTAAAAATCATCATAGTTTCCTTTTTAAAGAGGAACTGCAGTCTGCTCACATAGTTTGTAATAAAAACATCTTTGCCATTCTGAAGCTTCTCTCCAACCACTTTGCATATTATTTTATATATACTGTGATTCTGTACTTGCCATATATACTGCAGAAATCTCCCTCCACTGAGTCTGGCTCCAACCATTTTAACGGAAGCTGCTGCCTGTTCACTTCCTGGATTTACACGAACACACAGAGGCACACCTCCAGCTCTGCAGCCATTGCAGCTCTTATGACTCACCCCCGTCTCTTCCTGGCAAACTCTCACAAGAATGGAGCTGTGCATGATGTCATAAGCCTAGGCTTTTACCAGACAAGAAACAGGAAGTGGGCTGTATAAGGTATTTACTGGCAGAAAAAAATTGTTTTACTATCCAAAGTTAAAACAACAAGGGCAGAAGATTTAATAGATGGAAAGTTGAAAAAATGGCTGAAGGTCCGCTTTAAGTCAGCCTAGGAGCCAGCTGTACTCTCAGACGAAAAACATGTTAAACAGGAGGCCAATGAGGGTCATACAAGCAAATTAGTGACACCATTTAATGCAAATTAGGTTCCCTCCCATTGCATAAAGTAAATACCAGAATTCTTCTATGTATTTGCAACCCTTGTACGCGGATCCCTAGGCAGCCAACTTAGAGAGATTTGCATAGGTCTACAACATGTAGATTTAACACTAAAGATGAGACAAATTTACTCAAAACGGATGCACAGTGTGTGGTTAGGGGCAACTTTAATTCTGTTGCAGTGCAGTGTTACTTTAGAGCAGCAGATGGAGATATGAATGAATCCAAATTTTATAATAAATAATAATTTGTCTCACTGCTCTTGCATAGCATCATCTAGCTGTGCAACAGAATTGATGAATGCCCCCCAATGTCCTGAACATGGTAAGAGGTGTCTTAAATTCATTAATTTTGGTAAAGGAAAACAATAATAATTATTGTTATTTTTTAGTTTATTTGATGATGTTTTGTTTTACATATCGATTAAGTGTATAAAACCTTTATTATACAGATCAACATGTATTGTTATTCAAATTACACCTGTTTTGCAGAGCATCCTGGGCATTCCCAAGAGAACAACTAGCACTTCTTGCTCAATTTCTTCACGTCCTCACTTCAGTTCTGTATGTGCGTGTGTGTGTGTGGGGGGGAGTTTCAAGGGACCTGGGGGATTCAATTTCCTAGTTTAGCTTTCTGAGTTATTAGTTGATGGATCTTTTAATTGTGTCTATTATCATGTGAAGCATAAAGGAGTTACCACAGTTCCAGTGTCTATTTTCTTCCTTTGAGACCAGAATCCACGTGTCCAAACACCCTGGAAAGCCTGTAATGAAGAGCTACAGTCTTTATAGTCTTTATGATGTCATAAAATGGCATACTGACTCTACACTATCAGACATAAAATGCATGGAAAAAGGGGGGGGGGGGGGGTTGGGACTTTATGCATGGAGTTTGAATGTGTTCTGGATTTGAATGAATTGATGCAGATAGAAGTATTTTCCTTAAAGTATAACTAAGGTCAGTTTTGGATAAAGTGGAGGGGGATGAAACCCCCTTTTAGGCTTTTATTGCTGTCTGTGCCCCCATTATGGAGAGTCATCTTCTCGAGAGTAAAAGTGAAAGAAAAGCCCAAATTTTGGGTTGTCACCAGAACAGCTTACAGTCATATAGACAATAAAGATAAGCAAATATGCTAAAGACAAACTAATTAGATAGAACAGACAATGATAAACATCTAGTAAATGTCTTAAGGAAAGATATACTACCTAAAACATGCAAAGATGGTTTTATTGCTCTTTGTGCCCTATAATATTTACATATTATACAACTTTTATAGCCTCAAGATTTTTGGAATGCGGTACAAAACAAACTACAAACTTCTCCAACAATCATTTAATCATTTTAAAGTATCAAGATCTGGTTAGTGTTAAAAATCAGCAGTAAATTTGATTTCCATACTTGTGGTTCTACGTACAACTGTTTATTCTACCTTGCTACTGCACAGGATTTGGACGCATGAGCCAATCCCATCTGCTAACTGATATAGCAGCTACACAGCTGATCCTTACCTAGCCGGTCAGTCAGCCTCACTACTTATCTGTGCTCTGGCCAGTACATATTGCAAAAGGTTAATTTCCTAGCCTTAGGTCCCAGTCTGTTTAAGTTCCTGTGCCCCTGAAATCCTGTACCAATGGTTGCCGATTTTGGCATGTTTTTTGACTATGCTGTTACCCTTTCAGAACACTTTGGTTTTATCCCTGCTCATCTGCAGAGGAGTGTCAAAGGGCCACTGGCTGGTACAACCACTGAGAAAGTTTATCACTCCTTGCAGAGTGTTCTGGTAAAGATCTGATGGAGTGTGCTTAGATGCTGTGTCTCTGCCCTTTTTACGACTCACACTCCCACCAAACATGCAGAGGGTCCATTATACAGTTTGTATGTGATAGTTTGCTCACGACATATACCCCGACATACCTCTGCAGACTTTCTTGAAACAAATGGGAGTCAAGAGGTTCAGTCTGAGTGACTTAATAATACATTTTAGTAATTGTCTTTCTCTATGAGTCAACTAAAGACCCCCCTGCAGGTTAGAACTGCATCTTCGTCTGTTCCGCAAGTTCCTACTGTTCCCATCTCCCCTGTACTTGAGCCCAAGGTGAACTTACACATTACTTCTCTGGTGACCAGAAGATGTTTTCCATTTTCAAAAATGCCTGTAAGCTTTTTGTTTGTAAGTCTCGCAGCCACAACATATATACTCTCCCATCTACTGTGTAAGGGGGAGTTGTTGGGGAGGTAGTAAAATGTGTTACTGAGCTCCCATACACAAGCACAAAATAATCCTTGGAATTTAAGAACCCCCCTCCAAATAAAAATCAATGGCACTGCTTGTGAGTGGTGAATGAGAGTATTTCTGGGAGGTTTAAAGGGCAGCTTTTGAAGGACCAAGGCTGACATCCCACTGGAGAATGTACAGAGGGAATAATGTAAGTTGCACCCTGTAGGGACTAAGAGTGAAGTGTTCCATGCAAAAGAATGAAGACATTGGTGAATTGCTGAGGATGAACCAAAACAAAGGGCAACAACCTGGTAATGTTGGGTATCCATTGAAAAACACAGACAGTGCTGATGCAACAGAAAGATTGGAACATTAAAGTAAGCATCCTGTATGTCCACAGAGGCATAAAAGTCTCCTGGTAGGAGGAAAGCAATGACCTTATACACAGGTAGATTTGATATAGAATTTTTGCACTTGAACAAATGTCTTGAGAGACCTTTAATCCAGTACAAGAGAAATGCCTATTTTATTTTTAGAACATTGAATTGGTTTGATTAGAATGTCTTTTATCTTTCCTCTTCTGGAACAATGGCTATAACCCCCTGGGAGAGAAGCTGTGCCAAAGCAGCATGGAGATCTGCTAGTTTTTGTGGGGACATTGGCAAGTATGATAAAAGGAAGTAAAGTAGAGTTAAATATTCCAGCTTGTAGCCCCTAGATCAGGGGTCTCAAACTGGCGGCCTTCCAGCTGTTGCGGAACTACAAGTCCCATGATGCTTCTGCCTGAGGGAGTCATGCTTGTAATTGTCAGCTTTGCAATGCCTCATGGGACTTGTAGTTTCGCAACAGCTGGAGGGCTGCAACTTTGAGACCCCTGCCCTAGATACTTTGTTGTCAGGACAGCATCAGGTGAAGATCAAACAAGGGTCATTGTCAGGGGGATGTGTATGCACGCATGTTTGCGTGAACATGCTAGTTCATCTGAGCACACTAATTCACAAAGGCACATTGCAGAGATACATGCATGTTTTAGTCTTGGCACCGGCTAGCCTATTTAGGAAAGAGAGCTAGGTCAGGAAGTTGTGCAACGATTTTTAACCTGTACCCTGTGTCTTTAATCCAGAACCTGTTCCTGATACCTGCTTTCCTGTTGTTAATCCAGCTGGCCCTTGGGCTTGTCTACTCTCTGCTTACCTGTTAGTTCCTGACTATGGCTTTTTATGCTAATTCATGGTTTTACTTAAGAAAGTTCCTGACCATGACTTGACTTGGCTGATTTCAGGTTTGACCTTGGTAACCCCTAGCTACAACTTACTTCCTGAGATCTCGGCTTGTCTCCTCATAACGACTTTGCCTAGTATCCTTGCCTGCTGACTGTCTTCTCAGCCACCAACTACTGCCTGTGCAGACCTTGCTTCTAGTCTGCTTTAATGTTTACGTGTACTGGCCATCTGCCTTCTGTTCAGCCTCTTCTGGGAACATTTCTGTTGGTCTGCAAAAGCATCGTACAGCCTAGCCAAGTCAACCTCCAGAAGGGAACTTCTGTGGACTGGACTCTTGAAACCCATGCCACTCTGTGCCCTCTCACTCCCTGTGCTTCACTCCAGGGCTGCCTGGATCAGAGGTGAAAGAGAAGCCAATATGTAATACTCGTTCTGTACCCAAGTGTCTAAAATGTCTTGGAACTAAGTTGCCACAAATGGCAAAAGACACTTCACCATCCCAAAGAAATTATTTACTTCTCTCAGAGGAAAGAAGATGTCTGTTCCCTTTCCAAATTAGCATAAATCTAGAGAGGGAGGAGAGTGGAAAGGGGGTTATACTGGGCTGTCTTAAAGCTCTATTTGACAGTGTCCAATCTAAAGGCAATACAGTAACATAACCAAATGTACCGCATTAATTCTTCTCCTTTATGTAAAATCAAAATATAATATTTACTCTCTAGCCAGAACTACAATAACCTTCCCACCAAATCACCCAGTATGACAACTGGGCTGTAATTATTAAAAATGTTCTCTTTATGCAGAGGATGTTTTTCCTTGAGTAATCTTAGTGTAGCAATAACTCTCGGTGGAGCTGCTGGTTTAAAGTTGGCCTGTCCTCTTGTCTCTTTACCCCTCTTAATTTGTTTAATCCCCTTGACACAACTGTAGTGCAGTGTTGTAATGATATGAGTATTGACTTTAACCCACAATATACACTTATGTTTATATTTACCTCTACCCGGGTGTCTGTAGCTCCACCTGCAGGAGAAATAACAACACTGCACACAAACTTCAGTAATAACCAAAAATAACTTCTTTCTTTGAGTAAATAATATATTTATATAAAAGGTTATTATAATAACTACACTATCACACCAACATAGTGCCACAGTATAGTAAACAGTTATTACAGTCTGAGTAACATACACAAATATACTTAAGTATATGTATATATCTATATTTATACCAGGGAGCTCCCCCTGCTCTAAACTTTAAAGTCACTATCCTCTTTAACTAAGTGCAGGGCCCTGCAGTAAAAGAGATAGTCTTGACGTCTTCAGTCTTCGCTAGCTTATGAATTTGTAATTGTAATCCACAAAAGGGGTTCCTCTTGGGTGTTGCGCAGTGTAAGGTAATACACTAAAGCAGTTATAATCCTGAAGACTGGTTAAGTGTTCTTAAATGAAGGAGATAAACATCTAATATCAATTCTTGAATACTGAAGTCTATGCATGTTCTCCAACTTAACTTGTTCCATGGGACCATCAGTCCCAGCGACACTCTGTAACAGTTCTAAGTGCGTGTAGTATTTAAACAAACTTCTAGGTGTTTACCCTCTCACCACACAGGATCCAGGCAGATGGATGCCTCTGTTTCAACAGTTCTCAGTCCGTACGGAACCACCGCCACGCCGTCACACTGCTCCGTTCAGTAACAACCAGGAGTCCTCGGTTACCTCCTCCACGGGTCTCCGGAACAATCACTTCTCCTGTTTCAGCACACTGTGATATGATGGCAGGATCCCTGCTGCTGCTCCGCTCCCTCACAAAGTAGGCTGCAACCCTGTGGGACACACACACCCACAGAGCTCTGCAGGCAGCCCACGCGTCCCAGGAACAAGAGACCTAAGATGGCTGCTCCCAGCCCTTTTTTATCCTACTACAATGCAGTTCAGTTCTTCTCTTGTCCAGGAGCATTGTGGGTAGGTCATAGTTAATGTTCAGAAGTAAACAATCAATCACTTCCATGTCACTTCTCTTAAGCATGAAACATAAAAGTGTTGTACCTTTTCAATTGTCCACAAGATGGCACTATAACAACTTATGTCCTGTATAACACACATATGGCTAAAAACAAAAGTTGTCAGCGCTACATTAGTAATGACATATCCCTCATCAATAGTATAGTAGACTATTCTGGTACATTTTCAGATTTAAAATTGCCTATACTAAATTAAAAATAATGTAGTGATCCACAGATGAGCAGTTTTTAAATTCTACAGTCTTACCCCTTAGTAAAGGGTAATTATTTTAGTAAATTTGAATTTTTTGTGTGCTTGTTCAGACATAGCCCAACTTTATATTCAAATTGCTGTATTATAATATTTAAGAAGATATTATCCCGGCCTGGGACGTGAAGCTAAATATTGGTTAGAATGCCTGTATTATTTTACATACACTTGCTACCTTTTGTCCTGTAATATGTCACAGGCCTTCATGCCTTGCTAACACACTATACTTCCTGTTCCGGAATGTTGTGTGCAATGGTATGAAAACAATAAAAAAACATTGCATGGAAGTAGGTATTTTCTTAGTTATTTTTACGCCCTTTAGATGCTATCTTTATACCTTTTTAGGGCACTGTCTCAACATGAAATATCAACCAGTCCAGCAATGTTCCTTTATACCATCTGTAACACACTATGAAGATGTTCTTTTGAATTAGCATTAGCAATGCATATCAGTTAAAATTGTCTGTTGTGCAACTTTCAATACTATTTTCAACATTTGGTGGATCTCACCAGTTTTGGGTTATCACAACTATCCAGTGAGAACTGAGGAATTACCGTACTATACCATTGAAAAGACCCCTTTATTATGCACAATTTTCAGATTTTATAGTAGATTTTTAGATAATAGAGGTGCATTTAAAGTGACACCAAACTCTGTTTTTTAGTCAAAGCTAATTAAACAAGCTAAACATAGAAGCTAATTGGCCTCCATGCACGAGATTTTGCACTCTCCAGTTTTAGTAAATCATCCCCACAGTGTCCCTAATCACCACCACTTACAGTGTTCCTGATCTCAGTCACACCACTCACTGTGTCCCTAATCACTGCCACACCACTGACAGTGTCCCTATTTACTGCCACAACAGTCATGGTGTTTTATATCACCAAAAACACCAGTCACAGTTTGTAAGGTATCTGTAGAAAGGTTTAAACCAGAGTGGAGCTTGGGCTGAGGGTTGAGGCATTAGCGTAGTCAGGCAGGCTGGGTCAGCAACAAGTCTTGAAAGTAAGGTACAAAGTCAGACTCCAGAAGTGTGGTCAGGGACAGGCAGGGTCATACACAGACTGGCAGTGTAAAGCTAAATCATAAGGCAAAGAGAGTAGGTCATAAGTTTTGTAGTTCAATAGTATCGCGTGCACACACACCCAGAGAAACAGATCCAACAAAAGGGCACAAGGCCCAGGAAGTTCTGCTATTTAAAGGCTGACCTGATTACAGGCTGACTGCAGCTGGAAGAAAGGTGGAGCCAAAGAGTCCCAGGGGTAGAAGCACCAAGCAGAGTGTATGCTGCAGAGGCTTAGACCCTCCAGTGGCAGCGCAGACAGAGCCACAGCACAAAACTGGAAAGTCCATGTTCAAAACTAGGCAGGCACATGACACAGTTTCCCTAATCACCTTCCATTGTCCCTGATCACCCACAGCACTCACAGGGGTTAATTTACTAAAACTGGGGAGTGCAAAATCTGGTGCAGCTATGCATGGTAGCCAATCAGCTTGTTTAATTAAAACTGGAAGCTGATTGGTTTCTGAAATGAAATCTTAGACTGAAATAACTTCTAAACTAAATATTATCCGAAGGTGATTACGGACACCCTCTATTTATTCCATATATGTATTAATTTGTCTATTCCTATGGTTAGCTAGTCTATTAAAACTCTGATAGTTACTGTTGATAGCACAATAATATAAGGTTAGCTATGAAAACAAACACACTGCTTAGTAACAACGTGTTATTTATTTCCCAAGAAAATAGGAAAACGCTAACATGAAAATACTAAAGAAAGATATTACAAAGCATATAACAACAAGAAACATCAAATATACTTATCGCAAAGCTGTCCTATAGATACGGTATCGTCAGCTGGGCTCAAGATTGTAACCGAGAGAGCCATGCGGCTCAGAGAGCCATCAGGCACAAGCCAATAGCGAAAAAAGGGACAATTTCCCTTCTGTGTACACCTTTTAAACTTCATCCATGCAACGTCCAGACCCAACCCCATTGCCAGCCCACTTAGGTTTCTAACAAAAGTAATTTCGGGGCAGTCCTTCTCAATATATTATATTTCTGCCCCTCCTGCTGTATTAGTCTCTAAGGGCAACATTGTCCATGTATCATGTCTATGTATCAATGCCTTTGATCCTTTAATCTTTGTAACCCACCTTCATCAATTATCCTGGCCGCCATGGCCCTCTGAAGTTTACTTGCATAGGGTTATCACATCCGACAGTCCAGAGCCAAGCTTTTGTACAGCCTTGCTTCTCTCAGATGAATAATCCAATATGCTTCAAAGCTTTCATGTGCAACTTGTTACATTTCAAAGGCCACCTGTCTGCCTCAACCAGGAAGTGAAACTCCAGAAATATGATATTAAACCATGTTGCCTTCCAACTGTTTCTATGCTGAGCTGCTGCAGATTTTGCACTCTATAGTTTTAGTAAACCAACCGCAAAGTGTCCCTAAATACCACCATAATAGTCACAGTGTCCCTGATCACTGCCACACCAGTCCCAGTGTCCCTGATCAACTCCACACCAGTCATAGTGTCGCCATAAGGACTGGTGCACATGTGCAATGCTCTCTGAAGCACTATCTGTGTTTGGATCAATCTTCAGAGAGAATTTAACAGGCATTGAGGAGGCATTGTATCACCTCTTTATCACCTGCTTTCACCCCTTGGACCCCGCACAAGAACCCCCTTTCACTTCAATAGGTCAAAATCGGCAAGGGTACATGGAGTATAATTCCTGCTACAGTTCCCAAGTAAAGCATCACAGCTGCGTCATGTGTACACCCATGGCCACTGCCTCTGCAGCTAAAGGGGGTAGTGGTTGAGGGACGGTGAAAACTTTGGCTCAACCATAAGGTTTTATCTCCCCAACTTATGTGTAAGGTTGGCTTATAGTGCAGCCAGTCACAGTGGGGTTGATTTACTAAAAACGGAGAGTGTAAAATCTGGTGCTCTTTTTTGTCAAAGCTGATTGGCTACCATGCACAGCTGATGTTTGCGCTGTGTATTAGTGTGTGTAGAGTGTAGAGTGTGTGAACATAACAAAAAGAATGGAGGCGATACTGCTAATATATAAAGGGTGAGTGGTGTGAAAATGAATAAATCACATAAATAGATAAATAGATCCTGGTGAAAACTTGATGGGTCAATTGGCATAATCAAGTGGATAAAAAAATTGAATTAAAAAAATGAACATAATACACATAAAAGAGCGTAATAAAGTGTAAACTTAACAAATCTATAGGCAAAATCAAGTGGATAAAATATCAAGTGAAACAAATCAATATAGTCCAGTGAAAAAAAAGTCCATATATAAAATGATGCGGTGATGAATGAAGACTCAAAAAAATAGTGTAAACTGTAATCAATGGGTCCCACCACCAGAACGCACAAGTGCTGAAACGTAACTCTTCAGTGATAACACTTGTGTGTCTGCAAGCAGCTCACCTTACTGCCGTAAGGTATACAGCATGGGTTGGTCACAAATGCAAAGTATGATGACAGATGCAAAACAGGATGATCCCCTCCTAGCTGTATTAAATTGCTTGGATGATCTCAGTAGCTGATTTAAAGCATATGGAGAAACATAAAAATAAAGTTCATAGCATAACTCTGTAAAATGGACGAAAAGGGGATGGGACAAAAGCAGATCCTAAAGTGATGCACTCACTTTTAAAATAAGGTGCATAGGCATCAATCCACGAACACTGAGTTTGTAAGCCCCTGTATGTAGTCCTGGGTCTGCTCTTGCTCCAAAACACCTCCAATAGAGACTCGATGGGTGGTATTAAGATATGGAAAGAGAGATGCTCATAGCATAATCCCGTATATAAAACAATTTATTGTAATAACAACCATAAAAAACAAACTCACATTTGTAATGACACGCAATACAACCATCCATGAGCGCCGAGCCATCCACGATACAATGTTGCCACTCATTGCTGGCTATCTTCTCTTTTACCCAGTAGTGATGTAGGCATGTCTCAAAGTAAGTGTTTCCGCCATTTGGCAAAACATTTGTCTTGAATGACTAAATGTTGGTAGGTCTCTTCATTTAGCCTATACAGACACTGCCTATGATGACCCAACCCAGATTCGTGCGCCAGGCAAATGGGACATCTGGGGGTCCACTGAGTTGTTTGTGTACCTTGTGAACCTTTAGAAGGTTACTTTCTAACAGAAGAAGGAGCATCTTTGTTGAGCGGGGGAATCTCATTTGCTATAACCTTCAGGGGTGGGTGATGGAAGGCTGCAGCTGGAGTAGGGATTTCTTCCCTGTTAGCAAGTATCTGGTTGCACTCAGCAGGTGTAGGTAGGGTAATTGCAGGTTATCTTTGAGAGAAGATACCATGAGTTCACGAGCCCTTCTTCCAGAAACCTCTGTAATTCCACTACAAGTATCCAAGGTGTAAGGATGAGCTTTGTCTTTTGTTTTAAATAGATCAAACAGTTTGAATTTTGCAAGTGATCTATTGCTCTGATCATCTAAGATAGCATAATCCTTTAGTCTTTTCTGGTTGATCCTTGTGGTATATGTTCACCAAGCATATTTTAGCACAGGGCATATCACAGCGGTCTTCCCCACAAACTTCAGTGTAGGATAAAGAAATAATGGTGGAATTAGGCACTTGGTCTGTATTCTCCCTGCCATGCCTTGACCTGAGAGGAGAGTTAGCAGGTTGTGCAGAGCTGGAATCAAGATGATGGAGGGCTTGCACATGTTCTTCAGAGCCACACTCTATGCACCTTATGGGCATATTACAGTGCTTAGCAAAATGTTCAGTAGAAGCACAACACCTGAAACATACCCTGAATGTCTTTAAAAGCTCATTACGCTCTTCAAGAGGTCTTTTCCTAAAGCCGATACATTTTTTGAGGGGGTGTGGCTTCTTGTGAATGGGACACTCTCGATTAGGGTTTTAAATCTTTCCACTCTGTTTATTTGCGGCAACAACTGCGGTAGGATTGGGAAGAATGTCATTCTTTTTCACAGACACTGGGCCTCTACGGTTCCTATAGTTGCCCTGAAGACTGGTACTCTTAGGAAAGTGTGAAAAGAGACTGTATTTACCGTAGGAAAAACTTGGATCGTTCTTGGTCTCTGCAATATTTCTGATGAATTTGCAGAAGAAAGAGAATGGAGGGAAGGAAACCTTGTTCTCTTTTTTGTATGATGATCCTAGTGCAGACCATTTTTCTTGCAAACTATACAAGAGCTTGGAGACGATTGGGTTTACCCCTCTGGCAGTGCCCAGGTAACTGAGTCCAGGTAGTTTTGAGTCTGCCTTGGCTAGCTGAAGCTCAAGGAGAAGGTCACTCAGTCTGTGGAACTCCTTGTTGTCCTTACCAGATATCTTTGGGAAAGTTTCCAGACGCATGAACAAAGCATTTTCTATAGCTTCTAGACTGCCATACCTTTGCTCTAGTCGATCCCATGCAGCTGTGAGGCCTGCTGTAGGATTGTCCATGAAAACTGATCTTAATAGCTTAACACGTGCAGCAGATAGAGGACAAAACCATCTGATCAGCAAATCCAATTCTTCAGCCGCTGTAATACCAAGATCACTGATTGCAGTTCTGAAGGCACATTTCCAACTTCTATAGTTTTCAGGTTGGTCATCAAAACTTCTAAGACCAGTCTTTGTAAGCTGTCTGCGAAGTATGTACTTCATAAACTCTGCTGCCTCGGTTGTCTCTGTCTTGTCTCATGCAAGATGTTGTTGGCTGAACAGTCCTGATTGCGCTATCTATGACATTGCAGACAGAGGACACAGTGAAATATGGAGTGGCAGATGCATTCAAGCGAGTTACTTGCTTGAAGTTAGTTGTTTCAATGGCATGTTGATTTGAGGTTGTACTGATGACAGGAGATTGATGACTTGCTTGCAACTTTCTCTGATGCTCTGTTACATATAAAGGAAGGTTAGGTATGCAGGCAGGAAAGGCACTGGAGTGATTCTGCATGCAAAAAGTTGCTGGAACCTCTTTAACTTGATGCTGCGAAGAAGTCTCTATGTTGTCATGAGCTTTGGAGACAATGGAGTGTACATTGCAGTGGCTTAGAACATCCAACTCTTTCCAAATCTGCTCTTTGACATGCTGTCTGAGTTTCCAACTCTGCTCTCTTTTCTGCATATGCGACCTGCACTTTGCTGGCTTCTGCTTTCTGCGTGAGCATTAATAAGTCGCTCACTGTGTGTTGAGTGTCTTGAACTATGGAATTTAGAGGAAATTTTAGAATGTCTGGTGGAAACGGATCTGTGAGATGCAGTGTCTTGTAGCAGCTTTATCTTTGCTTCTGCCTTTATTTGATTTGCTGGATAACACGGCCTCTTTCTAGGTTAAGAACCTGGAAGCTTCAGTGGTCCTTAAGCTGGGGCTGTACGAGAGGTCTCCCTCTACATGTCAGGCTCTGCCACAAGGTACGTGACATTTATTCTCACACACCTCAATGTATTTTAAGGTTTTAATCACATCCAACCTTTCTCTAAAAAAATGTTTAAGGCAGAACTGCAAGCAAATGTCACATGCATCCAGGGTCGATCACCGGCATGTGATCACAGCATTAACAATTACAAGCTAGTGGGCGTGATTAGGTGCAGGAGATGGCAGCCTCACTTTCCTTTCAATGGAGCTGTGGTCACCCACAAAATGACTACATTTTGGAAAGATAACACCCCAGGGTATTTTCTGAAATGCATAGTGAATCTTTTAAAAATAATATTTTTTGCCACAAATTTTAGGAAACTGCATGAAAGAAAATGAAAATGTATTTTTTATATGAAGTTGTCAATTAATATTTCTAACAAACAGCATAGGCATACTTAAAATCACACCCCAAAACACATTCTGCTACTCTTCCTGAGTGAGACTTTTTCACAGCCTAGCCACATAGAAGGGCCCAAAATCCAAAAAAACACCTTTAGGCATTCTAGGGACATGAATTACACATCTAATTTCCTGACTATGCATCACATTTTTGGAGGCCATGGAGCACCAGGCCCGTGGAAACATCAACATAATTACCATATTTTGGAGAGTAAACCCCACAAGGTATTTTCTAAGTGGCATGGTGAGTCTTTTGAAGACTTTCTTTTTTTGCCACAAGTTTTTGGAAAATGCGAAAAGAAAGTGAAAATTATTTTTTTTTAAACTAAGTTGTCAATTTATGGAGATATCTTTCACACACAGCATGGGCATGCTTAGAATTACAACCCAAAACACATTCTGCTACTCCTCCTAAGTTTGGTGTATCACATAAATCAATCAATTGTATCAAAACCCATGTACTGTTTTGGTTGCCTCTATACAAGTGGTCAGGGAATATAGCTTAGTGTAACATCACCTATAGCAGTCTCCATTCCTATAAGCCAAGGTTTCCTATGTACACGTTCTATGTGTTTTGCGGCCGGTGCGTTTTTTGGAAAGGGTCAGGGAATTCTTTTTACCCTTTGGGTCTAGTATGGATTCGGAGGGGACCCCCCCATGCCATAATGTAAAAAAAATGGCGTGGGTTACCCCCAAAATCCATACCAGACCCTTATCTGAGCATGCAGCCCGGCAGGTCAGGAAATGGAGGGGATGAGCGAATGCCCCCCTCCCGAGCCATACCAGGCCGCATGCCTTAAATATGGGGGGAATGGGTGATTTGTGACATCACAAGGAAGAAGTCCAGCCTGAGCTTTTTAGGCTGGGCTTCTCCTCTGGGTCACATTCGTTTTGTACTCCTGTGACATATTTCACTGCCATCAGTCGAGGCAGCTCGTCATCCTGACTCCCCAAGTCTGGATCTGCTAGCTGCCTTGATTGATGGCAGTCTCAGCAAGCCGCTGAGATGCTGAGACAGCTTCTCCCCAACCCTCCACAGCTCAGCGCTCCAGTGAGCGTGGAGGAACAGAGCAGAAGAGATGCTGACTGACAGGGACTGACTGACGCTCTCCTCTCAGGGATGTTCGGTGGCTCGGTTCTGCAGAGATGGCGGGGGACAGATGTAGCATCGGTTTGATGCTGCATCCACATAGGTAAGTATGAATCAAAAAAGTATACTTCTCTTTTAAGAATGCGGCGGCCGGCTTCCCGCCCCCCTCCTTAACAACCAGCTATATACAGTGTGTTTACAGTGTGTTTAACGAGGAAAAAAAAAAAACATAAAACGCAAAATGCATGAAAACTGCATGCAAAAAAGCATTAAAAACGAGGGTTTAAAAACACAAAACATGCCCGAATAATGCATTAAGCGCAACCGCATAGATGTGAACCTAGACATAAAGCTAATTGCTTGTTGTAGCTTACTGTACAACATTCTACTCTTTCACTAAATTAAATGCAATAATTCACCAACTTTTCTGTTTTTGCAGAGATGACCATAAGTTGTTTTGTGCAATGTTGGCAAATGTGAGTATTCAATAAAACCAAATTTGGCTAAATAAGTACCTCATGTTAGAAATATTTCCAACAATTAAAAGGAGAAAAAATATTTAATTAGTTATGGCTTATAGATGATGGGTAAGAAAACTGTTTCTGTTTGGAAAATATCATAATGCTTGCATTTATTTATGTATCTTCTATGAAGCCTTGAATGTAGTAGAAGATGTAAAATGAGTCAATACAAAATTGTGTACCTGAAGGATAACTTTTTTATTAGTCCACTTATACTTTAAAGGAAAGGAGCAGGAATTAAATAAATCAAACATTCTGTACATATTTACTTACCTACCTGCTGCAGCATCAATCCAATGCTGTAGCTATCCCCAGTATATCTTCCTACCTATGCATGTAAGCCTTGGATTGCATTCATTTTCAGCAGAGACTAGTTTATAGGTCTTGTCAACGTGCCCCCCATGAATGCAGTTCTTGGCATGTGAGCGGCACAGCTATGGCTGGCTGTATATTGATTTAGGTAGGCACTGGATATTTGGCAATCATGTCACATTTAATGTGCTTGTTACAGACTGCTATAGTAACAACCTGCTGTATCTGTTGCTGCTGTAACAGAATAGCATAGTTATCAGCAGAGGCTTATAGCGCCATCATAAATCCCTATGCTTCTTGCACACGGGATGCCCAATACTGTGTAATGTAAATTCTGGCATATTTCCCCCTCTCGGGAAGCCTAGGTGCTGAGTACAGCCACCCATGGACATGAAAATGCATCCACTTAAAGTGGGGTTCATATTCAAAAAAGGGGAAGAAATTAACTATATCCTGCCCAGACACGTTGTAATGTAATTTAAATTCTTATAAACAACTATGTCTAATTCATGCTGAGGTTTTTTGTCTTTCACAAATTTTTGGTAAGATGTCAGAAAAACAATTGAATATTTTATCTTTAAAAAATAAAAAAAAGAGGGGGTGTGAATTACTTGCAGTAATCTATCAATTTTAGTATTTTTAATGGACATACACATAATTGTTATTAAAATATAGGTGATTTGTCATGGTTCAGTTGACTGAGTGTCACTAATATATAGCTGTGAAAAATGTGTGACCAAAGGGATATGTTAATCATTAGAGACCTTTCTTCTCAGTTCTAATGAATTGTTGGATAATAAAGTGGTATATGTTTGCACTTGGCAGAGTGTGCAGTTCCTGGAACTGCCCCCTAAATTCTGGTCATACATATATAGAGAGTGATAAGTAAGAGTAGACGATCGAAGAAACGTAATGCATCGTAAAAGAGGATAGGGAGGATAGATAGATAGATAGATAGATAGATAGATAGATAGATAGATAGATAGATAGATAGATAGATAGATAGATAGATAGATAGATAGATAGATAGATAGATAGAAAGAATGGGCAAATAAACTGGCACCATGAGTATTCTTTTGTTGTGTGCGATCATCTGCAATATTCAAATTTACGGTAAGAAATTTTGCTTTTTATTATTTAAAGTTATGGTATGTGAGTAGGCATGATGCAAGAAAACTTAACACATCAGAATATTTTGTACAGACACATTCATGCCTTAGTGAAACTTATGGTCACCATAATCAACTGATTATTGCACTTTACATCTGAATATTTTATGCCTGACTATACATACACATGAATAAATCTAAATTGGGTAATTTGATCGATACATTCTGGCTAAAATAACAAATTTAGAACACCAAGAGTGTGGTTATGTAACCTAATATAATACAACAGCAAAATTATTAGGTTTATGATATTATGTCTGCAAAACTGCTAATGTCATGGAGGCCAGTACTTGCTAAGTGTGCCTAATCCTATCTCAGAAGTCCCTTGAGACAGGGAATTTTAGGCCTTGAGGGACATGGTAGACTTCTGTGGGCTAAATTAAAATATGTCATGGTGAATTATTTACTGTATTGTATATCTATAATGAAAGGCGAGTGTTCCTAAAGGTCTCGGTTTATTGAATACCTTGCCCAATTGGCTCCTTTTGTAGCTCTCCGCATTTGGAATCACAATATTTTGGCAACTTAACCACTTCAGCCCCGGAAGGATTTACCCCCTTCCTGACCAGAGCACTTTTTACAATTTGGCACTGCGTCGCTTTAACTGTTAATTGCGTGATCATGCAATGCTGTACCCAAACGAAATTTGCGTCCTTTTCTTCCCACAAATAGAGCTTTCTTTTGATGGTATTTGATCACCTCTGTGGTTCTTATTTTTTGCGCTATAAATGGAAAAAGACAGAAAATTTTGAAAAAAAAATGATATTTTCTACTTTTTGTTATAAAAAAAATCCAATAAACTCAATTTTAGTCATACATTTAGGCCAAATGTATTCAGCCACATGTCTTTGGTAAAAAAAATGTCAATAAGCATATATTTATTGGTTTGCGCAAAAGTTATAGCGTCTACAAACTAGGGTACATTTTCTGGAATTTACACAGCTTTTAGTTTATGACTGCCAATGTCATTTCTTGAGGTGCTAAAATGGCAGGGCAGTACAACCCCCCCCCAAATGACACCATTTTGGAAAGTAGACACCCCAAGGAAATTGCTGAGAGGCATGTTGAGCCTATTGAATATTATTTTTTTTTTGTCCCAAGTGATTGAATGACAAAAAAAAAAAAATTTACAAAAAGTTGTCACTAAATGATATATTGCTCAAACATGCCATGGACATATGTGGAATTACACCCCAAAATACATTCTGCTGCTTCTCCTGAGTACGGGGATATCACATGTGTGGGACTTTTTGGGAGCCTAGCCGTGTACGGGGCCCCGAAAACCAATCACTGCCTTCAGGATTTCTAAGGGCGTAAATTTTTTATTTCACTCCTCACTACCTATCACAGTTTTGAAGGCCATAAAATGCCCAGATGGCACAAATCCCCCCAAATTACCCCATTTTGGAAAGTAGACACCCCAAGCTATTTGCTGAGAGGCATGTTGAGTCCATGGAATATATTATTTTTTGACACAAGTTGCGGGAAAGTGACAAATTATTTTTTTTTTTGCACAAAGTTGTCACTAAATGATATATTGCTCACATAGGCCATGGGCATATGTGGAATTGCACCCCAAAATACATTTAGCTGCTTCTCCTGAGTATGGGGATACCACATGTGTGGGACTTTTTGGGAGCCTAGCCGCGTACGGGGCCCCGAAAACCAAGAACCGCCTTCAGAATTTCTAAGGGCGTAAATTTTTGATTTCACTCCTCACTACCTATCACAGTTTTGAAGGCCATAAAATGCCAAGATGGCACAACCCCCCCCCCCCAAATGACCCTATTTTGGAAAGTAGGCACCCCAAGCTATTTGCTGAAAGGCATGTTGAGTCCATGGAATATTTTATACTTTGACACAAGTTGCGGGAAAATTACAAACTTTTTTTTGTTTTTTTTGCACAAAGTTGTCACTAAATGATATATTGCTCAAACATGCCATGGGCATATGTGGAATTACACCCCAAAATACATTCTGCTGCTTCTCCTGAGTACGGGAATACCACATGTGTGGGACTTTTTGGGAGCCTAGCCGCGTACGGGTCCCCTAAAGCAAGCACCGCCTTCAGAATTTCTAAGGGCGTAAAGTTTTGATTTCACTCTCCTCACTACCTATCACAGTTTTGAAGGTCATAAAATGCCCAGATGGCACAAACCCCCCCAAATGACCCCATTTTGGAAAGTAGACACCCCAAGCTATTTGCTGAGAGGCATGTTGAGTCCATGGAATATTTTATATTTTGACACAAGTTGTGGGAAAGTGACACATTTTTTTTTTTTGCACAAAGTTGTCACTAAATGATATATTGTTTAAACATGCAATGGGCATATGTGGAATTACACCCCAAAATACATTCTGCTGCTTCTCCTGAGTATTTTGCAGCTCTCATTTGTTTTTGAAAATGAAGAAAGAGAAGAAAAATTTTTTTTTTCTTTTTTCAATTTTTAAAACTTTGTGACAAAAAGTGAGGTCTGCAAAATACTCACTATACCTCTCAGCAAATAGCTTGGGGTGTCTACTTTCCAAAATAGGGTCATTTGGGGGGGGGGTGCCACCTGGGCATTCCATGGCCTCCGAAACTGTGATAGGCAGTGAAGAGTGAAATAAAAAATTTACGCCCTTAGAAAGCCTGAAGGCGGTGCTTGGTTTTCGGGGTCCCGTACAAGGCTAGGCTCCCAAAAAGTCTCACGCATGTGGTATCCCCGTACTCAGGAGAAGCCACAGAATGTATTTTGGGGTGTAATTTCACATATTCCCATGGCATGTTTGAGCAATATATCATTTAGTGACAACTTTGTGCAAAAGAAAAAAAATTGTCTTTTTCCCGCAACTTGTGTCACAATATAAAATATTCCATGGACTCGACATGCCTCTCAGCAAATAGCTTGGGGTGTCTACTTTCCAAAATGTCATTTGGAGGGGTTTTGAACTGTCCTGGCATTTTATGCACAACATTTAGAAGCTTATGTCACACATCACCCACTCTTATAACCACTTGAAGACAAAGCCCTTTCTGACACTTTTTGTTTACATGAAAAAATTATTTATTTTTTGCAAGAAAATTACTTTGAACCCCCAAACATTATATATTTTTTAAAGCAAATGCCCTACAGATTAAAATGGTGGGTGTTTCAATTTTTTTTCACACAGTATTTGCGTAGCAATTTTTCAAACGCATTTTTTTGGGAAAAAACACACTTTTTTAAATTTTAATGCACTAAAACACCCTATATTGGCCAAATGTTTGATGAAATAAAAAAGATGATCTTAGGCCGAGTACATGGATACCAAACATGACATGCTTTAAAATTGCGCACAAACGTGCAGTGGCGACAAACTAAATACATTTTTAAAAGCCTTTAAATGCCTTTAAAGGTTACCAGTTTAGATTTACAGAGGAGGTCTACTGCTAAAACGACTGCCCTCAATCTGACCTTTGCGGTGATACCTCACATGCATGTTGCAATTGGTGTTTACATTTTCATGTCAGACCGACGCTTGCGTTCGCCTTTGCGCGAGAGCAGGGGGGAACAGGGGTGCTTTTTTTTTTGCTTTTTTATCTTATTTTTAAACTGTTCCTTTCATTTTTTTTTTAATCATTTTTATTGTTATCTCAGGGAATGTAAATATCCCGTATGATAGCAATAGGTAGTGACAGGTACTCTTTTTTGAAAAAATTGGGGTCTATTAGACCCTAGATCTCTCCTCTGCCCTCAAAGCATCTGACCACACCAAGATCGGCGTGATAAAATGCTTTCCCAATTTCCCAATGGCACTGTTTACATCCGGCGAAATCTAAGTCATGAAATGCTCGTAGCTTCCGGTTACTTAGGCCATAGAGATGTTTGGAGCCATTCTGGTCTCTGATCAGCTCTATGGTCAGCTGGCTGAATCACCGGCTGCATTCTCAGGTTCCCTGTTGGCACAGGAGAGCCATAGAAAAACATGGAAGACAGTGGGGGGGGGGGCATTCCCTCCCACTGCTTGTAAAAGCAGTCTAGAGGCTAATTAGCCACTAGGATTGCTTTTACATGAAAGCCGACCGCTGGCTGAAAAGAATCATACCAAGATGATACCTAAACCTGCAGGCATCATTCTGGTATAACCACTCAAAGTCCAGCAACATACCAGTACGTTGCTGGTCCTTGTTGGGCATACATTGTAAACTTTTTTTTCATGCAAAAAAGAGATTGATCGGTGGGTATGCCCACCATTAGAATTCCTCCCTTCATCCACCCACTTCTAATGATGGGCATACATGCACCGTATATATATGCCGAAGCATGGGGGCATCCTCCCGCAAAAGTTAGGAGCAAATGGCTCCTCCGCCCTCTGCTGCCCCCATGCTTCGGCATTTATGCTGAAGTATGTAACTGTGGTGGTGAAATCACCTCCGACAGCGCTGGAGTCATGGCTTTATGTATCGTGGGAGCAAACGCTGTTGCTGTCAAGATAAATAAGATAAATAAATCCGCTCTGCAGCTGAATGGCGTACCTGAAAACAAAAAAATGGTTAACAATAAAACACAGTAAACAGTAAAGTATAAAAAAATTGCATACCTATAAAGCAAATATGATAAAAACATAATAACAATAAAACATTGCAGAATAGAATACAGTAAAAAAGAGCAGAACAATAGAGAGTGAATAGAGAGAGAACAAAGAAATGACAACTACTTTTGTTTTTTTTATGTTTTTATTTTTTTTTGTTTCTTTTGGTTTTTTTTTACCTTTTTTTTTTTACACTTTTTTTGTAACTGTAACTTTTTTAACTGTAACCGTTTCCAGGTTCGGATCTCTCCAAATGCGATTGAATATTGGGAAACTCTGTGAAAGTGTGTCCTAGTCTGTGCAGTGCTGTACCCTACGCTAATACTCAACTAGTGTATGATAGCGTTCAAAACATTCACCAATGCAAAAACCAGGATTGTCAGGACAGGAGGGACAATAATAGCGGGTGTCACGCCTATATCCGTGCTTGCTGCAGACACGACATCTTTTTGGGGGGGCTCGTTGGGTAGGGGTACTCGGGAGGACATAAAGAAAATGCCTCTCATGCAGCCGGCTTACTGCATTTGGTTGGGGAAGGTGAGGTGGAGCACCGTCTGGAAACAGAAGGGTTTTGACGATCTCTTCCTGGAATTTAGGGAAGGATCCAGTCCGTCCTGAAGCTCTGTATAGCACATAAGCGTTCAGCAAAGCCAATTGAAATAAATAAACAGACACTTTTTTGTACCAGCGTCTGGCCTTACGGGCAACTAGGTATGGCACCAACAACTGGTCATTGAGGTCCACCCCCCCATGTTAAGGTTATATACGTGGACACAGAGGGGTTTCTCCACAACACCAGTCGCCGTAGTAATTTGGACCGTCGTGTCTGCATGAAGGGAGGTAAGAACGAAAACATTCTTATTATCCCTCCACTTCATAGCGAGCAAATTATTACACTGCAAGCAGGCTCTCTCCCCCAGCCTAAGACGGGAATCTACAAGCCGCTGGGGAAAGCCCCGGCGATTAGGTCGCTCGGTGCCACATGCTCCAGTCTGATGATCAAAAAGGTGACCAAAAAGTGGCATGCTCGTGTAATAATTGTCCACGTACAAGTGGTACCCCTTTCCGAATAAGGGTGACAGCAAGTCCCACACAATCTTGCCAGCGCTTCCTATGTAGTCAGGGCAGTTTGTCGGCTATACGTGACGTCTTTTCCCTCGTAAACCATAAAACTACATGTATAGCCTGTGGCCCTGTCACAGAGCTTATACATCTTGACCCCGTATCTGGCACACTTGTTGAGAAGGTACTGTTTGAATGACAAATGGCCAGAAAACGTAATCAGGGACTCATCAACGCAGACAACTTGATGGGGAGTAAACAAGTCTGCAAAAAATTGGTTGAAGTGGTTTACGAGGGGCCGAATTTTGTAGAGCCGATCATATTCAGGGTCTCCATGAGGACGACAGAGTTCATTGTCATTGAAGTGCATGAACCACAAAATCTGCTCGTATTGTGCCCTGGCCATGGAAGCAGAGAACACGGGCATATGGTGAATTGGGTCAGTGGACCAATATGACCGCAACTCACTCTTTTTGGTTATGCCCATGAGGAGGGAAAGTCCCAGAAAGATCTTAAATTCAGAAACCGTAATTGGTTTCCAATCTCTGGCAAGGGAGGACTGGGGAATAGTGGCGATGTGTTGACCAGCGTACAAATTGCTTTGGTCCACAATAGATCTATAGAGATCTTCAGTGAAAAACAGCGAATAAAAATCCAGTGACGTAAAATCAACTGTTTCCACCTGAATGCCGGGTTGGCCAGTGAATGGGGGAAGTACGGGTGCTGCAGAAGTGGTGGGTTCCCAATTCGGATTGGTGAATGCAGCAGGAAGGGCACTATGGGCACAACGGGCTTGTGTTCATCTTCTTGGTGGCAGCGGGACACTACTTGTGCTTGCCACCTCGCCAGCTTGAACTGCACTTATGGGACTCGCCACGTCACCAAGTGTTACTGCAGTGCTGGATGTACGACCAGGGTGTACTAGGCCGCTGGTGCTTGCCAGTTCACCAGAAGGAATAGCAGTGCTAGTACTTCTCTGCTCCATACGAGGGACCTGTAGTTCTTGCACATCAAGGACAGAAGAAGAAGTTCGGGGTCTGGCACGCCTGACCTTGGCAGGGACCACAACTCCGTCGTCAGAGCTATCTGTCATGGAGCCGCTGTCGTCTACAGGATCGTATTCTGAGCCTGAATCTGACAGATGAGTGACTTCCTCTTCACTATCTGTCATGCTCAGAAACATGTAGGCCTCTTCACTAGTGTACCTTCGATTTACCATTTTGGGCTCTAAATTTAGTGGTACACTAGTGAGACTCACAGGCAAAAAAGCTTCTGACTGTTAGCGACTGTATCAAAACGCTACCAACAAAAACTGTTAGCGATTGCAGGGATTAGGCCTGACTCTGCGAACGCTGCAGTTATGTGTGTTTAGTGTTTTGTAAGTGACAGTGATCGATCGATACTGCACTTGGGTGGGCTAGGCAGAGCTGGGCTGAGGGGCAAAACGCAGGTGCTAGCAGGTATCTGGGCTGATCCCGCTAACACTGCATTTATGGGAACCCTAAACTGCTGGGGATGCTAGTATAGATCTGATTGGATCAGATATTGATCCGTTCAGATACTATACCACTAAGAGAGGTGTACGGTGCGTGCGTGGGTTTTAGCTGTACTGGCGCTAACCTGATGCTGCCTGGGGCGACGCAGACCTTATCTGACCCTAAAACTTAACTTATATCACCGCCGGGCGATTAGGGGGTTAAACCTTTATTACGGTAATAAACGGCGGGTGCCCTGAAACTATAAAAAACAAACTAACTAACCAGCGTCACCCATAACAGTTATACGGTGATCACTGGTGAAAGGGTTAACTAGGGGGCAATCAGGGGGTTAAAACCTTTATTATTTAGTATATGGAGGTCCCTGTCGCTATAAAACACTGACGGCGAACCTATATACTTACCTCCCTAACTAGCGTCACCTGTGACACTAATACAGCGATGAGATAAACGATCGCTTAGTGACACTGGCGACGGGGGGTGATCAAGGGGTTAAAACTTTATTAGGGGGGTTAGGGGGGTATCCTAGACCTAAAAGGGGCTACCACTAACTGTCCTACCACTTATAACTGTCACAAACTGACACCAATGCAAAAAAAAAAAAACTGCTATTGGTGTGACAGGGGGTACAGGGGGATGATCGGGGGGGGTAATCGGGGGGTGATGGGGGTAAAAAGTGTGCCTAGTGTGTTCTACTGTTAGTGTAGTGTTGTGCAACTCACATCGATGTCTTCTCTCCTCTGCGCCGGAACGAAAAGACTGGCTCGAGGAGAGATGACATCACTTCCTCTGCCGCTGTTTACATTACAGCAGCAGAGGAAGATTGTGATTCGTTGGGAGCGATCGCGAGGGGGTGGCCATGAATGAGTGGCCTCCCCCTCAGCCTGGATCGCTCCCCTAACAAAGCTGACCGCCTCAGTCACCGGGGGGCACGACGCGCCCCCCCCCCTGCCGGCGGGAGGCAGGTCACGTACCAGGTACCTGCCCGTGCCATTCTGCCACAGTATATCTGCGTTAGGCGGTCGGCAAGTGGTTAAGGAAGACTTTTGTCTAGATGTGCAAAGCTGGCAGAGACATCCCCAAAAAGACTTGCAGCTGTAATTGCAGCGAAAGGTGGTTCTACAAAGTATTGATTTAGGGGGGCTGAATACAAATGCACACCACACTTTTCACATATTAATTTGTAAACATTTTTGAAAACCATTTATCATTTTCCTTCCACTTCACAATTATGTGCCACTTTGTGTTGGTCTAGCACATACAATCCTAATAAAATACATGTACAGTTTTGGTTGTAACATGACATAATGTGGAAAATTTCAAAGGATATGAATACTTTTTCAAGGCACTGTATAAGCAGTAGTCACTTCTGATAAGTTTTCCCGACACGAGATAAAATTTGTGTCCGGGAGGAGAGCTCAGCACACAGCTTGTCTATTCAGAACACAGTTCTGCTGTGTGTGAAGGGGGGGGGGGGGGGGTGCTCCTTTCCTCCAATCAGCTCCCACACAGTGTCTCAAATCTCTAACTGCAGCTCTCCACCCCCTGTGATACTGAAAAATGCAGAAGGATTTCATCTAAAATCAGCGCTTTTGAAGGGAAGTACAAAAGAGAAGACTGCAGATAAACAAGTAAAACTTATGTAGGAGGATTTGTTTCAACTCTGTGTATCATCTGAGGATCTTCACTTCACTGGGTATATGAGAGGGTTTACAACAACTTTAAGGGAAAATAGGGAACCACCAGGTGAAAAAGGCAAAGTGCTAGAGAATATATGCTCATTAGGAGATTTATTTTGTGAACTGCGATAATTTACTGTATGTTTGATTTTTTCTTCTTTTGTTTGTTGTAGCTATATCAGAAAGTGTTGAGCTGCAATGCACAGGGTCTGAAGCTGGACCTTCTTATGAATCCCTGCAAAGTGTGTTTGATAAGAAGTCATTTCGTCCAACTCTGAATTACAGCCGACCGACTAGTGTGAATATATCATTTACAATCTATGCAGTGCTTGGAGTGGTAAGAGCTTCTTTTGTTTGTTGGAAAATAAGACAAAATGCTTGAAATGATTTGCATTCTTGTCTGCTTTATTAAACTATACAGTATATCTATATGTTTTATTACCTTTTGCTCTGAACAAATATTATCTTCCTTTAGAATGAAAAATCTCAGATTCTCACCACTTTCCTTTGGCTCCGTCTGGTGAGTATCATTATTCCTCTGTTCAATCCAATGTATTGAACAAGACCTGAGGTGCTGTAATCTTCATTATGTTCCCAAATAACTTCTCAAATTTACCAGCAGTCAGCAGTGTGAGTTAATTGAAACTGTGAAAATGTACAGTATATTTATAAGAGTATATGATGGAAAAATGTGTAAGCAGGAAGAATTACCTTCAGTGAAACCCACACAACAAAATTATTTGTAGACTTTTAGATATACACCACTGTGAAAAAGTTTTAGACGGGTGTGAAAAAATGCTGTAAATTCAGAATGCTTTTAGAAATAGAAGTGTCGTGTTTATTTTTATCAATTAAAAATCAAAATGGAAAGTAAATAAACAGAAGAGAAATCCAAATCAAATCAATATTTGGTGGGACCAACCTTTGACCTAAAAACAGCACTAATTCTTCAATTGTTCCAGGTACACTTGCACACAGTTTTTGCAGGAACTGGGCTTGCAGGTTGTTTCAGATATCTTGGAGAATTAACCACAGATCTTCTGTGTATGTAGGCTGCCTCAAATCCTTCTGTATCTTCTTGTAATTACAGACAGACTCGATGATGTTGAGATCAGGGCTCCCTGGGGGCCAAACCATCACTTCCAGGACTCCTGAATATAGTTCTTAATGACATTGGCTGCATGTTTGAGATCGTTGTCCTGCTGCACAATAATTTTGATTCCAATCACACGCCTCCCTGATGGTATGGCATGATGATTAAGTATCTGACTATATTTCTCAGCATTGAGGACACCATTGATCCTTACCAAATCTCCAACTTAAAGTCATTGTAAGGGTAATTTTTTACCCTTTTTTACCCCGAACCTGCTCTTCTGGGGTTCCCTGACGACTCTCGTGGCTCCTCCCCGCATCAGATAACCCCCTGGGAGAAGTGCTCTCCTGGGGGATTACATTGCGGGCGTGCTCCCGAGTCCAACATTCGGCGTCCATAGAGGCTGAATGCAGGGCTTGGCCCCTGCCCCTCATTGGATTTGATTGACAGCAGCAGGAGCCAATGGCTGCGCTGCTATTAATCTATCCAATCAAAAGTCGGGAGCCCGTGGAGAGAGAGACAGCGCATCCCCGCCGACTGAATTAAGGGGTTCAGGTAAGTAAAATGGGTGGACTAGGGGGCCAGTTACTGCCAGGTGTTTTTTCCCCTTAATGCATAGGATGCATTAAGGTGAGAAAACATAAACCTTTACAACCCCTTTAATTTACAGAAATCCAGCCCCAAAAACATGCAAGGAACCTCCACCATGCTTCACTGTTGCCTGCAGACACTCATTATTTTACCATGCTCTAGCCCTTCGACTAACAATCTACCTCCTGCTATAGCCAAATATTTAAAATTTTGAATTGATGCTGGTTTGAAGAAAAAGGGTAGTCACACGATTTAGTAGGGGTGCTTAATCACTTCAATACAGGGCACTTATACACCTTCCTGCCCAGACCAATTTTCAGCTTTCAGTGCTGTCGCAGTTTGAATGACAATTGCGCGGTCATCCATCACTGTACCCAAACTAAATTTTTATCATTTTGTTCCCACAAATAGAGCTTTCTTTTGGTGGTATTTGATCACCTCTGCGGTTTTTATTTTTTGCTAAACAAATAAAAAAAGACGGATAATTTTGAAAAAAATAAAAGTTTTGCTTTTGTTTCTGTTATAAAATTTTGTAAATAAGTAAGTTTTCTCTTTCACTGATGGGCACTGATAAGGTGGCACTGACAGGCACTGATAAGGTGGCACCGATGAGGTGGCACCAATGAGCGGGCACTGATGGGCACTGACGATGGGCACTGATATGCGGCACTGATGGACACTGGTAGTCGACACTGATGGGTGGCACTGATATGCAGCTCTGATGGGCATTGATAGGTGGCACTCATGGGCACTCATGGGTGGCACAGGTGGGCACTGATGGGCACTGATAGGCAACACTGATGGGCACTGAAAGGCTGCAAAGATGGGTTTTTATGGGTGGCACTGATAGGCTGCACTGCTGGGCACTGATAGGCGACACTGCTGGGCACTGATAGGCGGCACTGATGGGCATTGATACATGGCACTGATGGGCACTGATAAGCGGCACTGATATGAGGTACTGATAGGCATCCCTGGTGGCACTGGCAGTGGTAGGCATTGTGAGTGGGCACTGATTGGCAGCTGCCTGGGCATTGATTGGTAGCTGCCTGGGCACAGATTAGTATTTCCCTATGGGTCTGGGGGGGCATACCTGGTGGTCCAGTGTGAATGGCCATCCTGGTGGTCCTAGGCGGCATGATGGTGGTCCTGGGCGGGATCCGAGGGGGGCTGTGCTGATAAACAATCAGCACAGACCCCCCCTGTTAGGAGAGCAGCCGCGTGTGAGGAACGCGAGTGATGAAAAGCCGATCACCGGCTCTTTCTATTTACATCATGATCAGCCGTGATTGGACACGGCTGATCACATGGTAAAGAGTCTCCGTCAGAGACTCTTTACCTAGATCGGAATTATGGTGTGTCAGACTGACAGACTGACACACCGCAACAACGATCGCCGCGATGTGCGCCCCCAGGGGCGTGCAGCGGCTTAATATCCTGAGAACGTCATATGACGCCCAGTCAGGATATTGAAACCACTTTGCCGCCGTCATTCTGCTATATGGCGGGTGGCAAGTGGTTAAAATGATCAGCTTTAATTTTTTCATGCAAAACCTTTATCTCAAAAGGAAAAAACTGTTTGCTGTAACTGATTATAAAGTGTGGGTTGGAGTTTGGCTTCAATTCATTAGTGGGTATAAATCTGCTAATACAAGGTTTCCCAATCAGGGTTCCATAAACCTCTAGCATTCTTTCAGCGTTTGATATGGATTCCTTGGGAAAGTCCCATAGACTTTAATGGTGTTTGCGTGTTCATCCAAATTTTAGGTCTGTTCGCGTGTTCTCTTCGGCTCATCCTTAGTGTCAAAAGCCAGGTTTCTCAAAGCTTTCAAATTGTGAGTGGTGGCAGCGTGGATATTAATGTGTATGAGTTATTTTTGGTTGCTTCTTGTGTCTGGATTGGGGACTTTTGGGACTTTTGGGTCCAGAGGATGCACTAAGGACAATAATGCATTGCCCGTCTTTCTTCATCCCTGTGCCCTCAGATCCCTGATCCATGACACCCCCCAATTAGTAAAATGTGCTTGGGTGGAAAATAAGAAAACATTTTCTAGGTCTTATTGTAAAGGAAAGAGTCCTTTAGGAAACATAGAGGCTGTCATTTCTGACTCTTTCTTTACAAACATGTACAGTGGGGCAAAAAAGTATTTAGTTAGCCACCAATTGTGCAAATTCTCCCACTTAAAACGATGAGAGAGGCCTGTAATTGTCATCATAGGTATACCTCAACTATGAGAGACAAAATGTGGAAACAAATCCAGACAATCACATTATCTGATTTTTGAAAGAATTTATTTGCAAATTATGGTTGAAAATAAGTATTTGGTCAATATCAAAAGTTCATCTCAATACTTTGTTATATATCCTTTGTTGGTTTGACAGAGGTCAAACGTTTTCTGTAAGTCTTCACAAGGTTGTCACACACTGTTGCTGGTATGTTGGCCCATTCCTCCATGCAGATCTCCTCTAGAGCAGTGATGTTTTGGGGCTGTCGCTGGGCAGGACGGACTTTCAACTCCCACCAAAGGTTTTCTATAAGGTTGAGATCTGGAGACTGGCTAGGCCACTCCAGGACCTTGAAATGCTTCTTACGAAGACACTCCTTCGTTGCCCGGGCGGTGTGTTTGGGATCATTGTCATGCTAAAAGACCCAGCCACGTTTCATCTTCAATGCTCTTGCTGATGGGAGGAGGTTTGCACTCAAAATCTCACGATACATGCCCCATTCATTCTTTCATGTACACGGATCAGTCGTCCTGTTCCCTTTACAGAGAAACAGCCCCAAAGCATGATGTTGCCATCCCCATACTTCACAGTAGGTATGGTGTTCTTTAGTTGCAACTCAGCATTCTCTTTCCTCCAAACACGACGAGTTGTGTTTCTACCAAACAGTTCTACTTTGGTTTCATCTGACCATATGACATTCTCCCAATCCTCTTCTGGGTCATCCAAATGCTCTCTAGCAAACAGACTGGCCCGGACATGTACTGGCACTGCAGGGTCTGAGTCCCTGGGCGGCGTAGTGTGTTACTGATGGTAGCCTTTGTTAAGGTGGTCCCAGCTCTCTGCAGGTCATTCACTAGGTCCCCCCCGTGTGGTTCTGGGTATTTTGCTCACCATTCTTGTGATCATTTTGACCCCACGGGGTGAGATCTTGTGTGGAGCCCCAGATCAAGGGAGATTATCAGTGGTCTTGTATGTCTTCCATTTTCTAATTACTGCTCCCACACCAAGCTGCTTGCCTATTGCAGATTCAGGCTTCCCAACCTGGTGCAGGTCTACAATTTTGTTTCTGGTGTCCTTCGACAGCTCTTTGGTCTTCACCATAGTGGAGTTTGGAGTGTGACTGTTTGAGGTTGTGGACAGGTGTCTTTTATACTGATAACAAGTTCAAACAGGTGCCATTAATACAGGTAATGAGTGGAGGACAGAGGAGCCTCCTAAAGAAGAAGATACAGGTCTGTGAGAGCCAGAAATCTTGATGGTTTGTAGGTGACCAAATACTTATTTTCCACCATAATTTGCAAATTCTTTCAAAAATCAGACAATGTGATTGTCTGGATTTGTTTTCACATTTTGTCTCTCATAGTTGAGGTATACCTATGATGACAATTACAGGCCTCTCTCATCTTTTAAGGTGGGAGAACTTGCACAATTGGTGGCTGACTAAATACTTTTTTGCCCCACTGTATCATGTTGATCTTCTGGCTTTGATACTTTTTGAGTTAGTGTTCTGAAACATGTCACAGATTATGAGCTCCAACTCTGGCTTTACTGATGACTTAAAACATATTGCACCAAAAGCATCAGCATGGCAGCTAGGCAGCTAGCATTTTCATAAGGTTTTTAGCAATCCTGTGAGGAACGGAACTCCGGACGCTGTGCCAAAAAAAGAGGCAGAGAGAGGGCAAAGGATTAGTCCCCACTATTGCCTGTGGCCTCATTGCAGCTGATCCTCCACTACTGACCTACTATGTCTTGTTCTGTTCTGTATTTCTGTGTGGAGGCAGCAATCTTGGCATAGGCAGAGCTTTGCTTCCTCATGTCAGAGCCTCCAGCATACAGAACAGTGCACGGTAGTGACATCACCAAATCCCACTCTGATCTCACTCTACTCAAGCTGTCACAGGCAGCAGTGTCTAAGGTTTTACACTGCAGATTTACAGCTATGAGGCCATGGAAATTCAAGACACAAGGTATATTTTTTAAGGTACTGCTATGGCACAATTAACATTTCTAAATGTTCCCTATAACATGGATAGTTTTACCTTTTTATGTTCAGGTGCAATTTGAAATTTTGTGTGTATGGTGTAGTAAGCAATAAAAACATAACCCTATTGTCTTCAACAGTTTTGGCAGCATGAGTTCCTGACCTGGACACCAGCAAAATGTGGAGCTGTTGAGAAAATTTCTCTTCCAGTAGAATACATCTGGACACCTGACATAATAGTCTATGAATTGTATGTAGAAATTGCCTTCTGAATAAATGTTTTGCAGAGGGATGGGCTCTTGATTCAGCCCAAACCCATGCTTAGACTACATGTTTCTTGTTTGCAGGTTTGACACACACTCGCTGCAACAGAAAGTGATATATTTAGCAGTGGTATTACTACCACTGCTAGATGTGACAGCTTTCCACTCAGGGTGGTCGTGAGGAAGTCAACGAGCATTATCATCTTAACAACCAGTGAGTCATCCCCATCTGGCCCATTCAGCTGTCAGTCAGCAACTCCCAGCTGACAGGTGAATGTAAACAAGGGGGTTGGGATAGTGTAAAAAAAATGGCTTTGGGTCCTCCAGAAATCTCATACCAAACCTTTATCTGAGCATGCAGCTTGGAGGACCAAAAAAAGAAAGGGAGAGTGGGTTGAGCATGCTGCCTGCCCCCACTCTGAACTGCACTAGTGGGGAGGATACATAGCAAGGGGGGGGGGGCCTGGCAAAGCACCTTGTCTCCATGTTCATGAGGAGAGGAGCCTCTTCTCCACAAACCTGACTGGTGGTTGCAGGGGCATATAGGAATCTGAAGCCCCCCTTAAAAATAAGAGGTCCCCGAGATACAGCCCTCCCCTCACCTTGTGAGTGAAAACAGTAAATAAACATACAGACAATCTTTGACAAGTTCTTTATTTTAGAAAAAGAAACTCCATCATCAGTCACATTATCCAGTGATGCAGATCCACATCAATCACAATGCACAGTGTCTGCCAACCCCCAAAAGAAAGAACCTGCTGATCTGTTCAATTCCTTTCCTCAATCTCTACAATTGACAGAAAAAGTGGAACATAAACAAAGAGGCAGAGTATCCTGGGCGACATAATTGACCAAATATGGACATGATCCTATTTTGTCAGTTATGTAATTTTAGGCACTATTAAAGTCACGTTAAAGTGGATGTAAACCCTCATATATACCCAGTGAAGTGAACAGCCTCAGATGATACACAGGGATAAAACAAATCTCCCTACATAAGTTTTACATGTATATCTACTGCCTTCAGCTTTATATACTGTTTAGAAAGTGCACATCCTGTTAGGAGATTTTCTCTTCTTGGTTAGCACTGCAGTGAAGCCTGGGCATACAACCAAGACAGCTGATTGGAGGAAAGGCACACACCCCACTCCTCATAGGTAGAGACTTTCAACTCTGTTTGTTGAATCTCCTAATCTATTTATACCATCCTCCCCAACACAAAACTCAGGCTGCTTTTATCACAGTTGATGGAGAATTTGTCAGGATGCTGCTAACAGAAGAACGGAGCAGGAGACATCTACAGGACATAGTGCTTTGAAGACCGATAACAAAACACTGCAGATATACAGTATTTTACAAAAGTGAGTACACCCTTCACATTTTTGTAAATATTTTATTATATCTTTTCATGTGACAACACTGAAGAAATGACACTTTGCTATAATGTAAAGTAGTGAGTGTACAGCTTGTATAACAGTGTAAATTTGCCGTCCCCTCAAAATAACTCAACACACAGCCATTAATGTCTGGCAACAAAAGTGAGTACAGAAAGTGTCATTTCTTCAGTGTAGTCACATTAAAAGATATAATAAAATATTTACAAAAATGTAAGGGGTGTACTCACTTTTGTGAGATACTGTATGTACCCAGCTCAAATTTCACGAGTCAGGGTTACATGCGCTTTAAGCATAATTTCATTCACTATACCAATTCACCACCAACTCATTGAATTATTTTTTACATTTTCTTTCTTGCCTTGCTACATGTCCCCCATGCCATATTTTTGACAATCCCATGCCTATTAGCCTAGATTAAAAAATTGCTGATTTTTAAGGTTCAGCTACTGTTAACTTCAATAGAGTTTGGATTCTGCATCCGAAGTTCAGTATAGTTTGTTGAATCAAACCCAAACTGAGCCAGGATACATTTATATATATCTGTGTAAGTATTAGATGTTACTGTAAGTTTTTAAAAACATTAACATGCATTTGTCTTTTACAGTATTGATGAGGATAAATCACAGCGCACACCATTTGTTTATGTAAATCACACAGGGCATATCAGATATGACAAAATGCTTCGCGTAGTCAGCTCATGCAATCTTGGGATCTTCAATTTCCCATTTGATGTTCAAAACTGCTCACTAACCTTTGGCTCTTACATGCACACAGGTAATTACAAAGGGAGGAAAAATATACCTACTGAAAAGTTAAATTCACAATGTTGACTTGAATCACCAATAATGCTAGCAGATAATCTTTTTATATCTTGTAAGACAAATAGACAATTCCAAGAACACTTCTAATGAGTGGGAAGAACTGGGATTTATACAAAACATTGTGCCACCTTCATTTCTCCTAAATTAATCAAATCAATCAAGACTAATCAAAACTATCATATTTAGATCTTGTGTGTGGAGACAGGCAGAATCATGACACACATTTCATATAATTCCCACTAGAGCACAGCTCACTACAACACAGACAATCATAAATCCTATTAACACCATAAACAGAATGTGTCCTGATCCAGAACCTGCAGGTAACAGTCATAAAACCTCCAGTAAGCCAAATCCTCTATTGAAATCAAGTTGTAAAACATACTTTCATAAGACCCCACAGTGTATACCCAAAGTCTTGTTTGTAAACGACACAGAGCTAAGGTTTGTACAATATCCGTAATTAGTGCTATGATAACATTTATAGCAAACATTTAAATGTATAAAGGAATAACAACCAGTTTGATGCCAAACATGTATATGCTATAATATACAGCAGGCAAAATAGTCACATTAAATCTTTTAGAAGATATGCATCTCTCATTTATATCATGTTTGTACTTTTTCAAGTTTGGAATTTCATTCTCTTCAAAAATATGTTGGTTGTCAGGATGTAAAACAGTGTCACCTGGAAATATGATATAGTTTGAATAATTGAAATTAAGGAATTGTTCACTGACTTATAAGGCATTCTTTGGAGCCGGTTCACATATCTCCGCTGCGGCTCCAGTACGAATTTGCATAGGAGCCCTGTGCGTCTTTTGGTCTGTTTCAGGTCCTAATTCAGCCAAAAATTCGGGCTGAAGTTGGACATGAAAGGGTAAACGAGGGCGTACTGGACCCCTGTTGTGAGCCGCATGCGAAGCTAGTGTGAACCCATTCTGATACAAAACTTCTGGACTTCTATGTCATAACCCTAAATTGTTTTGAAAGGGTAGTGGACCCTTTAGTGGGCTGCCAAATACCTGCAGCTGGCTTTTGTCTTCCATTGGATCAATGCCAGAATGTAAGATTAATTTCTGAGGCCCAGTGAGTCCATCAGTAGTGGACTTTAAAGTGACGTGGACTCTGCATAGAAAACCAAAAACCAAAGACAAGCTTTGGTAAGTACCTTTCATTTTTAATCCCATTTGTTTTACTGTTATTTTCTATTTTGTAATACTCCTTTTTCAGGAAATATTTTTTACAATGTTTTTTTATTTTCTTTCATTAAAATTGTATTTAAAAATTGTTAAGTGGAATCTCTAAATGCTCTCACCAGAAATTGAAGAATCCTTGCCTCTTTGAGGGTTACCATATTGTAAACTCTGTACTTTAACATTCAGAATTGCTACAGCAGAAACTATAAATGGTGTTTTTTTTTATTTACTGTACTGTATCAGTAATAATTTATCTTTCGTCAGATTACCACAGCCAGTGTGAAAAAGAGACAGCAAAGCATTAAGAGTACTCAAAGGCTAAAGTACTAATTCTAGACAATTGAAAGGACAGTAAGGAGTAGATCAGAATGTGTATTTCCTATTCTCAGAGTAGAGTAGTGATTGTAAACTATGAATACCATCCAAATTTAATCTTGTTTCCTTAAAAGTAAGCCACTAGAACTTTCTGCATTTCTTGGAATACACATCACTTTGCATTGATTATTGCTGTAAAACAAATATTCAAAGCGATTTAACCACTTTCTTTTCCCTATGCAAACAATTGAGGTCCCCACCAAATTATATATTTGTCTAAGTGTGGATTGTTTTCTGAGCCATTCGTTCATTCAACAGGTTGCTGGTATATATACAATTTGTAGCTATGATTTAGTGTTACTAAGGTTTTCCTATCTCTCCAACAAAACCCTATAGTTCTTGGTCATATGTCCTTTTTGGCATGGCAACTGGATATTTTAAATACGGTATGTGTAAACAATTCAATTGTTTTGATCAGCAATTACAACAAAACACAGTGGTAATGCTTAAAGAAAAATTCCTACGAGCCAAAATTAACCTAGTGCTAAAAGTAAGCACTACACAGCCGCATACATGAATCATGCCTTGTAATGCGTGTGAAATATTAAATAAATAAATAAATAATATGATGCGCTAGAGTGTGCTAACCGCGCCATAATCCTGGAACACAGAGATACAGTGCATATACAACAGAGTATAAAATAATTTAACCCCAATATGTGCTATATCCCCCAAGATAAACAAACTTAATGTGCACAAATAAACAGTGCAGTGAGCATGTGAAATGGTAATATCAACAAAATGCTCCAAAATGAATCAGTGCAAACCAGGTGCTAAAAGTGCAATAAACAAATAAATAATAAAATAAATAACGTTAATTCATAAATGATTCATATATGCAAACAAAAGTTGAAAAATGTCATGTGCCAGCCAAAAAGTGCAGAGTGTCACACAATACATATACTTAATCGTCCATCATAAAATAGACATATATTAAACACAAAAGTCCTTAATGAAGGTGATGACAACTGTGCTTCAGTGATGATGTATTCAAACGTGCTGTGATTCCATGTGCCACATATCATGCGATGGTGAAACAAAAGGTGAACCCCCCCCCAAGGTAAAGCGCTCACCTTAGGGAATGTGACTAAGTCGCTAGACAGAGTCATGAAACTCTTTTGAGCCACCCAGGGCTCAGTGTGGATCACAGGAAAACAGGCTCCAGCATAGGCTCAAATCATAGGCAAAAAGAGAAAGGAACCATATGGTGTGATAACGTTTAAAAAGTGTTTGTTAACAAGGTCAGATAAAAAACTCTCCCCCAGAAGGGGTTACTCACATTTTGAGGGTGCGTCAGTGCACCACTCAGAAGAGGCATATAACTTGGATAAAACAATAGGTAATGGATGTAGCAGTGAGGTTATGGAGACTGTCCCAGCACAGACAGCTACTGCCGCCTAACACTCCGTCCTGGCCTCTCCCCTACGCGTCTTTGACACAGGGCATACATGTCATCATCAGGGGGAATGTGGTAATGCTTGCATTTTATGTGTTGTTACACATGCAAATGCTTCTACAATTATGGGTCAGAACATTACTCAGTCTGAAAGCCCATGAATTATCCTTGCTATGCTTAGAAATGCCTAGACTCTGTTATATTTTATGGAAGGATGATGCCCTTCAAACACAGAAACTAATGCCCTGTACACGCGGTCGGATTTTCCGACGGAAAATGTGTGATAGGACCTTGTTGTTGGAAATTCCGACCGTGTGTAGGCTCCATCACACATTTTCCATCGGAATTTCCAACACACAAAGTTTGAGAGCTTGCTATAAAAGATTCCGACAACAAAATCCGTTGTCGGAAATTCCAATCGTGTCTACACAAATCCGACGCACAAAGTGCCACGCATGCTCAGAATAAATTAAGAGACGAAAGCTATTGGCTACTGCCCCGATTATAGTCCCAACGTACGTGTTTTATGTTTTAGAATGATCGGATTTTCCGACAACTTTGTGTGACCGTGTGTATGCAAGACAAGTTTGAGCCAACATCCGTCGGAAAAAATCCATGGATTTTGTTTGTCGGAATGTCTGATCGTATGTACAGGGCATTAAAGTTGCTGGCAAAAGCCTTAGCACCCTTCATGAGACCCAATTAAAAAAAAAAAATCATAGTTGTGACAGACCAACATCCAAAGTTCTGCAATCACGTATTTTCTTTCCTACTCAGTGAGAGATGTACGGCTTGGACTGGCTCTTCCAGTAGAGCAAATTCTTCAAAACTCACTTCAGTACCTTGAGACCAGTGGAGAGTGGGAACTCCTCAGAATTGAAGGAAACCCTGATATCCTGAAATTTGGCATTGATGAATGGGATATAATCACATTCAGGGTGAGAAATGACTTCAACTGAGCTAACTAATTATTATTTGCTTTTATATATATAAGTTCAAGTAAAGCTTATCCTATTTATATACATCCAGTTAAAATGTAATTCAGACATCTAGTGTATATGCTTATGTATGCAAACAAAATGTAAGCTAAACTTAGTTTGTAAGAAAGTCAGGAAATTCACCCACACATAAAGTGATATGATTTCTTTGTAAGTTGTATGCCTGTCTTGCCTACTTCAATTTAGGTGTTGATCAGACGTCGTTCTATCCTGTATGTGGTGAATCTGCTCGTCCCCAGTGCCTTTCTGATGTTGATTGACATCCTGAGCTTCTTCCTTCCACCACACAGCACTGACAGAGCCTCCTTTAAGATGACCTTGCTCTTGGGATACACTGTGTTTCTGCTCATTATGAATGACTTGTTACCGAGTACAACCAATGGTACTCCACTGATTGGTAAGAATCCTCTAAGTGGATGGAACAGATGATTGTTCTGGTGCTATACAGCTCATTTTAATGGTTTTACTTAATGTGGGTTGCTCAAACTTATACACACACACACTGACTACCCACAGCTTTTACACAGCCCAGGATTAGCTACATCAGCCACCCTCCTACTCACATTTAATCACCAAATACTCATTGTAATTTTAAATGTCAGTGGAGGTGCAGTGGGAGTTGGAAATTCAATTGAAAGAACAATTTGCATGTCAATTGGTATCTGCTTATTTAACATGTTTGCATGAAGGTGGGTTGCAGCATGGTGCGGAGGCAATAATTTACACAGTCCGGTGCAATATAAAATCTGTATTGAAGTAATGCAGCAACAGTTCACAATAGACCTGGTGGGATAGCTACCCAGCTGGGCGCACTCATTGTTTCCAAAGATGTGAATAAGTAGATTCCAGCCGAACTGACAGCATCTATTAGGAGGGGACAGAATGTAGCCTGGCTATCTCATGCCTAATCAGGAAGAAATCCAGAGAGATGCGACCCTAAGTTTTCCTTCCTTGTCAGGAACCTTTCTTTATCGCTAGTACTGTCCCTAACAGACGGGGTACCTTTCCCCACATTGCCCACTCACAAAAAGTGCGCCAAACCCAGGGGCCATGGTCTTAAATAGACTCTGCCACACCTAAGATGGCCACCATAGTCACATGCTTGGCCAGCCTCCAATCGGATCCCTGCCCCAGTGACTCAGGAACCCTGTTCCCCATGACTTCCTCTCCCTCTGCTTTGCCTCGGAGGTTGAGCACCACCTGCAGTGGAGACAGCAGACTGCACCTGCCTACATACAGTATGGTTTTCATTTTTTTAGGTTTGGTTAAGGATCAGCTTAAGGTTTGGTCTGAACACAAATTCTCTGAATGATGCCCTTGCCGAGTGAGTGACCATCTGTGTTCAACTGTTCATTAATCAGCAGGGCAACTGCTTGGCACAGAACCCAGAAGCTGTAGAAGCAGTGATTACTACATTGATTTCCAGTTTCCAGGGGGATCTTCCAGATAGTACACATTCATACTTACATTGGTTCAAGCTGTAACTGCAAAAATATGAATACAGTACCTAAACTTAAGCTTTAACCCAACCTATTATCATTTGTTATGTTTGGATTGGTTGCATCACTAAAAAAATGTACAGTTGGATGGTTAAAGCTGATGAGACCATAATATCATTATGTATAATATTAGATGATCATGTATAATCTTTGTATTTCACAGGTATTTACTTCTCAGTTTGCCTGGCTTTGCTTGTGCTCAGTTTACTGGAGACAGTAATTATCACTCATGTACTGCATCGTGGAACGCTGAGTGGCTCAGTGCCATGCTGGGTTAAACGCTTTGTCTTAGGTTTTCTAGCTCAGCTAGTCTGTTACTCTGATGCATCTATCAGTGATGAAAACCCTATCACTAATAATAACATACTCCATCCTACCAATGAAAATGATGCACCAAGAATGGCGCCACCCAGTCCTTGCCATGACAAAGTTATTAACACAGGTAACGTCATCACATAATATTAATTGAACTATCCAACTTTTTTAATAATGCAAAGAGTAATTTTTGCATTAACCCCATAGTAGACAATTAAAATTCATTTTTCAGAAGTCATTTCAAATGCTGATTAATTTTACTTTATGTATTACGTATGGTATAGCACTCTTTCCAAGTCATTGTTGTTTAAACTGCCGCATTAAAGTGGAACTACACCCTCCTATTCCTTACATCCAAGGAAGCTGTCCTCTTAGCCTCTGTTTGATATCATAGTGACACACACATGATCACATTTTAGGGGTTGAAAGTAAGGTTGAGAGACAAGCAGCTGTGACAGTGATCATTTAGAATATGCCTTGAACGTAACTGATTTAGGAAATCGGTAAATTGATGGGTTTAGTTCCGCTTTAAATATGTGTATGTGCAGCCTGTCTGGATGGCTCTTATAATGCACTGTCAATGCTCACATACAGTATCTCACAAAAGTGAGTACACCCCCTACATTTTTGTAAATATTTAATTATATCTTTTCATGTGTCCACACTGAATAAATGACACTTTTCTACAATTTAAAGTAGTTAGTGTACAGCTTGAATAACGGTGTAAATTTGCCGTCCCCTCAAAATAACTCAACACACAGCCATTAATGTCTAAACTACTGGCAACAAAAGTGAGTACACCCCTAAGTGAAAATGTCCAAATTGGGCTCAAAGTGTCAATATTTTGTGTGGCCACCATTATTTTCCAGCACTGCCTTAATCCTCTTGGGCATGTAGTTCACTAGAGCTTCACAGGTTGCCACTGGAGTTCTCTTCCACTCCTCCATGATGACATCACAGAGCTGGTGAATGTTAGAGACCTTGCGCTCCTCCACCTTCCGTTTGAGGATGCCCCACAGTTGCTCAATAGGATTTAGGTCTGGAGCCAGTCTATCACCTTTACTGTACCAAAACCAAATCATAAATAATCTATACAAATAATAGTGAATGTGAGAAATGTGTAAAAAATATTAATAATGTACACCTTACACAGTTGACCGCGCACTGGGTGAAATCGTGCATGAATGCACTAATAAGAAAAATATATACAATGTGAAAGAGGACAAATCGCAAATATATATGATGAACAAGCGCAACTATAAAGTGATATAGTGTCATTAAACTGATGCAAAAATTATATAAAATAAAAGCGCTCTCATAAATTGTGAATGACAATGAGGTGAGCCTCTAAACAATAATAGACGCCAAGTGAAATAATGAAACAAAAAAGTCAATTGCATCAAAATTTACAAATGATGGAATATCCATTGCTTTAAGAAGCTCCTTCACAAAAGGGACAAATGGCAGACTTCCAGCATATTCATCCGTAGGATGATACAGGACTACCGATATACTGATGTTAGAGATGGTTGGAAGAGACCTTTTGGGACCATAGAACTCGCGTTCCACCAAAAGAGAAGGGAAAAATACATAGCATAAAACCTTAGGATACCATAAGGTCACCTGCGCATATATGCGCTACTCACAAGACCGGCATGCAGAGCAGGCATTCAGATAGTTGGTCGGTTCGCCGCTGATCGGCGTGCGTTCCACCAAATCAGGAAGTGATGTCACTGGTACTAGTTAGCAGGCGTAGGCAGGATGTTACGTCGACGCGTTTCGCCCCTCCCCCAGGGCGTTATCAAAGACTTTGTCCTCAATGCTGAGAAATACAGGCAGATATTTATCCATCATGCCATACCATCGGGGAGGCGTGTGATTGGCCCACATTTATTATGCAGCAGGACATCGCCCCCAAACATACTGGCAATGTCATTAAGAACTATCTTCAGTGTAAAGAAGAACAAAACATCCTGGAAGTGATGGTTTGGCCCCCACAGAGCCCTGATCTTAACATCATCAAGTCTGTCTGGGATTATATGAATAGACAGAGTCATTTGAGGCAGCCTACATCCACAGAAGATCTGTAGTTAGTTCTCCGAGATGTCTGAAACAACCTGCCTGCCGAGTTTCTTCAAAAACTGTGTGCACAAACACTGTGTACCTAAAAGAATTGATGCTGTTTTGACGGGAAAGGGCGGTCACACCAAATTGTGATTACCTGTAAAGGTCCCTAGCCAACCCCTGTTGTTCATGGTATACTTACCTACTCTGTGCAATGGTATTACACAGAATGACCCCGAATCTCCTCTTCTGGGGTCCCCCGCCTGCACTCTTGGCTCCTCCTCGTCTTGTGCGCCACCATACACAGCGGGGCTAGGCCCTGACCCCGCTCCCTCCTCACAGGATTTTATTGACAGCAGCAGGAGCTAATGGCTCCATTGCTGCCTCTGTCCTTTGATTGGCAGGGAGAGAGAGGATAGAGCCACTATAGACGGGAACAGCATTGGATCGAGTGTGGACTCAGGTAAGTGTTTGGGGGAGGGGATACAAATACTGGGACATTTTTTGTCTTAATGCAGAAAATTAATTTCGGTAAAAAATGTCTAGCCTTCACATCCTCTTTAAACTCCAAATTTTCTGCATAGAATTTACCAAACTAGACACATTTTGCAATTTGCTGCCACTTTGCTGCCACAGGAGTTAGTGCTAGAGATCACTGCATATGTAAAACTCTTCATTGGCTTTGAACCCCCTCACATCTCAACAGGAAGCTGAGACATGTGGAAGTGGGAGTCTTTCCTTCCTCATCAGGAGTCTGGAATGGGTATGCATGAAGAAGACTAATGTTGCTTCTTTTTTAACATTTTATGTGTCTGGTTACACTGGGGAACAGGTAAGGTTCCCAGTTAGTAAGGGAGAAAGTAGTCAAGTAGGTTTTACTCAAAACACCCCAAATAACCTAACAAACATTCTTGGGCCTTGGGATGCTGGTGAGTCTATGCCATGTTTTTGTTACAATTGTGTATGGGTAAAGTTCAGCACTATGATCAGTAGGTCTCCATTGAGAAGTTTACAATGAAAATGCAAATATTTTCTACTTTAGCCAAATAAATGTGTGAAATCAATGTATTAACCTAAAACCAAAAATGTAATATATTTCAGCTTACCAATCATTAGATGTAGTGGATGCATTAGTTTCCTTTTTTAGGGTTTTCTTCACCTGATGATATGGATAGTAACACATCTCCTGTATTAGGGTTCCCCCACGTTGGATGAACGAGCACATGTGTTACACTTGGACAGGAGCATTGCCAGTCTGGCGGAAGGGGAGTGTTAGATGTATGAGTAGATTTAAATACACTAACAAACAGGAGCCAAACTCCAGCTTACACTTTATAAGCAGCTACAGTAAATGTTTTCTTTCCTTTGGCATAATGGTTTTACATCAATAAATAAAGCTGATAAGTTAAAGCACCATTGCCAGTGGTAAATGGTTTGTCTCTTCCCTGTAATGCCCCGTACACGCGGTTGGATTTTCCGACGGAAAATGTGTGATAGGACCTTGTTGTCGGAAATTCCGACCGTGTGTGGTCTCCATCACACATTTTCCATCTGAATTTCCGACACACAAAGTTTGAGAGCTTGCTATAAAATTTTCCGACAACAAAATCCGTTGTCGGAAATTCCGATTGTGTGTACACAAATCCGACGCACAAAGTGCCACGCATGCTCAGAATAAATTAAGAGACAAAAGCTATTGGCCACTGCCCCGTTTATAGTCCCGACGTACGTGTTTTACGTCACCACGTTCAGAACGATCGGATTTTCCGACAACTTTGTGTGACCGTGTGTATGCAAGACAAGTTTGAACATCCGTCGGAAAAAATACATGGATTTTGTTGTTGGAATGTCCGATCAATGTCCGACCGTGTGTACGGGGCATAACTGCTACATTTGCAGAATAGTTTGCTCTTTTGAAAAACAGAACTACTGGCTGGATCACCAGGTGAATATAAAAGAAGGAAAGACAAAAAGAGATACAGTCATCACATCTAAGAATTGGTGATTGGTATGTTTGCTTTTGGGTGTAATACCACTTTAGATGAATGTTAAGTTAGTCAAGTTATCAACACAGTGAATAGTATAGTGTGCACAATGTTCTTGACAAATTATGGCAATGTTGATGAATGTGCAGGCAAACCCAACTGGCAAGTGTGCTTTAAAAACAGAACAAATGGCTTCCTGGCAAATGTCACCTTCACCCTTTTATAAATATGTCCCCTAATGGAGTCACACAGAAAAAGATGGCACTCAGAAAAACGGTTTGAATTAGAACATCTATGAAACATGGGGCAGAGATTAGTGATGTTTTCACATTGTACTTCACCACCACCTCTCATTAGATCACAGAGTGGATGTCTGGCCATCATCTGGGAAAGGATCAAGCCATCAAAACAAGCCATCATGCTATACTTTTTAATTATATTAAACAACGATTTCAAGGTCACTCAGATTAAATAAATTGTGTACTTTTGAAAAAAAATTATTTACAGACATAATGTAGACATTAAATGCCTTAAAAAAGTATACCCCTTGAAATGTTTCATATTTTGTCATGTTACAACTAAAAACATAAATATACTTCATTGGGGTTTTATGTGATAGACCAGCACAAAGTGACACATAATTGTGAGGTGGAAGGAAAATGATAAATGGTTTTCCACATTTTTTACAAATAAATATGTGAAAAGTGTGGCATGCATTTGTATTCAGCCCCCTTTACAATTGCCTTCAGAAGTCCCCTAATTAGTAAATAGAGTCCACCTGTGTGTAATGTAATCTCAATATGAATACAGCTGTTCTGTGAAGCCCTCAGAGGTTTGTTAGAGAACCTTAGTGAACAAACAGCATCATGAATGCCCAAGGAACACACCAGACATGTCAGAGATAAAGTTGTGGAGAAGTTTAAAGCAGTGTTAGGGTATGAAAAAATATCCCAAGCTTTGAACATCTCACGGAACTCTGTTCAATCAATTATCTGAAAATGGAAAGAGTATGGCACAACTGCAAACCTACCAAGACATGGCTGTCTGCCTAAACTGACAGGCCAGGCAAGGAGAGCATTAATCAAAAAAGCAGCCAAGAGGCCCATGGTAAATCTGGCGGAGCTGCAGAGATCCACAGCTCAGGTGAGAGAATCTGTCCATAGGACAACTATCATGCCCTGTACACACGATAGGATTTTCCGATGGAAAATGTGTGATAGGACCTTGTTGTCGGAAATTCCGACTGTGTGTAGGCTCCATCACACATTTTCCATGGGAATTTCAGACACACAAAGTTTGAGAGCCTGCTATAAAATTTTCCGACAACAAAATCCGTTGTCAGAAATTCCCATCGTGTGTACACAAATCCGACGCACAAAGTGCCACGCATGCTCAGAATAAATTAAGAGACGAAAGCTATTGGCTACTGCCCCGTTTATAGTCCTGACGTACGTGTTATACGTCACCGCCTTCAGAACGATCAGATTTTCCGACAACTTTGTGTGACCGTGTGTATGCAAGACAAGTTTGAGCCAACATCCATGGATTTTGTTGTCGGAATGTCCGATCAATGTCCGACCGTGTGTACAGGGCATTAGTCGTGCACTCCACAAAGCTGGCCTTTTTCGAAGAGTAGCAAGAAGAAAGCCATTGTTGAAAGAAAGCCATAAGAAGTCCAGTTTGCAGTTTGCGAGAAGCCATGTGGGGGACACAGAAAACATGGAAGAAGGTGCTCTGGTCAGATGAGACCAAAATTGACCTTTTTGGCCTAAAAGCAAAACGATATGTGTGGCAGAAAACTAACATTGCACATCACCCTGATCACACCATCCCCGCCGTGAAAAATGGCGGTGGCAGCATCATGTTGTGGGGATGCTTTTCTTCAGCAGGGACAGGGAAGCTGGTCAGAATTGATTGATGGATGGAGCCAAATACAGGGCAATCTTAGAAGAAAACCTGTTAGAGTCTGCAGAAGGCTTGAGACCGGGGCAGAGGTTCACCTTCAAGCAGGACAACAACCCTAAACATACAGCCAGAGCTACAATGGAATGGTTTAGATCAAAGTATATTCATGTGTTAGAATGGCCCAGTCAAAGGTCAGACCTAAATCCAATTGAGAATCTGTGGCAAAACTTGAAAATTGCTGTTCACAGACGCTCTCCATCCAATCTGACAGAGCTTGAGCTATTTTGCAAAGAAGAATAGGCAAACATGTCACTCTTTAGATATGCAAAGCTGGTAGGGACATCCCCAAAAGACTTGCAGCTGTAATTGCAGCTAAAGAGGGTTCTACAAAGTATTGACTTAAGGGGGCTGAATACAAATGCACGCCACACTTTTCACATATTTATTTGTATATAATGTTGAAAAATGTTTATCATTTTCCTTCCACTTTACAATGATATGCCACTTTGTGTTGCTATCACATAAAATCCCAATAAATAACAGTTTTATTTTTAGTTGTAATATGACAAAATGTGGAAAATTTCAACGGGTATGAATACTTTTTCAAGGCATTGCACATACTACATTATGTTGTCTATTTCTTTCCATAGAGCACAAGGATTTCTCAATACCAGTGCTGGAACTGCTCCCACCAGAAGCTCTGTGCCCTGGTGCAGAAAGGCAACTGGCACTTATCAGCCAGAATCTTCGTACGGTGAGACAAATGTTAGAAAGTAGGCATCAGCTGCAGGCACATGAAGAACAGTGGGTGCAAATTGGCTATGTGTTGGACTCGCTGTTATATCGTCTTTATTTGATCTTCATTGGGTCATATGCCATTATCATCATCAGTGTGTGGTGTGTCTGGTATAACATATAAAGTCATAAAAGACCTGTGATGCAATGGACTCCCCCCCCCCCCCCCCTCCCCTACATTTTTGCACTCTCCCCTTTCTGCCTTGTTTTCTCCTTTGGTTTCTCCCTTGATTTCCACCTTCTTTTCTTTGTACTATCTTACAACATACAATATTACCTTTCTCTATGACTTGTTCTGATTCAAAGGGGTTAGTGGGCACATGGTTACTTTGACTCAAATTATATATCTAAAACGCAATTTATGCCTTCAATGCCTCAATCTGTCTACCACATGTTCCTTCTTACAACTTTTGTTATACTTTATGTAAATATCTAACCCATGTGTATTATAGTTCCCTTCTCCCATGTATTTCTGCCTTTTTATACAGTATATTGTACTGCTATATTAAAACTAATAAAAATGTAACAAAACAGAAAAAGCATTTAATTCCAGCCAACAAGTAAAAGCAGTCAGTTAGACAGTGGTAGATCAGCAGGTATTTTTCTGTACATACAGTCTCGTTAAAGAGATAACCAAGAGGAAAATGTGCATGAATTGCAGAGATGAATTGTATTTGTTTATTTATTTTATGTTATTTTTTTTAAATTTTGCCCTTACATACACTTTAAAGCAGAGGTCTCAAACTGGTGGCCCTCCAGATTTGTAGTTTTGCAACAGCTGGAGGGCCACCAGTTTGAGACCCCTGCTTTAAAGCATTTATCTATTTTAACAAACAGTAAACCAGCTTTAAAAACAAGCCCTCATTGACCTCTACAACTGCAGGCCTAGTGGAGCAATTCATGCCCAAATTTTACAGCAAAAGCTCTCAAGTCATTTTGTCAGGCAATTCAGATAACTCTGACACCCCTCACCCCCATAGAGCACTCGCTCCATTTTTACATTGGAGATTAAGATTGTTGGATGTCTGAGCTTGAGGGAGCAGGGTGAACTGAACTGCAATAGACAAACAATTTGAAGCTTTTACTTTAAACGTTACAAGTGAATTTCTCCACAGTGCCTGCAGCTACAGAGGTCAGTAATGGCTTGTTTTCTAATCGAATTTATTGCTTGCTATGAATATATACATTTTTCACTGTCCATAGCCTAATCACGGGATTCAGTTTACATTTGAAAAAATTCCAGGATTTTTTTTTTTCATGCAGTGGAGCTGTGCCACTGCTCTTTTTTGTCTAGGGTTGATCCTGTGAATGAGAGAGCGGTCCCTGCTGCTCCTGGCCCCCTGCACGCTAGCGATCTTGTGCGGTGGACTGTTCCTGACGTCATCATGCCCGTGCTCTGGAGGTAAGGACGGCAGGAACAGTCCACCGATGGACATGGGGGAACACTGCTTTCCAGAGGATCAAAGGATCAGGGGAGTATATCCTTTCCGTGCTCCCCTGCACAAAACGAGCTGTTAATCCACACAGCCCCACTGCATGGAAAAATGGTTTCCCCAAGAGTTCTGCTTAAAGCTTTAACTTTAAAAATCAGGTTGATAGCAGGTATAAAGTGCAGGTACCTGGTGATGCTTGTACATGCCTACAGCAGCTTTAATTGCTTCCTGCAGATTTGAATGCCATGTCCTACTGAACAGGCAAAACCCCAACATTTCTGGGCAGTGTTGGAGATTGTCCATTACCTTCCACCTCCCTACAATCCTACTTGCATATTATGATGGGTTGTCTCTCTATCTAGTGGGAATGCATGGAAGGTACAAGGAGTCAAACAGCTCCCACCATAATAAGGAAATGCCGGAGCTTTACTAATTTAGAACAGCATGGCATTTGGATTTGCAGAAGCAATTTAAAGTGGAACTTTACCAGGGGTTTTTTTTTTATCCCCTTGCTCGTGTTTGGCTCCACCATCTTTCAATACCTGGTGTATGCGCATCTCCACAATGTTGTGACGGGTTCTGGCAGCAAACCTTATAGGGCTTCATGGCTTGTTTGCACATGGACAGATCTACCCTGTGTGTGCACAAATGTGCTACAAGTCTCTGTCATTTCAAAACCACCTGCGGTATATCTGCACATGTATGAAATCTTGCTGTATGCTTGCGCTCTGAATTGAATTCTGGAGAATACCAGAGAGCAGTGGGGCACAACATCATTCTGGCCCAGGCCAGAAAGCAAAAAGTGCTGCAGTGCAGCACAAAAAGGTAGTAAACCCTTTTCATTTCAATCAATTCTTTATTGAATAACATTATTTTTTATAAGGGAACAACACCCAATTCTTTAAGAGGGAGGAGGGAGAAATTAGAAAAGATAAAGATGGTTTTATGGGTGCAGCTCCACTTTAACCTGCTGCTGGTAATTCTAGGTGCGTGTAATTGTAACCTGCATATTTAAACCAATTAACCTTTAATTATATGGATTGTGATGGCTAAAGCTATATTTAGAATATGTCTTTGAGGTCAGCTCTGTATTTAGTGAAACTAAGATATTAAAATTAAAGAACACATGTTTGTATGTTGCTAACCAATTCCTTTGTCCTTGGTGTCCTATTTATCTGATGTGGTTATCCCTAGCAAATACAGTGATTGATGCTTATAAAAAGTAATTCTGAGTCTTTAGGGGTTATTTACGAAACGCAAATCCACTTTGCACTACAAGTGCACTTGGAAGTGCAGTTGCTTTAAATCTAAAGGGGAAAATCTGAAATGAGGGAAAGCTCTGCTGATTTTATTATCCTATCATGTTCAAGCTAAAATGCTGTTTTTTATTCTCCTTGCATGTCCCTCTCGGATCTACAGCGACTGCACTTCCAAGTGCACTTTCAAGTGCACTTGTAGTGCAAAGTGGAGTTGCCTTTAGTAAATAAACCCCTTTGTGTATTTCTATCCTTTGCAAAAATATAGGAACATTCCATTTCTGTAAGTGCCTAACAGCTTGTGAATGAACTATTTATGACACTTTTATATGAAAGAAAAAAATGTGTAGTGGAAAAACTGCACAGTATTTTTAAGACTATTGAAGACAACCACCCCCTAATGGTTTATAATAATGGATCCAATAGGAAGTAAATGAACAGCTGTGACTTAGCTTGGTGTGAGCATGAGGACTACACTAGGGACCTCAGCGTTGGCTTTGTAGTACAATGGGACTAAGCACTCATTATCACCTTTCTATCAGTTACTCTTGAGAGTTATAGGTGTATATAGGTGCAAATGTTATTATTACTGACTTAAGAAATCAACAGCTCTTGTTGTAAATTATGCATAAAATATAATATAGTGGCAGTACAATTTAAAATATTAATATTTAAATGTAACTGACAATAAAAAAGAATTGAAACATAAAATGATTCTATGTGTTCAGTTGGTAAATTACTACTACCATGTACATGTTTATAACCACTGCAACCTATATAAAAATATCTCTAATTGATTTTTCTATTTTAAAACAGTAATTGGTGACTGTAGTGTATAATATTCTGCAATTCCATATTTGAAAGGTGTCCTATTAAAAGCTTCCCTTTAAACTCATATGTAGACTTCTTCATCAGTTTTCTTTATAAAAGTTAAAGTTGATTACTAATTATGTTTTACAAAAATACACATATATACTGGGAAATATGTGTAGCAAAGTCCCGGGGCCCCTAAAGCCCAATGGTGACCTCCAGAGTTAAGGACAGCTGACATCCTTCAGTGTAGAATGGGTTACAAGGCATGGTGGGTGTAATGCAAGATGAACAGGTGGGCTCCAGATACTTTTTGAATGCAAAGAGATTTATTATCTCTTAAACAGAGCTGTGGGAGAGAGGATTAGGGCCAGGACACCCTTAGGTAGATGCAATGTTAATTGGCAGACTCCAAGACTTCTACAGGTAGACAGCTATACACGTGAAGTCCTCCAGCCGGACACCACTTCTGTGTAGGTAGGACCGCTGTCTCCTATGGCAACAATCTTGTAGCTGTTACTAACTGTAAATGTATTCAACTTTCTGCAACACAAACAGTTTTCTTTTCCCCACACTCACTAACTGTGGGTCTTCACTCAACGAGCTCCCAGTCTCTCTCACTAGACTTCAAATCCACTAGCCACTGGATTCCCTGAGCACTTTCACTGTAGCACTCAGTATCTTCCTCAAGCGTCACCTCCGCTTCACTGCTGGGTACTTGTATTGGCACTCATAGATACTCCTCAAGCTTCACCTCTGCTGACACATTAGGTTCCTGGCTTGGCACTCCACAAGCTTCACCTTTGCTGTCCCGCTGCGTCCCTGACTTGGCACTTGCTGATGCTTTCCCACTTCTTCACCAACCCCGGTTGGCGAGAAGTCTGCTCTGGTACTGGCCTCAGCTTACTCAAGGTGGATGTTCCCTTTGTTGTGACAGCTTCCCCTCTACCTCCAACCATGACTGGTTCCCCGGCCGGCAGAACCGTTACTTCTGGTTGGACCACAAGCCCGCAGTCCCAACCCTGCACTACTTCTGGATAGGCTCTCAGATAGCCTAGCAGCCAAGTGTCCCCGGGATAGGCCTTGGGTTTCTGGCCTAGCAGCCCGGGCAATACGGCACACGTCCACCCAGACAGCCATGCCACAGAACACCGATCACCTGACTCCACCCAAATAAATAGGTTCTCCCAGCAGGCCAAGGGACCCAAGAAAATCTCTGCCCATTGGCTGAGACACCCCATTCATTCCGGATCTGTCCTTGCAATGCTCTTGTTTTATCTAATGTCATGACTCACCAGATACCCGGCCATCTAGTGACAGAAGAGAGAAGTGCAGTAATTCCAGAATCCTCCTCCTGTCTGTGCACAGGAACACATCACAGCAGGAGAAGGAGGGGAGGGGTCAATGCACTTGGCTCTGTCTGTGTGTCAGAGGCAGCCACGGGGAGATATAGCGGCTGCCATAGAGATGTGCACACAGCGTGCGGGACTTCAAGCACCCTGCTATAGTTCATGCTGGGGACCGGGCACGAAAAAGGTGGTCGCCGTGGCTGCATGTTCCACTAGGCGGCGGGCACCCCTTCCTCGGCCGGGCTCTCGGACCACGGCCGAATTGCCCGACTGGTCAGTCTGCCCCTGGATCTATGAATGGAGGGGATTGACCTTTTAATCATTCCCCTGATCCCCATTCACAGACCCTATTCCATTCAGAGAAGCTGTAGTATGGCTTCTATAAATTTAGCAGCTAGGCAGAAAGGGCAGGCATAGTCAGGCTCTTTTGATGTGAGCCTGCGATAACCCATTAGTTGTATTAACCCCTGCGGCACTGTAACATTATAGTGGTGGAGAGGGCAGGAAAAAGGAAGATTTTCATTAACAAAAGAGGAATCAGCACAAAGGACCCATCCTACTGACTGTAAGTTATGTCCTTTATGCTGATTTTACTGTTTGTGATTTTTGCTGCCTATATGCTTTAATTATAGGGGCTTCTGTAATTGCATTTTTTTTTAGTTCTCCTGCTATGTCACTGTCCTTGGAGAAACAAAAGGAAATGGGAAGAAAAAAAGGAGCAGAAAGGGCTTGTGGGAGGGTTTATGGGAAGGGCAGTCATTTAAAGTGTTCTTGTGCCAGGTATTGTTGGGGCTCTTAACAAGAGTTGGTGCACTTTGCAGCAGTCCTAACAAACCAGCATACAGTATGGGGTGGTAGAGATGCAACTGATGTAGCATGGATGCAGTATCAGTGGGAGTGGAAGTGCAGAATGAATAAGGCACAGGGGCAGTATGGATGTGGTGTGTTTAAAGCTGAATTCCAGAAATATAGTAACTTTGCAAAAAAAAGTGCAGGCACACTATAATTTAAGTCCAATTAGGTGCATGTCACCTCCAGGATGGAGATTGGGGTCACTGGTTGCTTCCTCTTTCTGAAATCCATAACCAGCTCCTTTGTCTTTGTCACATTTAAATACAGATGATTATCCTCACACCATGTGACAAAGTTCTCCACCACAGTCCTATACTCAGTCTCTTCCCCATCCCTGATACATCCCACTACAGCAGTGTCATCAGAAAACTTCTGAAGATGGCAAGACTCTGTCTGTTAGTTGAAATCAGTGGTGTAGACAGTAAAAAGAAAGGGAGAGAGAACTGTCCTCCGTGGAACCAAAATATTGCTGATCACCCTATCTGACACACTGTCTTGTAACCGCACATACTGTGGTCTTCCTGTCAGGTAGTCTACAATCCATGACACAAGGGAAACATCAACCTGTATTGCTGCTAGCTTCTCGCCCAAAAGATCCGGCCTGATAGAATCAAAAGCACTGGAGAAGTCAAAAATCTTTTTTCTCCTGGGCCTTCCGCTCGTTCCTCCTCTGGGCTGGCCTTGCAACAGTCTGTCAGTGAACAAACTCAAAAAATGTATTAACCACACTCAAATAAAGTGCATGTGCATCCATAGAGACATACTATACCATGAGAGGCTTCTTTTTTACCTCTACATAAGCTGGTACGAATACCCAGGGACTTAGGAGCAATGTCAGCGTTACTTATTCTGGGTGGTCGCTTCTTCCAGAGGATATATTCAAACATGCTGTCTTTGACTACCTGTAATGGGGGTCAACATGCTCTGGTTACAGAAGTGTTTTTGAACTACACAGAGTGTTTTTATGGGACTTCACCTTTTACTTTGATTGAGAATTTTTGGACTTCGTAGCACTTTATTCTAGTTATCACATTATTGATGTTTCTGTGGATTCACATGCACTTTATTTGAGCGCGGTTAGTTAATTTTTTCAGTTTGTTCATTGTTAAGCTTTTTGCTTTATAACGTGCAGCTCTTATTTATAGATATTGTTTAATTTGCACACTGTTTGCCTTTGCGCAGATGTTGGGTTAATTTACTCATTTACATTTAACAGTCTGTCAGTGGCTGCAGGGGTGTACTCCCTGATTCAGTGGAGCCAAGAGAGCAAAGTTTTCCCTGGCAGTTCAGTAAAAGCCACCTTTCCACTCCCCCTGCTCCTCAGTGTATCCTGAGAACTGTAGTGTAAAGAGCCCATTGGCCCCATTGTATGGCTGCCATCTCAAACTATAACTTCCATGGTTACCAGTGCTCTGCATAGGAATCAATGGGCTGGTTTTCCCCCTGCTGGCTGGAGAGGATAATGCAGCATAACATGAATAAAGAGTAGAGCAACAAAGTACATTGTCTGAGTCTCCATGTTGTTGTAGCCCAGCACCTGGCTACAAAACAGTTTAAAAGAATAGGATCTTATTTGAATTATTTTTTTAATCATACTTACCTAGGTGGATGCATCTGTCCCCCACTGGCTCTAACACTGAAAACGAAGTGATCAAACACCGGTTCTTAGAGTTCCCTGAGCAGAGAGCTGGTGACTGTCAGTCACCGGCTCTCTGCTCTGCCCCCGGTGCTCACTGGAACGCTGGGCTGTGGGGGGGGGGGAGCAGCCGAGTCAGGCTCTTAGCAGCTCACTGGTCCAGACATGCTGTCCATTTACGTCTGATCTCCCTAAAGAAATCAGTACAGAAGCGGGGTCCTTTTTACTATTGGCTATCCAGCTGTCCAGTTTTAGGTGAGGTAAAACACACTCCACTACCCGTTTCCCTTTCCTGGTCTCTAAACACTTACCTGGCTCCTCTCAATGATCAAGTGCCATCCCGTCTGCAGTACTGCTCCTTTTCTTCCTGGTTTCATAGGAGACACAGGCAGCAGCAGAAGCCATAGTCTTTCAGTCAAATCCTGTCAGGCGTCCAATCATAGGAGAGGACGGGAGGAGAGGATAGGAGAAGAAGACATCGAGGACATCGCTCGCCGGGCAGACGGCGGGCGGGGGGAGCACAGTGGCAGCATTCGATAGGCACAGTGGGAGCATTTGATGGGGCACAGTGGGAGCATTTGATGGCACAGTGGGAGCATTTGATGGCACAGTGGCAGCGTTTGATGTACAGAGTGGCAGCATTTGATAGGCACAATGGTAGCATTTGATGGGCACAGTGGCAGCGTTTGATGGGCACAGTGGCAGGATTTGATGGGCACAGTGGTGGCGTTTGATGGCACAGTGGCTGTATTTGATGGGCACAGTGGCTGCATTTTATGGTACAGTGGCTGCGTTTGATGGCACAGTGGCTGCATTTGATGGGCACAGTGGCTGCATTTGATGGTACAGTGGCTGTGTTTGATGGCACAGTGGCTGCATTTGATGGTACAGTGGCTGCGTTTGATGGCACAGTGGCTGCGTTTGATGAACAAAGTGCCGGCAATTGATGGCACAGCGGCTGCGTTTGATGGCACAGTGGCTGCGTTTGATGAACAAAGTGCCGGCAATTGATGGCACAGCGGCTGCGTTTGATGGGACAGTAGCTGCATTTGATGGCACAGTGGCTGCATTTGATGGCAAAGTGGCAGCATTTGATAGAAACAGTGGCGGCGCTTGATGGCACAGTGGCTGCGTTTGATGGCACAGTAGCTGCATTTGATGGGCACAGTGGCTGCATTTGATGGTACAGTGTCTGCGTTTGATGGCACAGTGGCTGCATTTGATGGGCACAGTGGCTGCGTTTGATGGTACAGTGGCTGAGTTTGATGGCACAGTGGCTGCATTTGATGGTACAGTGTCTGCGTTTGAGGGTACAGTGGCTGCGTTTGATGGCACAGTGGCTGCGTTTGATGAACAAAGTGCCGGCAATTGATGGCACAGCGGCTGCGTTTGATGGCACAGTGGCTGCGTTTGATGAACAAAGTGCCGGCAATTGATGGCACAGCGGCTGCGTTTGATGGGACAGTAGCTGCATTTGATGGCACAGTGGCTGCATTTGATGGCACAGTGGCAGCATTTGATAGACACAGTGGCGGCGCTTGATGGCACAGTGGCTGCGTTTGATGGCACAGTAGCTGCATTTGATGGGCACAGTGGCTGCATTTGATGGTACAGTGTCTGCGTTTGATGGCACAGTGGCTGCATTTGATGGGCACAGTGGCTGCGTTTGATGGTACAGTGGCTGAGTTTGATGGCACAGTGGCTGCATTTGATGGTACAGTGTCTGCGTTTGAGGGTACAGTGGCTGCGTTTGATGGCACAGTGGCTGTGTTTGATGAGCAAAGTGCCAGCAATTGATGGCACAGTGGCTGCATTTGATGGTACAGTGGATGCGTTTGATGGACACAGTGGCTGCATTTGATGGCACAGTGGCTGCGTTTGATGGCACAGTGGCTGCATTTGATGGGTACACTGGGTGCATTTGATGGCATAGTGGCTGCGTTTGATGGCACAGGGGCAGCATTTGATGGGCATAGTGGCTGCGTTTGATGGGCACAGTGGCTGCGTTTGATGGGCAAAGTGCCGGCAATTGATGGCACAGTGGCTGCGTTTGATGATACAGTGGCGGCAATTGATGGGCACAGTGGCTGCGTTTGATGGCACAGTGGCTGCGTTTGATGGCACAGTGGCTGTATTTAATGGTCACAGTGGCTGCGTTTGATGGTACAGTGGCTGCGTTTGATAGCACAGTGGCTGCATTTGATGGTACAGTATCTGCGTTTGAGGGTACAGTGGCTGCTTTTGATGGCACAGTGGCTGTGTTTAATGGTACAGTGGCTGCGTTTGATGGTACAGTGGCTGCGTTTGATGGCACAGTGGCTGCGTTTGATGGTACAGTGTCTGCGTTTAATGGTACAGTGGCTGCGTTTGATGGGCACAGTGAGGCTGCAATTGATGTTTTTTTTTTTTCAGAATTTTTCAGTTTGGTTGCTAGAATTTAAGTGGTTCAAGTGATGTTTACATTCCTGTGACAGCAATAAAAGTGATACAAAATTTTTTTTTTAAAGCGACAATATGGGGGACTTTAAAAGAGGAGGTAAACACTGCTTTGTGCAATACCATCGCACAAAGCAGGTAAGTATAAACCTCTTTTTTATTTTAAAAAGAAAAAAGCCTTTACAATGACTTTATTGATGTTTTATCATGAAAGACAGAAGGCTATAGAATCTTGTCCACAGATAAATTACAGCCAGAATATCATGCAATAAAAAATATTAGAATTGACAGTTTTTTATTTCCATAGGTTGAGAAGAAAAGGAAGGATTCAGAATAAACATGGATATGTTTTTTGTTTTTTTCAAGAAGCAGATGGATAAAGGAGACCTGACCTGTATCTTAAAAGCAGCTAGTGAAGTCAGAGGACAGGCAGAACTTCTGATTTACATACTTGTGGGGAAATGAGTCATAAGACATTGACATATATAGAAATATAATTTATTTTGTATCTATAAATATATTACCAGTCATCAAAATACGCAGCTGCCAATAAGTGAGATCACCAAAAAATAACGGAAAATTGTATACTCACCTTTCCATAATTTTTCTTTCCTGCTGAATCTTTATGGTAACATACATTGGGCTGCTCCTCAACCTGTTAGGTCTGTTACACTACAAAGCTTTGCAGGTTCCGGCTAAGGCACTCTCCATAATGTAACTATCACCTTAAGGGTGGGTCCATGCATGCTGCCATGAAGATGCACGAGGATAGGAAAATTACGGAAAATTACGGAAAGCTGAGTATACAGTTTTTTCCAATTTCCTGGCACATCATGGCAGCATACATTGGGAAATAACTCACCAAAAGGGAGGATGCACAGGTACGGATGGTATACAATGCAGTAGAGCCCATAGCCCCAGCGCAAACAGGAAGGAGATAGCAGCACCATACCTTGAACAGGCTCGCCTTCTGAAAAGGCTAGAATCCTGAAAAAGCAAGCGTGTACCACATATCCTACCACATGGGGAATTAATCTGCAAGCCAGAAGTAAACGGGCTTTAAATAAGTTAAGTCCGTCTGCTGGAAATTATGTCACCTACTCGCACACGAGCGGACTTGAGCCGCACAACCCAACGCTATATTAAAAACTGAAATCCTCCTGACATCACATCCGGTCACACATAAGGAGAAGGGATCCCCCGCCGCTGGCACCATCTTGGGAGAGGGAATGCACTTGGCGATGTACAGACAGGGATAGGAGCACCAAGAGCCCAAAGTAATGCCCTGAGAACGCAGCGATATTCTAAGCTTATTTAAAGCTTGTATCTAAAGAAATGCCCCAGAGACCAGCAGAGGGGGGCTCTTATTATAAAGCTCAATTAGAGGCTGCACAGGCAGGACTTCCACACAGGAGAGGCTGAACCTGGCTGGAGTTAGTGTTTTTGGTAAGGGGTCTTCCCAAGAGTGATCCAATCCTATCAGGTGAGGACAAAAAAGAGAATGCCGCAGGCTAGATCCTGCAAAGCTTTATAGTCTAACGATCCGTTCAGGTTGAGGGGCAGAGCCAGAACCCATTGTATCCTGCACTGATGCACCAGGAAATATAAATTAAAGTATATGTAAACCTTTACCTTGTAAAACAAACCATTCAGTTTAAAATAGAAATGAAAGGCAAAACATTTGTGTATACTTATAGAAAATATTATGTAGCGCACTACCCCCGAAGGAGCTGCTGAGTTAGTTGTACAATCTGCCATTCACCCTGCCCCATCCCCTTGTAAATCCTTAGACACACAACAACAGTCAATTACTCCTTTTTCTTTGCTTTTATTGGTGGGATGAAACTTTGAGAGATATCAGGGATGTATGAGATGCCCATGAAGAGTCCTGAAGGATAGGTTATCATCCAAGGCCTTGATGATGAATTTCCTTACTGCAGACTATTACTTCCAGTTAACAAGGCGAATCACTCTGAATAATTCCCTTGTATTGATTCTCACTGCAGGACTATTGCTTCCAGTTAACAAGATGAATCACTCTGAATAATTCCCTTGTATTGATTCTCACTGCAGGACTATCTGGCTGAAGATTTACCACTCTGAATAGTTCCTCTGCCCGACTTGATATGCTTCCTTTGGGGTATCAATCCTCTAAGGTCGAAGGGCTGCACCACTTTATTCATGACCCGCATACTAACACCCTTCGGTCTTTTGAAGTTATAGAAATGTGAACTGAACACATAATAAACGACTGACTATTGCTCCAGCCGGTCCATTATTGTCCATACTGTGTTCCACAGTCACACAGTTTGTTACGCTACTCTCTCCAGCATTTTTACTTCTTTGAACGTTACACTGACCTTCTCCTTATATCAAAGTCCCATGTTCCTCAGTCACAGGAATCCGATAAGCGGGTTCACTTCCGCCACTTTACTTCTACTTCCTCCACTTGATCCTCTTTACAATCAAGCACTGTGTTCCCCGACCACAGAAACCTGACGCACTCCACAGGGATGAAGTTCCTCCACTTCAGCTCCTTCCCCTGCGGCTCCTCCATCCCTCCTCCACGCACACGGCACATCCCCCGCATGGGGATGCCCGGTATAGCACCTCAGCACGCCATGCTGTCTTTCCTGTGCTTCCAAGAGAGCAGAGCCTGGAAGAATGTGACCCCAACTTATATAGGAGGCCTGGCCTCTGCCAATGCAAATTAATGATTGGTCAGAGCCCCCCACATGAGCTGCCTGCCACTCAGGTCTCAAGTCCAACCTCCCTTCCAGAACAGTTCCAATGAAAGCAGGAGAGGATCTCTGAGCCAGAATGCAGGTGGTCACACCCAGGGCCATCTTTAGTGCAGGGCAAACGGGGCAGCTGCCCAGGGCCCTGTCACTGTTCGCAGCCCAAAGCAGAGCTGCCCGCTAACCCTGCGTGCTGCCCGCAAATCGGCACTGAAGGTTATGTCAGCGGCGCGCACAGCACCCACAGTGCCAGTGCCTTTTTTTTTCATTTGAGGAGCCAGCCGCGGGTGGGCGGGGCCTTGAGCTCCACTGACGCTCTGGCCCCACCCCTTGCTATGCGTGCAGTGCTGTGTACCTGATCAGAGGAGTGGAGGAGGAGTGAGACAGCAGCGCAGAATGGAGTGCACTGAAGCCTTGTGCCTGCCTGGTCAGTGTGGAGATTTGAGCTGAGAATCAGAGCTGAGCTTTCCAGGACAAGGTAAGGTCTTTTCTCCTCCACTGGCTCCCGCTCCCCCTATCCCCATGCCATGTCTGTGTTATAGAAGAAAGTTTAAAAACACTGAGCAGACCTGCAGTCCAGGCTGAGTGAGGCCTCAGAGGAGAGCACACAGCATAATTTACAGCACATGGCATACTGTATTTGGGCTGCTTTCACACTGAAAGCACCTGGGCGTCGGCGGTAAAACGCCACTATTTTTAGTGGCACTTTACCGTCATTTTTGTGGCGCTTTTCAGCCGCTAGCGGGGCACTTTTAACCCCCACTAGCGACCGAAAAAGGGTTAAAAGCGCACGCAAAGCGGCGCTTCGCTGGCGGTTCGGTGCCACTGCCCATTGATTTCAATGGGCAAGGGTGCTTTAGGAGCGGTGAGTTCACCACTCCTAATGCGCTCCAAAGAAGCTGCTGGCAGGACTTTTTCTGACGCCCTGCCAGCGCACCGCTCCAGTGTGAAAGCCCAGGGGAATGGAGCCGCTGTTTCACGGCGCTTTGCATGCGCTATTTTTAGCGCTATAGCGCCTACAAAGCGCCTCCGCGTGAAAGGGGTCTTAACTGCTTAACAGGCTTATTTTGGGCCTGGCTGGTTCACATGTATGTGTTTTGGTGGCCCACATTTGCGCAGGCACAGAATGGGCTGCCATGCCTGTGTTTTATGCAAAAAAAAGGTGCATGCATCATTTAATAGGCTGCGCACACCTATGCCCATCAAGCAATGAAATACAGCGCTGTCTGTCCATTCTGCTTTTGCACCATGTGACTTACCCTGCAGTTCCTGCACCGGCAAACTTGCTGCATTTTCAGATGTTTAGGCCGCACTTTTAAAAACGCAGTATGTTTATGTTTGCGCAGGAACTGCAGATAAGTCACATGGTGCAAAAGCAGAATGGATTTCAAGGCCACTGCATTTTTAAAATGCTGCATGCACCTTTTTTTTCTGCAGGAAACGCAGGAATGGCAGCCCATTCAAATGAAAAGGCTGCTGTGCCTGCGCAAATGTGTGCTGCCAAAACACCTACATGTGTGCTTGTTCGTGGACCAGTTCTTTTATGTTTACATTATTAAAGTTTTTTTTTCTTTTAAGATAATTCTATGCGTGTGTCCGTTTTTTGGGATGTTGGGGTGAAGAGCAAAATTGAATTGGGGGGGGCCCAAAAAAAATGTTTGCCCGGGGTCCAAACCATATTAAAGTGGAGGGCCACCCTAAAAAAAAAAATTGCATGAAAAATCCTAAAAAAATTTAAAAAAAAAACATTTGAAATAAAAAAACTTACCTAAACCCTTGTTGCTAGGAAGTCTTCCTAATCTGCCTCTTCCTATTCCACGGCGTGTTCTGCTCCTCGGTGAGCGGCCCCGTTGCCTTCAGGGAACTGTGTGTGTTCCCAGAACACCACAGGGCCATTCACAGAGCGCCCTACGCTCGCGCGTGCGCAGTAGGAAACTGGCAGTGAAGCCGCAAGGCTCCACTGCCTGTTTCCCTTACTTAGGATGGCGGTGCCGGGACCCGAGAGCTGAGGGACGGGTCGGCCTCGGGCGGCCGACATCGCGGGCACTCAGGACAGGTAAGGACTTATTTAAAGTCAGCAGCTACAGTGTTTGTAGCTGCTGACTTTTAATTTTTTTTTTTTTGCGGGATGGAATCCCGCTTTAAAGATGGCCCTGGTCACACCCCCCACTATACTAACACTCCCACTCCCAGATCAAAACAAACAGGCCTGAAATAGAAACACAGGCCTGGCTAAATTTGCCTGAAGCTGCATTCTATCATTCTATCACTAAAACACTTCTAGATCACCTTTAGGTAGTGACCGCTACAATTATAAATACCTTTTTTCCCCTTTTTTATAAGTGATCACATTCCCTCTGTTCTCAGCTGCATGAGGATCTTAGAGAACTAGGTAGAGAACTACACTGATCTTCCCAGTAAATGGCTGTGCGGGGGGGGGTGTGCACATGTCTGATCATCGAAGGAGTACAGGCTGAGTTAAAAGCACAGCTAGAGAACGACGGACCACGCTCTGCTCTCATGCCCAGTGTGGTCAGTCCTTAGGTAGGAAAGATAGTTAGATAGGAAAGCAAATGGAGTTTGGACGCAGATCCTTCATAGCAAATTGAGACTACAAATATGTTTAAAGATGGTACCTACAAACTCCTCTTGTAGATTCCTCATATATTTCCCTGAGTAGTATCAGGGCAGATTAAAGGCAACTGATGGCCTAACAATGCCCCCGCCCCTCCATTTCTTATGGAGTTTATAAGGCATGTTTACTATCATCTTATGGCTAGAAAATAAGGTAGATGAACTCCATAGAAGTCTATGGGTTTGTAATGCACCAGCTTGGTCAGGAGAGAGACTACTTGGGGTCGTGGGATATAAATGAATGGAGGTCACGGCAGTAGGAATACATCCACTAAGAGGGAAGAGAGGACAGTTAGCTCAAGCAGAGGTGCAAAAAGGATCAGTGCACTGTTTTAAAATGCACTTTTTTTTTTTAATGGCATGGTAGCGAGGGGAAAAGTTCTGCAGTTCACTGTACCCAAAACACCATAAGGTGCTAACACAGAAATGTAACCCTTAGAGCCGGTTCACATTAGAAGCGGCACGACTTGCAGGTCGCCTCACCGAGGCGACCTGCACACGACTGCCGCGGCGACTTGCAAGATGACTTCTGTATAGAAGTCTATGCAAGTCGCCCCCAAAGTAGTACAGGAACCTTTCTTCTAAGTCGGAGCGACGATTAGAACGGTTCCATTGTACAGAACGGGAGGCGATTTGTCAGGCGGCTAGGTCGCCTGACAAGTCGCCCCCGTGTGAACTGGCTCTGAGTGGTATACACTAATATTATATTATATTATATTATATTATATTATATTATATTAATATTAAGACACATGCAACAAACAGTGATTTTGTTTTAAAACTCTTTTATTAACAAAGACCAAATTGCTTACGTTGTGCTATAATCACAATCAATGCACAGATTATAAAAATTTAACACAATTTGATCTGTTGTAGAAAAAGCTGTATGTGCTTGCTGACATCAATGTCTTCGACCTACGTGCATTACATAACAACTTATTCAGGGGACCCATTATAATTATGATATGCCTTTGGTCAGTCAGGCAACTTCCTCGTTGGCCTTCCTTAACATTTATTATCCCCCTTAAAGGAGAAGTCCAGCCTGAGCTTTTTAGGCTGGGCTTCTCCTCTGGGTCACAGGAGTGCCATTATTTTTGCACTCCTGTGACCCATTTTCAGTGGAGAGCGGTCTGAAGTCTGCTCTCCACTGACGTCACTGCTATTAGTTGAGGCAGCGCGTCATCCCAACTTCCGAAGTCTGGACCTGCCAGCTGCCTTGACTGATGGCAGTCCCAGCGGGACGCTGAGATGCTGAGATGGCCAATCCCCACCCCTCCATAGCTCAGTGCTCCAATGAGCGTGGAGGATCAGAGCAGGAGAGTTGCTGACTGACAGGCAGTTTCAGCAGTGGGATGGGAGACTGGGCATACACTGTGTGACAGCTGATTGGAGGAAAGGCACACCCCCCTCCACATATGCAGAGGAACGAAGAAACTTGCAGCACTGTGCTGTGAATAGACCAGCTCTGTGCTTATCTATTTATAGCACCCTCCCTGACACAAATTTTCAGCTGCTTTTATCTCATGTGTCAGAGAACTTGTCAGAAGTTATCATGCTGATAACAGAAGAATGGAGCAGCAGAAAGACACGGGACTTAGTTCTTTGGAGAGAGATAAGTAAACACTACAGATATACACTATGGTCATACGACCTGCTGATAAAGGGGGGGTTGGTCATTAAGACCAAACAGTATTACCAAACAGAAATGGAAAGGCAGTTAGGGGATACAGATACTTATCTCAAGCTTACTGGTAACCCTTTGCTGGAATTTAAGAACAAACTTGGGGAGGTGGTGGAAAAAGGGAAATCCAAATATATATTGTCAGTCAAGGAAGCACGATATTTGAACCCCATATCTTGTCGCATGCCCTTTATTTATTTTCTGCCGAAAATTCACAAAAGCACTACAGAACCACCAGGGAGGCCAATCATTAACGGTATCGACTCAGTGTGTTCCCGCTTAGGGCAATATATAGATACCTTTTTGCAGCCGCTGGTGGTTAAAACTGATGCATATGTCAGGGACACCAAGCATGTGATCCAGTGTCTGGGGTCCCTTGAGAATTTGGCTCAGTGTATTTTGGACACTGCAGATGTAGGGTCTTTATATACCATTATCGGACATCATGAGGCTGTGGTATCTGTAAAATGGGCATTGGAGAGCTCCAACCTCCCCATTAAACAATAGAAGTTTTTGATTTAACATTTACGATTCTGTTTAAAGCATAATTATTTTTGGTATAGTGGTGATTATTATTTGCAAATAAGGGGTATAGCTATGGGCGCAAGGTTCGCACCGAGTGTCGCAAACCTCTTTATGGCCCATTGGGAGGACGTGGATGTACTCAACCCCAGACCTAAAGAACTTATTTTATACAAAAGATTCATAGATGATCTTGTAATCATCTGGAAGGGGGATGTGACATCCTTTGAAGCATTTAAAGGATCCATGGAAGGGAATGACAAAAATATTCAGCTTACCTGGACTGTCAGAAATGAGTGTATCACCTTCCTTGATTTAGAGATCTTCAAGGAGGAGGGTAAACTGCTGACAAGGAACCATTTTAAACCCACCGACAGAAATTCCTATCTGTGATTATAAGCCCTGGTTGGTGAATATACCAAAGGGCCAGTACATGAGGATTCGTAGAAGTACCAAAAAGGAAGACTTTTTGAGTCAATCCGAAATACTGACCAGTAGGTTTAAGGAAAAAGGATATGACCTTGAGAAAGTGGAGGAAGATAAAAAGAAGGTACTAAACATGGATAGGGACCAACTACTATCAGATAAGAAACGATTCTGTTTAAAGCATAATTATTTTTGGTATAGTGGTGATTATTATTTGAAAATAAGGGGTATAGCTATGGGCGCAAGGTTCGCACCGAGTGTCGCAAACCTCTTTATGGCCCATTGGGAGGACGTGGATGTACTCAACCCCAGACCTAAAGAACTTATTTTATACAAAAGATTCATAGATGATCTTGTAATCATCTGGAAGGGGGATGTGACATCCTTTGAAGCATTTAAAGGATCCATGGAAGGGAATGACAAAAATATTCAGCTTACCTGGACTGTCAGAAATGAGTGTATCACCTTCCTTGATTTAGAGATCTTCAAGGAGGAGGGTAAACTGCTGACAAGGAACCATTTTAAACCCACCGACAGAAATTCCTATCTGTGATTATAAGCCCTGGTTGGTGAATATACCAAAGGGCCAGTACATGAGGATTCGTAGAAGTACCAAAAAGGAAGACTTTTTGAGTCAATCCGAAATACTGACCAGTAGGTTTAAGGAAAAAGGATATGACCTTGGGAAAGTGGAGGAAGATAAAAAGAAGGTACTAAACATGGATAGGGACCAACTACTATCAGATAAGAAATCACATGAGCCCTTGTGTCGTGAGTTTAATCTCATTCTCGATTTTAATGTGCAATTCAGACAGGTGGAAAAAATAATAAAAAAACATTTAGGTATCCTAAGGAAAGATAGGCTGCTAGGACCCAAATTACCAGCCCGTCCAGGGTTTATTTACAGAAAATCACCTACCTTGAAGGATCTATTAGCACCAGGAGTGATAGATCCCCCAAAAAAGCAGAAGGTACCATCTGCATCTTGTTTTGGCATTTTTACTGGTTTCTTTGCGTGTGGCAGGTGTAGGGCTTGTGAACACGCAAAGAAGGATATTAAAAAGAGAAAGGAATTCTGTTCTACCAGTACAGGCAAAAGGTACGAAATTCATGATTTGGTAACCTGTGCATCCACAGGTGTTATTTATATGCTGCAATGTGAATGTGGGTTGCAGTACATCGGCCATACATCAGGAACCTTGCAGATTAGAGTGGGAGAGCATATTGCCAATATTAAAAAAGGTTTAACCACCCATAGTGTCCCAAAACATTTTAAATTAGTACACAACAAGGATCCCAGTTCGCTGCAATTTTGGGGTATAGAACAGGTGGATAGACGCTGGAGGGGGAGTCATTATATCAGACAACTCAGCAAAAGGGAATCCTTTTGGATTTTTTGAAAGTAAGGTATTTTGGCCAAGGGGTTTGAACGTGGACTTCGATTTGAACTGTTTTATCAGTAATTTATGAGTTTAGTTATTCATGATTATATATATATATATATATATATATATATATATATATATTATTTTTAATAATATTATTTTTTATTAGTTTTTAATGTATTTGTGGTATTTTATTATATTAAATGTGGTCAAGATGCTTACAGGATGGTGTTGCCAGCGGTAGGTTTAGTAATGGTCACTTACACAATAGTTTTTTCTATGAAAAAACCTGACTTGGGAAGAATTGATTTTCCGCTTGTCAGATGTCCCCATGTGTAATGGTGCAGTTTTCAACACTTTCTGTTTCCTGTGTTAGCCCGGATGGGTGTGCCATGAGGCCTGGTTCAGCAAGGTGGGTTGGACCAGGAAGTGATGATGCAGCACACTTCAGTATAATGCCCCGTACACACGATCGGACATTGATCGGACATTCCGACAACAAAATCCTAGGATTTTTTCCGACGGATGTTGGCTCAAACTTGTCTTGCATACACACGGTCACACAAAGTTGTCGGAAAATCCGATCATTCTGAACGCGGTGACGTAAAACACGTACGTCGGGACTATAAACGGGGCAGTAGCCAATAGCTTTCATCTCTTTATTTATTCTGAGCATGCGTGGCACTTTGTGCGTCGGATTTGTGTACACACAATCGGAAATTCTGACAACGGATTTTGTTGTCGGAAAATTTTATAGCCTGCTCTCAAACTTTGTGTGTCGGAAAATCCAATGGAAAATGTGTGATGGAGCCCTTCACACGGTCGGAATTTCCGACAACAAGGTCCTATCACACATTTTCCGTCGGTAAATCCGGCCAGACGGCCAACTCTAGGAAGGGTTCTGGTCATCCCAAACGTCTTCCATTTAAGGATTATGGAGGCCACTGTGCTCTTAGGAGCCTTAAGTGCAGCAGACATTTTTTTGTAACCTTGGCCATATCTGTGCCTTGCCACAATTCTGTCTCTGAGCTCTTCAGGCAGTTCCTTTGACCTCATGATTCTCATTTGCTCTGACATGCACTGTGAGCTGTAAGGTCTTATATAGACAGGTGTGTGGCTTTCCTAATCAAGTCCAATCAGTATAATCAAACACAGCTGGACTCAAATGAAGTTGTAGAACCATCTCAAGGATGATCAGAAGAAATGGACAGCACCTGAGTTAAATATATGAGTGTCACAGCAGGTTCTGAATACTTAGGACCATGTAATATTTTAGTTTTTCTTTTTTAATAAATCTGCAAAAATGTCAACAATTCTGTGTTTTTCTGTCAATATGGGGTGCTGTGTGTACATTAATGAGGGAAAAAAATTAACTTAAATGATTTTAGCAAATGGCTGCAATATAACAAAGAGTGAAAAATGTAAGGGGGACTGAATACTTTCCGTCCCCACTGTATATTCTATATATGAAGTGAACGCATTTTCTGTGTGTGCAGCAGCCAGGTGGGGGGGGGGGTATTTTTCAATTTTTGGTTTGTGGTGGGATTTTGTTATAACACCTACTACACATATCACTACATAGTGAAAAAGGTTATTATTATTTGCGCATTTTCTGTGTGTGCAGCAGCCAGGTGGGGGGTATTTTTCAATTTTTTGTTTTTTGGTGGGATTTTGTTATATCACCTACCACACATATCACTATATAGTGATTAAGGTTATTATTATTTGCACTGATAGAAATTTGTTTTATTACTATGGGAATGTTTGACCAGTCTTCCAAAAGTGGATTTGTGAGGTCAGGCACTGATGTTGGAGAGAAGGCCTGGCTCGCAGTCTGTGCTCTAATTCCTCCCAAAGGTGTTTTATTGGGTTGAGGTCAGGACTCAGGACAGGGCAGTCAAGTTCCTCCATCCCAAACTCACTCATCCATGTTTTTATGGACCTCGCTTTGTGTACTGGTCCAAATCATGTGCTGGAGGGGGGGGGGGGGGGGTGGATTATGGTGTGTGGTTGTTTTTCAGGGGTTGGGCTTGACCCCTTAGTTCCAGTGAAGGGAACTCTTAAAGCGTCAGCATACCAAAACATTTTGAACAATTTCATCCTCCACACTTTGTGGGGACAGTTTGGGGTTGGCCCTTCCTGTTCCAACATGACTGCGCACCAGTGCACAAAGCAAAGTCTATAAAGATATAGATGAGTGAGTTTTGAGTTGAGGAACTTGACTGGCCTGCACAGAGTTCTGACCTCAACCCAATAGAATACCTTTGGGATAAATTAGAGCGCAGACCGCAAGCCAGACCTTCTCTCCAGCATCAGTGGTTGACCACACAAATGTGCTTCTGGAAGAATGGTCAAACATTCCCATAGACACACTTTTAAACCTTGTGGACAGCCTTCCCAGAGGAGCTGAAACTGTTATAGCTGCAAATGTGCATGTAAAGGTAGGTGTCCTAATACTTTTTGTAATATAGTGTATGTGCCCAGGTCAGATTTCATTAATGGGGTTTACATCCACTTTAACCACTTGCCGACCGCCTACCGCATATATACTGCGGCAGAGCGGCACGGGCAGGCAAAATCACGTACCCGTACGTGATCTGCCTCCCGCGGGCGGGGGGTCCGATCGGACCCCCCCCCCGGTGCCATCGGCGGTCGGCATTTGACTGGGAGCGTCGGGAGGCGAGGGGGAGACCATCCGATCGTGGCCCCCCCCTCGCGATCGCTCCCAGCCAATGGGAATCCTCCTCTGCCTGTGTGTCGTTTCACACAGGCAGAGGATGTGATGTCATCTCTCCTCGGTCTGGCAGTTTCCGTTCCAGCGCCGAGGAGAGATGACAAGTGAGTGCACACAACACACACACACACAGTAGAACATGCCAGGCATACCTTACACCCCGATCCCCCCCCCGATCGCCCCCCGATCCCCCCCCAATCACCCCCCCCCCTGTCACAAACTGACATTAGCAGTATTTTTTTTTTTTTTCTGATTACTGCATAGTGTCAGTTTGTGACAGTTAGTGTTAGGGCAGTGAGTATTACCCCCTTTAGGTCTAGGATACCCCCCTAACCCCCCCTAATAAAGTTTTAACCCCTTGATCACCCCCCCTCACCAGTGTCGCTAAGCGATCATTTTTCTGATCGCTGTATTAGTGTCGCTGGTGACGCTAGTTAGGAACGTAAATATTTAGGTTCGCCGTCAGCATTTTATAGCGACAGGGACCCCCATATACTATCTAATAAATGTTTTAACCCCTTGATTGCCCCCTAGTTAACCCTTTCACCACTGATCACCGTATAACTGTTACGGGTGACGCTGGTTAGTTCGTTTATTTTTTATAGTGTCAGGGAACCCGCCGTTTATTACCGAATAAAGGTTTAGCCCCCTGATCGCCCGGCGGTGATATGCGTCGCCCCAGGCAGCGTCAGATTAGCGCCAGTACCGCTAACACCCACGCACGCAGCATATGCCTCCCTTAGTGGTATAGTATCTGATCGGATCAATATCTGATCCGATCAAATCTATACTAGCGTCCCCAGCAGTTTAGGGTTCCCGAAAACGCAGTGTTAGCGGGATCAGCCCAGATACCTGCTAGCACCTGCGTTTTGCCCCTCCGCCCAGCCCAGCCCACCCAAGTGCAGTATCGATCGATCACTGTCACTTACAAAACACTAAACGCATAACTGCAGCGTTCGCAGAGTCAGGCCTGATCCCTGCGATCGCTAACAGTTTTTTTGGTAGCGTTTTGGTGAACTGGCAAGCACCAGCCCCAGGCAGCGTCAGGTTAGCGCCAGTACCGCTAACACCCACGCACGCACCGTATACCTCCCTTAGTGGTATAGTATCTGATCGGATCAATATCTAATCCGATCAGATCTATACTAGCGTCCCCAGCAGTTTAGGGTTCCCAAAAACGCAGTGTTAGCGGGATCAGCCCAGATACCTGCTAGCACCTGCGTTTTGCCCCTCCGCCCGGCCCAGCCCACCCAATTGTAGTATCGATCGATCACTGTCACTTACAAAACACTAAACGCATAACTGCAGCGTTCGCAGAGTCAGGCCTGATCCCTGCGATCGCTAACAGTTTTTTTGGTAGCATTTTGGTGAACTGGCAAGCACCAGCCCCAGGCAGCGTCAGGTTAGCGCCAGTACCGCTAACACCCACGCACGCAGCGTACACCTCCCTTAGTGGTATAGTATCTGAACGGATCAATATCTGATCCGATCAGATCTATACTAGCGTCCCCAGCAGTTTAGGGTTCCCAAAAACGCAGTGTTAGCGGGATCAGCCCAGATACCTGCTAGCACCTGCGTTTTGCCCCTCCGCCCGGCCCGGCCCAGCCCACCCAAGTGCAGTATCGATCGATCACTGTCACTTACAAAACACTAAACGCATAACTGCAGCGTTCGCAGAGTCAGGCCGGATCCCTGTGATCGCTAACAGTTTTTTTTGTAGCGTTTTGGTGAACTGGCAAGCGCCAGCGGCCTAGTACACCCCGGTCGTAGTCAAACCAGCACTGCAGTAACACGTGGTGACGTGGCGAGTCACATAAGTGCAGTTCAAGCTGGTGAGGTGGCAAGCACAAGTAGTGTCCCGCTGCCACCAAGAAGAAGACAAACACAGGCCCGTCATGCCCATAGTGCCCTTCCTGCTGCATTCGCCAATCCTAATTGGGAGCCCACCACTTCTGCAGCGCCTGTACTTCCCCCATTCACATCCCCAACCAAATGCAGTCGGCTGCATGAGAGGCATTTTCTTTATGTCCTCCCGAGTACCCCTACCCAACGAACCCCCCAAAAAAGATGTTGTGTCTGCAGCTAGCGCGGATATAGGCGTGACACCCCCTATTATTGTCCCTCCTGTCCTGACAATCCTGGTCTTTGCATTGGTGAATGTTTTGAACGCTACCATGCACTAGTTGAGTATTAGCGTAGGGTACAGCATTCCACAGACTAGGGCACACTTTCACAGGGTCTCCCAAGATGCCATCGCATTTTGAGAGACCCGAACCTGGAACCGGTTACAGTTATAAAAGTTACAGTTACAAAAAAAAGTGTAAAAAAAAAAAAAAAAAAAAAAAACACAAACAAAAATATAAAATAAAAATAGTTGTCGTTTTATTGTTCTCTCTCTCTCTATTCTCTCTCTATTGTTCTGCTCTTTTTTACTGTATTCTATTCTGCAATGTTTTATTGTTATTATGTTTTATCATGTTTGCTTTTCAGGTATGCAATTTTTTATACCTTACCGTTTACTGTGCTTTATTGTTAACCATTTTTTTGTCTTCAGGTATGCCATTCACGACTTTGAGTGGTTATACCAGAATGATGCCGGCAGGTTTAGGTATCATCTTGGTATCATTCTTTTCAGCCAGCGGTCGGCTTTCATGTAAAAGCAATCCTAGTGGCTAATTAGCCTCTAGACTGCTTTTACAAGCAGTGGGAGGGAATGCCCCCCCCCCCAACATCTTCCGTGTTTTTCTCTGGCTCTCCTGTCTCAACAGGGAACCTGAAAATGCAGCCGGTGATTCAGCCAGCTGACCATAGAGCTGATCAGAGACCAGAGTGGCTCCAAACATCTCTATGACCTAAGAAACCGGAAGCTACGAGCATTTTATGACGTAGATTTCGCCGGATGTAAACAACGCCATTGGGAAATTGGGAAAGCATTTTATCACACCGATCTTGGTGTGATCAGATGCTTTGAGGGCAGAGGAGAAATCTAGGGTCTAATAGACCCCAATTTTTGCAAAAAAGAGTACCTGTCACTACCTATTGCTATCATAGGGGATATTTACATTCCCTGAGATAACAATAAAAATGATTTTAAAAAAAAAAATGAAAGGAACAGTTTAAAAATAAGATAAAAAAATAATAATAATAAAGAAAAAAAAAAAAAAAAGCACCCCTGTCCCCCCTGCTCTCGCGCTAAGGTGAACGCAAGCGTTGGTCTGGCGTCAAATGTAAACAGCAATTGCACCATGCATGTGAGGTATCGCTGCGAAGGTCAGATCGAGGGCAGTAAGTTTAGCAGTAGACCTCCTCTGTAAATCTAAAGTGGTAACCTGTAAAGGCTTTTAAAGGCTTTTAAAAATGTATTTAGTTTGTCGCCACTGCACGTTTGTGCGCAATTTTAAAGCATGTCATGTTTGGTATCCATGTACTCGGCCTAAGATCATCTTTTTTATCTCATCAAACATTTGGGCAATATAGTGTGTTTTAGTGCATTAAAATGTAAAAAAGTGTGTTTTTTCCCCAAAAAATGCGTTTGAAAAATCGCTGCGCAAATACTGTGTGAAAAAAAAAAATGAAACACCCACCATTTTAATCTGTAGGGCATTTGCTTTAAAAAAAATATATAATGTTTGGAGGTTCAAAGTAATTTTCTTGCAAAAAAAAATTATTTTTTTATGTAAACAATAAGTGTCAGAAAGGGCTTTGTCTTCAAGTGGTTAGAAGAGTGGGTGATGTGTGACATAAGCCTCTAGATGTTGTGCATAAAATGCCAGGACAGTTCAAACCCCCCCCAAATGACCCCATTTTGGAAAGTAGACACCCCAAGCTATTTGCTGAGAGTCATGTTGAGTCCATGGAATAATTTATATTGTGACACAAGTTGCGGGAAAGAGACAATTTTTTATTTTTTTTATTTTTTTTTGCGCAAAGTTGTCACTAAATGATATATTGCTCAAACATGCCATGGGAATATGTGAAATTACACCCCAAAATACATTCTGTTGCTTCTCCTGAGTACGGGGATACCACATGTGTGGGACTTTTTGGGAGCCTAGCCGCGTACGGGACCCCGAAAACCAAGCACCGCCTTCAGGCTTTCTAAGGCCGTAAATTTTTGATTTCACTCTTCACTGCCTATCACAGTTTCGGAGGCCATGGAATGCCCAGGTGGCACAAAACCCCCCCAAATGACCCCATTTTGGAAAGTAGACACCCCAAGCTATTTGATGAGAGGTATAGTGAGTATTTTGCAGACCTCACTTTTTGTCACAAAGTTTTGAAAATTGAAAAAAGAAAAAAAAAAAATTTTTTTCTCGTCTTTCTTTATTTTCAAAAACAAATGAGAGCTGCAAAATACTCACCATGCCTCTCAGCAAATAGCTTGGGGTGTCTACTTTCCAAAATGGGGTCATTTGGGGGGGGTTTGTGCCACCTGGGCATTCCATGGCCTCCGAAACTGTGATAGGCAGTGAGGAGTAAAATCAAAAATGTACGCCCTTAGAAATCCTGAAGGCGGTGCTTGGTTTTCGGGGTCCCGTACGCGGCTAGGCTCCTAAAAAGTCCCACACATGTGGTATCCCCGTACTCAGGAGAAGCAGCTAAATGTATTTTGGGGTGCAATTCCACATATGCCCATGGCCTGTGTGAGCAATATATCATTTAGTGACAACTTTGTGCAAAAAAAAAAAAAAAAAAAAAAAATTTGTCACTTTCCCGCAACTTGTGTCAAAATATAAAACATTCCATGGACTCAACATGCCTCAAAGCAAATAGCTTGGGGTGTCTACTTTCCAAAATGGGGTCATTTGGGGGGGGTTTATGTCATCTGGGCATTTTATGGCCTTCAAAACTGTGATAGGTAGTGAGGAGTAAAATAAAAAATGTACGCCCTTAGAAATCCTGAAGGCGGTGCTTGGTTTTCGGGGCCCCGTACGCGGCTAGGCTCCCAAAAAGTCCCACACATGTGGTATCCCCGTACTCAGGAGAAGCAGCTAAATGTATTTTGGGGTGCAATTCCACATATGCCCATGGCCTGTGTGAGCAATATATCATTTAGTGACAACTTTTTGTAATTTTTTTTTTTTTTTTGTCATTATTCAATCACTTGGGACAAAAAAAATGAATATTCAATGGGCTCAACATGCCTCTCAGCAAATTCCTTGGGGTGTCTACTTTCCAAAATGGGGTCATTTGTGGGGGTTTTGTACTGCCCTGCCATTTTAGCACCTCAAGAAACGACATAGGCAGTCATAAATTAAAGGCTGTGTAAATTCCAGAAAATGTACCCTAGTTTGTAGACGCTATAACTTTTGCGCAAACCAATAAATATACACTTATTGACATTTTTTTTACCAAAGACATGTGGCCGAATACATTTTGGCCTAAATGTATGACTAAAATTGAGTTTATTGGATTTTTTTTAGAACAAAAAGTAGAAAATATCATTTTTTTTCAAAATTTTCGGTCTTTTTCCGCGTATAGCGTAAAAAATAAAAACGGCAGAGGTGATCAAATACCATCAAAAGAAAGCTCTATTTGTGGGAAGAAAAGGACGCAAATTTCGTTTGGGTACAGCATTGCATGACCGTGCAATTAGCAGTTAAAGCGACGCAGTGCCGAATTGTAAAAAGTGCTCTGGTCAGGAAGGGGGTAAAACCTTCCGGGGCTGAAGTTGTTAATGCAGGGAATGCATTAAGGTAAAACAACACCTAGACTTTACTTTATGTTCAATAATGTACTCAAAAAATACAGATTTTTTAATTTCCTCTTACAAAATTAGGTATTCAAAGTGAACACAGTTTCATCATATTCACCTAAAAAGGAGGGGTGATTATGACTAGCGTCACTTAACAATCTGTTCAATTTGTCAAAAATGGACAGACGTTACAATGTGAGATGATTTAGGAGTGGTGAGTGCAATGTGAAATGTGCTAAGAATGGTGGATAACAGTGTGAAGTGTGCTTTAAGTAAGTGGGAGCAGTGTGAGTAGTGCTGGGGGTAAAGGGTTCAGTGTGAGATGTGCTGGGTGGATTGGGTGCAGTGTGAAATGTAATGGGAGTAGTGGGTGTAATCCAAGATGTGCTGTGTGTAATAGGACGCAGGGAGGAATTAGTCCAGTAGTCAGGAATAGATTAAATGAGCAAGTTAACAAAAAAGATGACTAGTGATGAGTCACTACCAGGCAGAGGAGGGAGAGGTCACTTAGAGGCACAGTGCATATAGATCATCATTACACAAAATATAATCTCATCTGAACAATTTCAGTGGATTCTCAGGAATTGGCCATAGGGAATAGATTTAATTAATGATGCTGGGTGAGCACTGCTAACGTGGAGTATGGTTTTCATTCATGGCTGAAATACAATCATTCAATAGTTCAAGTGACCCCCCCCCCCGTTAATCAAAATATTATCTATATAGAGATCCTAACTCAGTATCTTTTCAGTTAGACAGGAATAGTTGTCATCCGTCAAAAAGGCCTGTTCCCACTCCCCCAGGTACAGGTTGGCATGTGAGGGGGCACAACAGGTCCCCATAGCCACACCCTGCACCTGGAGGTAGTGGTAACCATCAAATGAAAAAGTGTTATGGACCAATATAAATTCCAATGCTGAAAGAATAAATTCATTAAACGTATGATTGCCCTTATGCGACTGAGAAATGGCATAACTATTCGCATTGATGCCCTGCTGGTGAGGGATGGAGCTTTATAAAGCTTCAACATCAACTGCCACCAGCAGGGCATCAGACGGCAATACCATTTCTTCTAGATTTTGGAGAAGATGCAAAGTATCCCTGATATATGAAGGTAAATTCATAACGTACGGCCTGATTTGTTCATCTATGAATTTACCTAGATTTTCCCGTCAAGGCCCCACACCCAGAGACTATGAGTTGTCCTGGGGGGTTATTTTTGTTTTTGTGAATCTTTGGCAAACTATAGAAGGTTGGTATCTTTGGGTGAGGGGTACGTATAAAGTCCCAGATTTGTTTATCAATTATATTGTTGCAATAGGTGTTATCTACCAATACATAAAAGTCTTTATCATATTTTTCTATCAGGGATCTTGGGATTGGTCTATACCATGACTTGTTATTCAAGATTTTTAGGTTCAATAAGTTTTTATTGTTTTCAATACATGTTTAAACAGAAAGAAACAAGAACAGGACCAGGTGCAATCTGGTATAACAGATTCGAATTGTACAAAAAATATAGTGCATTCTATGTCATTTATATTGGTTACCTGAGAAAGGTCATTGAGGTAGGGTTTCAAACATTGTGCAATTCCTATCGGCCTGGACGCCCCTGTGGGAACCTGCTGTGCCTAGAAACCGAGGAAATTAATGTGTCTGAACGGAACATTGGGAGTTTATCTGTACAGAAGTGTTGGTGTATTTTCAAGTCCCATCAATGATTTAAGTGCTCATACTTGGGAACCAGAATACATGTGATTATGTGGTTTGGCAATATATAGCCTAAAACAAACATGTTAGGGAGAGATAGAAACGATAAAGAAAGGGGGAAAAACTAGTTGAGAAAAAGGAGGTTTGTAGGGGTGGGGGGGGGGGGGTAGAGGGGAGGAGGGGGGTGGAGAGACAGCAAGCCTCTTCCCACTGAGGGATTGCTGTTCCAGGGAGCAAGATCATAATTTTGGGGTTAGTTAGTCTTTCAAGGAGTACTCGTCGTTGAGAGTCTGTGCTACAGTTTATCTGAAGTAGAGTAATGCCTCCAGATAAAGGAAAATTTTGCATATTTATCTAGGGATTTGGCTTGCATCTCCTCCATAAGCATAATGTCGTTTATCTCGCCCACCCATTCTATAAGGGATGGGGGGGGGGGGTAGTTTTCCAGTGTCTAGGAATTAGTTGCTGACCTGCACTGAGAAAAATTTTTAGGAGATTGTGCTTTTGAGATTTAACAGTGCCTGTTTGGAGTTGTTAAGTTTCTTACAGTAGGAGGTCAAATGTAGACGAGTCAGCCACATTATATTGGAGGCTGAAGTGGTGTGGTTTGTCACAAAGGTACCCTGAGTGTTGTGGACAAACTGTTGTGCTGTGGGCCAGAAGGCTCTGTTCTAGTTATCTATGGTTTGGGTTTCCCTGCCTTCTGGAAGGGTTCGATTATCAAATAGGGGGGTGAGTGGGCTTGGTTCCGTGGATATCGAGTAGCTCTCCTTTCTTCTGTGCCAGATTACTAAGGCATCTCTGGTGAGGGGGGACAGCATTGAGAGAGATTTGTAAGTCCGGTCGTAACCCCAGAGGGGTGCTCAGAGGTCAACTGACTATAAATCTTATTCCACCAGGGCGGAGGCTTTGATCAGAGGATGGGGGAACCACTCTAGGACTCGGGAGACCACTGCTGATGTATGATAGAGCTCAAAATCTGGTAGGCCAGTTCCGCCTTTAGAGGTGGGAGAGCATAAGAGCTTATGTTTCAGTCTTGGGTGGTTACCCCCCCCATATCGAATGGCCATGGAGCAAAGGGTATGGAAGAAAGTGAAAGGAAGAGAAATTGGTAGGGCTTGGAATAAATACAGTAATTTGAGGAGTATGTCCATTTTTTGTGTGTTCATGCGACCAAACCATGACATTGGTCGGTCCAATCTGCCTTCAGTGAGACATCTAAGTTTTGTGAGTAGTGGGCTAAAGTTTAGGGAATGTATATATCTGATGTGTGTGTTGGAATGGCTGTTCCTAGGTATGATATGGATTTTGTTTGCCATTGAAAAGAGAAATTGGCCTTAAGGGAGGAGAGGGTAGGTTGTGTTAAGGAGAGGTTCAGTGCTTCCGTTTTGGAGATGTTCAACTTATAGTTGCTGAAATGGCCGAACCAGTGGATCTCTGAGTATGGATGGAATGCTGATATGGGGTTGAGTCACATAAAGGAGAAGGTCACCCGCGTATAGGGAATGTTTACATTGAAAGGAGGGGGTTTGTATACCATGTATGTTTGGGCTTGCTCTGATGGCTTGGGCTAGATGTTCAATTATCAGGGTGAACAGGAGTGGGGAAAGGAGGCAGCCCTGCCTGGTGCTGTTGGCGATCGTAAGCTTTTCTGATTGGGTTCCGTTTAGTAAAATTGTGGCAGAGGGTTTGGAGTATAGGGATATACTGCATGAGAGCATGTTGGGGCCTAATCCTATTTGGGAGAGGGTGGTTTGGAGGCAGGGCCAGCTGACCCTGTCAAAGGCCTTCTCTGCATCACAGGAGAGAAGGCAGGTCGGTATGTGGTTGCGTTGGGCATAAACTATGAGGTGTATGGTCTTGGTGGTGTTGTCCCTGGCTTCGCATTCAGGGACAAACCCCACCTGGTCTCTATGTATTATCTCAGGTAATAAGGGTGAAAGGCGATTTGCCAATATTTTGTCGAATAGCTTTAAATCTATGTTTAGAAGGGATATCGGTCTATAGTTAGAGCATAAAGAGGGGTCCTTACCAGGTTTCGGGATACTACTATTTGGGCTTGGAGTAGGGTAGGAGAGGGGGTGAGGTTTCTGTCTATGACATTAAATGCTTTTGCTAAGAGGGGTGCCAGTATGAGCGCAAACGTTTTGTAGAAGCGTGAGGAGAACCCGTCTGGACCAGGGCTCTTACCGTTTTTAAGGCTTTTTATGGCAAGTTGAAATTCAGCTTCGGACAGGGCGGATTCTAGGTCTGCCGTGTCAGAAGCCAGGATGGTTCGAAGTGCAGTTTCCTGGATGTATGAAAGCAAGTCTTGTGTCGGTTTACTCGTTTGGGGCAAGGACAGTGGTGCCTGGGGGGGTGAGGTTGTATAGGGTGGAAAAGTATTGGCAGAAATCTTCGGCTATAGACGCGCTGGTTAGTATTTTACCTTTTGTAGAAGAATTGATAAAGGGAATAGGTTTCCGTGCATGTCGAGGTTGGAGTGTATTTGCTAGGTGTCTGCCGCACTTATTGCCCTGAGAATAGTGGGCGAATCACCCTTTATCTCTAGCCATTATAGGGCATCCTGTGAAGATTCGCAGGAGGTCTCTGCTGGCGTTGGTTAGTTCTAGTTGTACAGTGGGATCAGGGGTTAGTTTATGTGACTCTTCCAGGGAGGCTATAGTGGTAAGAAGACGTGATACAGTCTATATGCCATGTGTGCATGTTTAAGTCGGGAGCCGTGTTGGATGAATATACCCCTGAGAACACATTTAAGTGCTTTCCATTTTGTAAGCGGGTTGGTATTGCCATGTGTATGGTCCTTTACAAAGTTTCTGATGGTCTTTATGATGTCTTGAGTGCAGACTGAGTCATATAGTAGGTTGTCATTCAACCTCCAGGAGGATCTTTTCTGATGTGTAGGGATGCTTCATAAACTCATGTGTATGGGAGCATGGTCAGACCAGAGAGTGAGGCCTATGGAAGTGATGGGGGAGTAACTCAATAAGGATTGGGAGATGAAAATGTAGTCTGGCCTACTGTACGAGGAGTGTGCGGGGGAGTAATACGTGTAATCTTTCGTAGCGGGATGTAGTTTTCTCCACACATCCACTAGTGATAAGTCAGAGAGGAGTGATCGAATTTTGGTCAGGGAGGTCAGGGAGATTGAGGACTTACCAGTCGAGGAGTCTAGACGAGGTATCAAGGCGGCATTGAGGTCACCACCCAGGATCATGTTGATTGTGCCAAATCATTTCAGGCGAGAAGTCACCGAGGAGAGGAATTGCAGTTGATCCTGATTTGGAGAACATACATTAATTACAGTATAGATCATATTCATATATCACAGTTTAATAAACACATATCTCCCTTGTGGATCAATATAGGTGTCAAGAACATCTGGTGTGAATGAGGCGTGGAAAGCGATGGAGATCCCTTTGGATTTCGCAGAGGGGTTGGTGCCGTGGAACCAGGTGGGGTATTGTTTATGGAGGAGATGCGGAATCGTATCAAATCTAAAGTGAGTTTCTTGAAGGAGGAGGATTTGGGTACGGAGTTTATGGAAATGATACAATATTTGCCTTCTCTTCTCTGGAGTGTTGAGACCTCTGCAATTTAGAGAGGAGACTTTCAGGGAAGCTTGTATTGCCATGGGGGAATTAGCTTTGGGAGTAGGTGTGTATTGGTGTAGGTGAGGCTCGCTGCCTCAGGGGAAGGGGTAGGTGGGGATTGGGAGGGGGTAGAGCGGCATCTAGTGGTGAACAGGTAGAAGGTATACAGTGGGGACGGAAAGTATTCAAACCCCCTTAAATTTTTGCTCTCTTTGTTATATTGCAGCCATTTGCTAAAATCATTTAAGTTAATTTTTTTCCTCATTAATGTAAACACAGCACCCCATATTGACAGAAAAACACAGAATTGACATTTTTGCAGATTTATTAAAAAAGAAAAACTGAAATATCACATGCTAAGTATTCAGCCCCTTTGCTCAGTATTTAGTAGAAGCACCCTTTTGATCTAATACAGCCATGAGTCTTTTTGGGAAAGATGGAACAAGTTTTTCACACCTGGATTTGGGGATCCTCTGCCATTCCTCCTTGCAGATCCTCTGCAGTTCTGTCAGGTTGGATGGTAAACGTTGGTGGACAGCCATTTTTAGGTCTCTCCAGAGATGCTCAATTGGGTTTAAGTCAGGGCTTTGGCTGGGCCATTCAAGAACAGTCACTGAGTTGTTGTGAAGCCAATCCTTCGTTATTTTAGCTGTGTGCTTAGGGTCATTGTCTTGTTGGAAGGTAAACATTTGGCCCAGTCTGAGGTCCTGAGCACTCTGGAGAAGGTTTTCGTCCAGGATATCCCTGTACTTGGCGGCATTCATCTTTTCCTCGATTGCAACCAGTCGTCCTATCCCTGCATTTTTCTGTGGTTAAACAAACGTATAATCAAACATGCATTTTCAGTGATTATACAAACATATAATCAAACATATCACCTTTCATAGGTAATAAGGATGTTCATCCGAAAAAATGTGATGGTGATTAAAAAAAGAGTGAAAATAAACAACAAATTATAAGTGCAGTGTCTACACACATGAATCATCTAATTAGAATAATATATATCACCCTACATCACAGCAGTGTATAGTGGTATATAAAGGAATAAAGTCCATACATAAAAAACTCTAGCGATAACGCTGTGCAAACTGTGGCACTGATGAGATCCCGTAGTGATTGTTACATCTGGTGGGCAATCTTCCTGCATACAGATTTCATATATAAATAGTAAGGTGGATGCGCTTACCAGAAGGGATGGACACTCTCACCATACGGCGGGGTGTCATAAGGGCTTGTGGATCCAGATGATCCTATGGGTGTTCACTGGAAACTCGGTGAGGCAAGCCAATGGACAGTACCGGAAATTGCATACACAGCGACTTCAGAGACAAGGTAGACTGTAGGTCATCGGATGGATGGATTCACCTCTCCCAATACGCTGGTGGCTGAAAGGATGTAGTTCTCACCACGTCACAGTGTCATCCACATAGGGAAAAAAAAAGGGGATCTCCACATGGTGCATGAACCGATAAAAGCAGGTTTATTTGAAATCATCAGCGGTACAGCAGACGTTTCACAAGCATCAGATAAAAAATTTGAACAAGTGATCACAAGTTGAATAAAAATAGGATTGGAAATTAGCGTGGTAACAGAGTAACAGCAGTCAGCAACCTGACATGTTTCGGATGATTGTCCATCTACAGGGGCATATAGCTGGATATCTGAAACCACTCTGTACATATAGCCATAATAATACATCTAATAGTAATCAGCTGTGTGACTCTTGTCTCATGGCCATTACTCGGCCAATCAGAGACCGGCAACCATGTCTACCATAACACAGACCAGCTGTGTAAAGCACTCCCCAAGCTTCCTTTCAGCCAATCAAAGACCGGCATCAGGTACCTGTCATCCCACAGGACACATGACCACCGCGGGTCACGTGACACCTCCGACCAATCACCGCTTCTAGGGCCGGATCATGTGACTTTCCCAGAAGGGATTCTGGTTAATGAAGGCTACAGGGATATAATCATCTAGTGCACTCAATGATGACGTCATCGCACCGCCACGGCTGCACTCCAAACCTCTCTCTCAGTTCAACCAACCGAGAGAGAGGGGATAGGGCAGGAGGAGGACTAATTCCACCTGACTGTCTCCAATCTATGTCATTGCACAAGCCGGATCAGCGCTCCTCTCCTGGTTACTTCATGTGTCACCAGAAGCACCAATGGATTACTAATAGGCACAGGGGACAACAATGACAATAAAAATAATACTAAAATTGCTATAAAAAATAATGAAAATATTAAAAATTGTAAGGCTGAGCACCGCAACCATTTGAATGGCTCTCTTTTACAGAAACATAGATTATCTTAATTATGTAAATATGTCAACCTTACAGTACATTCAAATATCAAGATAGCCCGTTGTTTCCAGATCACCCCTCAACAGGAAACAACAAGTAATCCGTGGACATTTCATTATCACTATTTCTAAAATGTCCCAGGTCTGTGGTTATAAAAATGGAAAAGGAAAAAAGGAAAAATAAAAAAACCTCGATATTAGATCTTATATACCAACCCACAAACTTCCATATCTGTGAGACCCTATGGAGGACTTGTCGGACGGCCCCGGGGGTAAACACAACTCGGGATCGTAGGAACAAGAACTGTAAATACCACCGAAAACCTCTGTAAGGACTTTAAGACTTATTGATAAATGCATTCACATCCCATTCAACGTTTAACCCATAAGGGGAATAGCTCTTTAACTGGAAGATCCAGAAGGTTTCCAGCTTAGACACTCCTCTCATGCGTGGGCCACCCCTCCAGTGTGGAACAAACCTGTCTATAATCTGAAATTTAGTACCTCTGGGGTCCCTATCGTGGAACTGAAGGAAATGGCGAGGTACGCTGTGGTTGGTACGCCCCAGTTTGATGGCAGTAATGTGTTCATTAACCCTAGTACTGAATGTTCTAATTGTCCGTCCTACATATTGTTTATTACATGAACATGTAATAAGATACACTATGTAACGTGTGGCACATGTCACAAAGTGTTTCAGATGGTAAATAGTTGAAGTCACTGTGGATCGGAATGTCTCAGATTTTTTTCTCAAGAGATTGTGCGCGCATACGTTGCACCTCTTGCAGGGATGGTAACCCTTCGTTTCAGGAAAGAACGAAGGTTTCACAGGGGCCTCAATCACATTATGTGCAATACGGTTTCTTAGAGAGGGAGCTCCTCTAAACGTAACACTGGCTCTAGGGGGAAGGACCCGGCCCAAAATGGGATCGTTTGTCAGAACATCCCAATGACGGTTCAAGATACGTTTTATACATTTATGCTGGACCGAGAATTGTGTAAATAGCGACCATTTAAACTTGTCATCTGGAAGAAGTTTTGGTTTTTCCATGATGAGTGTCTCTCGATCAATAGACAATATTCTACTAATCTCCTGGTCAATCATAGATGGTTGGTAGCCCTTTTCAATAAAGCGTTCTTTTAAGAACTGAGCTTGTTTGGTAAAGTCAAGGGGATTAGTGCAGTTTCTGCGAATACGCAGTAGTTGACTGCGTGGGACCGAATCCAGCCATGGACCGTAATGGCAGCTATCTGTAGAGATATAGCTGTTTGTTTGATTATACGTTTGTTTAACCACAGAAAAACGCATGGTTAATGACACCTAGCGCTGCATTTATTTATTTATCACATTTTGTATACGGTTATCATACTGGTGATGCTGGCTGCTGTTTTACACTTTTAAGAGAAAATCTTTTTAGTAGCGCAACAATACTTTTCTCTCTGTCCTGTCCCTGCAGCTGAAAAACACCCCCACAGCATGATGCTGCCACCACCATGCTTCACTGTTGGGACCACATTGGACAGGTGATGAGCAGTGACTGGTTTTCTCCACACATACCGCTTAGAATTAAGGCCAAAGAGTTCTATCTTGGTCTCATCAGACCAGAGAATCTTATTTCTCACCATCTTGGAGTCCTTCAGGTGTTTTTTAGCAAACTCCATATGGGCTTTCATGTGTCTTGCACTGAGGAGAGGCTTCCGTCGAGCCACTCTGCCATAAAGCCACGACTGGTGGAGGGCTGCAGTGATGGTTGACTTTCTACGGACAGCCAGCTCTAGGAAGGGTTCTGGTTGTCCCAAACGTCTTCCATTTAAGAATTATGGAGGCTACTGTGCTCTTAGGAACCTTAAGTGCAGCAGAAATTTTTTGTAACCTTGGCCAGATCTGTGCCTTGCCACAATTCTATCTTTGAGCTCTTCAGGCAGTTCCTTTGACCTCATGATTCTCATTTGCTCTGACATGCACTGTGAGCTGTAAGGTCTTATATAGACAGGTGTGTGGCTTTCCCAATCAAGTCCAATCAGTATAATCAAACACAGCTGGACTCAAATGAAGGTGTAGAACCATCTCAAGGATGATCAGAAGAAATGGACAGCACCTGAGTTAAATATATGAGTGTCACAGCAAAGGGTCTGAATACTTAGGACCATGTGATATGGTTCTTTTTTAATAAATCTGCAAAAATGTCAACAATTCTGTGTTTTTCTGTCAATATGGGGTGCTGTGTGTACATTAATGAGGAAAAAAAATGAACTTGATTTTAGCAAATGGCTGCAATATAACAAAGAGTGAAAAATTTAAGGGGGTCTGAATACTTTTCGTCCCCACTGTATATGAGAGGTAGTAAAGAGAGAGGGAAAGAGAGAAAAGTAGGAAACCAAGGCCACTAATAGCGTTGTAATCAAACTAAGACCGCTATGGGTGCTGAAAACCCTAAATGGGGAGTCACAGTCAGTGCATAGAGGGGCCCGCACACACCGGGCAATAACATTAAATTTCTTTTATAAACATAACAGCTCAGGGCCCTGTATTACTGTGTTCATTTTGTATTTCAGTAAGTGAGTATCTGGGAGGACAAGCCCTAGGAGGATACAGTGTAAACCTGATAGCATACAGGGTCATTTTACTGGCTCTAGATATGACAGTGCATTATAATGAGGTGGGGGTTGGAAATTTTATTTAATGTATGTTGTCAGATGCCCCACAGTGTCAGTTTTGCTGTAATACACTCATGGGAGGGTATTCGCACATATAGACGCTGGTGGAAGACCATTGGATGCGGAAACCTTCCTGTGGACACGGCGGATCTGTTTGCTCTTTTCAGGATGTTTGTTTATGCCTCACCAGGGAACTGGCCACTCTATGGCGATCGCATTTAAACTCCTAAGTAAGCAGGTCTGTGTCCATGGGAACTATAGTATAACCATACAAAATTATGGCCCACTGGGCCATAATGTAGTATGGCTTGCATCATTGGTAGGAATGTGCACACGGTTGTGTTCAAAACCATGTGCTTGCCGCATGGTTTTGCACACCACCGTCTGCACACGTCACTACTGTATTTTTATTTGAATACATGCATGTGTGTCATTGGTTCTTTTGAATGAATACAAGTGTCTGGCTGATTCTGAAGTCAGCAGCCTCTTTTGTTATCGATGTGTTTAGTATAAATAAAAGCATCTTGGCTACCTGGGCAGGATATACTGAGCTCGAGGTGATACCAGCATCTGTTTGTATTACTTGGAGAGAAAGAAAGCTTTCCCAGCATTATATAAGAGAGCTTTTTGTGCTTTTAAGCGCAAAGAAATGATATGCTTATAGGGAGAAGCCTAAATTTTTCCTGACGGGGGGGAGTGGAATAACAATATCTATTTCTAACATTTACGAGGAGTTAACATTTCTAAGGAGAAAGTCAAAACCTGTATGAGGGAGATAAAGAGTAGGTTAATAATGTAATGTCCCAACAAAACTGAAATCAGGGACGGCTTCACGGGTCTGATGCCTGTGAAGAGAAAATTAGTTAGTCAGAGTACAGGCAGTGGAAGTTCATCCGGCTGTCGACTCGGAGGCTTCCGATCTGGAACGTTTGTTATTCTTGGATTTCTTTTGCCAGCCTGTGGCGACAGGGAGTCCAGGAGTGGCTGCATGAAGTGGCCAATCAGGTATAGGGATTTGAGTTAGTTCAAAGGTCCCGAGGAAATTTGGGAGATCTCCCAGTGTGCAGAATGTCGCCGACTTCCCATTGTGAGATGCAAAAGGATTAAATGGGAAACCCCAGCGATATTTAATTTGTTTTGCTTGCAGGGCTCCTGTGAGTGGTTTCAGAGCATGACGCATATTCAGGGTCAGCTTGGAAAGGTCTGGAAGTAAGGAAACCTGGGTGCCATTAAAATATATTGCCTCTTGCGTGTGTGCTGCTTGCATTATGTCAGCTTTAATCGCATAGAAGTGTACTCTGCATATGACTTCTCTGGGGTGTTCCAGGTTTGGATTTTTAGGGCTCAGGGCTCTGTGTACACGATCGAGTTCCAGAGGGGCATCTTTGGCTTTTTGGAGCAGTTCATTAAACATAGTGATGACTGCAGGGGCCAGGTCTTTGGGCTCCACAGACTCTGGGAGTCCGCAGATGCGTATATTATTGCGTCTGGCCCTATTTTTTCCTGGTCATCTTGGTGGTACATTTTTTGTTGAATCTGCAGGGTGTGCTCATGTAGAATGGCTTCATGTGATTGTAATGTTGGGACAGTCTCCTCTACACTGTGTTCCACATCTTCCAGCCTGTTTGTGACATCTCTGCGCAGCTCTGACATCTCTTGCTTATATGAGTGTTCAAGTTTCTGCACACAGGCTTCAAAATCATGTCTGGTTGGCAAGGCCTTAATATAAGCCTCCATGTCTCCATGATGTATTAAGGGGCGTACCGGAAAGAAACACTGAGTTTGTTTATGTCTCTAGTGGTCATAACCAAGAAGGCTCCTAAGTTGATGTTGGAACTGAGTGGGGGGGACTTGTCAGATTTCTTTTTAAGGGTAGGTTTGACTGCTGATTTTTTCTCCTTTACTTCGAGGAGAGTTTCTAGGTCAATCCTATAAATCAGGTCATCTTGTTCATCAGCCAATTAAATTAAATTACCAAGGTCCATTTCATTATGAGTCTTCTCCTGTTGGATAGGTGAAGTGTCTTTATTATACATACTCTTCAGCAGAAGTTTTCTTGCGAAGAGTTGCAAATCTTTAGAATTTTGAATTTGTCTGTGTCTGATTCTGGACAAAAGGAAAGACCCTTTGACAGAACAGACATTTCATCATGTGATAAAACATAGTTAGAGGCAATCTGGAGGACTGTGGAGGAAAGACAAGCAGACTAAGGACATGGATTACTGGAACATGTCCTGTGGTCTGATGAGACCGAGATAAACGTATTTGGTTCAGATGGTGTCAAGCGTGTGTGGCGGCAACCAGGTGAGGAGTACAAAGACAAGTGTGTCTTGCCTACAGTCAAGCATGGAGGTGGGAGTGTGATGATCTGATGCTGCATGAGTGCTGCCGGCACTGGGGAGCTACAGTTCATTGAGGGAACTATGAATGCCAACATGTACTGTGGCATACTGAAGCAGAGCATGATCCCCTCCCTTGGAAGACTGGGCCGCAGGGCAGTATTCCAACATGATAATGACCCAAAACACACCTCCAAGATGACCACTGCCTTGCTAAAGAAGCTGAGGGTAAAGGTGCTAGACTGGCCAAGCATGCCTCCAGACATAAACCCTATTGAGCATCTTTGGGGCATACTCACACGTAAGGTGGATGAGCGCAAGGTCTCTAACATCCACCAGCTCCGTGATTTCGTCACAAAGGAGTGGAAGAGGGCTCCAGTGGCAACCTGTGAAGCTTTGATGAACTCCATGCCCAAGAGGGTTAAGGCAGTGCTGAAAAATAATGGTGGCTGCACAAAATATTGACACTTTGGGCCCAATTTGGATATTTTCACTTAGGGATGTACTCACTTCTGTTGCCAGCGGTTTAGACGTTAATGGCTGTGTGTTGAGGAATATTGAGGGGACAGCAAATTTACATGTTATACAAGCTGTACACTTACTATTTTACATTGTAGCAAAGTGTCATGTCTTCTGTGTTATCACATGAAAATATAGAATGAAATATTTACAAAAATGTAGGGGGTGTACTCACTTTTGTGAGATACTGTACATGCTGGTCACTGTGTTTTACTACACAACAATGAGCTTCAAATTCCTGCTTGCAAAGGGCCATTGCTAATCTGACTGTGCCTGTCAGATTTATTCACAGGGATCCAGTTGGAGTCTGCAAGCAAGTGAAGTGCAGGAGGAGTGTCAAGGAGACTATATATAGACTGTATATAGACTGTGTATAGGAAGATGTCCCTGAAGTTGGGGCGTTAAAACAGGGGAACGGAGTTGTCTGCCCTGCCAAACTGTGTCTGTGTTGCATAGGTCAAGTGCCATTGGTCATGGCAACCGACAGGAGTTGTTGCCGCTCCAGTTGTGCACTGCATACCCAGTTACCACAACCACAGCCAGGACGGACAATAGAGCTGGAGAAAGTGACTGTATGCTGCAATGTCCTGCTGAGAACAGTAAAGAGCGCACCAAAATGTTTGCTGTTGCCCATGGACCCTGACGCTGTGAGTGGCCTGAGCGACCTAAGTCGCGATGACATTACTCCTGCGCATGCGTGGGGGAGCCGTCAGTCACAACACCTGGCTCTGAAGAAACGGCACGGGTGGCCATTCCCTCAGAGTGTATGCGCTGATGGGGTCATCGGGGGGGTGTACAGTAAATATCTCCTAAACGGTTGAAGTTTAGGAAATATTTACAGTACCTATAGGTAAGCCTTATTATAGGCTTACCTATAGGTACAAACAAACCAGGGGAGTTTACTTCCTCTTTAACCCTCAATAAACCACAAAAAAACAAAGTCACGGACTGTTCTCTGTTTTTAGAGTGCCTGTGAAGATTTGTCGTGCCTGGCTATGCTGGGTGGGGGATACCAGTTTATCTGCAGCTCCTTGGGGGTGCGCTACACAGTTATGCCAAAATACAGTGTTCAAAGACAACTTAGATTTGCAATGGATTGGATATATGACTGGATGACAGGCGATAGTGGAGTTCTCCATGTCATACAGGAGAATGATGGGATTTACATGTGTAGCGGTACCCCCGTAGGGGCTGCTAAGTGATGTGGCCCACCTGTCACCCTGCCCGGCCGGGCATTCAATTCCCAGACACTCCAAGACAATGAACAGTCCACTGGCTTTCTTTTTTGTATTTTTTATTAGGGTAATTCAACTTGGATGGGGATGGGAATTATGGGCAAAAATAATAGTGAAGCTGCTAGGGACAACTATGTACATTCATTGTACACTTCTTCAGACTCCTCCAGCGCAACTCTTCACTTTCTGTCTAATGGTTCCCAGATCAGCTAGCACATGGTGGTTAGGCCTGAGCTCTGCCAGGCCTAAGTAATTTGACCTTTGCAGATGGGGACCGCGGGACCCTATAGTGTAGCAGAAAACATGGAGCGTCTTTCATTGTTAGCTGTCCTTCTGGTAGACTACTGCTCCCAGTCAGTCCTCTTCAGGCCCTGCCAGCCCTCCTGGCTGCAGCTGCCCGACTTCACTGTCCATGACATTGCAATCCTCACTACTGGCTCCACACCCAGCTCTGACTGTTTCCTCTCAGTCCTCTCTGGCATGCCTCTCCAGTCCTCCCAAATGCACATGTCACTCACCAGCCCTCCTGGCTGCAATCGGTGGTTCCCTCCTGAAGACTTGCCCTGCAGGACTAGCTCCTGCTGTCCTCTCTGACTCATCCTGTGCCTCCTGTTTGGATCCTTCATGAATTCTTGAAGGGCTCTGTCCCCTTGCACCCGAGTCCCAGGCCTAAGGTCACCCCTAGTTATGACTAAGGCCTTATAGGCTGAAACGCGTCAACTGACTTAATCTGCATTTGTTCACTGTGGCTATTCAATAAAATGAAGAAATTTTAAGAGCAACAACCGGAGTGCGGATCATTTTTTCTACATTACTCTACTCAGCCAGCGACTGTGGATCGAGCACCTGGGAGCTCTGCTATCTATGTGGTGTATGGATAGTAGCACTGACTTTTCTGTTTATACCAAGGTCACCCCCCAGACTGGGGAGCTCCCACAAAGGCCCTGACAGCCTAGTACTCCTTCCTCAGTTCTTCCACCCAACAACCCCCCATCCCAGCTGGGCTGACCCTGGGTATTTTAAGGAGGCCTGCCCCCTGCCAATCCTAGTTGGGGATTGGTCAGGGCTCCCTGAAACACCCCAGACAGCTCCAGCCCTCTTCCCCTCCTCTTCTTCTAGAATCCTCCAGAAGAAAGAGGGAGATGACAGTGGAGTGATGCTGTCTGTGAGTCACAGCTGCTGTTCTCAGCCACTCCCAGCCCACACAGATCAAAACAAACAGGCCTAGCTTCCATCTAGGCCTGCCTAAATTTGCCTGTACTACAAAAATCCTAACTTCCAGCACCTACCTAAGTAGAGGGTGCTACGCACGTGCCAAGAAAAGGGAGGTGTGTACATAGGTACATTTGGATTGAATCTATCTCTACTGCTAATGCTAGAGACAATACTGTGCTTTGTTCCTCTGAAGGGGAGGGGCTATGCGAGGGTTGATTTTACGTGGTCTCTCCTGTGTACTTCCTGTGTACCTTTTAGCATCTCCCTGGGAGTATATATTACTCATACTGCACTTTATTATTTATTGTGTTATACTCTTAATTTTCTTGCTTCTATTTTTGAAATTTGATATGTGCCTAATCACTATGATAGTGCCTAACATCCACCCCTTTTGTCATGTGGATACTGTTATTCTCGTTGATCGAGTGGTACCAATGTTGTGACTACAGTTGGGATTGTTGTGTTTTTGTTTTGTTTTTTCTTTTTATGCTGTATGTTTTTCGAGCCGAGGAATGCCCAAATGCTCTGTGCCAAATGCTCTGCGCCATTGATTACATGACCCAGAACTGATTTGTGATATGTTTTAGTTTGTATCTGAGACATGAAGGAGGAAAAATGAGGGGTCCTTAGGAAAGACGTAGTCCATGAATCCTCCGCACGTCTTTGGGTAGGAACAAAATATGTTTAGGATGTCTCCTCTGTCCTCCCAGCACCTCCAGCAACGATCCAAGATAGAGCCAAAAAAAGTATAAAGGAAGGAGGGGTTAAGGTACCACCTTGATAGAAGTCTGTAGTTAGATTCTTGAACCCTAGTGGAAATGGAGGATTTAAGAGAAAATCTAATGATACATCTGCATTGTTCTGAGTCAAAGGATTTATTGAGCGCAAAGTCATATTTTTGAATGTAGGAGCACGGTTATTTATCTTTCGCTGGTGAGGGGAAAAATCATAGAAGATTTAGGTTATATATCAGGCTGGGTTCACATATGAGCACACAGCGGCTCACAGCAGGAGTCCGGTGCATCCTCGTTCACCGTTTCAGGTCCGATTTCAGCCCAAATCTTTCCTAGATTCCGACCTGAAACGGACCAAAAGATGCACAGGTCACATGTGCAAATCGCACTGGAGCCTCTGCGGAGATATGTGAACTGGCTCCATAGAGAGCTCGTCACAATCTCTTGCTGTGCAAATTAGATGCGGGGAAATCCGAATCCAATTTGCACTAGTGTGAACCCAGCCTCAAGCTTTGCATGTGAAGATATTTATTTGGAGTACCTTACCAAACATTTATAAACTGATTCATATGATTTATTTACATAGAACTGTGTATGTTTTGTGTTATATTTTTATAAGCGCTTGAACAGACTAGTATTTGCTGTTTATACACCCACCATTACATTCACATATTTAGCATCCAAACACATTTAGTTGTCTTTACTATGTTCTTTACCTTTGTTATCAGCAGTACAACACCATCACGGGTATTATTATTATTTTTTTTGTGGGAATACAAATTGGCGGTATCAGCAGCTGGCTAATATTATTATAGTTTCGTGCTTTTATTGATTTCCAATTTTTTATTGCATCACCGGTAGCCCAGGAGTTTACACTTTGTGTTTTATTAACACAGTGATTGTTTCTTCTAGTCAACAATTCTCCGTGAAGAAGCCACGAAAGACAAAACATGTTGGAGTTTCTACCTGAAGCTTAAAGTAGAACTATAGGCAAAACTTTTTATTTTTTCTTATTTGGATAGAGTATAAGGGAGGTTTATAACCCCTGTCAGATTCTTTTTCTCCATCTGTGTTCCATTATGGAGATTTCCCTTCACTTCCTGTCCCATAGCCAAACAGGAAGTGAGAGGAAATCCCTGCAAACTAAGGGAATTTCTTGGGGACCCCCAGGTGATCAGATCTAGTGTCCCCATTGGAAGATTACCCCTCTATTGTTTTTCTGGGGACAACCCAAAATTTGCGATTTTCTTTTACTTTCACTTTCAATGATAATGGTAAACAGGACTTTGGTAAACAGGTAAATGGTAAACAGGTAAACAGAGAGGATTAATCTCCTTAACGAGGGCATAGACAGCAATAAACATTGACAAGCATTTTAATCTCTCTCCCCTCTATCTAAAACTAAAATAAAAGATTTGCCTTTATTTACACTTTAATGTGATCACAAGCATTATCTGTATATATAATGTTTTTAACACTGGGGTTGATTTACTAAAGGCAAATCCACTTTGCACTACAAGTGCACTGGAATCATCCAATCATCTGCAAGCAAAAATGCTGTTTTTTATTTTCCTTGCATGTCCCTCTCAGATCTACAACGACTGCACTTCAAAGTGCACTTGCAGTGCAAAGTGGATTTACCTTTAGATAATAACCCCCACTGTGTCTGAATTTTTATTAATTGAATACATTTGGAATTTATTTTAACTGTATGCTACTGTTACCCTTAAAGCCCCTTTTTTCTACTTTATGTTGGTTTTTCTCAAATGGGATAAAATAAGCCCCAAATTCATTGGTGTCAGTGAGACATAATAAGCCATAAATCATCGATGTCAGAGAGATAAAATAAGCCCCAAATCATTAGTGTCAGTGGGAGAAAAATAAGCCCCAAATCATTAGTGTCAGTGAGATAAAAGCAGCCCCAACTCATTGGTGTCAGTGAGATAGAATAAGCCCTAAAAAAACAATATGTGTAAATAATATTGGAGCAGTGCTAAATCAAACAACACAATTATTTATCCAACATTAGTGACATATACAAAACATGACATGAAATATAATTATATTGAAATTAAAGTCCTGTGCAAAAACATATATATATATAATAAACCCCAATAATAGTCCTTCTTTAGATGAAATAGTGAGTACTTGACAGAAAGATCCCAGTGTCAGCAATCATATGGTTGTTTCTGTAAACCTCGTGCCACTGAATTAAATTGTTAGTGAATATACAAATAAAAAATATGTAAAATATAAAGTAAAAAGCTGCTATCCCCCAAACTAGATAAGGATTCTAGTGCAAGTGAGAAAATGTGTGGTGGGGAGCGCTGGGTCCGTGTTGCCAGTGAGCAAAAATTACATATACGGTGTTACAATGTAACCGAATATTTGAATAAACAACTATGTGCCATACAAGAATCCTAAGTGAATATATAAATTCCAAAAATATGTTATTCACAATCATGCAATCCCTGCATTTATGAGAAAAATAAAATTGTGATGTCCTTGTGAAAAACCATATGAAAAAAAAATTTTTTTGACTACAAAAAAACATAAAAATACATGAAACAGTCCACGTGCAATAAAAAGTTCTTATGCAAATCAATATATGTGAATCCTCCACGATAAAAATTAGATTTCACAGATCAATATACATGAGATGTCTTGCTGTGTAGATAGATAGACCACCTTCACCAGCTGTATTATACACCCAATGTGCTCTGTAAATGGATATCCGCTTACCAGATGATGTTGACCTTTTTAATTAAAAAGAGGTCAATATAAGCCTTTAGCAAGATATGGCTTGCTGCCATGATATGGATAAGCCTTGTAGATATATTTTCCTCTCCCCCAGTAGAACGTCAGGAAGTATAAAAAGGGGACAAGAAGGACTAAAATAGTGTAACCCCGTTTATTAGAAAAATATTAAAAACAAAAAGCCTATTGGCTGCTTACATAAAAAGTGCCCTCGCCCGGCACTGAGGCTGTGTTGCTCGTAATAGATTTCTCATTCCGCTTTGCGCGTGGCGGCTGGCGTGCGCTTCACCATCAGCCGCCGACAACCACAGTAACCGGATGTGTAACCAGGCACGCCTCGACGTACGTTTCGATATCCGTCTTTAGGAGGCGTCTTAATGACAGATTTAGGAGCATGGCCTAGCAGAGTTTTCACAAGAATGTGAAGAAACAGCTCTTGAGTCTGGCGCCTTAAACCACTCAGCCATCCTGACAAGACGCCTCCCGAAGACAGATATCGAAACGTACTTCAAGGCGTGCCTGGTTACGCATTCTCTGATCCAACATCCGGGTACTGTGGTTGACGGCGGCGGATGGTGAAGCGCACGCCAGCCGCCACGCGATGAGCGGAATGATAGATCTATTACGAGCAACACAGCCTCAGTGCCGGGCGGGGGCACTCTTTATGTAAGCAGCCAACCGTGTAATTTTTGCTCACTGGCAACACGGACCCAGCGCCCCCCACCAATCATATGGTTGTGTTGAATCACGCAGAAAGAACAAACTCCACCACCATGTGCAATGGCCGCTTACCTCAACTCCAAAGGTAATTCACATCTATCTACTGGAGCAATCTCCATAAGATGTGTTCCGTCATAGATCATTGCGGATGTAACAAGGAAATCAACTCCTTATAGTATAGTATTAAGCAGCACGTTTTATTAATCACTTCCTGCCCGGCCTATGGCAGATTGAAGGGCGGGCTGTAGGTTCAGTTATCCTGACTGGGTGTCATATGACGTCCAGCAGGATAACAGCTGCCGCGCGCTGGTGGGGACGCGCATCGCGACGATCGGTGTGTCAGTCTGACACACTGCTCCGCTCTTTACGCTCCAATCACAGCTGATCAAGATGTCAATCGGAATAACCTTTGATCGGCTTTTCCTCACTCACGTCTGACAGACGCGAGTAGAGGAGAGCCGATCGGTGGCTCTCCTGACAGGGGGGGTCTGCGCTGATTGTTTATCAGGACAGCCCTCCCTTGGATGCCTACACTAGACCACCAGGGAAGCTGCCAGGACCACCAAAATAGGGGGGCAACATGTGGATGGCCAGGTATGTACCCCATGGCCATCCACATGTGCAAATTAAGCCCAGTCTGTGCCAATCAGTGCCCACAAATGGGCACTAACTGGCACCATTATATATCAGTGATGCCCATCAGTGCCACCAATCAGTGTCATCAGTGCCATCCATCAGTGCCCATCCGTGCCCACCTATCAGTGCCACCCATAAGTACCCATCAGTACCACCCATGAGTGACCAACAGTGCCGCCTATGAGTGCCCAACAGTGCCGCCTATGAGTGCCCATCAGTGCCGCCTATGAGTGCCCATTAGTGCCACCTATGAGTGCCCATCAGTGCCGCCTATCAGTGCCCATCATCAGTGCCACCTCATTGGTGCCACCTCATCTGTGCCCATCAGTGCCACCTTATCAGTTCCCGTCAGAGCAGCCATATCAGTGCCTGTCATTGAAGAAGAAAACGTACTTATTTACAAAAAAAGAAACAAAGAAAAACTTGGGGTTTTTTTCAATATTTTTGGCCTTTTATAATTTTTATAAAAATAATAAACTACAGAGGTGATCAAATACCACCAAAAGAAAGCTCTATTTGTGGGAAGAAAATGATAAAAAATGTGTTTTGGTACAGTGTTGTATGACCGCGCAATTGTTATTCAAATTGCGACAGCGCTGAAAGCTGAAAATTGGCCAGGGCAGGAAGGTGTCTAAGTGCCTGGTATTGAAGTGGTTAAAACAATAAGGCAGACTTACTTTTAAAATCGTGATAATGCGAATGGTAAACGACCAAGGAGGCACACATCAGCAAGATACTGGAAATAGAAGACTTCCGGTTTCAGGAAGTGGTGTCACCCGGCTTCTCCCAACGTGTTGCATCACTGTCACGTGACTTTATAAATCATTGGTATCAGTGGTATAAAATAAGCCCCAAATCAATGGTATCACTGAGATAAAATAAGTCCCAAATCATTGGTTTTAGAGGGAGTAAAGTAAGTCCCAAATCATTGGTGTCAGTGGGATAAAATAAGCCCTGAATCATTAGTGTAATTGAATGCAGAAATACGCCTGCAATATACGCTGTACGTCTCATGCATCTGTATAATCCAATATTGTTCAACAAAAGCTATGTCGAAGAAGCCATAAAGTACTATATAGAATAATATATTACAGTACAGTGTATTAGTATATAGTATAATACAGTACAGTGTGTATATACATACATACATACATACGAGGGTCTGTTGGTGGAAATGGTGAGGGAGGAGTCATAATTGGTTGTGTCTGAGAGTGTCATGTGACTAGTCTGTCTGGCAAGCGCACTGACCTTCCAGTTTAGTAAGACCCCTTGCACACTGTGGCAGCGCGCTTGCGGGACATTTTGAAAAGTCCTGCAAGCAGCATCTATGGGGCGGGTTGGGAGCGCTGTATTTAGCGCTCCCAAAATGCCCTACCCATTGGAATGAATAGGCAGCGCTGTGAAAGGGCTTGAAAAGCGATTTGAGAGCGCAGCAAAACTGGAGTTTTTAAACCCTTTTTTGGGGTTAAAAGCGGCCCGCTAACGGCCAAAAAGCAAATCAAAGCCGCAGCTAAAAGGAGCGCGGCTTTAGCGCTAACGGCACGGGCTCTCAGTATGAAAGACGTCTAAAAGTGATATATTTTGTTTTTGAAATCCTTAATAAAAAGAGTTAAAAAAGTGTAGAAACTTTTTAAATAACGTGTGTGTGTGTGTGTGTGTGTGTGTGTGTGTGTACGTACATAAATACATTCATACATACCCAACCGAGGTTCTAACCCCCTCTCGCCTACTGTATATACAAAAAAAAAAATGTTGGCTTTAGACCTGCTATTCTCCCTAATTTAAATGATAAAGTGCCATCTTGTGGCCAATATGAATAAGACATATCCCTATTTTTACAAATGTGGGTTTACCGTGTAGTGTAGTGAGATGGCTGGCCCTTGTGTGTTCAGTCATGAGGTGTACTAAGATGTCTGGCCCTCCTTAGGTATGTTCTGTCGTGAGGTGTACAAAGATGGCAGAGTTGATGCACGGTGTTCTGTCGAGAGATGCCCTCCATCGAAGTGCCCGGGTTGGAGGGCGCATGTGCAATGCATGCGCTGTAGGTAACATCACAACAGCTGATTTTACCATCAGCTGTTGTGACGGCGAGATGGCGCAGGCACACAATAGCCGACAGAATTTTTTTTTTTCCAGATTGTGCCCCGCGCTCCCCCGCACTCCTGTGGCGAGTTCATTTCCATGATGGGCGGATTGCCGGATGCCCGGATTATGGGCACTTGGGGGCGGAATTATATGTCCAGTGCTGCAAAACAAAACTTTGTGATGGGCGGATTTTTACATTTCTTGTGAGCGGATTTATGGGCACTTTGGGGCGGAATTAGATGGCCAGTGCTGCAAAATAAAAAAACTTTGTGATGGGCGGATTTCTTTTTTTTTCACAATAGATGATGGGTGGATTTCTACATTTCCTGTGGGCGCCATTTGTGCCCATCATATGCAGCCACTTGTGCCCATCATATGCAGCCACTTGTGCCAATCAAATGCAGCCACTTGCGCCAATCAAATGCAGCCACTTGTGCCCATCAAATGCAGCCATTTGTGCCCATCAAATGCAGCTACTTGAGCCCATTAAATGCAGCCACTTGTGCCCATCAAATGCAGCCATTTATGCCCATCAAATGCAGCCACTTGTGCCCATCATATGCAGCCACTGTGCCCATCATATGCAGCCGCTGCATATGATGGGAACAGTGGCTGCATATGACGGGCACAAGTGGCTGCATATGACAGTGCTGCAATATTTGGATTTGCAGTTGTGGCAGAAATTATACCTCCCGGTCACTTTCAGCACACACACACTACCATGTGAATGGGGCCACATTGCAACCTCCTCGCAACTACATGCAATGCACACAGTTGTAGTGAAGCTTGGGGGGTTTAAAATAGGTGGTAAGGAGGCAACATATTGCCTACATATACCTACTGTGGGCAGAAGAAAGAGGATGCTTACTGAAAACACAACTCAGCCTCAGCGCAGTGCCACTGGGGAGTGAGGGCAGACTGCCTTCTCCTTGTCATGTGTAGGGATGAGCCGAACACCCCCCCCCCCCCGGTTCGGTTCGCACCAGAACCTGCGAATGGACCAAAAAGTTGCACGAACGTTAGAACCCTATTTACGTCTATGGGACTCGAACGTTCGAAATAAAAAAATGCTCATTTTAAAGGCTAATTTGCATGGTATTGTCCTAAAAAGGGTTTGGGGACCCAGGTCCTGCCCCAGGGGACATGTATCAATGCAAAAAAACTTTTAAAAACTGACGTTTTTTCGGGAGCAGTGATTTTAATGATGCTTAAAGTTAAAAAAAAACGTGAAATATTCTTTTAAATATCGTACCTGGGGGTGTCTATAGTATGCCTGTAAAGTGGCACGTATTTCCCTTGCTTAGAACAGTCACTGCACAAAATCTCATTTTTAAAGGAAAAAAAGTCATTTAAAACTGCTTGCGGCTTTAATGTAATGTCGGGTCCTGGCAATATGGATGAAAATCAGTGAGACAAACAGCATGTCCATTACCAGGCCCTTTGGGTCTTGTATGGATATTAAGGGGAACCCCGCACCTAAATTAAAAAAAGGAAAGGCGTGGGGCCACCAGGCCCTATATACTCTGAACAGCAGTATACAGGCGGTGCAAACAAGACAGGGACTGTAGGTTTGTTGTTAAGTAGAATCTGTTTGTAATTTTGAACTGGTACATTTTTAACGAGTTTAGCTCCAGCCAAAAAATCTATTTTAAGCTTTTTGGAAAACATAGGGAAGGGTTATCACCCCTGTGACATTTGTTTTGCCGTCTGTGCTCCTCTTCAGAAGATTTCACCTAATTTTTTGTCCCAATGACAAATGTTTTTTGAAAATGTGTTTTTTTTGTGAAACACTACACACACTACACTAACTTGTAGCTTTAGCTGAACACTGTGCAGAGGTCTCACTACACTAACTTGTAGTTTTAGCTGAACACTGTGAGCAGGACACACTACACTAACTTGTAGCTTTAGCTGAACACTGTGCTGAGGTCTCACTACACTAACTTGTAGTTTTAGCTGAACACTGTGCAGAGGTCGCACTACACTAACTTGTAGTTTTAGTTGAACACTGTGAGCAGGATGCACTACACTAACTTGTAGCTTTAGCTGAACACTGTGCAGAGGTCGCACTACACTAACTTGTAGTTTTAGCTGAACACTGTGCAGAGGTCGCACTACACTAACTTGTAGTTTTAGCTGAACACTGTGAGCAGGACGCACTGCACTAACTTGTAGCTTTAGCTGAACACTGTGCAGAGGTCTCACTACACTAACTTGTAGTTTTAGCTGAACACTGTGAGCAGGATACACTACACTAACTTGTAGCTTTAGCTGAACACTGTGCTCAGGTCTCACTACACTAACTTGTAGTTTTAGCTGAACACTGTGCAGAGGTCGCACTACACTAACTTGTAATTTTAGCTGGACACTGAGCAGGACACACTACACTAACTTGTAGCTTTAGCTGAACACTGTGCAGAGGTCTCACTACACTAACTTGTAGTTTTAGCTGAACACTGTGAGCAGGATGCACTACACTAACTTGTAGCTTTAGCTGAACACTGTGTTGAGGTCTCACTACACTAACTTGTAGTTTTAGCTGAACACTGTGCAGAGGTTGCACTACACTAACTTGTAGTTTTAGCTGAACACTGTGAGCAGGACGCACTACACTAACTTGTAGTTTTAGCTGAACACTGTGAGCAGGACCCACTACACTAACTTGTAGCTTTAGCTGAACACTGCAGAGTTCTCACTACACTAACTTGTAGTTTTAGCTGAACACTGTGAGCAGGACGCACTACACTAACTTCTAGCTTTAGCTGAACACTGTGGGGAGGACGCACTACCCTAACTTGTACCTTTAGCTGAACACTGTGCACTACACTAACTTGTAGTTTTAGCTGAACACTGTGAGCAGGACGCACTACACTAACTTGTAGCTTTAACTGAACACTGTGCAGAGGTCTCACTACACTAACGTGTAGTTTTAGCTGAACACTGTGAGCAGGACGCACTACACTAACTTGTAGCTTTAGCTGAACACTGTGCAGAGGTCTCACTACACTAACTTGTAGTTTTAGCTGAACACTGTGAGCAGGACACACTACATTAACTTGTAGCTTTAGCTGAACACTGTGCAGAGGTCGCACTACACTAACTTGTAGTTTTAGCTGAACACTGTGACCAGGACGCACTGCACTAACTTGTAGCTTTAGCTGAACACTGTGCAGAGGTCTCACTACACTAACTTGTAGTTTTAGCTGAACACTGTGAGCAGGATACACTACACTAACTTGTAGCTTTAGCTGAACACTGTGCTCAGGTCTCACTACACTAACTTGTAGTTTTAGCTGAACACTGTGCAGAGGTCGCACTACACTAACTTGTAGTTTTAGCTGAACACTGAGCAGGACACACTACACTAACTTGTAGCTTTAGCTGAACACTGTGCAGAGGTCTCACTACACTAACTTGTAGTTTTAGCTGAACACTGTGAGCAGGATGCACTACACTAACTTGTAGCTTTAGCTGAACATTGTGTTGAGGTCTCACTACACTAACTTGTAGTTTTAGCTGAACACTGTGCAGAGGTTGCACTACACTAACTTGTAGTTTTAGCTGAACACTGTGAGCAGGACGCACTACACTAACTTGTGGTTTTAGCTGAACACTGTGAGCAGGACCCACTACACTAACTTGTAGCTTTAGCTGAACGCTGCAGAGTTCTCACTACACTAACTTGTAGTTTTAGCTGAACACTGTGAGCAGGACGCACTACACTAACTTCTAGCTTTAGCTGAACACTGTGGGGAGGACGCACTACCCTAACTTGTACCTTTAGCTGAACACTGTGCACTACACTAACTTGTAGTTTTAGCTGAACACTGTGAGCAGGACGCACTACACTAACTTGTAGCTTTAACTGAACACTGTGCAGAGGTCTCACTACACTAACTTGTAGTTTTAGCTGAACACTGTGAGCAGGACGCACTACACTAACTTGTAGCTTTAGCTGAACACTGTGCAGAGGTCTCACTACACTAACTTGTAGTTTTAGCTGAACACTGTGAGCAGGACACACTACATTAACTTGTAGCTTTAGCTGAACACTGTGCTGAGGTCTCACTACACTAACTTGTAGTTTTAGCTGAACACTGTGCAGAGGTCACACTACACTAACTTGTAGTTTTAGCTGAACACTGTGAGCAGGACGCACTACACTAACTTGTAGTTTTAGCTGAACACTGTGAGCAGGACCCACTACACTAACTTGTAGCTTTAGCTGAACACTGCAGAGTTCTCACTACACTAACTTGTAGTTTTAGCTGAACACTGTGAGCAGGACGCACTACACTAACTTCTAGCTTTAGCTGAACACTGTGGGGAGGACGCACTACCCTAACTTGTACCTTTAGCTGAACACTGTGCACTACACTAACTTGTAGTTTTAGCTGAACACTGTGAGCAGGACGCACTACACTAACTTGTAGCTTTAACTGAACACTGTGCAGAGGTCTCACTACACTAACGTGTAGTTTTAGCTGAACACTGTGAGCAGGACGCACTACACTAACTTGTAGCTTTAGCTGAACACTGTGCAGAGGTCTCACTACACTAACTTGTAGTTTTAGCTGAACACTGTGAGCAGGACACACTACATTAACTTGTAGCTTTAGCTGAACACTGTGCAGAGGTCGCACTACACTAACTTGTAGTTTTAGCTGAACACTGTGACCAGGACGCACTGCACTAACTTGTAGCTTTAGCTGAACACTGTGCAGAGGTCTCACTACACTAACTTGTAGTTTTAGCTGAACACTGTGAGCAGGATACACTACACTAACTTGTAGCTTTAGCTGAACACTGTGCTCAGGTCTCACTACACTAACTTGTAGTTTTAGCTGAACACTGTGCAGAGGTCGCACTACACTAACTTGTAGTTTTAGCTGAACACTGAGCAGGACACACTACACTAACTTGTAGCTTTAGCTGAACACTGTGCAGAGGTCTCACTACACTAACTTGTAGTTTTAGCTGAACACTGTGAGCAGGATGCACTACACTAACTTGTAGCTTTAGCTGAACATTGTGTTGAGGTCTCACTACACTAACTTGTAGTTTTAGCTGAACACTGTGCAGAGGTTGCACTACACTAACTTGTAGTTTTAGCTGAACACTGTGAGCAGGACGCACTACACTAACTTGTGGTTTTAGCTGAACACTGTGAGCAGGACCCACTACACTAACTTGTAGCTTTAGCTGAACGCTGCAGAGTTCTCACTACACTAACTTGTAGTTTTAGCTGAACACTGTGAGCAGGACGCACTACACTAACTTCTAGCTTTAGCTGAACACTGTGGGGAGGACGCACTACCCTAACTTGTACCTTTAGCTGAACACTGTGCACTACACTAACTTGTAGTTTTAGCTGAACACTGTGAGCAGGACGCACTACACTAACTTGTAGCTTTAACTGAACACTGTGCAGAGGTCTCACTACACTAACTTGTAGTTTTAGCTGAACACTGTGAGCAGGACGCACTACACTAACTTGTAGCTTTAGCTGAACACTGTGCAGAGGTCTCACTACACTAACTTGTAGTTTTAGCTGAACACTGTGAGCAGGACACACTACATTAACTTGTAGCTTTAGCTGAACACTGTGCTGAGGTCTCACTACACTAACTTGTAGTTTTAGCTGAACACTGTGCAGAGGTCACACTACACTAACTTGTAGTTTTAGCTGAACACTGTGAGCAGGACGCACTACACTAACTTGTAGCTTTAGCTGAACACTGTGCAAAGGTCTCACTACACTAACTTGTAGTTTTAGCTGAACACTGTGAGTAGGATGCACTACACTAACTTGTAGCTTTAGCTGAACACTGTGAGGAGGACGCACTACCCTAACTTGAAGCTTTAGCTGAACACTGTGCATTACACTAACTTGTAGTTTTAGCTGAACACTGTGCAGAGGTCACACTAAACTAACTTGTAGCTTTAACTGAACACTGTGAGGAGGACGCACTACACTAACTGTACATAGTCTAGCTGCCTGACTGTGGTACTAATAGGATCAAAAGAACACCAGCAATTTTCTTCAGGTAGCTGTAAATACTGTAACAAGACAAGCCTGCCTGTGAGTAGGAAGATAATAGGAACGGATCTAGCTAAACTGAATACAGTGTATATATATATATATATATATATATGCAACACCTGGGATGCATATATATATATATATATATATATATATATATATATATATATACACAATACACTATAAGTGCAGCTAACTCACTGACTGTCCTGCCTAATCTAGCTAACTCAAATGAAATGACACTGTCTCTCTCTCTCTATCTAAGCACGCCGGAACACACTACACAGGGCCGCCGTGCAGGCGGCCTTATATAGTGTGGGGCGTGTTCTAAACCCCCTGAGCCATAATTGGCCAAAGCCACCCTGGCTTTGGCCAATTACAGCTCTCTCTACTGATGGCGCTGTGATTGGCCAAGCATGCGGGTCATAGTGCATGCTTGGCCAATCATCAGCCAGCAATGCACTGCGATGCCGCAGTGAATTATGGGCCGTGACGCGTCACACGAATTTGGCACGAACGACCCATATCGTTCGCAATTTGGCGAACGATCGTACAGCCGATGTTCGAGTCGAACATGGGTTTGACTCGAACACAAAGCTCATCCCTAGTCATGTGACATATTATATGACTGGAGAGGGGAAAACAGAGAAGCTGTCTTCATTACCAGCGGGAGCCACAGTGGGACCGAGATGTGAACTGTGAGTACATATGGGGGGGGCAGTTTGTCATCTTTGCCCAGGGCGCTGGAGACCTTGTCCCGGTACTGCCATCAGGTATGTGTCCTGGGGATGGAGCCAGTGCAGGAACTCAGTGGGGAGTATCCTTGAATTTAGTGATTATTCCTGCTGGCTGTGGCTTCCTCTGCTGTGCACTCTCCTCCTCTGCCTTCTCCTCTGCGTGGTGTCTGCCGCCTCCTACCAGCCTGTGAATACAAATACCATACTGGTGACCCTACAATAGAAATAAAACTTTTTTGCAGATGAGAGTTTAACAAGACTCGCGGCCACTCATTAAAATTAGAAGAAAAGAGGTTTAACTTTAAACTACGTAGAGGGTTCTTTACTGTAAGAGCAGCAAGGATGTAGAATTCCCTTCCACAGGCGGTGGTCTCAGCGGGGAGCATTGATAGCTTCAAGAAACTATTAGATAAGCACCTGAATGACTGCAACATACAGGGATATAAAATGTAATACTGACACATAATCACACACATAGGTTGGACTTGATGGACATGTGTCTTTTTTCAACCTCACCTACTATGTAACTATGTAACTATGAATGCTTTGCAGTCATTGGTTGCTAGGACTGCGGGTGTCCTAGCAACCAATTACTTTTTTTCCGCTGTGTACACACATGGGATTTTCTTAGAGCCGCCTCTCTGCCTCCCATTCAGCTCCACCCCCGAACTCTGGCTGGTTACCACTCACACAGCGGCTCCAGTGACTGTACCTCCCGCCGGTAGGGCATAGACAATACAACAGAATGGGACGCTATAAGGGGGGGGTCTCTCTCTAACATAGGTCTCTATGGGGGGGCACTAAGGGGACTCTAAGCTAATGGGGGTCTCTAATGGGGGGTGCCAACCGCTGGTCTAAAAAAATACAATCAATGCCATGTGCCGCTAAAGTGTTCGGGTTTGGCTTGAAGAAAAGGTGGCAACCCTAAGTGCGAGGCATGCCGGGAGAAAGGGGCAGAGCCGGGTAAAGAGCGCAAATCTGACTGACTTCTCACAGATATCCCCCATATATACCCAGATATAGAGGTGTGACATGTGTACTCTCTGTATATACTATATATCCACTATATACTCAGATATAGAGGTGTGACATGTGTATATACCCAGATATAGATGTGTGACATGTGTACTCTCTGTATATACTATATATCCTCTATCCTATATATCGCTTTATACTATATCCCCCGTATATGCCCAGATATAGAGGTGTGACATGTGTACTCTCTGTATATAATATATATCCACTGTCCTATATCTCTTTATATACTATATCCACCATATATACCCAGATATAGAGGTGTGACATGTGTACTCTCTGTATATACCTGTATATTCCTGCTGGTGGAGTATGGGTGTAATATTCCTGCTGGGGGGGAGTGTGGGTGTAATATTCCTGCTGGGAGGAGCATGGGTGTAATATTCCTGCTGGGAGAAGCATGGGTGTAATATTCCTGCTGGGGGATAGTATTGGTGTAACATTCCTGCTGGGGGGTAGTATTGGTGTAATATTCCTGCTGGGGGAGTATTGGTGTAATATTCCTGCTGGGGGGTATCGGTGTAATATTCCTGTTGGGGGCACTGTATATACCCAGATATAGAGGTGTGACGCATGTACTCTTTATATACTATATTATATACACTGTCCTATATATATCTCTATATACTATATCCCCCGTATATACCCAGATATAGAGGTGTGACATGTGTACTCACTGTATATATTATATATCCACTATATACCCAGATATAGAGGTGTTACATGTGTACTCTCTGTATATACCTGTATATTTCTGCTGGGGGTGTATGGGTGTAATATTTCTGCTGGGGGGGTATGGGTGTAATATTCCTGATAGGTGGAGTATGGGTGTAATATTCCTGCTGGGGGGAGATGGGTGTAATATTCCTGCTGGGGGGAGTATGGGTGTAAATTTCCTGCTGGGGGGAGTATTGGTGTAATATTCCTGCTGGGGGGACGTCTGTGCAGGAAGTTCTTGTCGTATGATGGACACGGCGAGGCTCTGTTCACACCTAGGTGTTCCGGATTCCCAAATCCCAGCAAAATGCAGCACACGCTTGCGATCCCTTTATTTTCAATATCACCCTAATCGAGGCGTGTTTTTGCCACCTGACAAATTGCAGGATTGCTTTTGGGAAACAGGCATCCCACTATTTTGTTTGCGCAATTTGTCAGGTGACAATATTGTCCCGTGATTGGGGTGCCATTGAAAGTAACAGGATCACAAACATGTCACACGTTTTGCGGCAATTTGGTTCATCTTCTATATATTTTGGGGGAACATTTTCTTCCTCATACATTCCACACATTTGCTTCATTCTTTACTCCACCGCTAATATATACTACGCATTGACCTTGTATAGCACTTTTCTTTCTGAGGACTCCAAGTATTGGAGATGGTGTTGTCCAGGAATCAAACCCAGGACAAGCTGCTTGAAAGGCAGCTATGCTCACCACTGCACCACCACGCTAGAATGTGATATTTTTGATTAACCTTAAAGCTTAATGTCTACATTTACAGTCTTGGCAACTTTTGGATATGAGGCAGATTTTGGAGGACTTGGTTCAGTTCCCCCCATGCCTAGCAGGCTGTTTACAACCATCTCAGGTACTTTTTTACAGGTGATTATGTTTGGGCGATGTATTGTCGAACCTTAAAGCTTCTGCAGAAGCTGCAGAAATTTAAATAGAGGGCTGATGGGAAGACCCTCCGGTTACTGGAGTGGCAACTGCCACCAATGTAGGGATCTGTGTTGGTACAGCTGTACCTGGTTCCTGGGAGGGACCCTCAGACTTTTTGTTGAGTCTTCTTCTACGAACAGCCAATTGTCTTGTTTGTCCAGCTACATTGATGGTGATTCAGAAGCTCCAAAAACAAAAATAGAGGCCTGATGGGAGGACCTTCATTTACTGGAGTGGCAGCCGCCACCAGTGTAGGGACCTGTGTTGGTCCCTGGGAGGGTTCCTCAGACTTTTTGTTGAGGCTTCTTCTAGGAACAGCCAATTGTCTTGTTTGTCCAGCTACATTGATGGTAATTCAGAAGCTCAAAAAACAAAAATGGAGTGTTAGTCCCTGGGAGGGTTCCTCTGACTTTTTGTTGAGTCTTCTTCTAGGAAAAAGCTAATTGTCTTGTTTGTCCAACTACATTGATAGTTGGTGATTCAGAAGCTGCTGATGAGAATCTTTCAAGAGATTCTTGACGTAGTAGAGTCCGTTGATGGCTTGAATTGAAGATTCTCTCCCTCATATTCACTAGCAAATCATCCTCTAATCCCTCCTCCTCATCACCTAGTTTAAATTTTCTTCCAACATTTTGGCCATCTTCAATCCCAAAAAAGCTGCATTCCTCCCATTTAAGTGCAATCCATCACTACTATAAAGATGGTAAGCGCCTGAAAAGTCAGCCTAGTTCGCCATGAAGCCAAACCCTTCCTCCCTGCACCAGTACCTCCGCCACTTGTTAAGTACCCTAAGCTCCTGTTGCCTCTCTGTTGTGGCTTGAGGTACCGGCAGTATTTCTGAAAATCTTGCCTTGGGGGACCTTTTCTTTAATATAGCCCCTAAGTCCCTGAAATCATTTTGTAGGGCGCTCCATCTTTCTCTAACTTTGTCATTGGTACCGATATATACCATTACAGCTGGGTCCTCTCCAGCGCCATCCAACAATTTGTCCATGCAATCTGCAATGTTCTGAACCCGAGCACCAGATAAACAACATACTGTTTGGCGATATAGGTCTTTGTGACAGATTGCCCTCTGTATCTTTCCGATAACTGAATGCCCTACCACTAGTATGTGCCTATCCTTTCTTGTAACCTTGCCCTCATCTTCGTCACATGCTGGTGGAGTCTCGGTGTGAACGTAACATGCTGGTGGAGTCTCTGTGTGAACGTCACATGCTGGTGAATTCTTTACGCGAATGTCACATTCTGAAGGAGTCTCATTGTGAACATCACATTCTGGAGAAGTCTCATTATGAATGTCTCATTATGAATGTCATATTCTGGAGGAGACTCATTGTGTCCATAAATATTCTGGAGTAGTCTCATTGTGAACATCACATTCTGGAGGACACTCATTGTGAACATCACATTCTGGAGGACACTCATTGTGAACATCACATTCTGGAGTAGTCTAATTTTTAACTTCACATTCTGGAGAAGACTCATTGTGAATGTCACATCAGGAGAAGACTCATTGTGAATGTCACATTCGGGAGAAGTCTTATTGTGAACGTCACATTCTGCCAGAGTCTCAGTGGTAACGCCACATTTGCCAGAGTCTTAGTGGGAAAGTTACATTCTGCCCGAGTCTCAACAGAATCGTTGCATGTTGGAGGAGTCTCAATGTGAATGACACATAGTTGATTTAAAATTTTTTCCAGCTTTTTGGTTATTTTCTTTCCCAACAGAGCTGCACCCTGCTCATTTAAGTGCAGTCCATCCCTTCTGTAGAGCAAGTAACCAATTGAAAAGTCAGTCCAGGTCTCCATGAAGCCAAACCCCTCCTTCCTGCACCAGTTCTTCAGCCACTTGCTAAGCTCCCTAAGCTCCTGCTGCCTCCTTGGTGTGGCTCGAGGTACTGGCAGTATTTCTGAAAATGCTACCTGGAGGTCCTTTTCTTCAATATAGCCCCTAAGTCCCTGAAATCATTTTGTAGGGCGCTCCATTTTCTTCTAATGTTGTCATTGGTTCCAATATGTACCATGACAGCTGGGTCCTCCCCAACCCCATCCAACAATCCGTCCATCCGATCTGCAATGTCCCGAACTCGTGCAACCGGGAAACAATATACTGTTCGTCGATCGCGGTCATTCTGACAGATTGCCCTCTCTGTACCTTTAATAACCGAATCCCCTACCACCAGGATCTGCCTATCCTTTTCTTTAAGCTTGCCCTCATCTTCATGGGAGGAGATATTCAAATGGATGCCCTGATATTTTGGTGGGTTCTCAACATGAACGTCACATTGTGCTGGAGTCTTAACATGAATTTGACATTCAGGTGGTTGCTCAATGTGAACGTCACATGCTGGCGGTGTCTCCGTGTGAACGCCACATGCTGGCAGTGTCTCCATGTGAACATCACATGCTGGCGGTGTCTCCGTGTGAACATCACATGCTGGCGGTGTCTCCGTGTGTGAACTTCACATGCTGGCGGTGTCTCCGTGTGAACGTCACATGCTGGCGGTGTCTCCGTGTGAACGTCACATGCTGGCGGTGTCTCCGTGTGAACGTCACATGCTGGTGGTGTCTCAATGTAGCTTTCATATTCTGTCTCGCTCACTGGGGCAGTCCTGACTTGTGAGCTGTGTCTGCAGTAAATACCACATACATCTGCAATAAAAAAGAAGAATCATATTTTAGCACCTTCACCTACTATAATATAATATAATATATATATAACATCAAATTATGGAGAGAAAAGTTCAAAATTCCAGTGCATGGGACAATAAATAATCCCAACATGACATGGACACAGGGATGACATGTTGGCCTTCACATAAAAATTTTGGTTGCCTGGCAGTTGTGCCGACCCACTAAAAGGAATTGAGTAAAAAAGGGGACTGATTTTTCACTTTCGAATGCGGTAGAGTAATCTGCAGTGCTTCTGTTTCTTATTATTAAACACCCGGCCTCTTTTATTGTAATCTTTTGAATTGTTGCAGTGGATTGATATAGAAGAAACCGGAACCAGGAACTGCTGCATTGCAGATTACTCTGCCGCACCCCAAAGTGAAGAAATAGGGGTGACCCCATCAATGTTTGTGGCAATCCCTATACATGTGTACATATGGGGGGGTGGCCCCCTCATCAATGGTCGTGGCAATCCCTATACATGTGTACATATGGGGGAGGTGACCCCTGATCAAAGGGAAAGAAGGATCTAATGAAAGGGTTTCAGTTATCTTGTATCTATCAATATTTTTCAAAAAAATTTAGAACAGAAGGGGATTTTAATGCTGCCAAAATACACAAAAAAATATTTTGTTATAAAACATCTTTATTGGAGTCCAAAGTTTTTAAAGAAACAGTGAACATGACTGTTGTCCACATTTCATAAAAACAATTCAGTGCACATGTACAATATACACATAAAGTAGCTACTGTAACCAGTGTGATGCTTGTTGCTCGACATGTTTCACTTTTCAGCTTCTTCAGGAGATTATAAAACAATATGTAGCTACAAAAAAAGACAAATACAATTAAAATAAAAAATACCAACAATAATGCAAAAAAATTGCATAAACAATTATTAAGTATGCATGACTGTAAATATCAAAAAGATATAACAACATAAATAATATGTTCAATGAATATCCATGAGGGTCTGAGCACTATACATAGGGGCACACAACATAAACATAAAACTCACCATGTATATAGAATGTAATCAAGCTAATGCGTACTATTACTGCGTGTAATATACTGTATGCTATGTCATATGTGGTATATTGTACGTTTGATTACTCTCCTAATGATATTATGTTAGAGAAGACTATCTATGGCTGATGCGCTACAATTAATTTCCAGGAATGTCAGGAGTCTGAACTCACCTCACAAGCGGTCCCTAGTGTTCTCCCATTTAAAAAAACATAAGCCTCATATCATCTGCTTACAGGAGACCCACCTTACTGATAATACGTTACGGACTCTTAAACGTCCCTGGCTACCCAATATCATGCCACCTACACCAACTACTCCCAGGGGGTTTCAATCTTGCTAGCGAAGTCCCTTCAAGCAGAAATTATACTAGCAAAAACGGATCTTGCAGGACATTTTATTATAATTACCCTTCGTATAGTCTCCATAGTTTTTACTTTGGTGAACATATACCTTCCTCCTCTGTTCTCCCCAGAAATTCTTTCCCACATATCCCTCCTACTATTGTCCGAATCCCCTGGTCCCCTACTGTTTATAGGCGACTTTAACGCTGTACTTGATCCTACTGTGGACCACTTGCGGGGAGGGGGCAGATCCTACCCCTCATTTGTTGACTGGACCCAAGTATATGACCTCACTGAACTATGGCGATGGAAACATCCAGATGACAGTTTTCCTGTCACTCTGACTCCTTCCATATCATGTCTTGCATAGACTTGGCATTTGATCCAGCAGAAGTACTCCCTCTTGTCCAATCTGTCTCGTATTTGCCCCGAGGGATCTCTGATCACGCTCCTATGTCTGTGGACCTCCTATTCCTGCCAAGAGCAGGCCCTCGGGTCTGGAGACTGAACTCTCACTGGCAGGAGGATGAGATAGTACAGAGTGAATGCCACAAGGGCATCACTGAATACTGGCGAGTGAACCAGGGTTCCACTGGACCTACCATGGCCTGGGAAGCCTCCAAGGCAGTGTTAAGGGAAACCTTCATGTCTATCACTGGTATCCTACGCAAAAATGCCCAACAACATACTGAGGAATTAGAAAATGCATTACTAGTGGCAGAGGCGACCTATGCCCAAAACCCTTGTACAGTTACATTAACGCCATGGCTGCAATGTCGCAGGGAATGCGAACCTCACTTGCTAGATCTCACTAAAAGATGCATGCTATATGTCATTTAGAAGATGCTTGAACATGGTAACAAAGCGGGTCGCCTACTCGCATATTTCACCAGACCTGACCGCCCCCCTGTCTCAATCCCCAGGATTTGGGTCTCTAAGGACCACATCAGTGATGTACCTCAAGATATTAAAAAATGCCTTTCTAAACTTTTACTGTGATCTCTATACCTCTAGAGCTCAATACTCGGAGACACAACTTCACAACTTGAACTTTGACTGTTTAACCCAAATATCACTCCCCCAACTGACAGACCAAGACCGCTAGGAGCTAGATGAATCTCTCTCTGTGGAGGAGCTCTCCCTTGCGATTTCACAACTGCTAACTCATAAGACGCCAGGCTTAGACGGTTTTCCAGCTGAATGGTATACGCACTTTCAACACCTTCTTAGCCCTATCCTACTTAATACATATAATGAGGACTTGAAAGAAGGAGTACTCCCTCTCTCAATGAGAGAGGCTTCAATTGTTTTAATACTTAAACCCTGAAAAGATCCTCTTAAATGCGACTCCTATCGGATGATATCTCAAATCAGATGTCTAAATTCTGGCTAAAGTGCTGGCCAACCGTCTGAACAAAGTGGTTGAGAAGTTTGTAGGGAGTGACCAAGGGGGCTTTATACCAGGTTGTTCAACCAGAATGAACATTCGCAGATTATTTCATAACCAGATCTACCCACATGACTTTCCACCCACTCAGGTTATTGCGTCCCTTGACACCTGCAAGGCTTTTGACAGCGTAGAATAGCCATACCTGTTTCAAGTCCTGCAGCTATATGGATTTGGCCCCCGACTGATAGCCTGGATACGGCTCCTGTATACTTTGCCACTAACTCGTATACGAATCAATTCACAAGTTATTGAGACTTTCTGTATTACTAGAGGCACCAGGCAGGGCTCCCCTTTGTCACCCCTTCTGTTCACCTTGGCCATGAAACCCCTTGCGATTCGGATCCCTAGCTCCCTGCTAATTAGAGGTCTTCCCATAAATGACATAGAAGAATGGATATCTCTTTATGCAGACGATACACTAGTCTACCTAGCCGACCCCCATGGCTTCCTTACCAATCTGTTAGCTGTCATCAATGCATTTGGCGACTTCTCCGGATTCCGAGTCATAGGCGTGCGCACAGGGTGTGCCCGGTGTGCCCAGGCACACCCTAATCACCCCATGCGCATTAGTATTATCGCTCTGTGTAGCAGCAGGAACATGTGAAAGATCTACCTCTTACTGGCTCTGCCATAAGAGAAGTGTCTATGCTCTTCTCTTTCACTGTGCCGGCAGAGAGATCAATTTGCCGGGGTCATATATATGTAGACACACACACATGCATGTGTGTTTGAGCTTTAGGGTGCACACCCTAATGCAATAGTCTGCGCACACCTATGTTCCGAGTGAATTGGTACAAGTCAATCCTCTTTCCCTAGATCAAGCTCTTACCTCAGAGATCAAACCGGACTCTAGACTGCAAATAGCCACCTCAATCAGGTACTTAGGAGTTATAATTCAACTGCCATTATCCCTCTATCTAACCAATAATTTAAGACCCCTACTACTCTAATTGCAGACTCAGACCAGACAGTGGAAGGACTTACCCTTAGACCTTATGGGGCGAGCCAATGTTTTTAAAATGATGTATCTACCTAAATTGTTGTATGTCATGGCTAACTCCCCTTGCAAAATTCCTAAATCAATTTTTTTTAGAGCATAGACTCTATCTGTACTACCTTACTTTGGAATGGATGACCCCCTAGTGTCGCACTAGAGACACCTGGCAGGGTTAGCTTTCCCTGATTTTTACCTCTACTACCAGGCATCTCAATTAGTTAATAACCGTGACTGGCTAAACCCTGACTGGAATAACGCGTGTAAAACTACTGAAGGAGCCATAGTTTCCTCGTTTGAGGAACACTACAAAACATAATATACCGCAGATGCACACCACCAGGACCTGGAATGTCTATCGTACGTACCTCTCTTTCTCTGTGTTTAAAGCAGTGATAGTCAAACGTACCTTTGACTCTTGGCTGGCCTCTCCCAATAGCACTCTCTGGTATAACCCTACGCTTAAGGAACTAAACTCCCTACGTGATCCTAAGAGATGGACATTCAGGGGGATTAAATATTTATGCCATATATACACTACTCAGGGCTTCAAATCCTTCCCCCAGATGAGATTAGACTTGCCTCTGCCACGTACCTATCTATTCTATTACTACCAACTCAGACATGCTGTACGATCTCAGTTTGGCTCCCTAGCTAGTCCCCTCGAGACCCCCGACCTGGAAAAACTCCTAAGAGCTCTGGACCAGACAAAACTTATATCTACCTATTACTCAGCCCTAGTGGCAAACTCTAATCCCAGGTTCAGGGCAGCAGAACAGAAATGAAACTCCTTAGACATCCCTATCACAGAAAAAGACTAGTCTGAATTCAGTGACACCTTCAAGACTTCGGTTATCTCTTCCAGAGATGGGATAATTCAACTTAAGGTATTTCACCAATCACACCTTACTCCAGTTAAAATGAAAAAAATGGGCATATCCCCCTTGGCCGAATGCTTTTGAAAATGTGGACACACAGCTGACTTCCTCCACTGCTTCTGGACTTGTCCTATAGTGCAGAACTTCTGGGTGAACATAGGCACCTTTCTCTCCTCAGCACTGGGTCTCCCTGATCTACTTAACCTCAAGAACGGTCTCTTGGGCATCTTTGGTGACCTCGTTGTTCCCTCCCAGGCCAAAAGACTGCTTTGCATCCTCTATTTTTACACCAAGAAGGTCACCTTACTGACCTGGAAGGGTACTGTGACTCCTACTAGAGGTCTCCGGTTAAAACTGGTTAACGAGACAAGACACTAGGCCTTGTCTGTATCTCACAACTCTCTACTAACTTTCTTTCTGTATTTCCTACTTTCACTTTCTTTTCTATCTTTCCCTCCCCCTTTTCCCTTCCTTTGATTTTTCCCTATCCCCCTTTCCCCTTCTCCCCCCCCTTCCTACAATATGGCGGCCAGTAAAATTAAGGTGATGTCCCTGAATGTAAAAGGACTTAACATACCAGAGAAGAGACGTATGCTAATAGATGACTTAAAGAGAAACCATACCGATATAGCCTTCATCCAAGAGACACACTTTAAGACTAATAGATTACCATACTTACAAAACAGACACTTCCCTGTAGCCTACCACTCCATGAACCCGGACTCCAAATCCAAAGGAGTCTCCATTCTAATTTCAAGTAAGATCCCCTGGCAACACCAGAGTTCAATAATAGATCAGACAGGAAGGTACATCTTCCTGAAGGGCACAATTGGCACTGTCAAGGTAACACTTGCAACTGTATATGCCTCTAATGAGCAACAAGCCACGTTCCTACGAGAGACATTAGAGAAACTAAATGATTTCAAAGAAGGACAACTGATTTTAGGAGGTGACTTCAATACTCCACTGATCCCCTCAACAGACACGTCGTTGGGCAAAACATCGATCCCGCCGAGCCAACTTAAGCGTATAGCTAAAACACTTCACAAACTACAATTAATAGACGTTTGGCGCTTACAGCACTCAGGAGAAAGAGACTTCACATTCTACTCCCACATGCATCAAATATTTACCAGAATTGACTATTTTATGATTCCCCACACACAACTGCATGCAGTTGAACAGACTACGATTGGAAATAGGACTTGGTCAGACCATGCACCTATATTCCTGAGCTATCACTTATCGGACACTTCCTCTCCCAGACATCGATTCTGGAGGCTTAACGAAAGCCTCTTACAAAACTCAGAAGTTCTGACAGACGTGACTAAGGCACTAAACCTTTATTTCCAGGAAAATGACCTCCCAGACTGTGACCCGGGGACATTATGGGAAGCCCACAAGGTAGTTATGAGGGGGATCCTCATTTCTCATGGGGCCTGAATAAAGAGAGAGAGGAACAAAATGCTGACACAGCTCTTAAAGGAACTTACCACTATGGAAGCTAAACACAAACACGCCCCCACTCAATCATCGGAAACCCAACTGTCCACCCTTCGTCGCAAAATCACTGATCTTTTACATTACCGGGCAAAAGCAGCCCTACAATGTGGTCACAAAAAGACATATGAGTCAGGGGATAAGTGTGGGAAATTACTAGCTAACATAGTTAGAAGTCACAAATCAGTGACCTATATCCCTCATATCACTGCGATGGGAGGCAAAAAAGTAACCCTGCCCGCACATATAACTGAGGAATTTGGAAATTTTATGCAAAGTTATACAATCTACCACGGGAAACTCCCCCCACTACTGTATTGGAAGATTATATTAAATCCTCCCATATGTCAACTTTCGCCCAGGAGATCAGGGACGAGTTGGACTTACCCATAACTCTGACGGAAATACAAGGCGCCATAAAAACAATGAAACCAGACAAAGCCCCTGGCCCTGACGGCTATACATTACAATATTACAAAACTCTTTTACCAATACTAGGACCCCGCATGGCCACACTATTTAACAAAATTGGAACAGGTACAGCTTTCGCTAGGGAAACATTAGGGGCCCATATTTCAGTAATTCATAAAGAGGGGAAGGATCCAGTGGAATGTGGAAGTTACAGACCTATATCATTGTTGAACCTAGACCTTAAGATATTCACTAAAGTTCTGGCTGCTCGGCTGGCGCAACACCTCCAACAACTTATCCATCTAGACCAAGTTGGATTTATTCCTTCTAGAGAAACTAGAGATAGCACTACAAAAGTGCTAAATTTATTACATGTCACTAGATCCAGGAAAACCCCATGTGTCTTTCTTAATACTGACGCAGAAAAGGCCTTTGACCGTGTCAGTTGGCCATTTATGAATGCGGTACTCAGACACATAGGTCTAGGGGAGGTGATGCTCAGCCAAATAGCTGGTATTTATTCCACTCCCACAGCGCAGGTAAAAGCGAATGGGGTATTGTCAGACCCCTTCTCAATCACAAATGGGAAGAGACAGGGCTGCCCCCTGTCCCCTCTCCTATTTGCCCTCTCTCTCTCTCGAGCCTTTTCTCTCCAAAGTCAGGTTAAACCCTGATATACACGGAATATCAATCGGCCCCATGCAGCATAAATTATCAGCATATGCAGATGACCTACTTTTTTCACTAACTAACCCGGTAGTGTTCTTACCCAACCTCCTAAAGGAATTTGAAACATACGGGAAGCTGTCAAATCTAAAAATTAATTTTTCAAAATCAGAGGTGATGGGTATATCTATACCACCTAATGTCCTTACAAATTTGCAATCAAATATCCGGTTTAGATGGACCACCTTTGCCTTAACCTACCTGGGCACGAAGATACCGCCGGACCCAACATTGTTATATGACAGCAATTTCCCCCCCCTATTAACCAAAACCAAACTGATATTGGAGGATTGGAATAAGGGATTACACTCCTGGTTTGGGAGGTGTAACTTAATCAAAATGTGCATATTACCCAAATTCTTGTACCTCTTCCAAGCTCTACCAATTAAAATACCACCCACATACTTTAAACAAGTGCAAACTCTCTTCACTCGCTTTGTCTGGGCGCATAAAAAACCTCGCATCCCCAGATCACAACTATCCCTGCCCAAGCATTACAGTGGAGTGGCACTCCCAGACATAGGGAGATATTACTGCTCAGTACACCTGGGCAGAGTGATAGATTGGAATCAACATAAAGAAACTAAATTATGGGCTCAATTAGAGCAACATCAAACGAATCTACCTTTACAGTCTGCATTGTGGTGCTATGACTCCCTTCCATTAGAACTAAAAGCACATCCCTTCATAGGCAACACTATAAAGCAATGCCTTCAGGCTACTTTACAAGCTTCATTAATGACCACGGAATCTCCTCTGACCCCAATTTTGGGAAACCCTAAATTTCCTCCTGGGATAGGTCCTGGACAGTTTCAGACATTGAAGAGTGTTGGATGTGATAGAGCCTTGCAATTTGTGAGACAGGACAGATGGCCCTCCATTGAGGAACTAATGGACCTGGCAGGTCCGTTCACACTAATATTCTGGAATGCAGCTCAAATCCACCACTTTCTATGGACGATTCCGAACCCTCAATCTTACACTAGACCCCTAACGGAGTTTGAGGAGCTATGCTCAGACACAGAACCGTTATCACAAGTACTGTCCCAAATGCACACACTAGTAAACACACCTACACAGCCACCTTGCCTGCCATGCATCACAAAGTGGGAAACAGACCTTCAACGTACTTTCACAGCAGTCCAGAAACAAAACATGATAGTTCTTTCTCATAAATCCTCCATTTGTACTAAAATACAGGAGATGAATTTTAAAATCTTAACGAGGTGGTATTTAACACCTAGTCGCCTACATATTATGTTCACTGAGGCGTCTAAATATTTGTTGGCGCTGTCAGAAAGAAGTGGGAACGCTTCTACACGTGTTTTGGTCATGCCCCAGTTTGACAAATTTCTGGACTACGGTACGTTCCATTTCTCAGAAATTCACTGACTTTCAGATCCCCAACAACCCGGCATTTTTCCTACTTCATGTATCTTCCATGCCACTCAAAACCTATAAAAAATCCATCCTACGACACCTAACAAATGCAGCCAAGTCCTGTATACCCAAATTGTGGAAACAACATTCCCCACCAACCATAGCAATGTGGTTGAGGAAAATAGAAGAAATAAACAAAATGGAAGATCTAATAATGACAGCCCAAAACAGACAAGCAAAATATCAAAAGACCTGGTCACACTGGAATATGTTCATATATTCAGATGAAGGCAAAACTCTCTTTGAGACCTCAAATTAATAGACCCAGCGGACAGAAGATAACTCACAGAGCTAACGACCTTAGTTCACCCCCATTACACCCCACCCATTTTTCCCCTCCCCCTCTGTCCCTACCCCCACCTTTCCTCGCCCGCCCTTTCCTTTTCTTCTCTTTTACTTATATCTTTATGTCTTTACTTCATCTACTGATCACCGCCTCCTGACTGAAGGTACCTAAGTCTTACATGTTTAGGCAATGACATATGAATAGCGATCCAGATTGTGGATTGCTATATACAGCTATGGAAATTATAACTCTGAGCTGTAGTAACCTGGTTAAAGGTACATATATGGACTCTAGTAACATAAAACGAAACTTGTATGTCAATATTTAAGATATGCTATGTATCAGTACGATATAATGTTGGGAGGCTGCGACCTCCCCCCTTCTTTTTTCTTTGTTTGTATTCTTCGGGCTTTGCCCTTTTTTCTCAAAAAATAATAAAATATATATTTGAAAAAAAAAAAAAAAAAACTGGTTAACGAATCTCTACCACTGTATAAGCTAACCTTTGATCTCCGAAAGAGAAAAAAAATATTTCACAAGATCTGGGACAGGTGGCTGGCTAGCCCACTAACCCTCTCACCTACATTGCTATAGTGGGGTATTATTTAAGGTAGTTTGCCTTACACAGTGAATGATTTTTGTCTCGATAGTACTATCCATGTCTGTGATACTTGTCTATACAAAGTTTAATGTTGAGTTAGATGTTATCCACTCTGAATACCATAGTAAATATGTGATGCACAATTTCCTTCTGTTCTAGGACAACTTAGGAGCATTCTGTAATTTATTTTTGGATTTTGTTGGTTTTTTTTGTACCTCTGTCTGTATGTTGAAAAAAATGCAATAAAAATATCTTTAAAGAAAAAAGAAGAAACAGAAGCACTCTAGATTACTCCATCGCACCCTAAAGTGAACAATCAGTCCCCTTTTTTACTCAATTCATTTTAGTGGGTCGGCATAACTGCCAGGCAACCAAAATTTTTATATGAAGGCCAACATTAGTCATCCCTGCGTCCCTGTCATATTGGGATTATTTATTGTCCCATGCACTGGAATTTTGAACTTTTCTCTCCATAATTTCATGTTGTATACAAATATATATATATGTAGGTGAAGGTGCTAAATCTGATTCTTCTTTTTTATTGCAGATGTATGCGGTATTTACTGCAGAAACAGCTCACAAGGCAGGACTACCCCAGTGAGCGAGACAGAATATGAAAGCTACATTGAGACTCCACCAGCATGTGACGTTCACAAGGAGTCGCCACCAGAATGTGACGTTCACACGGAGACACCACCAGCATGTGATGTTCACACGGAGACACCATCAGCATGTGATGTTCACCCGAAGACACCACCAGCATGTGACGTTCACACGGAGACACCACCAGCATGTGACATTCACACAGAGACACCACCAGCATGTGATGTTCACACGGAGACACCATCAGCATGTGATGTTCACACGAAGACACCACCAGCATGTGACGTTCACACGGAGACACCACCAGCATGTGACATTCACATGGAGACACCACCAGCATGTGACTTTCACATGGAGACACCACCAGTATGTGACATTCACAAGGAGACTCCACCAGCATGTGTCGTTCACATGGAGACTCCACCAGCATATGTAGGTTACACGGAGACTCCACCATGTGACGGTCACACGGATACTCCACCAACATGTGACATTCACATTGAGACACCACCAGCATGTGACGTTCACAAGGAGACTCCACCAGCATGTGACGTTCACAAGGAGACTCCACCAGCATGTGTCGTTCACACGGAGACTCCACCATGTGACGTTCACACGACAACATTAGAAGAAAATGGAGCACCCTACAAAATGATTTCAGGGACTTAGGGGATATATTGAAGAAAAGGACCTCCAAGGCAGCATTTTCAGAAATACTGCCTGTACCCCGAGCCACAACAAAGAGGCAGCAGGAGCTTAAGGAGCTTAGCAAATGGCTGAAGAACTGGTGCAGGAAGGAGGGGTTTGGCTTCATGGAGACCTGGAATTACTTTTCAATTGGTTACTTGCTTTACAGCAGGGATGGACTGCATTTAAACGAGCAGGGTTGGAAAAATGTTAAATTAAGCACGTGTCATTCACATTGAGACTCCTCCAGCATGCAACGATTCTGTTGAGACTGGGGCAGAATGTAAATTTCCCACTAAGACTCCAGCAGATTGTGGCGTTACCACTGAGACTCTGGCAGTGTCACGGTCCCCACTGTGTCATGCAGACGGCCTGGTCACGCCCCAAGTGGATCAAAGAGATATTGAACCTATGACTGCCTGTTTAGTGCTCCTGTTACTTTGCCTCTGAGCCACACCTCAGTTCCATTCAGCCTGCTTTCCAGCTTTGCCTAGTTCTGCATTAAATACTAGGGCCATACTCTGGATCTTGTTGCAATTAGTACCTGTCACTCCTGGTTCAGCTGAGGCAGTTTATCCAATCAGCTGGGTATAAAACACTGCCTCACTCTGAGGGCCTTTTCAGTTAATTTTCTCATGTTTGCCAAGTGTTCCTGTGCTCCTGTCTTCTGTTCCAGTGTTCTAAGACTGACTCCGGCTTCAGACCCTGGCTTAGTTTATCATTATTCTGACTTCTGGAATCCCTGACTGTGGCTTTACCTCGACTATCCCTTGGCTGTTCCTGTCAAGCCCCCCGTGCACAGATTTATAGCCCAGGTAGCTTCTTACCTTGTTACGGTGGGCTGTGTGTATTTGCAAGGGTGAGCATACATCTCTGCACTATGGACTTGAACCAAGGTAACCCTTACATAATGAACTGACCAACATGGAGTCCGCAGAAATGTACAGGATGCTCACCTCCCTTGCTCTGCAAGTCTCCAGCTTAGGCCAGACCATTGCTGAGTTGTGGCAAGGCATATTATGCCCAACCCTGGAACCTGCATGTCCGGAACCGTTTGTTGTGATGCCTGAGATGTTTGATGGCAATCGTGCATCATTCTTGAACATTAGGATGGATTGCAAGCTGTTGTTTGCTCTTAAGCCTAGGATCTATGCCTCTGATTTTATAAAGGTTCGCACATCCATCCATCCATCCAGTCTTGGACAGCTGGGAAGCTTTCATGTTTGCTCTGGACTCTTATATTACAGTTTCTAAGAAAAATAGTTTTCCCAAGTCTGCTCAAAGTTCACGTGGCCTACGGGTACCCAGGGACAGGAATACCCTGTACAGATACGACTCCAAACCATCCCACTCTGTGCCAAGTTATGAAGCTCTAACCCCTCAAAGCCTAGACGCCCTGAGGTTTTACCCACTCCTACCCTAGATGATTTGGAATCCATGGAGATCGGGTCCATCCGGTCCAAGCTGTCAAAGGGAGAGAGAGAGCGGAGGAGAGGCTGTGGACTCTGTTTCTATTGTGGAGTAAGAGGTCACCTTATCTCTCTCTGCCCAACTCGTCCACCTCAGCCAAAGTTTCAGCACGTGGGTACTACTAGGATCCTTCCTGCCACCCCTGAATCAGTGCCTGCTAACCAGTCTAATGTTCCCGTACCTGCTGCCTGGTCTGATGTCCGTGTGCCCATGTTCCAGCTTGAAGTGCCTGTGTCCCCGCTACCTCCTGACTGTACGTATGCCTCGAATGGCACCATAGTCCGTAAGCAGGACCTGAAGATTTTTCAAAGAGCCTTGCGAGTGACGAAAGTCTCCCCAGCTGGAACATCTAAAACAAAGAAAGCTCAAAGGAAATAGGCTGTTCCATGCTCTGTGGGCATTCCTAAGGGCAGGGAACTGTCACGAACCCTACCGTACCATGCAGACGGCCTGCCGTGGTCACGCCCCAAGTGGCTCAAAGAGGAATTGAACCTATGACTGCTTGTTTAGTGCACCTGTTACTTTGCCTCTGAGCCACATCTCAGTTCCTTTCAGCCTGCTTTCCAGCTTTGCCTAGTTCTGCATGAAATACTAGGGCCATACTCTGGATCTTGTTGCAATTAGTACCTGTAACTCCTGGTTCAGCTGAGGCAGTTTATCCAATCAGTTAGGTATAAAACATTGCCTCACTCTGAGGGCCTTGTCAGTTCATTTTCTCATGTTTGCCAAGGAGCTTAGGGTACTTAACAAGTGGCTGAGGAACTGGTGCAGGGAGGAGGGGTTTGGCTTCATGGCGAACTGGGCTGACTTTTCAGGTGGTTACCATCTTTATAGTAGTGATGGATTGCACTTAAATGGGAGGGGTGCAGCTTTTTTTGGGATAGAAGATAGCCAAAATGTTGGAAGAAAATTTAAACTAGGAGATGAGGAGGGATTAGAGGATGATTTGCTCGTGAATATGAGGGAGAGAATCCTCAATTCAAGCCATCACCGGAATCCACCACATCATGAATCTCTTGAAAGATTCTCATCAGCAGCTTTTGAATCACAAACTATCAATGTAGTTGGACAAACAAGACAATTGGATTTTTCCTAGAAGAAGACTCAACAGTAATGAGGGGAGGTTGGAGGCTGGTATGTTTTTGAGGCGTGTGTTGGACTGGCTATGAGGGGAGGTTGGAGGCCAGTATGTTTTTGAGGTGTTTGTTGGACTGGCTATAAGGGGTGGTTGAAGGCTGATATTTTTTTTCAGGCGTGTGTTGGACCGGCTATGAGGAAAGGTTGGAGGAAAGTATGTTTTTGAGGTGTGTGTTGGACTGGCTATGAGGGGAGGTTGGAACTCTTTTTGTCTTCAGAGGTAGGAGGAGTCTTTCCAGATTTCTTTAGACTTTCTCTGCTGGAGAAATGAGAACTCTTCCTGCCAGTGAGGTCCTTTATGGAGATGTCCAAGGCCTCACTCACACGGGGTGTGTGAATCTGTACCCTGTGTGGGGGCTGTGTTTACCCCATAAAGGACATCCAATCCATGCGGGTGCAGTTGTGTGGACACACCCTGGGTGGTGTTTGGGGCTGTGCACCGGCACCCACACAGACGTCACATTGGGTACAGCCGCTGCACTCCAGTTGACAGCAATGGGACTGCCTACACGGGATGCTGAGAACACATGTGCATTCCCATTCCGGTAAACACGGCCCTCCCATGGGGTACGGATTCATACCCTCCATGTGAATAAGACCTAAGTGTGAATAGAATAATTGGCTCCATTGTGTTGCTAATTTGGGGACCACTGTACCCCTCTTTATTGTTATTTGGGTGCATTTTATTATAGGAGTGTTATATATTGTAGATTAGGATAAGTTTGTATATGTTGTGGAGGTGTGTGTTATTCTGTGGGTGTGTTTTGGAGTGTTATGAAGACATTGTACCTTGTGTTGGTGGTGCAGTGGTGAGCATAGCTGCCTTTCAAGCAGCTGACCCGGGTTCATTCCCGGCCAATGCCATCTGCAATACTTGGAGTCCTCAGAGAGAAAAGCGATATACAAGGTCAATGCGGAGTATATATTAGCGGTGGAATATAGAATGAAGCGAATGTGTGGAATGTTTGAGGAAGAACATGTTCACCCAGAATCAATAGACGGTGAACCCAGCAACTGATGGAAGGTGCTTAGGCTGCGATTACACCTAGACGTTCTGGATCGAGGGCAGAATTACTGCGATTCCCAAATTGCCGCAAAGCATGTGACATGTTTGTGATCCCGTTACTTTCAATGGTACCCCAATCTCGGGACAATATTGTCACCTGAAAAATCACGCAAACAAAATCGTGGGACGCCTGTTTCCCAAAAGCAGTCCTGCAGTTTGTCAGGTGATGATCATGGCAAAAACACGCCTCGATTGGGTTGATATTGAAAGTAAAGAGATCGCAAGCGTGTGCTGCGTTTTGCGGGGATTTGGGAATCTGGAACACCTAGGTGTTTACAGAGCCTCGCCCTGTCCATCATACGACAAGAACTTCCTGCACAGACATTGTCCCAGCAGGAATATTACACCCGTACTCCCCCCAGCAGGAAAATTACACCCATACTCCCCCCCAGCAGGAAAATTACACCCATACTCCCCCCCAGCTGGAATATTACACCCATGCTCCGCCCAGCAGGAATATTACACCCGTACTCCCCCCAGCAGGAATATTACACCCGTACTCCCCCCAGCAGGAAAATTACACCCATACTCCCCCCCCAGCAGGAATATTACACCCATGCTCCCCCCAGCAGGAATATTACACCCATGCTTCCCACATCAGGAATAATACTCCCAAACTCCCCCCAGCAGGAATATTACATCCATGCTCCCCCAGCAGGAATATTACAACCATACTCCCGCAGCAGGAATATTACACCCATACCCCCCCTGCAGAAATATTACACCCATACTCCCCCAGCAGGTATATACAGAGAGTACACATGTAACACCTCTATATCTGGGTATATAGTGGATATATAATATATACAGAGAGTACACATGTCACACCTCTATATCTGGGTATATATGGGGGATATAGTATATAGGACAGTGGACATACAGAGTACACACATCACACCTCTATAGCTGGGTATATATAGAGGATATAGTATATAGAGATATATAGGATAGAGGATATATAGTATATACAGAGAGTACACATGTCACACCTCTATATGTGGGTATAGCAAAGAAACAACCTAGTGAACAAGGCACGGTATATCCCCTCAGGAATTTAAATGACGGACCAAATGTATAGTAAAAAATATGTTTATTGTTCTCAATATGATTTATAATTCAGATAACATACAAGTATCAAAAAGGTTAGTCATAAAAATGTAGACATTACAGACATGAATTTTAGCTGCCCTGTACAGAAATTCTGGGCTAGCAGAGATCAATGCTGGAAATGATGCCTGACATGTTTCAGATGAGGACGTCTTTCTTCAGAGGCTTAATGTCACTTATAACAATCATTTAATTTTTCTACAATGTAAATATAATAGAAATTAGTACAACAATAGAGATATTAAGAAAAAGTTGCCTATTAGAGTTACACTTTAAACAATGGTTTGCATGCCAAGCCAAAACTCATGGGAACAAGACAATGGGTTGAGTATACTTACACAAGCGGATCAACCAATACCGGACACATGAGAGAAAAAGATGGAATAAGCGTCTGTGCGCCTTCGGGGTCCGCGGGCAATCAGAGCCACTCAAGAATGGAAAAAAGGGAGCATAAGTCATACAAAACTGGAAGTGGGAGAGTGAGAGCCACTGCAGGAGCACCCAGCCAGTGATGAATGAATCTGCAATGGCTGACCGGCCACTGTAGGGTATATAACACAATTGGACTGGTAAATGTCTGTGAATATAAGCACAAAAGAGCGCCAGGGTAATACAAGCGCAATGTTTAGCACTAGATATAAACCAACTTGTCCAATATGGTCCAGTAATCAATAGCTAGATCAGTCAATGTCCCATGTTAAGTATTGGTAACATACCTAAAAGGGCTATGTTTGAATAAATGTCACTGCAGCAGCGTAGCGCGTTCCGAATGACCGTCAATGCCAAATGAGCAGGTTATATAGAAGCAGGTAAGTACAGCTGACCCTGATTGCTAACAAGCAACCAGAGTCAGCTGGGGCCAGATATCACACAAGCCGTGCCATGCAGTAGGCGCGGCGTGTGTTCGGATGCTCCCAGACAAAGCGGCGCCGCTCTGCCCCAAAGGGCGGAGCGGCGTCCCACAACATGACGTCACCGGCGCACGTGTGCATCCCAAACGTCCGCGCCCCAAGCTGGGAGGCAAACAGGAAGGGAGCCAGACCTCGCATGAAAATGAGGGCTGAAGGTTCCCCAGGCATGGCTGACCTAACGGCCTATCCCCGGGGGCCTCCCACACGCCGGACAGTAGATCGGCTCCCTACAATCCAGAGCGGCCCACCATGATAGGATAAAATAGAAAAAAAATGAGAACAAAGGGTTTCTCTATAAATCTAGTTTACATATGCCTGATTGAAAATCCTCCAGGTATGGTTTGAAGCTAAACGCTTCATTGAGGCCTGGAGATACAATTGCGTTAAGGCGAAATATCCACCTCAGTTCGCTCTGTAAAAGTTGCTTGTTTAGATCGCCCCGTTATTTGGAATATGGTCTAGAGCCAGGAATCGCACCTTAGGAGTGCGATCATGGTGTACTGTGTGGCTGTGTCTGCCTAGAGGGAGGCTAGGGTCTCTCTTTTTGATGCTGACAATATGTCTGTTTTAGGTGTAGCACAGCATCCCAGAGAGAGACAGAAAAAGTTCTATTCAGGGTTTTTTTCTTCTCCCAGGCTCCTCTCGTACACATTCAGGAATCTGTGATCCATGATCCAGTTCGGGTCTTGGTCCTCTTCCCCAGGCTAATTTAAGCACACCTGAGCAGACAGCCTTTGCTCTCTGCCTGGGAAACACAGACAACGCTGGTCTGTGAGAGCAAAAAGGTTGGTAAAAAGCTGTTAAGCAGTTTATGTGGAAACTGACAAGCGGTAGGCTTGCTCAGCCTGGTAGTTAGGGCCTGCATAGAGTATAGTTAGAGCCGAAACACGGCTAGGGTTTTGTTTGGCTATTTTGTTCTGTTAGTTTTTTTCTGAACACTGTACAGCACCTCTATAGACTTGTAAATATCACTATTAAACACTTCACTGTTTGTCACTACTTCACTTGTTCTGGTATCTGTGCCTGAAAGCCTGCTTATCCCAGGAAGCTTTTGTACCTGCTACCTGTCCCCCAGGTTACACTGGGTATATACAAATGTCACACCTCTATATCTGGGTATATAGTTTATAATGTGTATATATCGTATATACAGAGAGTACACATGTCACACCTCTATATCTGGGTATATACGGAGGGGAATATACAGTGGGGACAGAAAGTATTCAAACCCCCTTAAATTTTTCACTCTTTGTTATCTTGCAGCCATTTGCCAAAATCATTTAAGTTAATTTTTTTCCTCATTAATGTACACACAGCACCCCATATTGACAGAAAAACACAGAATTGTTGACATTTTTGCAGATTTATTAAAAAAAAAAAACTGAAAGCTCACATGGTCCTAAGTATTCAGACCCTTTGCTCAGTATTTAGTAGAAGCACCCTTTTGATCTAATACAGCCATGAGTCTTTTTGGGAAAGATGCAACAAGTTTTCCACACCTGGATTTGGGGATCCTCTGCCATTCCTCCTTGCAGATCCTCTCCAGTTCTGTCAGGTTGGATGGTAAACACTGGTGGACAGCCATTCAAGAATAGTCACGGAGTTGTTGTGAAGCCACTCCTTTGTTATTTTAGCTGTGTTCTTAGGGTCATTGTCTTGTTGGAAGGTAAACCTTCGGCCCAGTCTGAGGTCCCTGGAGCACTCTGGAGAAGGTTTTTGTCAAGGATATCCCTGTACTTGGCCGCATTCATCTTTCCCTCGATTGCTACCAGTCGTCCTGTCCCTGCAGCTGAAAAACACCCCACAGCATGATCCTGCCACCACCATGCTTCACTGTTGGGACTGTATTGGACAGGTGATGAGCAGTGCCCAGTTTTCTCCACACATACGGCTTATAATTAAGGCCAAAAAGTTCTATCTTGGTCTCATCAGACCAGAGAATCTTATTTCATGTGTCCTGCACTGAGGAGAGGCTTCTGTCGGGCCACTCTGCCATAAAGCCCCGACTGGTGGAGGGCTGCAGTGATGGTTGACTTTCTACAACTTTCTCCCATCTCCCGACTGCATCTCTGGAGCTCAGCCACAGTGATCTTTGGGTTCTTCTTTACCTCTCTCACCAAGGCTCTTCTCCCCCGATAGCTCAGTTTGCCCGAACGGCCAGCTCTAGGAAGGGTTCTGGTCGTCCCAAACTTCTTCCATTTAAGGATTATGGAGGCCACTGTGCTCTTATGAACCTTAAGTGCAGCAGAAATGTTTTTGTAACCTTGGCCAAATCTGTGCCTTGCCACAATTCTGTCACTGAGCTCTTCACGCAGTTCCTTTGACCTCTTGATTCTCATTTGCTCTGACATGCACTGTGAGCTGTAAGGTTTTATATAGACAGGTGTGGGGCTATCCTAATCAAGTCCAATCAGTATAATCAAGCACAGCTGGACTCAAATGAAGGTATAGAACCATCTTAAGGATGATCAGAAGAAATGGACAGCACCTGAGTTAAATATATGAGTGTCACAGCAAAGGGCCTGAATACTTAGGACTATGTGATATTTCGGGTTTTTCTTTTTTAATAAATCTGCAAAAATGTCAACAATTCTGTGTTTTTCTGTCAATATGGGGTGCTGTGTGTACATTAATGAGGAAAAAATGAACTTAAATGATTTTAGCAAATGGCTGCAATATAACAAAGAGTGAAAAATTTAAGGGGGTCTGAATACTTTCTGTCCCCACTGTAGTATATAGAGATATATAGGACAGTGTATATATAATATATACAGAGAGTACACACGTCACACCTCTATATCTGGGTATATACAGGGATATAGTATATAGAGATATTAAGGACAGTGGATATATAGTATATACAGAGAGTCCACATGTCACACTTCTATATCTGGGTATATAGTATATAGAGATATATAGGACAGTGGATATATAGTATATACAGAGAGTACACATGTCACACCTCTATATCTGGATATATAGTATATAGAGATCTATAGGACAGTGGATATATAGTATATACAGAGAGTACACACGTCACACCTCTATATCTGGGTATATATGGGGGATTCCTGTGAGAAGTCAGTCAGATTTGCGCTCTTTACTCGGCTCTGCCCCTTTCTCCCGGCATGCCTTGCGCTTAGGGTTGCCACCTTTTTTTCAAGCCAAACCCGAACACTTTAGCGGCACATGGCATTGATTGTATTTTTTAGACCAGCAGTTGGCACCCCCCATTAGAGACCCCCATTAGTTTATATCAGTGCCCCCCCATAGAAACCTACATTAGAGAGAGACCCCCATCTTTTAGCATCCCATTCTGTTGTATTGTCTATTCCCTACCGGCAGGAGGGACAGTCACTTGAGCCGCTATGTGGGTGGAGCTGAATGGGAGGTGGAGCAGCTCTAAGAAAATCCCATGAGTGTGCACAGCGGCAAAAGTGTCATTGGTTGCTAGGACACCGGCAGTCCTAGCAACCAATGACAGCAAAGCATTCACAGACTGGCGGGGGGCGGCAGACACCCCGCGGGGGAGGAGGCAGAGGGGGAGAGTGCACAGCAGAGGAAGCCACAGCCAGCAGGAATAAATACTAAATTCAAGGATACTCCGCACTGATTTCCTGGACTGGCTCCATCCCCAGGACAGATACCTGATGGCAGTACCGGGACAAGGTCTCCAGCGCCCTGGGTAATGATGACAAACTGTGCCCCCTCGACATGTACTCACAGTTCACATCTCGGTCCCAGTGTGGCTCCTGCTGGGAATGAAGGCAGCTTCTCTGTTTTATGTCACATGACAGGGAGAAGGCAGTCTGCCCTCGCTCACCAGTGGCGCTGCGCTGAGACTGAGGTGTGTTTTTAGTAGGCGTCCTCTTTCTTCTGCCCACAGTAAATATATATAGGCAATATGTTGTTTCCTTACCACCTGTTTTAAATCCCTTAGGCTGCACTACAATTGTGTGCATTGCATGAAGTTGCGGGGAGGTTGCAGTGTGGCCCCATTCACACGGTAGTGTGTGCTGAAAGTCACTGGGAGGTATCATTCCTGCCGCAACTGCAAATCCAAATATTGCAGCAGTGCCATCTGTACACCTCCAGTTGCTACCTCTTCAGCTTAAATGGGGGGAGTGATGGGGAGCGGAAAAATTAGGCTCAGCAGCATGTTTTATTGCCTCCAACCGCAAGTGTAAATGACCCAAGGCTAGGTTTACACTGCTGCAGGTGGTTGTATGTGCGGTACAGCATGCAAATGGCACCTATTACTATACCCACAACCACCTGTAGGCAAAGCTCTCAGTTTTTTTACAGATGTGCAAGACTGCCATTTATTCTTATTGGCACCCCCACGCATCTGAAGATGCAGCACATTTTAGGATGTGGGAAATCGCATGGTGCTTTTGCATTTCCCCGTGACTGTGTTTTCATGAAGGTGCAGGGACCTTTTTCCTATGTTTCCTGCAGGTACAGCAGCCCATTTAAATGAATGGGCTACTGCCCCCATACAAATAAATGCAAGTCACAGCAAACACATTGGGGTGAACCTGATATAATAGTCAGCTAAAAGGAAATACATATAGCACAGTGTCTCCAAACATCATTCACATAATAGCACAAAGTCAATTTACAAAAGTATTCTCCTATTTAGTAAACATATCCACAGTGCTCAGTGCATAGTGCTCACAGTGCTCAGCTCAGAACATAGTTGCATTGTACCTGTAATTCTTCTGTGTTCTTGGGTTTAGTCTCTGCATTATCTGCCTGCTTCTGTCCCAGTCTGTCAGCCAGCCCACCACATGCATTGCTTTAGAATTCTTAGCTCTATGGGGGATGCAGTCCTGACATTTTCTGCATCTTCTGCCGGTGTTCTGTCGAGAAATGCCGCCCATCGAAAAGTACCTGGGTTGAAGGAGCGCATGCGCTGTACGTAACATCACAACAGCTGATTTTACCACCAGCTGTTGAGACGGCGCAGGCGCACATTAGCCAACAGAATTTTTTTTTCTGTCAGATTGTGCCCCGCGCTCCCAGGTGAGTTCATGTCCATAATGGGCAGATATTTACACATTGTGGGTGGATTTTGGGCACTTGGGGGCGGAATTACATGTCCAGTACTGCAAAACAAAACTTTGTGATGGGTGAATTTTTATATTTCTTTTTTTTTTTTTTTAACAAAAAAGTTTATTTAGGTTTTCCAAAACAAACAGTTTAAAGCGGATTAGACATAGATAGAGACATCTTTCAGAGGTTTCTTACATTTCTTAACAAATGCCGGAGTAGCAGTGAATCCAACAGTATATTAACAAGAACATTACACCCATCTCGGGTGGAGGTATAAGAGGTCACATTGATTACCTTTAGTTCGTACACCTTAATCCCATCCTCTCACAGGTAGACACAGAAATCCATTTATGAGGGCCAATTTATATCAGTATTCGTGAGCCACAACCCGGGGGCCTCAGTCAATAGTAAGATGTTTTGCCTTCACCCATGCTGCCCAAATTTTCCCAAATTTTTTGGGGCAATTTCTTCCCATATATGTCATTTTATATAATGGTAGTGCCCTATTTATCAAGGACTGCCAGAGCTGTCTGGTGGGTGGCTGGGACTGATTCCACTGTAATAGGATTGCCTTTCTAGCGTATAATGTGGCATAGAAGATGAATAGTTTCTTCCCCCATGAGACCTCTAGGAAATCGCAAATGCCCAACAAGAGAGGGATCGGGCTGTATGGAATCATCAATCTCCCAATGGAGTTAATATCAGCAAGTACATTTTCCCAGAATTCCTTCACACCAGGGCAGGACCAGACTATATGGAAGAAGTCAGCATCATCCGAACCACACCTAGCGCACCTCGCCGACCTATCAGGGTAAATTCTCGCTAAACGTACTGGAGAGTAATATGCACGGTGAAGAAACTTCAGTTGCATGAATTTATCTCTAGCCGAAATTGTAAGGGGTAAATATTGCTGAATCCCCTCCTCCCAGTCCTCATCTGTCAGCTCCGGAATATCCCCTCGCCATAGCTCACACAGCTGGGACACTCTAGATGTGTCATGGGACACAAATATGTTGTACAGTGTGGACAGTGTTTTCCCAGTATCTGGGGATTTAAGTGTATTTTCCACAGGCGACCCCTCCAAATTCAGCGGGCCAGGGAATTGGGACCGGAATGCATGGCGCAGCTGAAGAAATCTAAAGAACATATGGTTCGGGAGGTCCTTATCTCTTTTTAAGGCATCAAAAGAAACCAGTTGACCCTGTACTAATATGTCCCTCAAAGTTTTGACCTCATATCTAGCCCACACGACCGGATCAGGAATAGAGCGAAAATGAGGCAAGCGAGGGTTTCCCCATAAGGGAGTCGCAGGGGACCAGTCATTGGGTCCCATGAGCTGTTTTTGGACCGTGTCCCAAACCTTAAGGGTCGTCTTCATGGGAAGAGTCACCCGAAGATTGGATCTGGGGCCCCTATAAACCAAATTGCCCAACTCCGCAAACGAACCAACCAATGCCGCCTCCGTGGTGGAAGCAGGATTAGTCGGGTCCTCCGAGAACCACCACTTAACAGTCACCAGGACCGCCGCCCAGTAGTACTTCAGAAAACAGGGCAGGGCCAGTCCCCCTAGCACACCTGGCAGTTGTAGAGTTGATCTAGCTATTCTAGGGGCCTTTCCATTCCAGATAAATGAGGTAACAATACTGTCGAGATGTTTAAAGAAGGTTATCGGTATAGAGATTGGAGTTTGACGGAATAAATAGGTAAACTTGGGTAATACCGACATCTTGATTAAGTTAACGCGGCCCACTGGTGTTAGAGGTAAGGATTTCCATGTGGCGCATCTTTGAGAAAGGTGATTAACTACTGGGTTTAGGTTGAGGGCCATATATTTTTTTAAATCCCGATGTATTTCTACACCTAAATACTTAAACTGAGGGACTCTACTAAGCTGCCCATCTGCCTGCGAGGAGGCAGAGCCAGCATGGAGAGGGAACAGGACTGACTTCCCCCAATTTATGCATATGCCCGAGAATTTGCCAAAATTATTAATTACCGACAGCGCTGCCCGTAGGGAAGTACCATCATCCCTAAGATACAGCAAGGTGTCGTCGGCATATAACGACACCCTTTCCTGTATTGAACCCCTTGTGATTCCCCGAATCTCTGGTGCAGCACGGAGGAGGGCAGCCATGGGCTCAATCGCTAGGGCAAAAAGTCCCGGCGAAAGAGGGCACCCCTGCCTGGTCCCCCTACTAAGGGGGAATGCCGGAGAAAGCACCGTACCCGTGCGTACCTTAGCCGTCGGGGCCCTGTACACCATCCTGACCCAGGAGAGGAAGACCGGGCCGAAACCGAATCTGCGAAGTACCTCCCAGAGATAGCCCCACTCAACAGAATCGAAGGCCTTCTCTGCGTCTAAAGAGGCCACAATCCCGTCCTCCGCATCCTCCTCCCCAGAGGCCAGGACCGCATACAACCTACGAATGTTTATATCTGTGCCCTTCCCCGGCATAAAGCCTGACTGGTCTTCGTGAATAAGAGTAAGTATTACTTCGTTCAGGCGTCTGGCTAGTATTTTAGTAAGTATTTTTGCGTCAGCATTAAGCAGGGATATGGGTCGGTATGAAGGGCAAAGTTGGGGGTCCTTCCCTGGTTTGGGTATAACCACTATAATGGCTTGTGCCATAGACAGTGGGAGCTCCCCAGTTCGTAGGGTCTCCGTGAGCATTGCATGCATCCTATGGGCTACCTCACCAATGTAGAGTTTATAGAATTCGGAGGGGAGACCATCTATTCCCGGGGTCTTCCCCATCTGCAAAGAACCCAAGGCCTGCTGAACCTCCTCCAAAGCTATTGGGGCATCTAAGCCTTCCCTCGCTGCGTCTGTAAGGACCGGAAGTGTTACCCTGTCTAAAAAGTCTGAGAGCTCGTCAGGAGAATATTGTGTCTTAGAGGAGTACAGAGTCGAGTAGTAGTCAGCAAAGCAAGCATTAATATTTACCGGGTCTGATACTAGAGTCCCGTCACTCTTCCGAATACGGGCTATGGTGGAGATCGAGGATTGTTCCCTGGCCAGCCAGGCTAGGAGCCTGCCTGTTTTGTCCCCTTGTTCGAATATCCTCTGTGTCTGGGCCAATTGGCGTTTATTTGCCTTGGCCACTCTGAGTAGCATAACCTCCCGATAGGCCACCTTCATATCCTGTGCTATAATTGGGTTAGAGGTAAGGGCAAACCTAGTCTCTAACTCTCGGGCCTTAGCCTCCGCTTCCTCCAATAACATTGCGTCGTTTCTACGTTCCCTGGCTATGGATGACATATAGCAACCTCTAATGTAGGCTTTAAAGGTGTCCCATACAGTCCCTGGTGTGGCGGAATTGGCATTAGATAACCAGAATTGTTTGATTTCTTTGACCATCTCCACTTCTATAGTAGGATGTTCAATCCAGAACCGAGACAGGCGCCAGATTCTATCTGCCTGTGGGGTAGCAGTTTGCAGCGTACATAGCAGCGGGGAATGGTCAGATATCCCCCTTGGGAGTATCTCAATATCTATAATTTTGGGAAGCATGGGTAAACTGGCATAGAAAAGGTCAATACGGGATAATGTATTATAGGAGGAGGAGTGACATGTGTACATACGATCCGATGGGTGTTTCCATCGCCACACGTCCTCCAATCCCATTGTCTGGGACCAGCGGAACAGCGTTGAATCAGTGGCGGGGTCAGGGGACAGTTTATCTAGAGAGGGGTTCGGAGGGATATTAAAATCCCCCGTTAGGATCACGTTATCCGTGGGAAACTGGGCAATCAGGGTAATTATTTTCTGTAAGAGGGAGATATTCGCCGGAGGCGGCAGATAAACACCCACCACCACCACGGCTACTGTGTCAATAACAGCATGTAACAACACATATCTGCCTTCTGGATCTATAAGTACATCCAGGGGTTCAAAATTGAGAGATCTGTGGACCAAGATACTAACTCCCCTGGCATAACTAGTGTGCGTAGCATGGTAGTGGTGTCCCACCCACGGCCTCTTCAGTCCCATTACTCTACCTCCCACCAAGTGTGTCTCCTGGAGAATGCAGATATGTAGAGTATATTTTTTAAGGTAATCAAAGACTAGGGAGCGCTTGATTTTATGATTAAGACCTCTGACATTCCAGGACAAGATCTTTAGTGGAGCCATATCCCGGTAGGACAGATAACTTGGAAGGGGGACCACATATCTCCGGAGCTTACAAAAGACCCCCCCTCACCCCCCCCCACCCCCATCAGTGGGCAAGCAGGGAATTTGCAGGAAGGTAGTAGGACAGGAGATTTACTAGCATAACCTAAACCTCTGATGTCATAGAACCATTTGAATTTAAATGCATTCAAGCGTGTAAGTGTAAGAAAACCAAGAACAAAAAAGAAACAAAACAAACAAATAAAACCAAACTTCCCTCCCATCCCACCCCACACCCCTTTAAGTGAACCCAGGGGTGTTCGAGTACCCATAACAACCAAAAAAAAAAAAAAAAAAAAAACAACTTAAATGTAGGAGAAAATTCCTATGGGGGGAGTGTGTAGCAATCGACACACCTAGGACCCGATGGAGCGTAGGGACTCCACTACCCGCATTACCTGTAGGCCATGGCTGATAAAAAAGAAAAAACATGATAAGGGAACAAGGAAACCCTTCAGCATCTACACAGTAACTCACTCTTAGATCACTCTAAGGGTACAATCTTAGTTACACGAGCTATTCGCTCAACCTGTAAGAAATAAACAGGGTTAAACAGTACATATTAAACACTTATGCTTCTCAATTAAGACCAATCCAAGGGGGAAAGCTTTCCACCCCTAACCTCTCCTTCTGATCGGCAGTTCCATAGGCGAATCACAGTTCTGGTGGAGATACCAATGTCATGTTCAATCAGATGACTCTGACTGTAAAAGGCCCGGGGAAGCCACCTCAGCCCCCCACCCACCCCAACCGCTCAAATGCAAGATCCATTTCTCACTCCTTAGCACTGGAAAAAAAAAAAAAAAAAAAAAAGGGGGGGGGGTGATAATTATAGAGAGTATGGATTTCAGTACATCCTGCATCCAGGGGTGGGACCACGGAAGGGGGGGAAGCAACGGCAAAAATAAAAAAAAGTCAAACGTCGGAGGTGAATCAAAGGTGGCAGGTCCCCCCCAACCCCGAACACCAGACCATTCAGCAGAGTATCGGTCGCCTATTATGACAACACTCGACATTGCATCCAGTTCACAATCTAGATCTGGTCTCCAAAAAAAAAAAAAAAAAAAAAAAAAAAGGGAGGGGGGGGGGACAAATGCATCACTCTCTGTGGTCTGCCGGAGTCAGTGAAAGAGGAGGTTACAAAAACAAAAAACTGCTTTTCTTACCGCCAGACATCTCGGGCATAGGAAAGAGGTATTCTTGGTGGTCTCTGAGTTACAGATCAATGACTGCGTGGTAAGGACTCGAGCCATCTGGACGCCTCCTCCGGGGAAGTGAAGAATTTTGTAGTCTCTCCGTCCACCACTCTAAGCCGTGCTGGGAATAGCATGCTGTACTTGAGCCCCCTGGTGCGCATTTGGGCTTTGACTTGATCGAATGTCCTACGTTGTCTTTGCGTCTCGACCGAATAATCGGGGAACAGCATAATCTTCGCGTTTTCGGATCTCAGTTCCCCAGCTCTTCTGGCTTCTCTAAGGATTAAATCACGGTCTCTGAAATTTAGCATGCGGAATATGAAGGTTCGTGGCGGTGCTCCCGGTGGGCCCCGGACCGACGGCATCCTATGGGCGCGCTCCACCGCAAAATGTGTAGAGAATGGAGCTTGTGTTAGAAGAGTACGGAGCAGATGCTCTGTATAAGCCTCCGGATCTCTTCCCTCTACTCCTTCCGGAAGTCCCACCAGTCGCAGGTTATTTCTGCGATTTCTGTTTTCCTGGTCTTCAGCCCGGGATTCCAGCGTTTTCATCTTAACTTGCAATGTACGGATTGAGGCACTATGGTCCCGGATGACATCCTCATTGTCTCCTACCCTTCGTTCAGCCTCCGTCAGCCTGTCACGGTATTTGTCCATATCACGTCTTATGAGGCCCATTTCTGATTGCATCTGTTCTATTTTCGTGGTAAGGGTGGTTTGGCAACCTGTTATCGCCTGCATTAGTGCTTGGAATTGATCTGTAGCTAGTTGAGACGTTTCTGCACAGGGTTCTGTGTGTTCCGTTTGGGACGCCATGTTTAGTCGCACCGCTGCACGTGTGTCCCTGGCCGGCGGTGGGGTTTTTTGGGCCGACTGCTTTTTCTTCTGTGCACCGGAGGTCCTCTTACGCATGCCCAGGCAGGACAGTGCGGATATGTATCTCAAGGGGCCCAATTAAAGCAGCTGTGCAATGTGAAGCCTCTGTCCCTCGCTTCACATCAGGGTGCTCCACGTATAAACTTTCTGCAGTGGCGGATGTGGCTTTCTTTATGCCCCAGATTAGCTCCCCAGAGAAATCACTGTGCAGTGGGACAAGAAGGATGGCTATAAGTCAGTGGCACATATCAGCTTTTTTGTAACAGGCAAAGCATGGTGTATTGGTATCACAGGGAGTTTGATTGTATTGGATGCACAGCACGTAGCTCCTGATTCTCACTTCCCCCCAGGACACTGCACTTGTGTCTGCCTGCGGGGTTTACAAGGCAGGATGCCGCCGTCTGTGTGCCCCAGAGAGTGTCCCGCTCGAGCCTGTGACAGACCCCCTGTTCAGTGAGGCAAGGAGGGTGGCTCTATATCGTAAGGATCAGGTGTGGGGGGCGCCATCCAGAGCAGCCAGGGCGGGCTATGCTCACAGGACAGAGAACCGGAGTGTAAGGTCTGTGCAGCGTGGAGCTCCTGTCTCTCCTGCACACCAGGGCGCTCCACGCGGTCCCGCCGGCTGCGGCGTCTGCTCGCCCGATGCCGATGTCACTACCTCCCAGGTTCCCTCACAGGAGAGCCCGTGAACAGCGGCAGCTCAGGAGGTCCAGCAGGGTATCCGTGTAGCCCTAGAAGCCGGATAAGTGGCCGATCAGGTGCGGAGCTCTTGTCCCTCACGTCCCTCTAGGTCGCCATCTTGACCACGCCCCGAATTTTTATATTTCTTGTGGGCGGATTAATGGCCACTTTGGGGTGGAATTAGATGGCCAGTGCTGCAAAATAAAAAAACTTTGTGATGGCCGGATTTCTACATTTCTTGTGGGCGCCACTTGTGCCCATCATATGCAGCCACTTGTTTTCATCATATGCAGCCACTTGTGCCCATCAATCAAATGCAGCCACTTGTGCCACTTGTGCCAATCAAATGCAGCCACCTGTGCCCATCATATGCAGCCATCATATGCAGCCACTTGTGCCCATCATATGCAGCCATCATATGCAGCCACTTGTGCCCATCATATGCAGCCGCTGCATATGATGGGCACAGTGGCTGCATATGACGGGCACAAGTGACTGGATTTGATGGGCACAAGTGGCTGCATTTGACGGGCACAAGTGTCTGCATATGACGGGCACAAGTGGCTGCATTTGATTGGCATAAGTTGCTGCATTTGATTGGCACAAGTGGCTGCATATACTGGCCACAAGTGGCTGCATATACTGGGCACAAGTGGCTGCATATGATGGGCACAAGTGGCTGCATATGATGGGCACAGATGGCGCCCACAAGAAATGTAGAAATCCACCCATCACAAAGTTTTTTTATTTTGCAGCACTGGCCATCTAATTCCGCCCAAAAGTGCCCATAAATCCGCCCACAAGAAATAAAAAAATCCGCCCATCACAAAGTTTTGTTTTGCAGCACTGGACATGTAATTCCGCCCCCAAGTGCCCATAAATCCGCCCACAAGGCGTAGAAATCCACCCATCATGGACATGAAATTGCCACGGGAGCACAGGGGTGAGCGGGGCATAATCTGACAGAAAAAAAAAATTATTTTGGCTATGGCTATTGTACCATCGCAACAGCTGATGGTAAAATCAGCTGTTGTGATGTTACGTGCAGCGCATGCGTTGCGCATTCACCCTTTAACCCACTTTTGATGGGGGGCATTTCTTGACAGAACACCTGAAATGGAGGTTAGTTTGACCTCTCTGGGACACTGTAGAAGGTGCCGGTGTTTCGTCAGGTTAGGTGACCCGTCAGAATGAGTAACGGAAGTGACGTTCCGTCGCCGCCATCTTGCTTCACCCCACACTTCTCCACAGTAAGGATACACTTAGAGGGGGAAAGTGGAGATCTTTTTACACCCACCGGAGTTTTGCATCTTACACTTATTTTTAACAGTAAACTGAGTTTATATAGTGAAATACAGAAGTTAGAACTCCGTCTAATTGTTTAGGTGTTGAATTTTAAAAGCAGCGAACTTCTGTTAGATTAGCAAACCTGTGAGATGAGCAGGTTTGCTGCTGCTTTTAAAATTCAACATCTAACCAGTGAGACGGAGTTTTAAGTACTGTATTACACTATATAAACTCACTATATTGTTAAAAATAAGTAAAATGCAAAACTCCGGTGGGTGTAACAACATGTCCGCTTTCCCCTTCTCAGTGTATCTTTACTATGGAGGCTTTCGGGGTATAGCAAGATGGCGGCGACGAAACGTCACTTCCGTCACAAAAATCTGACGGGTCGCCAAATCTGACGAAACACCGGGTGACAGAGAGTACGGTGGCCGATAAGGCTTAGTGGAGAAGCGTGAGAGTTATGGCTGCGCGGGTTGGGAAGCGAGGTGGAGGGGGAGATGAGGAGCAGCCTCCACTGTATGCCGTGCTAATAGCAGACAGCTTCAATAGAAGGTTTTATCCGATCACCAAGGACCGACCTCGGGTAAGAGAGCTGAGAGATTGCAGGGCTGACAGCCATGTGTCATTGCCTCATCATGTCACTGATCCTCTGTTTATACAAACGTGAGGCGTCTGAGCTGATGTTTAAACATGATTCATGGTAACATACGGGCACTTCTCTTTTTTTGTTTCCTTTTTAATGGGTTGTCATTATTTCTAAGTTCCAGCTGTATTACCTTTTCTTGTTGAGTAAATGTATATTGGGGGAATGGATTTTATATTCTAATTATTACCCATATTGCTTCCAACATGTTGCGTCTCCTTCCTGTCCCGGCCATTGTTCGGTTTGTAGCACATTATACATGTAGCACAGGATATTTTGACTGACAATTACTCCATTATTTAACACCGTACCCAAATTAGTTTTATATAATTTTTCATCATCTGAGCGGAAGTTTTGCCCCTCCTTTTTCTCCCTGCAACCAGGACGCATCACAGGTCCCAGAAGACTGCGGGACCATTCAGAAGGTGCAGCGCGACTGGCTTCCCTTACTTAAGATGCCGGCGTCTGCACCCAAAGCCTATCAATGAATCGGCTCGGCTGATAACACCGCTGGATCCCTGGACAGGTAAGTGTCCCTATATTAAAAGTCAGCAGCTACAGAATTTGTAGCTGCTGACTACTAATGTTTTGGGGGGAGACGAGACTGTCGCTCTAATTTAACCACTTCAATACCAGGAACTTTTATTTTACCCCCTTCCTGCCAAGGCCAATTTTTAGCTTTTAAGCGCAGTCGCACTTTGAATCACAATTGCGCGGTCATGCAACACTGTACCCAAATTTAATTTTTATCATTTTTTTTCACACAAATAGAGCTTTCTGTTGGTGGTATTTTAATCACCGCTGGGTTTTTTATTGTAAAAAGAAAAAAGACAATGTGACAATATGTATAAATATTTTTCCTTTGTTTCTGTCAGAAAATTTTGTAAATAAGTAATTTTTTTCCTTCAGTGATGTGCACTGACTGGCACCACAAATTGGTGTCACTGATGGGCACATATTGGTATCACTTCTGGACACTGTTGGGGCTGCACTGATTATCTGTACAGGTCTCCCCTGTGAAGAGATGCTGCTGATCAGCTCTCCTCTCCTTATACTATTTCAGTGCGAGGAGAGCTGATAAACGGCACTTCCATGTTTACATGTGATTGGCTGTGATTGGACACAGCCGATCACATGGGTAAAGTGCTGCATCATCGGTTCTTTACTGATATCGGGGTTGCACCATGTCCAGGGGACACAGCACGGATGAGAGTGGGGCAACGTCATATGACATCGCCCCAAAATGAGAGGGAATCCAGCCTGCTTTCATTTGTCTATTCAGCAGGGGGAGGGGGTAAGATGGAGGAGCTTGTCATGAGATGTAAACAGTAGCACTGTGTACATTTTGTGATCATGGCGATTGGTTATCACGTGATCACATGGTACCGAGCCATACAGATCAGCTCTGTAAACCAAGCTATACAAGTTGTCAAGGCACAACCTGCATCCCTAACAGGGACACTGGCTGGCCAAGGGCTGTTTCTGAAGTGCTGTTTATTCACTTAAAGACCAGGCTTTTTCTGTCATTTTTTTGCTTTAAAGTTTAAATCAGTATTTTTTGCTAGAAAATTACTTACAGCCCCCAAACATTATATATATTTTTTTCTTTTAGCAGAGACCTTAGGGAAGTGATGGCGAACCTTGGCACCCCAGATGTTTTGGAACTACATTTCCCATGATGATCATGCACTCTGCTGTGTAGTTCAGCATCATGGGAAATGTAGTTCCAAAACATCTGGGGTGCCAAGGTTCGCCATCACTGCCCTAGGGAATAAAATGGCGATAGTTGCAATTTTTTTATGTCACACAGTATTTGCACAGCGGTTTTTCAAACTCAATTTTTTTGGAAAAATTACACTTTAGTAAATTAAAAACAAAATGTAATATATACCCCAATTTGTTTGTGTAACATGAAAGATGATTTTACGCTGAGTAAAAAGGTACCCAACATGTCATACATTAAAATTGCACACGTGCGTGGAATGTCGACAAATGACAGTACTTAAAAATCTCCATAGGCGACGCTTTAAACGCCTTTACAGGTTACCTGTTTAGAATTACAGAGGAGGTCTAGCACTAGAATTATTGCTCTCGCTTTAACGTTCATGGCAATACCTCACATTTGTGGTGCAAACACTGTTTACTGATGCGTGCACAACTTGCGTATGCGTTTGCTTCTGCGTGTGAGCATGGAGGGATGGGGCGCTTACATTTATTTTTTATTTATATCATATTTACTTCTATTACAAGGAATGTAAACATCCCTTGTAATCGAAGGATAACAGGTCCTCTTTATGGAGAAATCTGGGGTCAAAAAGACCCTAAATCTCTCTCTATTTTTACCTTTTTAAAAGCAAAAGATATTTTAAAAAAATTGCATCTTTTACTGGTGGAAATGGAAAGCCAGAGTCCTCTCCCGCTGCTACAGAATGCAATCCAGTGACTAATGAGTCACTTTCATTAGAAAGCCAGCCGCTAGTTGAAAAAAAAAAAAAGATACCGGGGTGAAGGCTTCAGCCATCACCCCGGTAAACCACTTGCAAACCGCAACATACAGTATCTCTCACAAAAGTGAGTGCACCCCTCACGTTTTTGTAAATGTTTTATTATCTTTTCATGTGACAACACTGAAGAAAGGACACTTTGCTACAATGTAAAGCTTGTATAACAGTGTAAATTTGCTGTCCCCACAAAATAACTCAACACACAGCCATTAAAGTGGATGTAAACCCGAAATATTTTTTTTTTTATTATCATACTGTAGAGTATAAGATTTCCTATCATTTGAGCCCAGTCTTGCCACACAGAGTTAATCCATCTCTGAGCAATCCCCTTTTATTGTTCAGTGAGAAAAATCTTGACAAACTGAGAAAAACTTTGTCAAATCCTCCCCCTTGCTGTGAGTAAAAGGTGATTATCATATCTCGTGCACTAGCCTAAAACATGCATTATTTTTTAATTCCCTCCTACTCCTTTCTTCAGCAGCTCTGCAAGGATTGGCTGTTCCACACCTCAGCTTGATTTGGCATGCTGAAGTAATTTGGTTACTTTTCTGTCTTTTCACTGGATGTTCGAGATCATAGCAGAAGTTCAGTGTAAGAAATACACAGGAGAAAATGCATTTTGACAAGGGGAGTGTAGAGGTGGGCGGGGAGTCAACTGACATCACGACTCCACCCACCGAGCTCCAGACAACAGACCCACCCACAGAATATGCAGTTTTTCGGGTCTAATAACAGACAGAGGGGAGACATTTGACAGGTAAAGATACATGCAGGAGGCATGTATATCCTTATAGATAACCCCTATGGCAGTAGTTTAAAGTAGATGTAAACCCAATGTCATCCTTTTCTAATGTCTAAACCGCTGGCAACAAAAGTGAGTACACCCCTAAGTGAAATGTCCAAATTGGGCCCAAAGTGTCTATATTTTGTGTAGCCACCATTATTTTCTAGCACTGCCTTAATCCTCTTGGGCATGGAGTTCACCAGAACTTCACAGGTTGCCACTGGAGTCCTCTTCCACTCCTCCATGACGATATCACGGAGCTGGTGGATGTTAGAGACCTTGCGCTTCTCCACCTTCCATTTGAGGATGCCCTACAGATGGTCAATAGGGTTTAGGTCTGGAGACATGCTTGGCCAGTACATCACCTTTACCCTCAGCTTCTTTAGCAAATCAGTGGTCGTCTCGGAGGTGTGTTTGGGGTCGTTATCATTTTGTAATACTGCCCTCCGGCCCAGTCTCCAAAGGGAGGGGATCATGCCCTGCTTCAGTATGTCACAGTACATGTTGGCATTCATGGTTCCCCCAATGAACTGTAGCTCCCCAGTGCCGGCAGCACTCATGCAGCCCCAGACCATGACACTCCCACCACCATGCTTGACTGTAGGCAAGACACACTTGTCTTTGTACTCTTCACCTGGTTGCTGGCACACATGCTTGACACCATCTGAACCAGACCAATTTAATGCAGCGTGTTACGTATGGTCTGAGCACTGACAGGCTGACCCCCCACCCCTTCAACATCTGCAGCAATGCTGGCAGCACTCGTACACAACCTCTGGATATGATGCTGAACACGTCCACTCAACTTCTTTGGTCGACCATGGCGAGGCCTGTTCTAAGTGGAATCTGTCCTGTTAAACCACTGTATGGTATTGGCCACCATGCTGCAGCTCAGTTTCAGGGTCTTGGCAGTCTTCTTATAGCCTAGGTCAGTGATGGCGAACCTTGACACCCCAGATGTTTTGGAACTACATTTCCCATGACGCTCTGGCACTCTGCAGTGTAGTGGAGCATCATGGGAAATGTAGTTCGAAAACATCTGGGGTGTCAAGGTTTGACATCACTGGCCTAGCTCATCTTTATGTAGAGCAACAATTCTTTTTTTCAGATCCTTAGAGAGGTCTTTGCCATGAGGTGCCATGTTTTACTTCCAGTGACCAGTATGAGAGAGTGAAAGCAATAACACCAAGTTTAACACTACTGCTCCCCATTAACACCTGAGATCTTGTAACACATGCCGCGTACACACGACCAGACTTTACGGCATACTTTGCCCGGCGGACTTTTCGACTGACTTTACGACGGACTTTCTGAATGAACGGACTTGCCTACACACGATCAACCAAAGTCAGACGGATTCATACGTGATGACGTATGACCGGACTAAAACAAGGAAGTTCATAGCCAGTAGTCAATAGCTGCCCTAGCGTCGGTTTTTGTCCGTCGGACTAGCATAAAGACGAGCAGACTTTTCGACCGGACTCGAGTTCGTCGGATAGATTTGAAACATGTCCGTCAAACTTTTGAGAAAACAAAGTCCGCTGGAGCCCACACACGATCGAATTGTCAGACGAAATCCGGTACGCCGGACCAAGTATGCCGTAAAGTCCGATCGTGTGTACGCGGCATAAAGAGTCACATGACACCGGGGAGGGGAAATGGCTAATTGAGCCCAATTTGGACATTTTCACTTGGGGGTATACTCACTTTTGTTGCCAGCGATTTAAACATTAATAACAGTGTGTTGAGTTATTTTGAGGGGACAGCAAATTTACACTGGTATACAAGCTGTACACCTCACTACTTTACGTTGTAGCAAAGTGTAATTTCTTCAGTGCTGTCACATGAAAAGATATAATAAAATATTTGAGGGGTGTACTTTTTTCTAAGTTCCAGCTGTATTACTTTTACTTTTTGTATTACTTTTCTTGCTCAGTAAATGTATATTCTGGGTGGGGGGGTGGGGGATTTTATATTCTAAATAAAGTTGATTATCAGAAGTAAAGGCTTTTATAAGTATACTTCAATGACCTCAAAATCACATGTCGGTTCAGTAGCAGCGTGTGTAAAAGTGCAATGTCGTGAGTATCTGCACAATGATGACCAGCTGGCTCATGTCCCGCTGTACAGTGTACATGAAAATGGAGGGTCTGGTTTACTGGCATTTCCTGACCCTCCCTATGCAATCTGCGTAAAACAGCATGTCAAAAAAAGTTGATAACATTATTTGGCCCTCAAGAGCAGTGGACGCTGCTTTTACAAAAATTTACTACCACAATGGGTTGAAGCCCATTCTTGTGATATTTAAATTGCCTAGCTTTGTTCATTGTTAGGCATGATGATGTCACCCATGTCTGCCGGAAGCCAGGGACCAAGGTAACATTACATATTGATTGGCATAAGCATAGCAAAGACCTGTAAGCTTACAGCTTCCTTAATTTGGAAATGCCATCTTAAGTGCTTGGTCTAGATTGATCTTTAAGGCCTCATGCACACTGGGCATTTTATAGCTGCTGATTTGGGTGTCAGATGTATTTTTTTAACTGCCTCAAAACTCCCATGCATGTTGTGCTATGTGTTCATGCACACACAGGCTTATAGCAGCGTTTTGTGGCTGAAAAAAAACACCACTGCTAGTGTGTTCTGGAGCAGCAGCGTTTTGGCAAAAAAAACGTTGACCACTCCCAAACTCTGCTAAATGCCAGTGCCCAGTTTTTTTTTTCTTTTGTGTTTTTACCTAAGCAGAGGCCGCGGCATCCTTAACCAGTGAATGGTTGGTTATTAAGAAGTGAGCCGACCGCCACGTCCTTTACAACAAATGAGTCATCAGCTGTCAGCGGGGGTTCCCCTCTGATAGCTGAATGTAACAAAAACAATTGCTAGTAATAAAAAATTGTGAAAAACAGCGTGGGGGGACTGCCACCTACCCTCCGGGTCTGGTATGGATTTTACGGGAACCCCACACCAAAAAAAAAAAAAGTTGTGGCCCTCCCCCAAAATTTATACCAGACCCTTATCGGAGCATTCAGCCTGGCAGGCCAGGAAAGGGGGGGGGCGGTGCCGATCAAACCATACCAGGGCAGGCCACATGCTCTCAACATGAGGGGTGCTTTGCCATGCTGCTAATCCTTTAGGGTGGGTGGGTAAAACAAACATCATCTAGGTAGAGCAGATGCAAAACTTTGCCAAAATTACTGTGGATTCTTTACTGGATGACAGTTATGGGCTGTATTTAAAGCTCTTCTGGCCATACTCCTCCTGTAGGTCGCACCAGTGAACTTAGTTCTCCTCTTCTGTGACCCAGATTTTGCTGACAGCAGGCTAAAGTCCGCTGTCGGCTGATGTCACAGAGATGGTCCAGGCTATGCAGGGATCCCGACAAGACTGCTGGCATCTGCCCAGGTACCCAACCGGCATGCTGCTAAGCAGCGCTTGAGCCGGCTGCTACAGCCCCCACCACAGCCCAGTGCTACAGTGAGCGCTGGAGGGGCAGAACACTGAGTGGTGGCAGACAGTCATCTCTGTATTCAGAGCGGACATAAGAACAGCGTTCAGTTGTCTTTATTGCTCAGATCTCAGTATAGAGGTGGCGGATTCAGCTTTGATTGATTCAGCCATCTAGGTGGGTTTGTTTGTTTATTAGATTCCCAGACTTCTTTTTTTTTAACCACTTGCCACCAAATCATTTACCTGGTACGTCATTTGACTTCAAGTGGCTGTACCAGGATGAAGCTTAAACCTACAGGCATCACCCTGGTACCGTTTTTTAGAGCCGACGCTCAGCTTTCTTGTAATAGCAACCGAAGCGGCTAACTAGCTATTACAAGCAGCAAGAGGGGACATCCCTCCTCCCTCCCACCAGGAGACCCAAGCTACCAGCCGGCACTTCCGCTGGCTTGCTGAAGACCCATACAAAGCCAGAATCGGGTTTGGTTAATTCTTCGCTGTGATAACACGGAAGTGATGACATGACCTCAATTCCGGTTTACTTGGCTGTCATCAGTGCCTTTTTAAAAATCTAAAGTATTCAAAAACGCTGATCTTGGTGTTTTGAATGCTTTCAAATGCAAACAAGGGATTTGGGGTCTTATTGACCTTGTTGTGTCAGCAATAAAAGTGATAACAAATTTAAAGTACAAGTGTAAAAAAAAAATTAAATAATATTATATAATTATATAATATTTTTTTTAAAGTGCCCCTGTGCTAGTGTGCAAAGGCGAACACATGCTTCTGTCCTGCACGCAATCAGTGATCGTCCCACACGTGAGGTATCGCCACGGACATCGGACCATCAGCAGTAATTCTAGCAGAAGACCTCCTGAATTTAAAGTGGCAACCTGTAAAAGGCTTTTAAAGCGTCGCCTGTGGATAGTAAAATGTACTTTGTTGCCGCAGTGCGGGCGTGTGCAATTTTAAAGTGTGACATGTTTGGTATCTATTTACTCGGCGTGACATCATATATTTTTTATATATTACAAAAAAATGGGTTATGTATTGTGTTTTTGTTTTTGTTTTTTGTTTTTTTGCATTAATATTTTAAAAAGTGTATATTTTTTTTCCCTTAAAATTGCATTTGAAAAACAGCTGCGCAAATACCACGTAACATAAAAAAAAATGCAAAACCCGCTAATTTATTCTCTAGGGCCTCTGCATTACAAAAATATATAATGTTTGGTGTTCATAGTAATTTTCCAACAAAAAAAACGGAAAATTGTATACTCACCTTTCCGTAATTTTCCTTTCCTGACGCATCTTCATGGCAGCACACACTGGGTTGTGACTCCGCCCCCACAACCTGACAGGATTGGTCTATCTATAAAAGTTGAAGAGAGATGACCCCCACCATTCTCTGTATATATCATTTAAAACAGGGTGGGAATCTGTGTGCTGCCATGAAGATGCGTCAGGAAAGGAAAATTACGGAAAGGTGAGTATACAATTTTCCGTTTTCCTGACGCCTTCATGGCAGCACACACTGGGAAATAACTCGCCAGTCGGGAGGGTGCAAATTAAAGTTTATTATTCTAAAGAGCTGAGGAATTGGCTGTAATAATGGCTCTGCCAAAGTCCGCTGTAGTTAGTTGTGCAGAGTCAATCTTATAGTGAGAAGTAAACGTATGTCTTGACGACCAGGTAGCTGCCTTACAGATCGTTTCCGGTGAAACTCTGCAATATGCTGCCCATGAAGTTGCCACTGCCCTGGTTGAGTGTGCCTTGATGCCTTCTGGGATGGCTAGCTGCTGAGATGAATATGTCTATTTAATGGTGTTGACTAGCCAGGATGCGATTGTTCGGGAAGTTGCTGGATGACCTTTCCTAGGACCGTGAGGAATTATGAGAAGAGTATCTGATTTTCTGAAAGAGGCTGTAGCTTCCAAATAGCTGGTAATGATAGTTTTAACGTCCAATGCATGAGGTTCACCTTGGTTATTAATAAAGGATGGAAGGTTGATATCTTGATTATAATGAAAAGAAGATGATACCTTGGGAGTAAAACGTTCCGAAGGCCTCAATACCACTCTATCGGGATAGAAGACTAGGTAAGGTTCTGTTATCAGTAATGCTTTAAGTTCTGAAACTCTTCTCGCAGATGTAATGGCGATAAGGAAGGTTACCTTCAGAGTCAGATTCCAAAGTGAAATTGTCTCAGTCGGCCAAAAAGGAGGTTTGGATAATGCATCGAGTACTGTAGAGAGATTCCATGGTGGAAATGTGGGTTTTTTTGGAGGTCTGATTTTTAAGCAGGCTCTCATGAACTGAATCACTAGAGGATGTAGTGCCCATCTAATGCCTGTTTTAGCTGAAAGAGCCGAAATCTGGACTTTAAGGGTGCTAGAGCTTAAGCCTTTGGTAATACCTAACTGAAGAAATTCTAGAACTTGAGGAGGTTCCGGTGATACTGGGTTCCATTTTTTTTGTTGAGCCAGAGAACAAAACCTATTCCATACTTGTGAGTAGGTCCTGTTGGTGGTGCTTCTTCTAGCTTGAAGGAGAGTAGAAATGACTTCCTGTCAGCATCCTTGCTCTAACAGCCGAGTCCTTTCAATTTCCATGCTGTCAGGTGTAACTTCTCTGGAGCTGGATGTAGAAATTGACCCTGGGACAGGAGGTCCAATGTTACTGGGAGAGGAAGCGGTTGTTGTTGGCTGAGCTGTAGTAGGGTTGTGAACCACGGCCTCCTCGGCCAGAAAGGAATTATGGCTATTACAGTTGCTGATGATTTCCGAAGCCTGGATAGGAACCTCGCAATTAAGGGTACTGGGGGAAAAATATAACCCAGCTTGAAATTCCACGGATGGATTAGACAATCCATCCCTTCGGCTGATGGGAAGGCTGCTCTTGACAGGAATCTCCGACATTTGGCGTTCGCAGGTGTGGCTGCTAGGTCGATTTCTGGTGTTCCCCAAGTTGCTGCAAGAAGGGAAAAGGCCCGTTGGCTCAATGACCACTCGTTGTTGGAGAGAAGCTCCCTGCTCAAATAGTCGGCCAGCATGTTCTGGGCTGCTGGGACATATACCGCTTTCAGATCTATTAGGTGTACTTGAGCCCACTCCATGATAGGGCGTACCTCCTGCATCAGAGTGCGACTCCTCGTACCCCTTTGCCTCTGGATATATGCTACAGCGACTCTGTTGTCCATCCGTATCACCACGTTCTTCCCTATCAGGTATGGAGCGAAGGCTAGAAGTGCCTGAAAGGCCGCTCTGAGCTCTAGTATGTTGGATACTATCCCCTGGGCTTGAAACTTCCATTGTCCTTGTGCTGCTAGATTTTGGTAATGAGCTCCCCATCCTAGCTGGCTGGCATCTGAAGTGACCACTTCTGGCTGTGGAGAAACTAGAGATTTGTATCTCCTTTTTTTTTTTTTTTTAAATTCCTTTATTTTATTTCAACAATGTATGTTACAGTGTGATATACAAGTTATCATGATGTATAACATTTAGTGAGTGATAAATAAGATAAAACAGAGGTATGAAGAGGACTTTAACAGAAAATTACTGTCGACTAATGACGTGAACACATATTCATTCCTCTAGTATTACACGGTCTGTATAATGAAAGCAGAGCCTGAGTGAATGGGAAAGTCTGATGTTATGGTTATCATACTATCCATTTACAAGCAGTTCCCTGCGGTATGCCTCATTTAAACTAAAGGCTCGTGTATTTATCCTTAGACAACAGGTAAATAGATAAACCAAGATAACAAAGAGAGAATTCTCCACTGACCGGGGGTGGAGATATTCCTTGCCGATCAGTGGAGTCCGGCAAGGGGTAACGAACGTAGAGTAATGTATACCATGATATTCAACGTATCTGATCTAATCTTCCCTTAGCCGAAAAAGTATAGGGGGTTGTGTGAGAACCTAGGGAGAGAGGGGGAGGGGGGGGAGGGAAGGGGAGAAAAGCAGGAGACAGTAAGGGGGGAGAGGCCAGAGAGAATGAGAGGCGAAGTGGAGGGGGAGAGGAAGAGAGAGGTAAAGAGAGGAGGGTGGCGGTGTCACCCTCCAGCCAGGCAGGGTCCTCGTATCAAGGAGTGACCGCATTAAGTCATCTCTCGGAGGTAGGCCTCGGTGTAGATGAAGTGTTGCCAGGGGCGCCAGGTCTCCCGAAAGGCTTCCTCCCTGTCGTGCAGGGTGGCCGTAAGATCTTCCATGTCCCGCAGATCATTGACCCTCGCATACCACTGAATCTTCGTTGGTGGGATTACCGATCTCCAAAATAGAGGGATGCAGGCCTTGGCCGCATTAAGCAGATGTATGGTGAGTGAGGCTTTATATTTCTTAATTGAATTTCTAGAAAGGTGCAGTAAACAGGCCCCGTTGTCTCCCCCCAGTGCGACACCCGTCAGATGCTCGACCGTATCGTCACCTCTTTCCAGAACGGTTTAATCTTGGGACAGTCCCAGAAAATGTGCAACATTGTTCCCTCTCCTGCTCCACAACGCCAACATAGATCCGGCACCTGCGGGAGGAACCTGTGAAGAGTGGATGGCACTCTGTACCATCTGGTCACAATCTTGTAGCAAGTCTCTTGGACCCTTGTGGCCAGAGAAGATTTTTGGGCAAAGTGTAAGATCTTTTCCCTTTGTGTTTCATCAAAATGTGCTCCCAGTTCCGTCTCCCACTTAGTAAGGAAGGGGGGGACAAACCCTTCAGCCGGGGCGATCAAAGAGAGGTAGATCAAGGATAAAGAGTGGCGTATGGGCTCTCTGTGGTGGCAGATACGTTCCAATTCCGTAAGTGGGCGTGGGGGACCTAGAGTTCGGGCGCTTCGGCGCAAAAAATTACGCAGTTGGAGACCACTCAGGAAGTCCAATGGCCTGTCCAGGATTTCAATTCCCGCGGTTGTCCTGAGCTGGCCACCGGGATCCAGGAAGTCATGGAGGTGTGGCCATCTATCTCCCGCTGATAAGGCTCTAAAGATCGGCCCTTGGCAGCCCGGCATGAAGTCAGGGTTACCCAGGATCGGCACCATAGGGGAAGGGATAGGTGAGATCAGGGTTTTGCGAAAGGTTTCTCTGATCACTCTCAATGTGTTTCCCAGAGTTGGGTGTTCGGCAATGGATTTCGGGATTGGAGTGGTAAGCCACGGCCAACTCCTGGCCGTACCGTCTGAGTCCTCCATCTCCATGGTGACCCATTGTTTGGCCTCTAGGTGACAGTACCAGTCTATCAATCTGGTAAGATGCGTTGCCCTATAGTAGGCTTTTATGTCTGGTAAACCCACCCCTCCCCTGCGTTTTGCCAAGTAAAGTAGTTGTAATTTTATGCGTGGCTGCTTGTGTGACCAGACAAATTCTCGGAGGAGTGCGTCGATTCGCTTGAAGAAGGAGGGCGGGAGATGTATGGGGAGGGCCTGTAGAAGATAAAGTATCCTTGGGAGGGCTGTCATCTTAATGGCATTACAGCGTCCAAACCACGTTAAGGTGAGAGCGTGCCAATGCTGCAGGTCTGTTTTAAGTCTGTGTAGGAGAGTGGCAAAATTTGCTTGGTACAGGTCGGCGGGGTCCGCGGTGATGACCACTCCTAGGTACGGGATGGTATCGGTTGCCCAGTGGAACTGGTAGTTCAGGCGCAATTGTCGGGTGTCTTGCGAGCTCAGTGTGATATTGAGCATGGAGGATTTAGACATATTTATTTTAAATAGGGACAGAGCCCCGTATTCCCTCAGAGAATGAAGCAAGACGGGGAGTGAGGCAATGGGGTCAGCCAAGAAGAAGATAAGGTCATCTGCGAATGCGGCGACCTTGTGGGTTCCAGATGTTTTACGGAAGCCCTCTATGTGGGGGTCGGCCCGTATCTTACAGAGCAGGGGTTCTAAGGTAAGAATGAAGATTAGGGGGGACAGGGGACAACCCTGTCTGGTACCATTCCGAATGTCGAAATAACCGGACCTGGTTTCGTTGACTCTGACCGCCGCTGTGGGGCTAGAGTAGAGTGATAGGATCCAGCTGAGCATTGACGACCGAAGGCCAATGTGTTCGAGAGTAGCTCTAACAAACGTCCAATCTACACGGTCGAAAGCCTTCTCTGCGTCAGTTGACAGCAGTAGAAGGGGTCGTCGCGTGGTCCTAGCGGCATGTATGAGGTTCAGCACCCTAATTGTGTTGTCGCGTGGTTCCCGTTGAGGAACAAAACCCGCCTGGTCTTTGTGAATTAGGTTTGGTATATGTGGGAGCAATCTGTTCGCTAAGATCTTGGCAAATAGTTTCAGGTCGGTGTTTAGCAGAGCTATCGGTCGGTAGTTTCCACACCTAAGTGGGTCCTTTCCCTCTTTGGGGATGAGAGAGATGTATGCCCTAAGGGAGTCTATGGGGAAGGAGTTACCTTTCGTAATAGAGTTAAGTGCAGCCACTAACGGTTTGGAGAGCGTCTCAAAGAATGTTTTGAAGTAAGTTGAAGTGAGGCCATCAGGGCCTGGGGCTTTCTTTGGCTTGGAGCTCGCCATTGCCACCCCCAACTCCTCTACCGTGATGGGGTCTTCCAACCCCTCCACAGTGTCGGCCGGCAGAGATGGCATGCCTGAGGAAGCTAGATATTCATATGGAGTGGATCCTCCAGTAGGGTTAGGGGCGCCAGAAGAGGTTTTATCTAGGTTATAAAGACCGCTATAAAATGAACGGAATTCCTCTGCTATTTCTGTTGAGGTAGAGACCCTCCGACCCGTGGGGGACAGGATGTGGGGGATGAAAGTTTTGGTGCGGGGACCGCGTAAAGCTCTGGCTAGGAGTGAGCCAGGTTTGTTAGAGAATTCGTACATTGTACGACGTGACCATGCTAGCCTCTCTTTCGTTTTATGCAACAGAAGCGAGCGAAGCTCTTCACGTGCTTTAAGTAACTCCTGGTATACGGAGCGTGCTAGGCTAGCCTTATGTGAGCATTCGAGGGTCTTAATCTGAAATAGAAGTTCTTCAGTTCTACGGGTTCTTTCCCTCTTGAGACGTGCCCCAATACCTATCAAAATGCCCCTGATAACTGGCTTGTGCGCCTCCCACACCACCAAGGGATTGGGGACCGAGGCTACATTAAGTGCAAAATATTCCTGCAGTTTGGCTTGGATCTCCGTGCGGGTCTCTGCAGATTGAAGCAGTGATTCGTTCAGTCTCCACGAAGGTGGAGATTTAGACATTGGACCCATATGGAGCGTCAAGTGTATGGGGGCGTGGTCAGAAAAGGAAATGACATCTATGGATGAGTCCACCACCCTTGGCAAGTCCTGATGGGAAAGGAGCAGGTAATCTAATCTTGAGTACGAATGGTGAACTTGTGAGAAGTACGAGTAATCCCTATCCTTGGGGTGTAAGAGGCGCCAGGGGTCCATCAATCGAAGTGAGTGAAGATCGGATTTAATACGTTTAAGGCGCGCGTATGAGAGATGAGAGGCACCCCGTGAGGTGTCTAACAGGGGGTCCATTGCGAAGTTCATATCGCCTCCAAAAATGAGCATCCCCTCCGTGAACTCAAGTAGTATGGGTATCAGCCCGCGCAGGAACCGAGCATGGTCGGCATTGGGGAAATAGATATTGGCAAGAGTGACCTGAATGTCAGAAACCCTGCCCTTGATCAGGAGAAAGCGGCCCTGAGGGTCCACCTGCTGTGCCCTGAACTCCCACTGTACTGACTTTGCCACCAAAATGCTAACCCCCTTAGATTTGGAGATAGGTGAGATGCTGTGGTATGCCGTCGGGAACAGATTGTTAGTCAGTTTGGGAATATGTTCGCCATGAAAGTGGGTTTCCTGTAGGAAGGCAATTTGGGTTTTAGTTCTACGTAGGTCAGCTAGTAGCTGGGAACGCCTTTCCGGGATATTGAGGCCCCGTACATTAAGGGAGGTCACCTTTAGGAGAGCCATTGTGGCGGCCCGGGCGCTGAGGATCGTTGACAGAATGAGGAGGACAATCACCTCTGGTTTAGGTTCACGTCCCCTCCCAGCTAGAGGGCAACAGCACCAGAGAATAGAGAGGAATGAAGAAGGTGAAAACAGGGTCAGAGCAGGAAGAGGAGCGGGTTGGTAAGGGGGGAAGGGGGAGGGGAGGGAGGAAGTAATCTAAGTTAGTCAAGAGACTACGCTATGATCTCCCGGCCGAGGCACAAATGGGGATTGTGCAGCAATCGGGAGGTCGCCCTAAGGGGGGTGGTCGATGCGTTAAAGTGCGCAACAAGAAAAAAAAAAAAGAAAAAAATTCCTTCTCTCCTCTTGCCCACACTTAAGTGAGCAAGTCAAGCAATATGAAAGAGTACTTATGAGAGTGGTAGGGAGATGCACTGAAAGGGGGGCCTTCAGAATCAGCAACATTAAGAAAAAACAATACATTAACCATCATAAGTAGGGTGTAATTTACCACAAAACTGGGCATAACAATCATAGACGTGACTGTGTTTAAGGCTAGTATGTGCAACTAAGTAAACCTCTAACAGCCATGATCTACTGGCGTTGACGCATTGCAGAGGCGGCTAGGGGTCGAGGACCCCGGGGGTCAACTCACCCCTCTCCCGGACAGGGCCAGGAGGGGGCCCCCACCGCCCGGCTGTCAGTGTGCCAAGGCAGCCTGACCAGATTTGGCTCATGAGAAGAATGAATGAGCCTCTTCCTCGTCATCTACGTTCATATCAAATAAACTTGGGTGAAGTGCATGAAGTCTGGCCTACAGCAAAAATACCACATTTAAACAGTTATAACAATGCGTCCCCCCTCCCTCTTCCCCCGTCCATATTTGAGAATTAACCCATGGATAAGAGAAAAAAAAAAAAAAAAAAAAAAAAAAAAAAGGGGGGGGGGGGGGGGGAGTCCGGTGGATGGGTTTGAATGTTCCTGGAAAAATCGCCATAAGGGGGGGAAGGAGCGGGGCATCTGCCCATAGGAGGTACTGAAAGCCTTACCAAGAACCAAAAAGTGGTGAGCGTTTAGTCCTCAGATGATGTTGGATGGGCTCTTCTGCCTTCTCGGTTTGGCGGGCGGGATCTTGGGCGTCGAGCTCTCTGTTGTCTGGGTGGTGCTGGACCTTGTGAGTCCTGGGAAAGCAGATAGTCAAACCAGTTGGGCACCTCGATCACCGGCCTGGAGATGAAATGAAAGAGGGCAGGGAGTTGGTCTGGCGTGCGGAGGTAGAATTCCGCCCCCTGCCTCCTGACGATGAGATGGAAGGGGTGACCCCATCGGTAGGTGGCATCTGCTTCGCGGATGATTTCCAGTAGGGGTCGCATGAGCCCACGCATGGTGCGAGTTTGTCTGGAGATGTCAGGGAAAATCCTGATGGGAGCCCCGTCAAAGTCTATTGGGCCCTTTTCCCAGGCAAGGCGAAGAATGTCCTCCTTGATAGTGAAAAAATGCACCCTGCATAGTACATCACGGGGAGGGTCTAATTCGGATGTTGATCTCTGTGCAGAGGGTGGAGGTCTGGGACCTGGTATACGGTGCACCCTGTCTAGTTCCAGGTCAGCTGTCGGTGGTTTGCCCAGGACCTGGTTTAAGATGGCGACCACTGTGGATCTGAGGTCTGGGCCCATGGTGGCTTCTGGGATCCCCCTTAGGCGCAGGTTGTTCCGTCTGTTTCTATTCTCGCCGTCATCCAGGCGTAGCTGAACGTCGACAAGATGGCGACGGAAGGCCCCATACTCCGACTCGAGTGTAGTGAGGCGCGCTTCTGTAGTAGATTGGGAGGCTTCGATCGTGGTGACTCTTTCCTCGACAATATCCACTTGCTGTTTTAGGTCATGCAGTTCTTTGGTTAGTGCATTGACAATAGAGGTGGCCATAGCGTTTAAGTCCTGTTTGGTGGGGAGGCCTGACACTATGTCTCTTAGAGAGCTTTCAACTAGGCCGCTTAGGTCATCAGCGTTCTCTGGATGCAGTGGCGTGTCAGCGGTTGTGAGAGCCGGGGATACTATAGGAGAGGATACTCTGTGTGGCAAGGGGGGAAAGTCCTCCTCCGCTGCAGAGAAAGTTGCCGGAGCGCCCTTCTTACTTGAGGGTGTAGCGCCCGCCGTGCTGACTCGAGGTGGCGCCATCTTACTCTGTCTAGCCGGTGAGGGAATCTGCTGTTGCCGCAGAAAGTAGTGTGAGATTTCGGGTCCCCTCCGTTCCTCAGTGACCTGTGGGCGCCTGCGGCCTCCTGGCATGAATGGATGGCTTAGCTGATCGGTGCTACGGGTGATTCATGGCCCGTTTCAGTGCAGAGCTCCCAACGACGCGTTCTTACGTTTCCATCGCTAGGTCACGACTCTCTCCTGTGATTAACTTTGAGTTGGAGTTTCTGTGTTTCATGCAGGCGCTAGGGGGCCTACGCCAAGCAGTAGTGAGCAAGCGAGTGATGGAGCCTGTGTGTAGGGTCAGGGGTAATCAAGCAGTAAGTGTGGTACAGTGTGTGACCCCTTTTAAAGATTTATAATATTGGAGTGGACACAGGAAGGGTACAGGCCCTGAAAACCGCGGTTGTGTCACCCCCAGCAACAGTATCTTGTTGTGGTATCTGCAGACTGTTCTGTAGGATACAGGCTGGGAGGGAGAGGGAGGAACGGCTCAGCGATTTCACAGTGTCCTTTTGTTGTTTCCTCTTAGGCAGACCCCAGGACGGGTGGTAACTCTATCCCTTAGACCTCTGCACTCCAGGACAGTGTTATCAGGGCCCTGGCCTCCAAGATGGCTGCCGCTGCGTGGAGCCCACTGAGGGCCTTTATGGAGTTTCCTGCAGCCCCCTCTCGTGCTCTCCAGGTCCAGCTACCGCCTTCAGGTATGTGGCTCTTGTGGGGAACTTGCGGTGGCCCCCTCTCCGCTGATTGCGGTACCCGAGGCCGGGGATGGCGGAGGCTTCACAGGCCGTAGGATGGCGGGCCGCGGCCGGGTTGTGGCGCCGATCGGGGGTCCTAGCAGTGCGGTCGCCAGCTGTCCGTCTCTCCCGGTCCACCCCTCCTCTTACCTCCAGCCGCGACCGATGTGCGGAGCGCTGGGGTCCCCCCGCCGCTGAGCGCGGCACTTTAGGCCGGGGATCGCGAGGCCGCCGTAGGCCGCAAGATGGCGGAATGCCTTCAGAAGGAGATGCCGGCCTGTTTCTTCGCTCTCGGGCTGCTGTCCTGGGCAAAATCCTCCTCCCCTGTTGAGGATGGTTCCCTGCTATGCTTGGGGAGCCTTTTGCTTTTGAGAGAGACGGTTTTAAGGGCTGGATGGCTGTGGATGGAACCAGGACCGGCGGAGCTGCTCTGAAACACGTCCTGCTCCTTGCTGCATCCGGACACGCCCCCGAGATTTGTATCTCTTGAGATTCCTGGGCCGTGTCCACCACCACATCGATTGTTTCACATACCTGTTTATGTAGATCTTCTGAAGCATTGATACTCCATTCCACTGCCTCAGAAAAGAATTCTGCAAGATTCTTGTGTGCCATTGGGACCACTGAATCATGGGCAGAGTCGCAGACATGGAGCCCAGGATGCTCATACATACTCTGGCTGGCAAGTGTGTAACCGAGATTAGCCTCTGGACTTTCTGAATCAGAGGCATGATTTTCTCCTGAGGAAGCTGTACTCTGTTCAGGATGGTGTCTAGCTCCGCACCGAGGAAAATCATCCTCTGAGTGGGCTGAAGCTTGCTCTTCTGCCAGTTCACCAGCCAACCAAAGTTTTGCAGAGTTGATAGTAGGATCTCTCGGTGTTGTATCAAGACCTGGCGACTTTCTGCTAGAAGAAGTATATCGTCCAGATAATGATGTACTCTCAGACCTCTTTCTCTGAGGTATGCGATGAGAGGCAGAAGAATCTTGGTGAAGGTTCTGGAAGCTGATGAGATGCCGAAGGGTAGGAACTGGAAGTGGTGTTGATTGATTGAAAAGCGGAGAAATCTTTGAAAAGCAGGATGTATCGGGATGTGAAGATAGGCGTCTGATAAGTCTATGGACAGCATCCAATCTTCTAGATTCACCGCTAATAGTATGGACTGTAGGCTCTCCATCTTGAAGGTTTCTATCTTGATATTTTTGTTTAGTCTTTTTAAGTCCAGCACTGGCCGTAAATCCCCCGTTTTCTTTTTTACTAAAAACAGAGGGGAGTAGAAACCTCTGCCTCTTTGACATAGTGGAACCTCCAAAATTGCCTCCTTTTTGTTTTAGCTCCATTATGTATTGCAGAAGGGTTCTTCTCTTTTGTTGAGAAGCCGGGAGTTTTGTTGGCAAAAAATGGTTTCTGGGGATCTTGTTCAGGAATCTCCACTTGTGACCGTACTTGATTGTAGAAATGGTCCAATGATCCCTGATGTTTTCTGACCATATTTGTGTGAATCTTTTTAGTCTGGCGCCCACCCTCGGGGGATGGGCGGGCGTACCTTCAAAAGGACTTCTGTTGTTCGGTAGAAGGGGTGGCCTTGGTTTTTCGCATCCTCAGGAAAGAAGACTGTGTGTTCTTCCAGTTTCTTTTAAACTCTCTGCCTGGTCTGTATGTTTTTGCTTCTCTGTACCTTTCTGGAAGGTTACCTTTGTAATCGGGACCTCTTGGTCTCTTTGGTCTCCTGTCAGAGGGAATGAGCCCAGATTTTCCCCCTGTCACCTTAGAAATTGCCGTATCTAATTTGGAGCCGAAGAGGTTGGAACCATCGAAGGGAATTCTGCACCAGTTTGTTTTTGATGCTGCGTCTGCTACCCAGGGTTTTAGCCACAGAGCTCGTCTTGCCATAACCGAGGCTAACATTGCCCGGGCCGAGCACCTAATAATGTCCACGGAGGCTTCTGCAATAAAATCGCCTGCTAATTTAAGTTCTTGTAGAGATGTAATTACTTTCTCCAAGTCTGTCTCTCCCTGAAGAGATTTTTCAATATTGACAGTCCAGCCTGAAATGGCTCTACCAACTGCTGCTGTGGTGACTGCTGGTCTGCAAGCGCCCCCTGCTGTGGAGTAGGCTTTTTTGAGTTCTAGGTCTATTTTCCGATCTAGGACGTCAGGGAAGGAGACGGCATCTTCAATGGGTAGGGTGACATGCCTTGCCAAACGCATCAAAGAGGCATCCACAACTGGGGCGTTAATCAAGGAGGAGACCTTTAGGTTCTCTTAAAGGGTACATTTTTGTAAGTCTGTTGTTTAGGTTAGGCCTCTTGTCGGCTCTCTCCCATTCATCTTTGATCAAATCATTTAATTCCTCGATGAAAGGGAAGGTTTCTGCATCCCTTTTCAGGTTCGGAAAATATTTTCGCGTTTTTTGAGGTGTTTCCTCAGATTCTTCCCAACCTATGGCCTCTTTGACAGATTTTGCAAATGGTTCGACCAAGGTGAAGTCAAAACCTGTTGGCACTTCCGAGTCTTCGTTCTCTGAGGGGGATTCTGGATCTGCCCTTACTTCGATTGCTGAGCGAGGAGGAGCCATGGAGGTACCTGGTTCTGACCTGGCCGGCAGGGGTGCAGTTGACTCCATTATAGATTCTCTGACTGATTCCCGAATCAGGTCAGTTACTTCTCTGACGTCCGATTCTCTATCCTTCGTAGCTTCATTGAAGCACGAGCGACATGCTAATTTATCTGGCAAAGCCGTGGCGCCACATACCCAGCAGCAATTTGCTGCGGGACGGGTGTGCTGGGTTTGCTTGCGATGTGATGAAGGCGATCTTCTATGATGAGATCGGCTACGTCGAGAACGACTGTGGCGTGAGTGACCACGACGAGAATGGCTGCGGTGAGAGTGTCTGTGACGAGATGAGGAGCGTGATCGGCTTCTGCGGGATCTTCTGCTTGAGGCATGGCTTGATTTCTCCCTGCGTCTTGATTTAGACCTGGACGGACTGATAGAAGAAGTCTTGTCAGAAGATGTGCGCTCTTTTTTTTCTCTCTTCAATACTTACCATATGGACAGCCCCTTACCTTACAGGACGTGGGTGGTCTGCTTGGGCAGTGGTCTCCATGAGCAGAGAAGAAGAATGTAGGCAGATATAAAGGTCTGGAATGGGTTAAAGAGGAAAACAAAAATATACATATATATCTATGCCAAGAAAATAATAATGATATTTTTCTATTTTCTTTTAATTTTTTTTTTTTTTTTTTTAATTATTATTATTATTTTTTTTTTGAATAAAAAATACCCTTGTAACGATGAATCAGGAAGGATCAAAATGACTTACCAGTTTCCAGAGGGAATTTTAGTTTCAGGATGCCAAGAAGAGTCAGCCAAAACGAGCAGAATAGCAAACTGCTGTATTGCAAAGCCAGAGCCCTTTTTTAAACAATGCCGCCGCCGTCGCGCCAAAAATGACGCTTCGCGCATGCGCAGAAGCGCCGTGACGGTTCTGGCGCCATGTTGGAAGCTGGCAAACGTGAAGGCTGTCTCTATTCGATTCTCCCGCGCATGCGCAATGCGGAGCGGGACGCGCCGGCGGCCATCACTGCCTGGCTAGAGCGCTGTGGGACTACAGGTACCAGAGGGAGAAAGAAAAGGGAAAAATGGAAAAAGAAAAGAAGTGGAGGCCACTGCAATACTTCAGCTTCTTTAAAGCCTACTATGTGCCAGATGATCCATGATGCTGCCCCTGAGACCACCAGAGTGGGGGCTCCCTCCATAGAAGCTCCTTTAGAGACTGTACAAGAGGGACTTCTAAACAGGAGAGGCTTGAACCTGCTGGGGTGATGCGGTAAGAGGCTCTTGCGATGTCCAACCATCTTGTCAGGTGAGGATAAAAAAGAGAATGGTGGGGGTCATCTCTCTTCAACTTTTATAGATAGACCAATCCTGTCAGGTTGTGGGGGCGGAGTCACAACCCAGTGTGTGCTGCCATGAAGGCGTCAGGAAACAGATTTTTACATGTACACAAAAAGAGACAGAAAATGCCTGGTCTTCAAGTGGTTAAATATGGTAACGCAAAGATCTGTTTGTTAATATTACAAGTATCAACATATCTTATGAGTCTTAGTTCAGAGCAGTCAGAACAATTTAGATTAGGGGTGTCAGAACAAATATTTTCCTTATCGTACATCATGGGACACAGAGCCTTAAGTAATTACTTAATGGGTTATAGGCCACCTTCAGTTGATGGACACTGGTATACCCAATCTAGGAAGTTCACTCCCTATATAACCCCTCCTCCTTCCAGGAGCACATCAGTTTTTTCGCTGGTGTCTAAGGCAGTGATGGCGAACCTTGGCACCCCAGATGTCTTGGAACTACATTTCCCATGATGCTCAACTACACTGCAGCGTGCACAAGCATCATGGGAAATGTAGTTCCAAAACATCTGGGGTGCCAAGGTTCGCCATCACTGCTCTAAGGTGTTGGTCTCGAGTGAAGATGTGCTCTGAGGACCTCCAGGAGGGATCCATGCTGGATTTAAATAGCCTTCATAGACCAGATCCATCCAAAGTGCCGCTGAGGCTTAAGTGGATGGTACCTGGGGCCTTGTTTCCATAGCACAAGGTTTTGCCTATAACGGCTCTCTTTGTAGGGCTGGACCCCGGGACCCAGGGCTTAGGTCTTGCTACATTACCTAAAGCTTTCCTGGTGGGGTGCTTTTTACAGGTCCAAGGGAGTGGAACCTTGATATCAAGGGACCCGGTCTTTGAATGTTTGCTAAACGCAGCCCGCTGTGATGGTTGAAGGTTGGATTGTCTGTTAATTCAGCAAATCCTGCGGCGGGGATAAGGTAAGGGAAGAAACTTAGGAACTGAAAAGTCCACCTAATGTATTCTTCTATTAGGGAAAAAATGTTGTCATGCCTTAGTTCTCTGCTAGAGGGAGTCTCTGCACATACCCTCATCTGTTGTCTTCACTGTAAAGCTCAGTCAGTCTCTGTGTGGCCGCAGCAGCGTGTGCAGGGGGATTTTTCTCAATTAAAAAAATCTGCCAAATGCTTTCTTTCTCCCCCCTGAAGGGACCAGAAGGTTAGGGGAACATCAGCAGTGTACCCCCCTTACATTACCCCCCCTGTCACGGGGGGGGCAGAAGTCCCACGGTTATTGTTTTCCTTTACTGCTTATTGTTTTTTCTATGTCTGCTGCTGACAGGGCTCTGCTCTCCTCCCCCCTCCCTCGCGTTGGGTCTGTAGACCCGAAAGGCGCCGCACATGAGCGTGGGAATATTTTAAAAATGAAACAGGGGTGGGTTCTTCGGAGAGGGTGGGGCCTAAGCGCAGCACCGTGAACCTCCGTGAGGATGCACGGCAGGCAAAGACAATAAAACCACAGCTGGGACAGTCTCTCCTCGGCTGACGAGGAGGAAACAAACGGTCAACACAATGGGACACCAGAGCTGTGGGGCACGTGAGGATTGCAAACTGGCATTCCTGATACAGGAAGGACACTTTTTTTTTTTCCCCAGCACTAGGCTGAACTTTATAGCGGCTTAAATGTCATGACTATATTCAGCGATTAAGTGCAATTGTATAGTGCCTCTGTTTTTAAGCTTAGGATTATGCCTGCTAAAAAAGACACCACAAAGAGCAAAAAGGTACTAAAGGTTTCACCCCCAGGCGCTAGGATCTCGAGTTGCATTTCCATGCTGTCATCCTCGCCTGAATTGCCAATTATGGCAAGCCAGGGTGAGCCATTGGAACAAGTTGATGGTGCAACTGCTTCTCGCATCTCAGCCCCTGTATACGTGACTGTAGATGTCCTTTCCTTCACCCTGTTGGGTCTGGAATAAAGATTAGCGGCTTTAATCGCATCCTCCATTTAAATGGATAGGAAGCATGCTAGATCGCCCTCCCCCACTTCAGACCCCTTTGCAAGGGGAACAGTGGGCACAGAATGAGGTGTTACCCTCAGTCTATCAGGAGGAAAAACAAACCGATGATTCCTCTATGGAGGACACAACGGTAGATGAGCCTTTTTCAGCCTCTCAATCTGAGAAATTGCTGATACAATCTCTTACAGAGATGGTTCGTTCCACTTTCATGCTACCCCTAATGGAGTCTCCTGAAAGCATGGTTACTTCCTTGGGTTCCTTAAATCCTTCTCGGCCTTTGCATGCGTTTTCCTGTCCATGCATTACTAGAACAGCTTATTTTTTGCTAAATGGGATCACCCAGATAAGCATTTTATCCCTCCTAAGAAATTTTCAGTTCTCTATCCCCTGGAGGAGAAATTCACCAAAGAATGGAAAATAACCAGCAGTTGACACTGCAATTTCCAGTGTGAATAAAAGTAGAGGTCGACCGATATGGGTTTTTCTCTGGCCGATGCCGATATTTAGAAATCTCGGTGGCCGATGGCCGATATGCAAAGCCGATATATTAGGCCGATTTTTTAAAAAATTTTTTATTTATTTATTTTTTTCCCCCCTTCATCTCATAAAATCTAACAGTTAGACCCCTTTCACACTGGGGCATTTTTCAGGCTAAAAATAGTGCCTGTAAAACGGCTCCCCTGCAGTCTGTGTGAAAGCCCGAGTGCTTTCACACTGAGGCGATGCGCTGGCAGGATGTTAAAAAAAAAGTCCTGCAAGCAACATCTTTGAAGCAGTGTATAGCACCACTCCTGCCCATTGAAATGAAGGTGCACCGCTGCCGAAGCGCCTGCAAAGCGTTTCGGCAGCGGCGCTTCAGGGGGCGCATTTAACCCCTTCCTCGGCTGCTAGCTGGGTTATAAGCTCCCCGCTAGTAGCTGAATAGCGCCACTAAAATGACAGTAAAGCGCCGCTAAAACTAGCAGCGTTTTACCATCAACGCATGCCCACTCCAGTGTGAAAGCAACCTTAAGTGATACAGAAATTTTTTTACATTTAAACATTTATTAAACAAAACAAACCTCCAATCAGTTCACTTGTATGTAGACTTTAGAAAAAAAAAATCTTAAATATTAAATCTACAAAAACAGGTAATCAAAACTTTTGGACGAAAAAAAATGGGCTAACTTTACTGCTTAGTTTTTTTATTTTTTATTTATTAATGTATTTTTTAAAAAAAAATTGCGTTTGAAAGACCACTGCGCAAATACTGTGTGACATAAAATATTGCAACAACCGCTATTTTATTCCCTAGGGTCTCTGCTAAAAAAAATATATATGTTTGGGGGTTCTAAATGATTTTCTAGCAGAAAATACAGGATTTTTACTTGTAAGCAACAAATGTCAGAAAAGATTTAGTCTTTAAATGGTTAAACTGAGAGCTTCTACACACGGAATTTAGTTCATTCATAAGTGTAAACATTGTATCACTTCAGGTTCTTTTTTATCAGATTTGGCAGGCTGCCCAGAGGAGGGAGAAGTCGCTTCACAGAAGATTTCAGGCAACTTGCACTGACTTCTATTACAGAAGTCATTTGCAAGTTGCACTGAAGTTATATCGGCCTTTTTTATCAGCACAATCGGCCGATGCCGATTAAGTAAAAAAACACCAAATATCGGCCGGCCCATATATCGGCCGGCCTCTAAATAAAAGCCTAACTTGTACTGTAGACAATGCACAAATGCTTAAGGATCCAACAGATAAAAAGTTGGAATCCCTGTTAAAATCTACTTTTTCCTTGGCAGGTGCCGTTACTCAGCCTGCAGTCGCTGCAATTGGCGTCTGTCAATCCCTAAAGGACCAATTGAGACAGGACCTTAAAGAGGTTCCTGCACAACAAGCCTGGGAATTTGCTGAACTACCAAAAGCATTATGCTTTGCCATAGATGCCATTAAAGATTGTATTTACCAGGCGTCCCGCCTTAAGCTTATGCTTGTACATATGTGTAGAATCCTGTGGTTAAAAAATTGGTCAGCCGAAGCACCATGTAAAAACCTCCTATCTGGGCTCCCTTTTCATGGGGAGCTACTATTTGGAAAAGACTTGGACAAATATATCCAAACAATTTCTAGTGGAAAAAGTACTCTTTTTTTATTTATTTTTTTTTTTCCAGTCAAAAGAAAGTATAAACACCCTTCATTGAAACAGGCTCTTTCCCCTGCGCCGGGGGCTTCCGCCTCTAGGCAGTGGTGACAGCCTCCGCCGTCAGACCCTAGAGGAAAACCTTGGGGTCAGACCCAGGCTCAAAAGAAGTCCTGTGGTCGAAAACCTGCAAAGCAGAATCCTAAAGCCTCATCATGAAGAGGCAAACCCCCTCACCAAGGTGGGGGGAAGACTTCTGCAGTTTTCATAAGTCTGGCAAGAGTAAATTCAGGACAGATGGGTTATCTCCACGGTAACACTGGGGTACAAGCTGGAATTTCGGGACTTTCCACTGTCTCGTTTCCTGAGGTCAAGCGTTCTCAAAGATCCAGAGCAAAGACAATCTCTGTTTCAGGCACTAGACCAATTAATATCTCAAGTGGTGGTAATACAGATCTCCACAAAAGAGCAAGGTTTGGGGTTTTATTCAGATCTTTTTATGATACCAAAACCAAATGGAGATGTCAGACCCATTCTAGATCTAAAAAATCTAAATCAGTTCCTGAAGATCCGCTCCTTTCGCATAGACACGATCAGGTCAGTAGTCTCTATCCTTCTAGGAGGAGAACTTCAGGCATCTATCGACATCAGGGATGCATATCTGCATGTTCCTATATTTCCCGCTCACCAAAAGTTTCTGCGGTTCGAGTTAGAACAGCAGCATTTCCGGTTTGTAGCCCTGCCCTTCGGGCTAGCCACAGCACCCCGGGTGTTCACAAAAGTGCTGGCCCCACCTCTAGCCAGGTTAAGGGCACAGGGCATAATAGTCGTAGCGTACCTAGACGATCTATTGCTAATAGACCAGTCGGTGGCTCGTTTGGAGCAAAGCGTACGCGTTACAACCGTTACCTGGAAAGTTTGGGTTGTATTCTCAACCTAGAGAAATCTTCCTTAATACCGCTAAAAAGAATTGAGTACTTGGGTCTGATCATAGACATAGCCCAGGAAAAGGTGTTCTTGCCTCAGGCAAAGATCAACTCCATAAGAGAGCTGGTGCGGATGGTCAGGTCAGAAGGGGATCCCTCATTCGCCTTTGCATGAGGTTGCTAGGAACCATGGTGGCTTCATTCAAAGCAGTTCCCTATGCCCAGTTCCATTCAAATAAATAAAAAATTGTGCGCTAGCAATAATATAATTGGGATAATGCTCGGAGACACAATTTATATATGAATCCCAGCAAAAATTAATAAAGCAATGGCAAGTGCATAAAATCCTCTCTCAAAGATCAGAAAGAATTGAATATTCTGAAAATAAGGTATAAACAGTCACACATCCAAATAACACCTATAATCAGTCCATGACTAGGTTAAGCAAAATAAAGTGAAAAGAAAGAAAAAAAAGTCCCTTTGGTGTATCACATCACAAAACCAGAAAAATATTATGTTGTAAAGAGCATTTCCGAATACACATTGATTGCAGAAGAGGAGTAATGGATGTACCCTTACCCCATTCGTTGGACCTCCTCTATGGCAAGGTAGTATGGACTTGCAGATATAACCCTCTGCGGGGACAGATGGAATGTTGATGTCCGGGTCCTGTCAGCGCGCACCACCGCCTCCAATCTGATCCGACTGGTCCAACTGCTCCAGTATCAGGGGGGAGACTCAGGAGTGGGAGAGTCCATATTTAAAAAAAACAAGGGGAAGAACTCCAATAGTGTAGTAATGTTAAGGATTTATTGGTTAAAATAAACCACAGATATATATGTAAAAAGTTCCAATATAGGAAAAAACTTTACATCTAAAAAGCCGGCATAAAAACAGAGGCTGAACGCCCGTGCAACGCCCCGTAGAAGACGTCACGTATGACGAAACATGTAGGGCGTGGCCTCGCAGTGCTTGCCATCACGTGTTCCTGATTTCTTGTTTGCACGGGCGTTCAGCCTCTGTTTTTATGCCGGCTTTTTAGATGTAAAGTTTTTTCCTATATTGGAACTTTTTACATATATATCTGTGGTTTATTTTAACCAATAAATCCTTAACATTACTACACTATTGGAGTTCTTCCCCTTGTTTTTCTTAAATATGGACTCTCCCACTCCTGAGTCTCCCCCCTGATACTGGAGCAGTTGGACCAGTCGGATCAGATTGGAGGCGGTGGTGCGCGCTGACAGGACCCGGACATCAACATTCCATCTGTCCCCGCAGAGGGTTATATCTGCAAGTCCATACGACCTTGCCATAGAGGAGGTCCAACGAATGGGGTAAGGGTACATCCATTACTCCTCTTCTGCAATCAATGTGTATTCGGAAATGCTCTTTACAACTTACTATTTTTCTGGTTTTGTGATGTGATACACCAAAGGGACTTTTTTCTTTCTTTTCATTTTATTTTGCTTAACCTAGTCATGGACTGATTATAGGTGTTATTTGGATGTGTGACTGTTTATACCTTATTTTCAGAATATTCAATTCTTTATGATCTTTGAGAGAGGATTTTATGCACTTGCCATTGCTTTATTAATTTTTGCTGGGATTCATATATAAATTGTGTCTCCGAGCATTATCCCAATTATATTATTGCTAGCGCACAATTTTTTATTTATATGTTTTATCACTTCATGGATATTTGGAGTTTTTTTTGCAGCTGCATCTTTGTGAATTTAATTTTTGATTTATTATGTTTTGCTCATCAGCGCAAGTTTTTCCCACCATTTCCCAGTTCCATTCAAGACTGTTTCAAAACAGTATCCTGTCCGCTTAGAACAAAACAATAAAAGCTTTAGACTTGCCAATGCAGCTGTCCCCAAGGGTGTCACAAAGCCTCAGTTGGTGGCTACTAACTTGGAATCTACTGAAAGGAAAATCCTTCAGACCAGTTATCTGGAAAGTGGTAACGACAGATGCCAGCCTTTCAGGCTGGGGAGCAGTACTAGAAAATACAACTGTGCAGGGACAGTGGTCAAGAGCCGAAAGAACCTTGCCCATCAATATCCTAGAGATTCGGGCAGTGCGTCTGGCTCTAAAGGCCTGGACTTTCAGGTTACGGGATTGTCCTGTCAGGATCCAATCCGACTATGCCACAGCTGTGGCCTATATCTATCACCAAGGGGGCACCAATAGTCTCTCAGTGCAGAGAGAGGTGAACCATATTCTACCTTGGGCAGAAAGGAATGTTCCGTGCCTATCGGCAGTCTTCATTCTAGGAGTGGAGAATTGGCAGGCAGACTATTTGAGTCACCAGCAGTTATTCCCAGGGGAATGGTCTCTTCACCCAGACATTTTTCGGGCTGTTTGGGGGACTCCGGACGTAGATTCAACATGAAGTTAGTCAGCTTTGTGGCCAGAGCATGGGATCCACTCGCATGCGTAACGGATGCGTTGGTGACCCCCTAGGATTAGTTCTCACTGATCTATGCATTCCCCCCTATTCAGTTGCTGCTTCGACTTCTTTGCAGGATCAAGCTGGAAAGAAATCCGGTAATTCTGGTCGCACCAACATGGTCCAGCAGGTCATAGTATGCAGAAATCGTAAACATGGCAGTGGAGGGCCCATGGTCCCTCCCACTACGGCCAGATCTGCTCTCACAGGGACCGATATTCCATCCTACCTTACGATCTATAAATTTTACGGCTTGGCTATTGGAACCCACATTCTGAAGAAACGTGGGCTTTCTGGGTCAGTTATCTCTACCCTGATTAATGCAAGGAAGCCAGCTTCCAGAACTATATATTATAGAGTCTGGGGGGCTTATGCTTCCTCGTGTGAATCCAAGGGTTGGCACCCTCGGAGATATATCCTAGACTGAATTCTTGCCTTTCTACCATTAGGGGTAGAAATGAAATTGGCCTTAAGTACTTTTAAAGGCCAAGTCTCAGCTTTATCCATCTTATTTCAAAGACCACTTGCTAAACATTCTTTAATCCGGGGTTTTATGGAAGTGGTAATGCTGCTTAATCCGCCAGTCAAACCTCCCTTGAACTCTTGGGACTTGAACTTAGTTTTGTCTGTGTTACAAAAAACAGCCATTTGAACCGATACAACATATTCCCCTAGTCCTTCTGATAAGGAAGTTGGTGATTTAGGTTGCTATATCCTCAGCAAGGAGGGTTTTGGAATTGGCTGCTCTTTCTTGTAAAGAGCCATATTTGATTATTCAGGAGGACAGAGTGGTGTTGCGCCCTCGTCCAAACTTTTTGCCAAAAGTGGGTTCAGGTTTTCACCTGAACCAAGATATTGTCCTGCCATCGTTTTTTTCCAAAACCATGTTCCAGGGAAGAAAAGTCACTACATTGTCTTGATGTGGTAAGAGCAGTGAAAATCTATTTAACGGCAACTGCTCAGATTCGTGAGACTGATGTCTTATTTATTCTGCCAGAGGGTCCTAAGAAAGGACAGGCAGCATCAATAAATAATAGGATTTCTATAACAGCTTACTTGTAAAATCCTTTTCTTGAAGTACATCATGGGACATAGAGGTCCCTCCCCTCTTTTTTGGGAAGTATATTGCTTTGCTACAAAAACTGATGTGCTCCTGGAAGGAGGAGGGGTTATATAGGGAGTGAACTTCCTGGATTGTGTGTACCAGTGTCCATCACCTGAAGGTGGCCTATAACCCATTAAGTAATTACGTAAGGCTCTGTGTCCTATGATGTACTCCAAGAAAAGGATTTTACTGGTAAGCTGTTATAGAAATCCTATTATTTCAGATTAGTTGCTTACAGCATTTGCATATTATTTTTCCCTCTTTCAATATGTTCCCCAGTACTGATCTCTTTATGCAACCTGTAAAGAAATGATTCAGCATGTTTTTTCTTTGTATTTCAGGCTCTTTTACCACTGGCAAATGTGGCTTTAATAGATTATACCCTGGAGTTTCTTACTGCCACTGGGGTTAAAGAAACATTTGTTTTTTGCTGCTGGATGGCAAATGAGATAAAAGAACATCTGAGGTAAGACTGAGAATTCTGTTGGATGGATTACTGGTAGAATTTACTTAATACAGACTGGTCTTTCTTAACCTTTTTACTCCAGAGGAACCCCAGTTAGATTGGTCCATCCGGGATCAGTGGGAACATGTATTGGTGGGAAGATAACCCCCTTACAGAAATGGTCAGAATGCCACCCTTGCAGTCATGCTGCTGGCTCTGCCAAGTGCCACTGAATCTGGAACTATGCAGGCACCGTCAGATGTAAGGCCGGCGATCCACAGCTCAGGGAACCCATTGCAACCGGAGGATGGCTGTTTGAGATTTGCTGGCCTAGGTTCTAGAGAACTCTTCTAAAGGTTCCCTAGAGAGAGTTGTTCTTTATAATGATGGATGTAGCCGATGGCAGTACAACCAAGGCTTGGAAACAGAAATGGATATATTTTCAGGTAGCAAAAATGTTGCGTGACATTATTTGGCAATGTTTTAATGGTAATATTTATTATTGTTATTGTGCTTATGTTAATTTCTCCACAAATGGCATTACCACTGATTTTTGCATAGCACCAGCGAAACTTGCAATACTCTGTATTATGCAACTATGTTGTATGATTGAAGCACCATCTAGTGAACAAAATTCCTTTTCTTTATCGTACATCACGGGACACAGAGCAACCATAATAATGACTATATGGGTTATACTCCACCTACTGGTGGATGGGCACTGGCAGATAGTCAAACAAGAAGTCCTCCCCTATATAACCCCTCCTACACAGGAAGGACCTCAGTTTTTTTCACCAGTGTCTGTAAGGTGGTTGTCACTGATGTGATACATGTGCTCTTGGAGCATACTTGGAGGTCTGGATGGTTCTATTTAGAATCATGATCTTCATTCGGATCCATTTGAAAAAGCTGTCTGCCAAGATGGATGATACCCGACCCTCATTGGAAGGAGAGAAGATGCCTCGAGGTTTTGCCTGTAATGCAGCCTTATGGTGCTGGACCCTGCATATTGTAACCCTGTACAGTGTTTGCTTTGACCAACGTGCTTTCCTTCAGGGTGCTATACAGGTCCAGGGGGAGTGCACCCCACATTAATGGGCACCCAGTCCCTGAAGGTCTTTTATGACAGCTCACAGTGATGTGTGAAGATTGGACTCCTGTTATGTTCAGAGTCCCGCAGCAGGAATGGCAAGTCTGCATTTGTTTGCAGTTAATCTTTATAAAGATCTGACTGTCTGGTGTTCACTCAGTAGCCCCTCGAGGCAGTGTGCTGTTTTAAACATGGGCTGCTGTTTCTCCTCCAGCCACTAGAAAGCGCGGGGGCCTATTTCTATATAGGCAGGAAGTGGAGGGGTGGCCATGTTGGCCATGTGCTCGGCAGATTCAGCTGGCCTCTTCAGACACAACAGCAGCCCGTGGATACTAGTGAAGTGTGAGTACTTGCTATGGGAGAACTGTGTGGCCAGACAAGTCATGATTATATACTGCATACTTCATGCTTAATCAGGGGGGCCTGTGCAACTGTAGGTCGACGCACCCCTAGCAGTGCACTTTAAAGTGTTGTGTCTCCAGAATAATGTGCATTTGGCACAAAAATAGTATGGGGCCTGGTGCATTTGAACGGGTGCAAACTTCAGAATAATGTGCATTTGGTCTGCAGGAGCTTACTTTTAGGCTGGATTCACACCTGTGCTTTTTGCATTTTGCAGATTTGCACTAAAAGTCCATTCAATATGGTTTCCTATGGAACACGTTCTGTAGTGCAAATCTGCAAAATGCAAAAATTACTAAAAATGCACAAGTGTGAATCCAGTCTTAGGCTGAGCTGAAGCAAAAAAAGGCTGCATGACATGCATATGTGCTAAACTAGTATACATGCTTGTTTGAATAAACACGTTTTGCATAGATGTTGCATACATACATGTGGCATAAACACATGTTTGAAAACGTGGGCATCAGTGCACCTGAAGGAGTTGTGTCTCCAGAATAGCATGCATTGGGTCTGCAGAGCTTAGTTTTGGGCTTCTTTTCACACTTGTGCGACTTGAAAGTCGTGTGCTTTTGGCACGACTTTGATGCGATTTTTCAGCAACATAAAGCAGTGCCTGTGTAAATCTTGAGGTCTATGGACCACAAATCGTGTCAAGGTCAGACCGGGTTAATGCAGGGGCTGCTTTGAAGACGCACACATGTAAAGGGTACTCTTTGGAAATCATGGGGTACGTCTTGTCAGGCGACCTTGCAGAAACTAGTCGCAGGACGGGTCACACAGGTGTGAAAGAGGCCTTAGGCTGTTAGCAGCATAGAGGCTGCATTGGATGCCTATGTACTTGGCTAATCCTGACTTTAACTAGTATGGACCAGGTGCAGTTGAGCAGGTTCAGCATAGTATACATGTTTCATAATGCTTGCTTACTTGCATAGGCACATGTTGGCATAGACACGTGCTTGCTTGAATAAACACAACCTTGGCCCCCGTGCCCGACAAGCGGACGGCCCCCTTCCGCCCATCATGCAGCCTTCCAAGGCTGGCCGCGACGGCGCTTTTGTGTGAAAGCGCGTTGCGTAGGCGTAGACGCGTTTTTATAAGCATGTGTTTGTATAGACCTGTGGGCATAAGTGTATGCATGTTGCATAGATATACATGTTTACGTAGATGCATATTTGCATAAACGCATGGTGCATAGATACATGTTGCATAAACACGTTTCATAAACACATACTTGCTTATTCCGTAAATGCATGTCTCCAAGGTCACGTATTGTGTAAGTGCTTTGCATAAGCACATACCTACATAATAAAATTAATAATAAAAATGCCATAAATCTATCCCAGTATTTTGTAGACGTGATAATTTTTGCGCAAACCAATCAATATGCTCCTATTTTTTTGTTTTTTTACCTAAAATATGTAAAAGAATACATATTGGCCTAAACTGAGGAATAACTTTTTATTAATATATTTTTTGGGATATTTATTAGAGCAAAAAGTAAAAAATATTGTTTTTTTTTTTTTCAAAATTGTCGCTCTTTTTTTTTTTTTGTTTATAGCGCAAAAATAAAAAATTGCAGAAGTGCTCAAATACCACCAAAAGAAAGCTCTATTTGTGGGAAAAAAGGACGTCCATTTTGTTTGTGTACAACATCGCATGACCACGCAATTGTCGGTTAAAGCGTCACAGTGCCGTATCGCTTAGTCAGGAAGGGGGTAAATCCTTCCGGTTGGTGAAGTGGTTAAACGCAGGCTGCCATGTTTTTCATATAAACTGCATACATAGGTGCTTAGTTGCATTAAACTGCATATATATGGGCTTATTTACATTAAACTGTATTTATGTATGTGTGTGCTTATTTGCCTAGGACTGCATACATATCTGCTTATTGGTCTAGGGATATATACATATGTGCTTATTGCCTTGAGCTGCATACATAGATGCATGAATGGCAAGAATACTTGTATGCCTGCATGTTTGCTTACCTGGGTCCCTGCATACTTAAATACCTACGGGGTTGTATAGTGGTAGACCAACATTGTCTAGGCTTGCTTCCTTGTGTAACTGCGTATTTGGTTTGTCTAATACAGTCACCTTATTATGAATCTGTTAGACTAGCTAAATGACTTAGAAGAGTGAGGCAGGTACACCACCCTCAGGTTCAGTGGTCTGGCAATGTTCACGTCTCCTTTTGGACCAATGGCATCAGGGTGATCTGTGGCTCCCGATCTCGGATCAAGCCTGGTTAGTACTTGGATGGGAGACTGCCCAGGTTTCCCTCCTAAGTGATGGAGGCATCTGAGGTTGCTGTGTTTGAGAGTATTTCATCCCATATAGTCATTATTATGGTTGCTCTGTGTCCCGTGATTTACGATGAAGAAAATAGAATTTTTTTCGTCATACTTACCTGTAAAATCCTTTTTCTTGGAGTATGTTACGGGACACAGAGGTCCCTCCCATCTTTTTTTGGGATATTCATTGCTTTGCTACAAAACTGAGGTCCTTCCTGTGTAGGAGGTGTTATATAGGAGACTTCCTTTTTGACTATCTGCCAGTGTCCATCCACCAGTAGGTGGCGTATAACCCATATAGTCATTATTATGGTTGCTCTGTGTCCTGTACGTACCCTATTTTTTGTAAAATATTAAAGAGGAAGTTAAACTGCGTAAATAGATACCTAGAATATCATAAATAATCAAAAAAGACTGCGCTAGAAACAATGACATGTGATGTAACTAAACAAACATGATTGAGTATATAAATAAATACAATTCATCGAGTGTGAAAAATAATTAAACACAAAAAATCTAATGAAAGTAAGTAAAGATAAAAGTGACTGAAAAATGAAAGTCCCAAATAAAGTTGAAAAAAGTGACTAAATAGTCAAAAAACAGACAGTCCTTGGAGCCAAGGCAGATACAATCGGTGATCGTAGACGTAAAACACCCAGTGAGGAATCCTCCACCTATTAAGATGTGCGCTTACCAGAGGTAAGCTGTAAATCAGCTTATTAGTGAACATCCACTCAGGGGAAATCAGCTCCTCAAGTCTCCTCACAGGAAAGGGGCAGACAGGATCTCTCAATGCAATAGATTCAATCCGCATATCGGGAGGACCCAGAAGGATAAAACAAATTCTCCATAGTGTAAAACTGTATATCATTTATTGAGGTAAAAGGTGATCACACTTACATGTAAAATCACGGTAAAAAGGCACATAAGATGTACAACAGCCGGCCGGCTCGCATGCACCCGTTCAAACGAATAAGGATAAAACGATGACGTCAGCCTTCCGACGTACGTTTCGTCCTATTGGACGTCGTCATGGGAACGGGCGACGCACTGACTCATCGCTATATATAGACCAGAAACCGAAACCAAACCTCGCTCTGAAGCTCAGATGGCGTCACCGCCCCATCCTACATAGAAGCAGGAAGTGTGTGACCTATAATAATAAAATGGGCAGACGGCACTTCCGCCAATACTCTCAGACCCCTCCAGCGCTGGCAAAACTAGAATGATCGAACGATCACACTAAATAAAATGGTATAAAAATCAAATCAAAACCGAAATAAACTTATATATTAAGTATTTTATGTTGTATGCTTAGAGGGATGAAAAAAATAAAAACCATTCAAAACAATAATGGGGACATGTGTAAGAACTCTCATCCGTTCCTCCTTAAAACGGATGAGAGTTCTTACACATGTCCCCATTATTGTTTTGAATGCTTTTTATTTTTTTCATCCCTCTAAGCATACAACATAAAATACTTAATATATAAGTTTATTTCGGTTTTGATTTGATTTTTATACCATTTTATTTAGTGTGATCGTTCGATCATTCTAGTTTTGCCAGCGCTGGAGGGGTCTGAGAGTATTGGCGGAAGTGCCGTCTGCCCATTTTATTATTATAGGTCACACACTTCCTGCTTCTATGTAGGATGGGGCGGTGACGCCATCTGAGCTTCAGAGCGAGGTTTGGTTTCGGTTTCTGGTCTATATATAGCGATGAGTCAGTGCGTCGCCCGTTCCCATGACGACGTCCAATAGGACGAAACGTACGTCGGAAGGCTGACGTCATCGTTTTATCCTTATTCGTTTGAACGGGTGCATGCGAGCCGGCCGGCTGTTGTACATCTTATGTGCCTTTTTACCGTGATTTTACATGTAAGTGTGATCACCTTTTACCTCAATAAATGATATACAGTTTTACACTATGGAGAATTTGTTTTATCCTTCTGGGTCCTCCCGATATGCGGATTGAATCTATTGCATTGAGAGATCCTGTCTGCCCCTTTCCTGTGAGGAGACTTGAGGAGCTGATTTCCCCTGAGTGGATGTTCACTAATAAGCTGATTTACAGCTTACCTCTGGTAAGCGCACATCTTAATAGGTGGAGGATTCCTCACTGGGTGTTTTACGTCTACGATCACCGATTGTATCTGCCTTGGCTCCAAGGACTGTCTGTTTTTTGACTATTTAGTCACTTTTTTCAACTTTATTTGGGACTTTCATTTTTCAGTCACTTTTATCTTTACTTACTTTCATTAGATTTTTTGTGTTTAATTATTTTTCACACTCGATGAATTGTATTTATTTATATACTCAATCATGTTTGTTTAGTTACATCACATGTCATTGTTTCTAGCGCAGTCTCTTTTTATTATTCCTGTCTAGTATGTGCACGCCTCACATTAGGACTGCAGCTTTTTAAGTTATATAACAGAGTTTTATCATCATTGCATAGAGTAGCGCAGTAATTTTTGGTATTTACCTAGAATATCATGCTTCAAAATTGCGCACCATCGTGGAATGAAAACAAACTGTGGTACTTAATCTCCAGTGCAAAGCCTTAAACATTCTTACAGGTTACCTCTTTAAAGTTACAAAGGAGGTCTAGAGCTAGAATTATTACTCTCTCTAATGTTTGTGGCGATACCTCGTGTGGTGCGCCATTTACATATGCGTGTGACTTATGTATGTGGCGGCGGGACTTATGTATGTGTTCACTTCTGCTCGGGAGCGCGGAGGGATGGGAGCACTATAAGTTTTTTTTTTTTTTTTTTTTTTTTTTTTTTTTTTTTTAAACACTTTTTATTGCTATTACAAGGAATGCAAACATCCCTTGTAATAGAAATAAGCAAGGTCTTCTTTATGGAGAGATCTGCAGTCAAAAAGACCCCAAATCTATCCTTTTTAAAAGCAGAAGATAAAAAAAAAAATCAATAAAAATCTTTTGCTTTTACAAAAAAAAAAGTGTTTGATTCCTTCATAGACCAGAAGTGACGGACTTTGCTCCGGTCCTCCAAGGCCATATAGGCGATTGGAGACTATCTGGTCTCTGTTTGCCTTTGTGACCAGCCGGCCGCACTGTCGAATCATTTATTGAGTGTGCCGCCAGTTGAGAAAAAATAAATTACCCCGCTTGAACCTTACTCATTCTTTATTTGTTATTACAATGGAGAGGAAGATTAGAACACTTTTTAGGGCCATCCATGCAAAAATCCACACAGCCAAATGTGGCCCTCAGCTCTACCTAATGTTGCTAATAGCAGCTTTTCAGCTTGAGGATTGCTTTGAAATACCAGGGTGTGTTTTTTTTTTTTTTTTTCATGATAATTTGCTTCATTGAACAATTCTTATTGTTGATTGATCAAGAGATAGGCAATATTATTATGTTTCTAATACGGCATTAGTGTCATTAAAAAGGTTTTATTTAAAGTATTTGTTTTGGTTACTTCTTTCTAAAAGCTTTAATGAACAATGCAACATAATAAAGATCAGCAAAGAACAATGAATTCATCCATAATGTCAACAGTATAATTATGAAAGGTGTTCATGCCATTTGAAGTGCACATTAGCGTTAGGTAGGAGAAAGACAAACATACAGTTTTACGTATAAAAGACAAAAGCAAAAGCTCTTCTGTAATGGAATAGTAAGTCAATAACATTAGAGATGCCAACTGTCTGTCATTTTTTGGTTTTTTGTTTTGAGAAGCTAAGGTGTGGGGTAACAGGAAAACTGCTTTTGTGGGCTTTATTCAGAGATACTTTTTCATTTACCGTATATACTCGAGTATAAGTCGAATTTTTCAGCACATTTTTTTGTGCTGAAAGTGCCCCCCTCGACTTATACTCGAGTCAAGCACTTTTCTGCAGCAAAAAATTTCATTTTCCGAACCGACTTTGCGGCCCCGTATCTCAGGGCCACTTGGTGCTAGAAACCCCAAATTTGGTATGCAAACCCAGTGGACCTGGTACCATAACATATCCAAAGCTTAGGTTCCTAGCACTAAGTGGCCCCGAGATACGGGGCCCCAAAATCGGTTCGGAAAATGTCATTCTCTGCTGCAGAAAAGTGCTTGACATTTTCTGAACCGACTTTGGGGCCCCGTATCTCAGGGCCACTTGGTGCTAGAAACCCCAAATTTGGTATGCAAACTCAGTGGACCTGGTACCACAACATATCCAAAGCTGGGATTCCTAGCACCAAGTGGCCCTGAGATACGGGGCCCCAAAACTGGTTCGGAAAATGTCATTCTCTGCTGCAATAAAGTGCTTGACAATTTCTGAACTGATTTTTGGGGCACTGTATCTCGGGGCCACTTGGTGCTAGAAACCCCAGCTTTGGAAATATTATGGTGCTAGTTCCACTGGGTTTGCACACCAAATTTGGGGTTCTTAGCACTAAGTGGCCCCGAGATACGGGGCCCCAAATTCGGTCAACTGTGTCTATCTGCAGCAATGTCATTTCGGGACCCTTTGGGTTCAGAGACCCCAAATTTTGGCTGCAGCTAGGGGGCATCTAGGAACCCTTAACTACCGAGTTTGAAGTTCAGGGGACCTATGGCTGCAAATGGGCACAGTGAGGCATGCAAATGGGCACAGTGATGCTGCAAATGGGCATTGTTGACCCTCTTTTCCACTTAAAGTAGCTGTGCATTTCTCACCCTCGTCTTATACTCGGGTCAATAAGTTTTTCCCATTTTTTTTGTGGTAAATTAGGGCCTCGACTTATACTCGGAACGTCTTATACTCGAGTATATACGGTATATAAAAATACTGGAAAGAATACTTTTTACAGTAAAAATATTTTTTTCAAGAATTTATATATAAAGAAAAAAAGTATCTCTGAATAAAGTTTTTTGCCTGTTACCCCACAACTAGGCTTCTAAAAAAATAAAAACCAAAATGACATTGACATTTGGCATCTGTAATCTTATTGACTTACCATTCAATTACAGAAGAGCTTTTGCTTTTGTCTTGTATATGTAAAACTGTATGTTTTGTATATCTCCTACCTAATGTTTAATGTGCACTTCAGCCGTCATGGATGCTTTCCATAATTACCCTGTTGACATTGTGGATGAATTCATTGTTTATTGACTTTTAGTATATTGTATTTTTCATTAAAGATTTTTTGATCAGATTAAAGTAAATGGAAGTATAAGTGCAGCTGTTATCTAACAATGTATATTTGCCTGGACAGGAATTCCAAATGGTGTCGACCTACCCACTCCAATGTGGTGCATGTAGTGACCTCTGAACTTTATCGCTCACTTGGGGATGTCCTCAGAGATGTGGATGCTAAATCTTTAGTTCGATCAGACTTTATCTTGGTTACTGGGGATGTAGTTTCTAATATAAACATTGAAGCAGCTTTGGAGGAGCACAGGTAAGAAATTCCACATTTCTTGTGGCTAAGTTAATTAGGCATTCTTCATTGTCCTGCTTAACTAATTAACTTTTTCTTTCAGGACACGTCGGAAATTGGAGAAAAATATTTCAGTAATGACCATGATCCTAAAAGAGTCCTCACCTGGTCACCGCACAAGGTGTCAGGAGGATGATGTTATCATTGCTATGGATAGCAAAACGAAACGCGTTCTACTTTACCAAAAGAGCCAGGACTTGAAGCGATACCACTTTCCAACAGTAAATGAATGATCTTTCTTCCAAGCTCAGTGCAACGAACTAGAAAGACAAATTAACTTGGCAAATGGTTTACATTAGCATTGTACCAATACCGGTATTGGTGCCCATACAAAGCATTTGCACGAGTACTTGTACTCATGCAAATGCTCCGATCCTAAAACCAATACCTTCAAGTCCGGGTTCACATGTGTAGGACTGGTTTCGGTGAGATTTCGCTCAGGTGCAGATTTTTAAAGTGACACTGGAAATCACACCTGAACCGGACTTAAAATCTTACCTGACACTTTTTAAAATCGCAGTGCAGCTAGCCCAAACTTATGTGAACCGGCGCCATAGAAAGATGCTTTGGTTCACGTCATGTGAATCTGCTGATGCGATTCAAAATGCAATATATAATTTAATAATAAAATAAACAGAACTACGTAAGAAATGTATTTTGTATTCTATATATATTAGCTTTTTTAATAATGTGTCACATGACACTAAAAATAGGTATCGGTAATTGGTATCAGCGATTACTTGAGAAAACGTATCAGTACTTGGTCTTAAAAAAACTGGTTTTGGTGCATCCCTAGTTTGCATAAATTACCTTTTGGGTACTAACTACAAGGCTTACTTTTGAATTTCTTTGATATTTCTGGGTGACAAAGCAATACTACTATAACTTCCTTCATCAGTATCATGGGTTTACAATTCTCAACCCACATTTGTAGACAAACAGAAAATTATTATTATTAATGTTCAGGATTTATATAGCGCCAACAGTTTATGCCGTTCTTTACAACATAAGGGCAATGCTACTACAATAAGAAAATAAATAAGAAAATTCTACTACAAAGTTGCTACATGCATATATTCAGCGTTGTATGGCTACAGATTAGACAGATTGGTAGGTTACAAGAAATTGTTGTAAAATGTCACTGAAGACTGTAATTTGAGTAATCGCTGGAAAAGCTTTGAGATTTGATTTTGTTGTCTTTGTATTTTTAGAGTATCTTCCAGACCAAAACTGACGAAATAATGCTGCGGCATGATTTGTTGGACTGTCACATAAGTATTTGTTCCCCTCAGGTATGGGTTGTTGATTTTCCACATATCAGTCATCTACAGCTGTATTGTTGTAACGTTTTTTAATGCAATTTTTCTTTTTTTATATACCGTACTTTTTTCTACCCTTTAATCTTGTAGGTAGCAGAGCTATTTACAGACAACTTTGACTACCAAACAAGGGATGACTTTGTTCGCGGCATCCTTATTAATGAAGAGGTAAGATGTCTGAAGTCTAAAAAGCTGCATAGATTTAAAGTGTTTCTAAACCCAGGATCCTGTATTCACTATATTTGGTCTCCCACAGTACACAGAACATGGAAATGCAGTTATTTTAGTAAATATAAACTGCTAAATACCTTTTCTCATTCACAGTATATAGTAGTCTCTTGTGACTTTCAGTGTGTGGTAAAGCTTGGAGGAGTTTTTCATTTTGCTCTCATTGTCGTATAAAACTTCAGGACCCCTAATACTCTGTCTGGACTGTGCTGATTTACCTTGTGCTGATCACATGCACTCTCACAAGACCAAAAAAAAACTCTTTAGCAATACACACCAAACTGAGCATGTGCAGTCTGACTCCTTCCTTTTATAATATTTGGAGACATTGGAAGCAGGTGAAGATCAGAGGAGACATGATCAAAAACAGCCTTTTTACACAATGCAGAGGATTAACTCCTTAGGTTCTACAATAAGTATAACAAGCATGCTTTACTGCATATACAGGCTAATTTTACTGTTGTGGATTTAGTAACACTTTAAGTGGTCAAAGTTGCTTTACAAGCTACATAAACTTTTTAGTACATTTTGTAGCATCAACAAACAATGGTTTCTGTCTTGAAAATTATTTTTTCCTCCATATTTTGTGAATGTTTGTCTTGTGTCTGTTTGATTTCAGCTTATTTACCCATATTTTTGCATACATGCAGATCCTGGGAAATCAAATCCACCTTCACGTGACTCAGGAAGAGTATGGTGCTCGTGTCTCCAACCTGTCCATGTATGAAGCTGTAACTTCGGATATTCTGTGTCGTTGGCTGCACCCTATAACTCCTGAAATGAACTTCACTGATCAAGACCCACAGAATTATACTCACTCCCGTCACAATATTTACAGAGGGTCAGAGGTCAGTCGTGGCCATGGCAGCATTCTGCATGAGAATGTTTTGATCGGCAGTAGTACTACAATAGGGGCAATGTGTAACATCAGCAATGCCAGCATTGGAAGAAATTGCAGAATCGGTAAGTTATAGGGAGAAATGTGTGGTTGAATGAATGGTATGGAAATAAAGCAGAGTTTCACCCATTTAAAAGTCAGCAGCTACAAAAAGTGTAGCTGCTGACTTTTAATAATCGGACACTCAGCTGTCCCATGGTCCAGCGATGAGGGCTAACGAAGCCCTGCTCTTCACCCCCTCCTCTCTGCTGTGCCGGCATCATTGCTGTGGGCGCCCGGCGGGGGAAAGATGAACTTCCTTCCGGCGCAGCGGAGCCCCGGGAGGAAGTGGGAGGTGGATGCCTCTAAAAAAAAAAACTTTAAAAAAAAAAGTAGCCCCCCCCCCCCCCAAAAAGGAAAATAACATGCTAAATGTGGCATGTCAGGGGGTCACCATCGTTTAGCGAAACCAGCGGAAGTTCCATTTTTGGGGTGAAACTCCGCTTTTAAGGTGTATTTGATATGAAGCCTAAAATCTTTAACTTGTATGTTTTTTTTTTTGTTTTGTTTTTTTTTTGCTTGTTTGTGCATCCGCTGTGTTCTTGCAGATTCAGTCTCTCTATTTGTCCTAGTGAATGTGTCACTGTCAAACTGTAATAAAAATATATGGGATACCTTCCAATGTGAATGCTTGTGACCACTATCGTAGGAAGAGAGGATTCCTTTTGACCTTGCAGAGATTTTTCCTTTGGCTCCTACTTGACAGAAAGTAACATAACAAAAGATTTACTTATACATTTTTTTTTTTAATGATGATTTGTTGTTATTATTTAGGTTCCATTTTTTTCTTATAAATTCTTTATCCAAAAGGTGGCATCCAATATTTTCAGTAAACAATATAAAAGTAAAAATGCACCAAGGCACAGAGTTTAACCATAGACCACCAATAAGTAGGCTTGCAGTACAACAACATAGCAGCATGAAATCCAAAACGTATGCAAGTTTGATGGACCGTTTACAATAGTACGGAACCAAATGAAAACCAGAGATGGATCCTATTCAATAAAGGCAATATAAAACATAATGGCAAAAAAACGTGCATATGTAAAACAGAGGAGAACCACCCAGGTCTAGGTTTTATTTTTATTAAAGTGAAGCTCATTATGAAATACTTGCCTTAGAACGATGCTGTTGCAGCGGTCCCAGCACAGCGCTGTTACCTGCGACATGTCCCGGAGTTACTTCGGGTTCGCGGGCCCTGGCTCTGTGATTGGCTGGAGCCACGATGGCGTCGCTCCCAGTAACAGCACAGCAGCTGAAGAAACGGCACGAGCGAGCTGTTTCTTCAGTGCGCATGTGCCGATGACGTCTGCACATGCGGATACAGTGAATATCTCCTAAACGGTGCAAGTTTAAGAGAAATTCACAGTACCTACAGTTAAGCCTTATTATAGGCTTTCCTGTAGATAAAAGTGGTTGTACAGGGTTTACAACCACTTGAAACCTCTGTCATTGTTCATACATTGTTCTTTCCTGCGATGTCGTCACTTTTTTATTTGTATTTTGCAAGCATTTCAGTTTAATTTGTAGTCCCACAAATAACTGTTGAGCCTGTCAGTAAAGTCCACCTAATGTAGCTTACTGTGATGGTGTGTCAATGATTCTGGCACATCTACTGAATTCAGATCAAAGTTCCCCCTCTCATGTAGGCTCTGCCTACTTGCTCTACAGTGGCATGAGAAGATGTTGCAGGGTAGATGGCATAATCACTAATTCATAAGCATGTGCTTATCAGTCAGCACCTGACCACACCTAGTCCTGCTCACTGCTTTTTTTTTGGATTAGAGAACTCTGCCTCTTTGGCTGAAACCCACCACTGTGAGCCCCAGTGTCGTGTGTGTGTGTGTGAGAGACACACAATCAGCTGGCTCATGAGCTAGCATGCACCAGTGTCCCCACAGCAAGTAGCTTGCTTTCGGGGCACTCAGCGGGGGGGGGGGGGGGGGACAGGAGCACTGGCCGTGGGACCCAAGAATAGGAGGATTGGGGCTGCTGTTTGCAAAACTATTACACAGAAAAAGAAAACGTATGAAATGTTTTGTTTTAAAAAGGATAAACTGTTTTTACAATCACTTTAATCTCAGATGTATGTGCGATTGAATGCTACATTCTGGAAGAAAGGAGCAAGCAGGATCAGGTTGTGCCAGGGTGGCTTTATCACGTATACTGTAGCATGCCTAGTATAATTGCGTCACTTTCCAATTTGGTGTTTTATCTTGTCCTTTGTTTACTTTTGCTAACCGTGTGTTGACTGACTACACGCATTGCAGGTTTCTGTGGGAAATTAAGACTAATGCAAGCGCATGTGGTATATGACCCATGACTGCATAAAAATCATTTTTGCCATTCAGTAGAAGGCAAAATATGTGCCAGAGGCTGCAATAGCTTATCTTGCCTCCAGCTAAACATATGGGTGCAAATGATCCAATCCTGTCTATTCTGGACTACAATAATTGCTAACAGAATTATAATCAGTAAGCTAAAAGCTAATTATATTAAGGGAAGTATAATCTTTACATGAAAAACATTATAAAATGTATTGACGGTCTGGTACATTAACTCCAACAAACTTTTACAGTCTTCCTTTTCTTATACCAGGTGATAGAGTCATTCTTGAAAATGTGTGCATTTGGGATGATGTTCACATTGAAGACGATGTCACAGTGAAAAAGTCTATTATTTGCAATAATGTTATTGTGAAGAAAAGCGTGCAGATTAGTCCACAATGTGTTCTGACTTCAAAGGTAATCATAAGTAATGATCACAGAAGCAAAAAATGCTTTTAATGATATTCTCAAGTGAACACCAAACCAAGGCGTGAGTTTATATGTTCTATTCCAGGTGGCCAGCTATTTTGTGTCACCCTCCTTCTACCCCATTCATCTAGATATCCTTGCTCGTACAATAACAAAATGAGGTGCCATAGCCACAATGACATGTGGAAGGTGGAGATGGAGAGGCTAAAAGACAGTCTGCTGACTCTGCATTGGCACACCTAGAAATGATCAACTCACTAGCGGTTTAGTACAGACTTTTGGCTAAAAAACTATAAGTACGTAGTCAGTGCTTCACTAATGAAAATTCACAGACTGTACTGTGAAGCAATAATGAGGATTGGCTCAGATGATGGTGGCAGCCAGTAGAGTAATTTGGAATCTTTTATATTATCCAAATGTATTACTGACATTGAGCAACAGAAAGTGTAGGCAACTAGTTGCTACATTGACAGCCCGACCACTCTAGGCCATGCCCAAGTCTAGCGCTGAGAACAGTGTACATATTGCATGCTTAACTGATAAAGCCTATTTTCCCTCAGTATAGTTTATATATATATATATATATATATATATAATATATATATACTGCGCTGTCCCTTTAAAACAATAGAAGCAGCCAGCACAGCAGAGAATCAACTTATGCAGAAAGTAACATACTGTGTAAAAAGTGAAGCGCTGAAAGTATGGGAATCTCAGATATATACTGAGAATAGTAAATCTACTTAGACAGTGACTGCAAACATCATGTGAAAATAATAAAAATAAAAAATAATATATAAATCCAAAAAAGTGGTGTATACACAATATTAGTATGGATGAAAAATCACTAGTTCATGGAATTGTCCCGGATAACATGTATAACAATCACAATCTCATTATGGTAGTCCATAAAAGAAAATGCTGAAAGTGATCCAAATAAAGTGAAGATAATATATAGTGACTTTGGTGAGAAAATTGATAGAAGATCCACCACCTTATATTCTTAAAGGCTTACCAGAAGGATTGGACACAGATGGGTGTACACCCACTGGGTCAATCAAGCTTGAAAAATAGTGGTCCCGGAAGACAGCTGCCGCAGAAGACACAAGTTCCCAGGGATCAGAAAAACTTCCAATAATGTATTTAAAGGAATTTGCCCAAAAAAACGGCAGTGGTGTATAGAGGGAGGAAACAGGAGAGCACATAGCGTAATTCTGTAAAAACTCATGACATATTTATTGAAATAAAAGAATATCACATTTCTGAAGATTAAAAAGCGCTTTGATAAAAACCTCAGCTGATGTCCCATAGGACGAAACGCGTTGGGATGGACTACTGATGCCACTAATGCTGCCATTGTTTCTATCAAAGCGCTTTTTAATCTTCAGAAATGTGAGTGATATTCTTTATTATTTTTATGATTTTCACATGATGTTTGCACAGTCACTGTCTAACTAGATTTACTATTCTCAGTATATATCTGAGATTCTCATACTTTCAGCACTGTAGTTTTCTGTATGAGTCTGTTCATGGTTTCACAAAGACACTGTTTTATTTTAATACATTTTAATTGAAATTTCAAATTTTACCAATATACAGGTGCATCTAAAAAAATTTGGATATGTTTGATTATGGCTTACAGCTAGTGAAAACCCAAAATCCAGCATTTCAGAGAATTAGAATATTACGGAAGACCAATTAAAAAAAAAAAAAAAAAAATTAATACAGAAATGTTGGGGCATGGTCTGGAACTGCATGGAGTAAGACGCGTGCGGTGAGAGCTCCGTCCGAGACTGATCCTATATACCGATCCTAGGGGATTCGCTATCCACAGGCGACTTGCGTACCATCTCCTGCTCACCCACCTGCATCCAGGCATGTCTCCCCCTAAAAGAACTGGCACGGCGGCCAGGCTGGCACAATACCGCCATAATGATCGGGACCAAGGAGAGGAAGATGGCGCCGCGCAACCCCCCGCTCCTGACGAGCACACATCTGGGGATACAGCCAGGGTCCTGGAAGCTATTGCCCTATGCCAATCCACACTCGCCTCCAGAATTGAGGAGGTGAAAATCGACATATCCCTAATCCGGCAAGACGTCCAAAAACTGCGCGACCGTGTGACTGAAACAGAGCGCCGAGTCGGACACGTGGAGATCTTCAGATCTCCACTTCAGATCTCCACCAAGCAACTTCAATATCAACTAATGAAATAATTGTGCAGCCTGAAAATATTAATGGTACATTTTCATATCATTTGAAGCACAAGTTCATTCTATGCTTGTGTGATAGGAGAAGGGCAAATCTCATTTTAACAAGTTTCTGTTAAGAAGATCACAGCATTTGTAATCTTTCAAGTGAATTTACCTTAAAGTGCTACTTTGTCCTTTTTATTCTACTTTGTCCACCTATAGGTAATTGTTGGCCCTGATATAAATCTGCCAGAGAACACTGTTATTTCACTACATCATCCAGATGAGGATGAAGATGATGATGATGAATTTAGCGATGATTCATCCAGTGGTAAAGAAAAGGATAAGTTAAAAGTCAAAGGTAATGAGGGCTTAAACATGTAGGTTATGATAACATTAACCCCTTCGCTTCTAAGGGTAAAACTAATCGAAATGCCTAAGTCAAATGTTGCAATTTTGACATGTTAGTACAACCGTACATATAATCACAACTAATCTGTGCATCCAGGTGGATTATACCTTGTTTTTCTCAGGACAAATCGGGCTTTCATTTATTGGTAAATGGTATTGGATATTGCCTGATTTTATTTATTTATTTTTATCCAAGGAAAACTGGCCCAAAATAGTAAAAAAAACTCTCCTGCTCCTGACAGGAGCACATATGTGTATGTTAGTTGTTGTTTGTGCTGCAGTACAGCTCAGAAACAATAGTGCGCATTTTGTTTTGTTTTTTTAATCCTACCTAAAACACACTGATACTAGTTTAAAAAAAAAAAATCCTGTTCAAAAAAATACTTACCCTTGACGCTAAACTTGACCCTAACACTAAACCTGGCACTGACCTAGATCAAACCTTGATCTAGGTGATTTTGTTTTATTTATATATATATATATATATATATATATATATATATATATATATATATATATTAGTGTAAAAGAATGTGTTTCTCTACACTCACTTTTTTTTCTGTTTTGCAAGGACAGAGAGTGATACAATGTATCTCTCTCGTCCATTCACATAGACAGAAAACACGGGATGGGCTTTACAGTGACTGATCACTGTGATAGCCAACAGAGGCTATCATAGCGATCAAGTGACCTGGAATCGGACATACCAGATAGTTGGAATGTGGCCCGTGTCTCTCGGTGAGACCCCGATCTCTGTGCTTGGAGCATGCTGTGCAGCACACTCCCAACACAAAGGGGCATACCCAAATATGCGTTCACACGGCGAAAAGTCCAGTGGGGCCACATTTTTGTTTACGGTTGGCATGAAGGGGTTAATGAAATAAATTATTTCCATTATCTATCTCTGGCAGGCTTTTCTAGCATTTTAGTATGCTCTTTTCACAGTTTACAACAAAGAGGAGGTTGGATTGAAAGGAGAAGGCTATGTATGGAAAATTTCAGACATGCAAGATGACAAAGAGGAGGAGGCAGAGGAGGAGGAGAAAGCAAAAGCATTGCAGTGGAGTATGTGGGGTGAGTATGAAATGGCAATAGGGAAAATATTGAAGAAAAATACCCCACACTGTAGATGTGGCGCTGTGTGAAATTTGTATTATAAATGAGTAGATCATGTTTTTAATAACTCTGACTTTTCCTGACAGCTGCCTCCTCCATTGCTGCTTGTCCTTAATTGTCAGACCTTCAAAAGTTAACTTTCCAGTGCTATCATTTTTGACAGAACAGAGGTAGTCGGCTTTTCTTCTCTCGAGTTCGATTCATGGAGTCCCACTTCCATTGTTGGCTTTATCCCTGACCAGCTGCATAGCCAATATGACTTAGTCCTTCCTTTTGTACAGTAGGTAGAATAAATCAAAATGGCAATTTCTAGTTTCGCTACCACCAGGGGTAAATGTAGCAGGAAAGTCTATGTGCCACTTGTCAGATACGACCCTTTTTGCAGTTTTTTTTATGTTGCTATATGTCTCCAGCACACACATTGTTTCCTCTGGAATATCCATATCTCCTGTAGACTTCCCTAGTGTTCAAAATTCCTACCATGCAGGCTATTATCTCCTTAATGTCCTTATGGTCCTTTCAAATATGTGAAAAAATACACTGTCTGCTAAGTATCTGCATTAACGCTTGTTACTGCTCCTGTGTCTGCACTAACTACTGCTGCAACTCTCCCTATATTGTTTTCAGTAGCCTTTTTTGCAGGCCTTCGCTTTTCATTTATACTGTAGCCTCCCTATTTCTGAACTTGCTCGCAGTGCTTTCAACCTCAACCAGTTCCTCTCTACCATAAAATCTGCTGCATTCAGTGCTGCAACTTTTGCAAACCTTGTAGTTTTGTATAATGCTTTCACATGAAGACAAGGTGCTACAATGTTTCTAGCATTTTGTGCTCTCCATTTTCCACCATGCAATGTTTTCTGTGCCATATACAGTACATTAAAAAGTCTCAATGCCCTGACTAGGAAAGGTTGCTCCAAGCCAGCGGGACATTACATAAAGGTGCTTGAGTTTGGTTTTTGTTAAGCCACACCTCATGCCATGCTCTCTGCTCCAATCCATGACCAATTTCTACTCTGATCCTTGTCAAGCTCTCACCTCTGCACTTCCCAGTCTATAAATGGCTCATATTTGCCTCTATTCTGGCACCATTTCCCCTTGTCTCCTTATTTTTGAATAGCTCCTGCTTACCACCATTGTTTTCCCTCCCCTTGGGTTTTTTATGACCTCCTGTTCGTTTCTCTCTTTCACTCTTTTTTCCCATCCAAGAATAATTTCTCTATTTTTTTTTCCCCGGTAAGTCGGCTTTTCTCTCTAACCTCAAGCTATTTGTTGGCCTCCTTATTTTTCAGCCAGTGGTCCATGATCTACAGCTTTTTTTCCCTCCATGTTCTGCAACAAGCTTCTACTTTTTCCCATGGTACATCTGTCATATCCCTTCAGCTTCTGCTCTGCCGCCTCTGAGCCCTCACCAAGCCCCACAATTTTCTCCTTTCTGTGGGCATCCACTACAATTTATCAAACATCAGTGGAGGAGAAAGCTTCAGGTTGGTGGGTTGAAGCCTACTCCTTTTTATTTACTTACCAGCTCTGAGTTATCAGCATAGGCCACAGTAGAGGTATGTGTTTTGGACTTGTACCATTGCGCAGGCATCTGTAATTTTTACTTACTCTGGCTGCTCATTTTTAAAATGATCTTGGAAGCAGTTGGATTGGTGGCTTCTCTGATCCATTAGTCGACGCAAAATCTCTCCCTAGCATTATCCTACTGATATTGTTAAATATATTGCTATATATCCTGACATTTTTATATACAGTTGGGTCCATATATATTTGGACATGGGCACAATTTTCCTACTTTTGGCTCTGTATGCCACCAGAATAAAATTAAAATGAAACAATACAAATGAATTTGAAGTGCAGACTTTCAACTTTAATTCTAGGGGTTGAACATAAGTATCAAGTACAAATTTTAGGAACTGCAACCATTTTTATACACAGTCCCTCCATTTTCAGGGGCTCAAATGTAATTGGACAAATTAATATAATCATAAATAAAATGTTCATTTTTAATATTTTGTTGAGAATCCTTTACTGGCAATCGGTGGCGAAACTAGACATTCTTTCACCCGGGGCAAAGGGGCTGTGGAGGGTGTCGGCAGGGCAGTGGGCGGTGTTGGTCATTGATGAGAGCAGGCACTGATGAGTAGACAAACATCATGTGATGGTCAGTGATGTGCACAGCAGGGGTGTTGGTGTACTCTCACCTACTTCCTCTGTATCTCAGTCCCCGGCTCTCCGTGGCATATACCGTTCTCCAGTCCCTGCACCTGCTCGGTCTCTACCCGGTACAGGCCACCTCACACTACCCGCATTTCCCGACACAGAAGAACCTGGGGCAGAGCCAGCCGTCCTCTGCCAATCACAATCGGTCACGGATAATCCTGGGCGCATATTTCCCAGCACAGCAGCACCTGGGGCAGAGCCAACCTTGCTCCTCCTTTTTAGGACCAGTCACCGGCCAACAGGGGCATGTCTCCCTATATCTGCTACTATCGCCGGGTCCTAGTGCTGCCGGGCACCACATAAAAGCTCAGAGGCACAGCAGGGATCATATGGATCACTACCAACGCAAAACAATCACATCGGACACCGATATTGTTAGTATTGCTGATAACGAGGGTGCAGTTAGACCCATATGTTCTGGCTGTAGTAGTGCCTTTTACAAGGTAGAGTTTTGAAAGTGCATCTCCCTAAGTCCCAACTGGATCATAGTCACATGTTTTAATTGAAGATATTTAAAAAGCCATGTTTTAGGAACCCCAAATTCCTGCTTTAACATTGGAAAAGTTTTAAATTGGCCTTGATCATATAATTGGTGTATATATTTTAACCCCTTTGATGCCCAAAGGCAGGCATCAGGGAGACCATGAAAATGAGGAAATGTAGGAATAAACCATATTGGATGATTAGGGGAGATGGGGTCTGGATCATCAGGAACCAAAGATGGGCAGTGTCCAAATATTTTAAGAGACTTTTAACATCTCTGTACCCTCTACAGCCTGGACAGTTTTTCGTTAGATTAAATTAGTCAAGGCTTCATAGGATGAGAGCAATTCTGCCTCAGTCGCTGTAGCAGCATTGTTCAATTGTGGAAAAAGCCACCAGTGTATATAAACCAATTGTAATACATAGTAATATAGCCTTAAATTTGGTAGAGCTAATCCGTCCTGAGATGTAGGCAGTTGTAACATCGCAAGGGCTATTTTGGGTTTCTTGGGGAATCACAGAAATGTTGTTAAAAGACTATTTGCCAAAATGTATAAAAACTTGGGCAAAAACACAATTTTAAAGCGTGATTCCGGCCATTAAAAAAAAAAAATTTAAAAGTCGGCAGCTACAAACCCTGTAGCTGCTGAATTTAAATAAGTACTTACCTGTCCTGGGTGCCCGCGATGTCGGCCGCCCGAGGCCGACCCGTCCCTCAGCTCTCGGGTCCCGGCACCGCCATCCTAGGTAAGGGAAACAGGCAGTGGAGCCTTGCGGCTTCACTGCCGGTTTCCTACTGTGCACGCGCGAGCGCTCTGTGAATGGCCCCGTGGTGTTCTGGGAACACACACAGTACCCAGAAGACAACGGGGCCGCTCACCGAGTAGCAGAAGACGCTGTGGAAAAGGAAGAGGCAGATTAGGAAGACTGCCTAGCAACAAGGGTTTAAGTAAGTTTTTAAAAATTTTTTTTTTTTTTTTTCAAATGTTTTTTTTTATTTTTATTTTATTTTTTTTTTAGGATTTTTGGTGTAATTTTTTTTTTCAGGGTGGCCCTCCACTTTAAATAAGTTAACTCTACCCAATAAGTTAGTGGTAAGTTGGTCCAACTGACCATTTTACTTTTAAAGGATGCTTTACAGGGTAAGAGGTTGTTTAGTAATATAGGTAGAGAGTGGTAATTGCACTGTAACTCTCAGATATTTAAACAAGGAAGTAACTTGTAGCGGGCAATCGGAAGGAAATCCAGTGGAAGTGCAGGATCCTCAGAGAACACACTGGACCTGGCCCAATTCCCTTTTAATCCAGAAAACTTCCCAAAGCTAGTAATAAATTGGAGCACTGTAGGAATCGCATCAACGGGGGGCTTGGAAAGGTAAAGCAGCATATTGTCCACATACGATGATACCCACTCTTCTAATGAACCAATCCACATCCCTTGCAAATCTAGAGGTGATCGAAGAAGTCGGGCCAAGGGTTATATAGCAAGAGCAAATAACGGGGAAAGTGGGCAACCTTGTCTGGTGCCCCGATGGATAGTGAAGGGTTTTAGAAGCTATACCGTTAATCCTAATGCTGGCTAGGGGTTGGTCACACAGATCCAAGTAAGCAGATTAGTTCCAAATCCAAATTTCTCCAAAATATAGAAAGGTAAGGCCATTCAACTTAGTCAAAGGCTTTACATGCATCAGGTGTTACAACAGCCCTGGGCACAGAAAAAGTATTAGGAGACTAAAGGTTAGTAAATGTTTTGTATATTGATATACATAGATCGTCCAGTAATAAAACCAGTTTGATCTGGGTTTATTAGTGTTGTAATTACCAAGTTTATGTGGGAGGCTAAGATTTTGAAAATAATCTTGAGATCCGTTATCAAGGAAATTGGTCTATAGGATTCACAGTAAGGGGGGTCTTTATTAGGTTTAGGAACCAATGCAATTAAGGCCTCGTGCATAGACGGAGGGAGGCTTTTTTTGTTTAAAGCTAGTGGAGTAAAGCGTGTATAATCTTGGGACCAAGACATCTCGATGCGTCAGATACCATTCAATGGTGAACCCAGGAGTTTTATGTTTAGGAAAGGTTTTAAGGGCATGGTCTATCTTCTCTATGGAGATGGGTGCTTCCAAGGATAATTGTTGTTCATTTGATAAAGTAGGGAAGGTTATAGAGTCTACGTATTCATAAAGCTCCAAGGGGAGCTTGGGATTTATAAAGGTCTAAATAAAACTGTAAAAAGGCATCCATAATCTTATTGTGTGTAGAATGGAGAGTGGCCGAACTATCAGATACTAGATATAGTGATGGGGTCGGGTATAGGCCTAGCTAAGAAGGCAACAAGTTTTACATTTTTGTCCCCAGTGTCAAATCCCCTGGTGTTGATACAATAGACGTTTCTGAATTTTTGCCACTAGGGCCATCTCATAAGCTCTTTGTGCATCCTCCCGTAACTGGTAATGAAAGAAGGAACCTCTACATAGTGACCCTCAGCCCTTTTTAACTCAGCAGCTAAAGTAGCCTCCCGTTCCCTATTGGCTTTCTTTAAGGTCTGAGACTCCTTTCATTTAAGCCCCCCTTAGAACTGCCTTAAAAGCATCCCAAGTAATTAGTTCTGACATTCCCCAGGCATTCTCCAACCAGTGCCTGGAAATAGCATCTGTACAAGTGTATAGAACCAATGGCTCCACCATCCAGTAAGGACTCATCTCCCAAACCTGGCCGCCATTAGGTCAAGATACTCGGATTACGAGCTCCAGTGGAGAGTGATCAGAGTGCTCTTTCTTTTTATTACAAAAAAAAATAAATTAATATCTAAAGCTGAAACGTTTTTATTTATGTGGATTTTCTTGAGTTCTAGGTGCAAAATGATGCTTAGTGGGATGCTCATTTCCTAATTTTAACCTAAATTGTTAAGACTTTCAGCTCTGCACCAGAATGGATGCAAGAAAAAGAGCACCAACACTTCAAGTTCACATTGTACCAAAGTGCATTTTTTCATTCCCTCATGGTATATCACCGTTTTCTTTCTTACCCCAGGCCTTACCACTACCAATGGAGAGGACAGTGATAGTGAAAGTGGAAAGAGCACAACTTCAGAGCCAATAGACAGTCGGCCAACCTCACCTCTTCTTGATGATATTAAAGGTGACGACTTGTAACTAAGTATAAAGAACATGTTCAATGTTTATGAATTGCTGTCTGTTCCAGTGATTACTAATATACCTGTAATACTGTACATTGGAAGAAAAAAATTCTGTTCAAAAAAACAATTTAATGAAATGGCTTCCCTTCCCCTATTGTTTGTTTCCTATTTCATATGCATTTTCTCAATTTAGTTTTTCAGAATGAGGTTTTGGGAACACTACAGAGGGGCGTAGAGGAGAACATCTCATGTGAAAATCTTCTCCTGGAAATCAACTCTCTCAAGTAAGTTGTAAAATTTTCTACAAGGAGAAATATTAGGTTTGTAAAAAAAAAAAAAAAACATCTATACTGACATAATCCATGACACTGCAGCTTTCCCATGCTAACTCTAAGAGCCGACAGACCACTCGTCCGCTAGTCCTTAAACTCGTAATCTGCACCTTTTAGACTGCTCCTCTAGCACTCACTGGAGCGACAAGGTGGAAAGGGAGCAGGTGTGGCTGGCTCCTGCTTTCATCTGCACGTGGAAGGCACAGTTAGCTGTCGGGCAGCCTGATGGATCCCAGCAATATTGTCGGAATCCTTCCCAAACGTGGCGCAGCCTTGCCATGTCCGCTGATAGCAGGCAATAGCCTGCTATCAGTTGACTCCCACAGGAGTGCATTTAATAATTGTACTCCTGTGGCCCAAAAGAGAACTATAGCCAAAAAAAAAAGGATTGGCCATTTGCAATTTTGACTGAAGCTGTTACATAGTTTTCATTCAATGTAACAAACACGATGCTTTGACAGCATACAGCTAATGAGACACCTTTTTATAGGCCATCAGTTGGGGCTGAACTGATAATTTTTCACTGACAAGGGGCAGGATTGCTTTCTGATTACTGATAGATTTCAGCTGGTGTCTTGGCTTTCCATGCCTTTTTGCACCTCCCTTCCTTCCCTTCCTTCATGTGTTAAAACTTTTTTCCCTGTCCCATTCCATTTTTATTACACATAACTTAAATTGTGAATTTATTTGTTTTGGTTTCTTTGTATGTATGGATTGCATGGGTTGTTAACGACATGTGGTGAAAATGTCATGTCAATAACACCTTGAGAAATATATTTTCCTCGAAAATCGGTGACGTGTTCAATACTTTATTTTACCCGCTGTATATTATAGTGGGATAATGGTTAATATACCTTTTAACCCTTACATTCTTTGTGCCCATGCTCACCCTTTCTGCACCCTGCTGATTTGACTGGGTGCAATCTAGTTGCAATCTGAATTTTCAGGAAGTCACCTTTTGTAATTCAAAACATAACAGCATCTTCTCTGCCAAGGAGGAGGTGGTACAGTAGGGATTACATAATATCCTCTTGTCTCTCTCTTTACAGGAAAAAAACTACATTTCCCATGAACCTTTGGGAATTTCAGTGAATGTGGGTGGGTACACTAGGCTTGTACATGTTAAATTTGAACTCGCCCGCTTCGACAAAAATTACACCCCTCATTTTCCGGTTTTCTGTTACTGGCTGTGGTTGCAATCTCTCCCCCTCTAGCCACAACAGGAGATAAACATAGTGCCCTACATGCTTTATTTAATCATAGCTGAACTGTAGACACATGCCCATAATATATTCTACACACTGTGTTCTGCTGTAAAGCAGTATTGTAAATTATTTTCCTCCTGCAGTGCTGAGATCTTTCCTAAGGCTTAATGTACACGGGACGTTTTTACAACCTCTCCTGAATGATTTAACTTGACAGATGGTAACCCATGTTTAAAACGTCTATTTTTCCGTGTTTACATGCCGTGTTTAGCCGCGTTAGGGGGAAAAAAAAATGGTGTTTTTTTAGAAAAATTTTCAAAATAGCCAAAAACGAAAAACGCCTGTAAATGAAACGCGAGTTACCACATTTGGTCCTTGAAATTAATATTTCAGAGGAATTACTGAGCTAACAAGAAGATAGATGACCTATTTAGTGCAGGTAGAAAATCAGCAACAAGGACATGTAAAAACATTTTTGCCCAGATTTCTACTTTAAGTTTCAACACTAAGTCGCTGTCCTGAAACATAGAAAGTTCCCGTGTAGTCAGAACTCCTGATTTGCTTACTTGTGTCCGTAATTCTAGCATTTTGTAAAGCTGGTTAAAAATGAAGCCCTTAGTATTTTATGTAACAGATATCCTACAGAATGTCTCGAAAAAGTTTTGGCATATACAGTCAGGTCCATAAATATTGGGACATCGATACAATTCTAATCTTTTTGGCTCTATACACCACCACAATCTATTTGAAGTGAAACGAACAAGCTGTGCTTCAACTGCAGACTTTCAGTTTTAACTTGAGGGTATTTACATCCAAATCAGGTGAACGGTGTAGGAATTACAACAGTTTGTATATGTGTCTCCCACTTTTTCAGGGACCAAAAGTAATGTGACAGATTAACAATCATCCATCAAACTTTCACTTTTTAATACTTGGTTGCAAATCCTTTGCAGTCAATTACAGCCTGAAGTCTGGAACGCATAGACATCACCAGACGCTGGGTTTCATCCCTGGTGGTGCTATACCAGGCCTCTACTGCAACTGTCTTCAGTTCCTGCTTGTTCTTGGGGGCATTTTCCCTTCAGTTTTGTCTTCAGCAAGTAAAATGCATGCTCAATCGGATTCAGGTCAGGTGATTGACCTGGCCATTGCATAACATTCCACTTCTTTCCCTTAAAGTCTTAGATTGCTTTCGCAGTATGATTCGGGTCATTGTCCATCTGCACTGTGAAGCGCCGTCCAATGAGTTCTGAAGAATTTTGCTGAATATGAGCAGATAATATTGCCCGAAACACTTCAGAATTCATCCTGCTGCTTTTGTCAGCAGTCACATCATCAATAAATACAAGAGAACCAGTTCCATTGGCAGCCATACATGCCCACGCCATGACAATACCACTACCATGCTTCACTGATGAGGTGGTATGCTTTGCATCATGAGCAGTTCCTTCCCTTCTCCATACTTTTTCTCTTCCCATCACTCTGGTACAAGTTGATCTTGGTCTCATTTGTCCATAGGATGTTGTTCCAGAACTGTGAAGGCTTTTTTAGATGTTGTTTGGCAAACTCTAATCTGGCCTTCCTGTTTTTGAGGCTCACCAATGGTTTACATCTTGTGGTGAACCCTCTGTATTCACTCTGGTGAAGTTTTCTCTTGATTGTTGACTTTGACACACATACACCTACCTCCTGGAGAGTGTTCTTGATCTGGCCAACTGCTGTGAAGGGTGTTTTCTTCACCAGGGAAATAATTCTTTGGTCATCCACCACAGTTATTTTCCGTGGTCTTCCGGGTCTTTTGGTGTTGCTGAGCTCACCGGTGCATTCTTTCTTTTTAAGGATGTTCCAAACAGTTGATTTGGCCACACCTAATGTTTTTGCTATCTCTCTGATGGGTTTGTTTTGTTTTTTCAGCCTAATGATGGCTTGCTTCACTGATAGTGACAGCTCTTTGGATCTCATATTGAGAGTTGACAGCAACAGATTCCAAATGCAAATAGCACACTTGAAATGAACTCTGGACCTTTTATCTGCTCCTTGTAAATGGGATAATGAGGGAATAACGCACACCTGGCCATGGAACAGCCAATTGTCCCATTACTTTTGGTCCCTTAAAAAGTGTGAGACACATATACAAACTGTTATTCCTACACCGTTCACCTGATTTGGATGTAAATACCCTCAAATTAAAGCTGAAAGTCTGCAGTTAAAGCACATCTTGTCCGTTTAATTTCAAATCCATTGTGGTGGTGTATAGAACCAAAAAGATTAGAATTGTATCGATGTCCCAATATTTATGGACCTGACTGTATAGTGGGACGGAAAGTATTCAGACCCCCTTAAATTGTAAACTCTTTGTTTTATTGCAGCCATTTGCTAAAATCATTTAAGTTAATTTTTTTTCCTCATTAATGTACACACAGCACCCCATATTGACAGAAAAACACAGAATTGTTGACATTTTTGCAGATTTATTAAAAAAAAAAAACTGAAATATCACATGGTCCTTAGTATTCAGACCCTTTGCTTAGTATTTTTAGTAGAAGCATCCTTTTGATCTAATACAGCCATGAGTCTTTTTGGGAAAGATGCAACAAGTTTTTTACACCTGGATTTGGGGATCCTCTGCCAGTCCTCCTTGCAGATCCTCTCCAGTTCTGTCAGGTTGGATGGTAAACGTTGGTGGACAGCCATTTTTAGGTCTCTCTAGAGATGCTCAATTGGGTTTAAGTCAGGGCTCTGGCTGGGCCATTCAAGAACAGTCACGGAGTTGTTGTGAAGCCACTCCTTCGTTATTTTAGCTGTGTGCTTAGGGTCATTGTCTTGTTGGAAGGTAAACCTTTGGCCCAGTCTGAGGTCCTGAGCACTCTGGAGAAGGTTTTCCTCCAGGATATCCCTGTACTTGCCACATTCGTCTTTCCCCCGATTGCAACCAGTCGTCCCATCCCTGCAGCTGCAAAACACCCCCACAGCATAAGGCTGCCACCACCATGCTTCACTGTTGGGACTGTTTTGGACAGGTGATGAGCAGTGCCTGGTTTTCTCCACACATACCGCTTAGAATTAAGGCCAAAAAGTTCTATCTTGGTCTCATCAGACCAGAGAATCTTATTTCTCACCATCTTGGAGTCCTTCAGGTGTTTTATTAGCAAACTCCATGCGGGCTTTCATGTGTCTTGCACTAAAGGGAGGCTTCTGTCGGGCCACTCTGCCATAAGGCCGCGACTGGTGGAGGGCTGCAGTGATGGTTGACTTTCTACAACTTTCTCCCAACTCCTGACTGCATCTCTGAAGCTCGGCCACAGTGATTCTTTGGTTCTTCTTTACCTCTCTCACCAAGGCTTTTCTCCCGCGATAGCTCAGTTTGACCGGACGGCCAGCTCTAGGAAGGGTTCTGGTTGTCCCAAACGTCTTCCATTTAAGGATTATGGAGGCCACTGTGCTCTTAGGAACCTTAAGTGCAGCAGACATTTTTTTGTAACCTAGGCCAGATCTGTGCCTTGCCACAATTTTGTCTCTGAACTCTTCAGGCAGTTCCTTTTGACCTCATGATTCTCATTTGCTCTGACATGCGCTGTGAGCTGTAAGGTCTTGTATAGACAGTTGTCTGTGGCTTTCCTAATCAAGTCCAATCAGTATAATTAAACACAGCTGGACTCAAATGAAGGTGTAGAACCACCGTCTGTGTGTGTGTGTGTGTGTGTGTGTGTGTGTGTGTGTATATATATATATGTATGTATGTATATATATGTGTATATATATATATATATATATATATATATATATATATATATATATATATATATATAAATTTACTTTTTTTTTTCTTCCCTGCACAGTCTTTTAAGGGTTTATTTATTTTTATTTTTTTTAAACAAACATGTTATACTTACCTGCCCTGTGTAATGGTTTTGCACAGAGCAGTCCTGATTCTCCTCTTCTGGGGTCCCTCCACCGACGTTTTTGGCTCCTCCTGCCTTCAGAGTGCCCCAATAGCAAGCTGCAGTATAGAGCTCCCCTATATCAAGGTATAAAAAACTTATGCCTTTAAAACCACTCACTTCCTGCTCATGACTACACATTCACAAGTTCTCAGGCACTTATTGACATGTATGAACGGGGTACTGAGCTGTATGTGTGCTGCACTGTATTTCCTGATATGTGAACAAATAATGCATTCTGTATGCAGGCCAACTAATCAGCTGGCAGATTAATCAATTGTGAAAATAGTTGACAACTATTTTCTTAATCTATTAGTTGTCGATTAATCGATTCGTTGTTTCAGCCCTAAATGTAGGTACTTCAGGAATGCAGATTCAACTTTCCTTTTTTCATCCACACAGACATGCCTACAACATCTCTCTTGTGGAAGTCATGCAAGTTTTATGTAAGGTGGTATTAGAGTTCCCTTTGCAGCAGTTGAATGGAGTGCTTGATGTCAACCCTTACTGCAGCACTCTGCTACCTGTAAGTGTTCTTGTCTTATTCTGAAGCCAATTTATTTTCATATTATAGAAACTATCCAATCTGATTTTGCCTGAAATAATACTTTTTAGCTTCCCTGGTCTGTAATGTTGGTGAAGATTAAGAGGTGAGGGATAGCCTTTCTGAGCACTTAGTGAGTGTACATATGGTATGCTCTGTTTGACCCTTTTAAAGGGTTTACAAAATGTAAGCGTTTTTAAATTTCTTTTCTCTGTGAAATCCAGTAGTCATTCAGTGAAAAAAAAAAAAATTCTGACTGTAGAAGGTTGCTATTTAATATAACAGCAAATGCATATAACCAGTGGCGTAGCGTGGGTTGTCAGCGCCCGGGGCAAGGCAAGTAATTTGCGCCCCCTAACCTGTGGACTTTTAGCACTCCCCGAGTCCTGTCCCTTCCCTTCCTACAATAGTACTAACCAACCTGATTCCTATACTGACCACTACACTACACTGTCCACTATACTGACCACTACACTCTACTGTCCACTACACTGACCACTATACTACACTGACTACTATACTGTCCACTACACTATACTGCTCACTACACTGACCACTATACTACACTGACTACTATACTGTCCACTACATTATACTGCTCACTACACTGACCGCTATACTGTCCACAACACTATACTACCCACTATACTGCCTACTACACTATACTGACAACTATACTGCCCACTACACTGACCACTATACTGTCCACTGCACTATACTGTCCACTACACTGACCACTATACTGTCCACTACACTATACTGTCCACTATACTGACCTCTATACTGTCCACTACACTATACTATCCTGACCACTACACTGACCACTATATTGTCCACTGTACTATACTGTCCACTATACTATACTGTCCGCTATACTTACCACTACACTATACTGTCCACACCACTATACTGTCCACACCACTATACTGTCCACACCACTATACTGTCCACACCACTATACTGTCCACACCACTATACTGTCCACACCACTATACTGTCCACACCACTATACTGTCCACACCACTATACTGTCCACACCACTATACTGTCCACACCACTATACTGTCCACACCACTATACTGTCCACACCACTATACTGTCCACACCACTATACTGTCCACACCACTATACTGTCCACACCACTATACTGTCCACACCACTATACTGTCCACACCACTATACTGTCCACACCACTATACTGTCCACACCACTATACTGTCCACACCACTATACTGTCCACACCACTATACTGTCCACACCACTATACTGTCCACACCACTATACTGTCCACTACACTGACCACTATACTATACTGACTACTTTACTGTCCACTACACTATCCTACCTACAGTATTCTTATACTGACCACTACACTGCATGACTCTAGCTGGTCTTCTACTCACTCTCTCTGGCTGGCTGCTCCCTCTTCCCAGACTGTGTCGCCCCCCCCCCGGGCCATCAACACGTCTCTCATCACGAGTGAGTCTCACCTTTTCTTCTTTGTTTTCCATCGGTCCGGAGGGGAGCAGGAGGAGGAGACAGCGGCGGCTCACAATCTTGAATTTTTGTGTCCCCCGCGCTCTGCCATGTTCAGTCTCCGGCACCTTGTGATTGGGTGTATGGGGTCATGTGCGGCGGCGGGGCTGGCCTGTTAACGCTCGCGCTTGCTCCTGGAGTCCCGCCTCCGCACATGACCCCATTTACCCAATCACAGGGTGCCGGAGACTGAACATGTGCAGAGGCGGGACTCCAGGATGTACCGCGATCATGGACAGGCCAGCCGCGTCGCCGCACATGACCCCATACGGCCAATCACAGGGTGCCGGAGACTGAACATGGCGGCCAGAGCGTGGGGACACAGGGCAGTGAATTTAGGAGGAGGCAGCCAGTAGTCACACACTGGCGCAGAATTGCGCCCCCCTAAATGTTGCGCCCGGGGCCACGGCCCCCTCCGCACCCCCCACGCTACGCCACTGCATATAACAGAAGAAAATGGGTTGTGTAATGTTGAATGCTCTTTGATCTAGGCAGTAGTAAACAAATCAGAATGCTTTCTTTTGACATTTGTTTTGTTTATGGTTTAAAATATATAAATTGATCTCTTTTCTGGTTTACTAGCTCCTGTTGAGATGGACTCCACTTTTCAAGAACTATCTAAAGCGTGCTTCAGATCACTTGTGCTGTCTTGTAGCTATGGAAGAATTCTTCCTGGACCACGAGTCCCTTTGGGCAGCAATTGCAAAGGTGAAGTAACAGGATGACCCCAAGAGTGATAAAGATTTAACCACTTCAGCTCCCGAAGGTTTTACCCCCTTCCTGACCAGGCCATTTTTGCGATACGACACTGCATTGCTTGAACTGACAATTGCATGGTCGCGAGACACTGTACTCAAAATTGATCCCCCCCCCAGTAGAGCTTTCTTTTGGTGGTATTTGATCACCTCTACGGTTTTTAATTTTTTGCGCTATAAACAACAAACGACCGACAATTTCGGGAAAAAAAGCAATATTTCTGACTTTCTGCTATACATACCAAATAAAGAAATTTTAAAAAGTCACATTTCTTCATAAATTTCATAAATTTAGATTGTCAATATATATTCTGCTACATATTTTTGGTATAAAAAAATCCCAATAAACGTAATATTGATTGGTTTGCGCAAAAGTTATTGCGTCTATAAACTATAGAATATTTTTATGGAATTTTTTTTATTTTTTTTTTAATTTTTTACTAGTAATGGTGGCAATCAGCAATTTTTAGCGCGACTGCGACATTGTGGCGGCAAATCTGACACGTAATTGACACTTTTTGGGGACCAGTGACGTTATTACAGTGACCAGTGCTAAAAAAAAAAAATGCACTGTTGCTGTACTAATGACACTGGCAGGGAATAGGTTTACATCGGGGCAATAAAAGGGTTAAATGTGTTCCCTATGAGTGCTTTCTACCCTTGGGGCCTTTCTGCCTCTCAGAATGATCGCGGGTGGCCGGCATGCATCGCGTTCGCCGGAACCGCTGATTGGTTTCCGCTGTGTCCATTCACAGCGGGAGCGGGTCTCCGGAGCTGAAGAAAAAAAAAACAGGTATGTGATTTTGCACTTAAAGGCCCCCTTGCTGCAGTATATGTACGTGAGGCGGTCCTTAAGCGGTTAAACGGTAAAGTGTTATCTAGGTCTGCTGGTAAAATATTCAGCTTAATGAGCCTATTCATATTGAAATCCTATTCAAATAAAGCTGTAAATCACAAAAAAAAAAATCTTTCTGCAAATGTCATAATGTGGTAGTATGCATCGCATAATCGCATATTATGAAAGACTTGCCTGAAAACAAAGCCCTCCAGTGGTGCGCTGTCACCGCAGACAGGGCTCCCCTCTTCACCCAGTCTATCGTCTGGGTTTGCGGGCAGCCGCTGTTTGACTGCTGTTTCACGTCTGCTGCGCAGCTCTCTATGGACGGCACGCTGTCCATTGAGAGCACATATGCCGGTGCAATCACCGACGCTGTTAAAGCAGATATCTCCTAAACTGTGACAGTTTAGGAGATATTTACTGTACCTATAGGTAAGTCTTTGTATAGGCTGTAGATATAAAAATAAATGCCTTTACTACCACTTTAATTGGACATTTTTATTCTGAGATGCTTTACATTGTATTCAGGAAAACGGCCAAGTGGTTATGCTCTCTGCAGAACTGCTGCTTGGCTCAATGAACCCTATACCCAGTTGGTGGAAAGGGGGGAGCTCTGGCTGTGCTGGGTAGTGCAATACAGGAAAGAAATGGATAGATTTTTGTACGACCTGTATCAAATTTTTATTTTGGGGATTTAATCCATATAATGTATATATGACTATACAGTCAAATGACAAGTCAATTGAAACTGATGTAGTACAAGCTACTTTTTGTTAGTACAAGCTGCCATTTTAGCCTCTTTTTGATTTGCAGTTGCCATAGTGCTGTGCGTGGAGAGACAGCGAGCCTCTACCTACAGTGTGTTGTACAAGCCAGGCGTAAGAGCATAATAATAATAATAAGGTAGTTTGGTCTCTCAGATAGTATTTGTCCCCAAGAGTCTATGCTTTCGTTTGTCCGAAGTAGAGTACTGCCTCCAGAGATACTCCAGATTAAGGAAAACTTTGCCTGTTTGTCTAGCGCTTTGGCTTGCATCTCTTCCATAAGTATTATATTATTTATATCACTCTCCCATTCTGTGAGGGAAGGGGGGGGGTGGTAGCTTTCTAGTGTCTGGGGATTGTCGCCCTGCACTGAAGAAACATTTTAAGAGGTTATTTTTTTGTGATTTGAGAGGAGGGCAATAGAAGGTGAGGGCGTGACTGGTTTATCATATATCTCTGTATAAATCTGGAAGATTTGTGTCCAAAATGGGAGGAGCACATTGCACTCCCACCAGATGTGAATGTACGTACCCTTCATTGAGTTGCATCTCCAACAGGTGTCGATGGAAACATGATCCTGAGGGTGGTTGGCACACAATACCACCTCAATATCAGTTTGTAATTTTTTTCCTGCGTGTAGGCCGAGATGGATGATTTGTGAGTGAAGAGGAAGGCCTTACTCCATTCTGCCTCAGTTACTTCTCTCCTGAGTTCCGCTGACCAGGTTTTAGTGTATTTAGGTAGGGACTCAAGAGTGTGATCTAGGATCAATTTATAGATCAGTGATAAGGTGTGGTGTGGAGTTTCTGAAAGTGTGCATAATTGTTCAAACCCAGTCAGGGGCCTATGGATCTTTTTGGAATCGTGGAGTCTCTTACAGTAGGAAGTCAGGTGTATACGCGTAAGCCACGTTACCTTGGATATGGTATCAGTTTGGTTAGTCACAAAGGTACCCAGTGTGTTGTGAACAAATTGTTGTGCTGTGGGCCAGGAGGCTCTGTTGTAGTCATCTATAATATGGGTTGCATTGCCCTCCGGGAAGGCTGGGCTGTCGAATAGGGGGGTGAGGGGGCTCGGTTCGCAGGATAGCAAGTAGCTTTCCTTTCTACGGTACCAGATTGCCAGAGTATCTCTAGTGAGAGGGGACAGCATTAAGTGATTTTTTTAATCCGATCATAGCCCCATAGAAGTGCTCGACGATCGATCGAGGACAAGTCTTATTCCACCAGGGTGGAGGCTTTGATCAGAGGGCGGGGGAACCACTCCAGGATACGGGAGACCACTGCTGATGTATGATAAAGCTCAAAATCTGATAGGCCTATCCCGCCTTTATTTAAGAAGCATAAGAGTTTGTTTCAGCCTTGGATGGTTCCCCCTCCATACAAATCGGATAGCCATAGATCGGAGGGTGCGGAAGAACGCCGGGGGGGAGAACAATCGGGAGGGCCTGAAATAGGTACAGTAGCTTGGGGAGTATGTCCATTTTTAATGCGACAAACCCAGGATACTGGTAGGTCCATCCGGTCTTCAGTAAGGCGTCTGAGTCTCGTGAGTAGTGGGCTAAAATTCAGGGCATATATGTCCGAAGTTTGTTTTGGTATTGCTGTTCCCAGGTATGAAATAGCGTTTGTTTGTCATTGAAATGAAAAGTTGACCTGAAGGGAAGAGAGGGTAGACTGCGTCAAGGAAAGGTTCAGTGCTTCTGTTTTGGAAATGTTTAGTTTGTAATTACTGAAACAACCAAACCGGTTGATCTCTGCAAGTATAGGTATACTGATGTGTGGCTGAGTTACATAAAGGAGCAGGTCATCTGCATATAGGGAGAGTTTACATTGGGATGAGGGGGTTTGTATACGTGTATGTTTGTTTGGGTTTGCTCTAATAGCTTGGGCCAGATGTTCAATTACCGGGGTGAACAAGAGTGGGGAGAGGGGACATCCTTGCCTGGTGCCATTAGTGATCGTAAATTTTTCTGATTGGGTACCGTTCACCAAAATCGTGGCAGGGGGTTTGGAGTATAGGGACATGATGCGTGCAAGCGATTTCGGGCCTAGTCCTAACTGGTAAATGGTGGCATGGAGGAAGGGCCACCTAACCCTGTCAAAGGCCTTTTCTGCATCACAGGAGAGAAGGGAGGTCGGTATATGATTGCGTTGAGCATATGCTATAAGGTGTATGGTTTTGGTGGTGTTGTCCCTGGCTTCACGTACAGGGAAAAAGCCCACCTGGTCTTTATGTATTGTCTCAGGCAGTAAAGGGGCAAGGCGATTTGTGAGGATCTTTGTATATAATTTTAAATCAATATTTAGAAGGGATATCGGTCTGTAGTTAGGGCACAGAGAGGGGTCCTTACCCGATTTCAGAAGGACTACTATTTGAGCTTGGAGTAAAGTTGGAGAAGAAGTAATGGTTTCAGCTATGGCATTAAACGCTTTTGCTAGCTCTTTTGGTGGTATTTAATCACCACTGGGTTTTTGTTTTTTTTTGCTCAACAAACGAAAAAAGACAGAACATTTTGAAAAAAACAAACATTTTTCATAGTTTATTTATAAAATTTGCAAACAAGTAATTTTTCTCTTTCAATGAGTTGCGCTGATAGTCTGCACTGATGAGGCAGCACTGATGGGCACTGCTGGGTAACACTAATGAGCTACTGATGGGCACTGATTGGCAGCAATGGTGGGCAATGTTGGGACTGGACTAAAATAAGTGCTCTGATTATCAGTGTCTGTCAATTTAACAAAAGACGGTTATCGGCTCTCTCCTTCTCTCGAGCGTGAGGAAAGAGAAATGATATACGGCTTGTGTTGACATCCGTGATCGGCTGTCGTTGGACACAGCCTCTGTGATTGGCCCATTACCACGATCTGTGATCAGCTGAGTCCGAAGGACTTGTCGATCATAGAGTGTGCCACACTGGGCGTGCGGGAAGTGCGATCATGGGAGGACGTCAACAGATGCCCTCCCGGCAAAGTAAGCCCATGCTGCAGCCGTTATTTGGCTATAGCGTGGGAGGAGGAAAGTGGTTATACAGCTTTGCTTTTTTTTTTTTTTTCTTTTTTTTTAAGTAAAAATAACAAATATGCCCATACTTACCTGCTTTGTGCAATAGTTTTCAGGCGCTCCAGGCCCCACCACTTCATAGGGTGCCCCCCAGGGAAAGTGGCTCCAGAGTAACGCTGCTGCCTCCATTGACACAGACAGCCTGGATGTCAGGAAATGTGTTCCAGCTCAGAACTCTGAAACAACTCTGCATTTTGCTGGGTTGATGAAGCTGATTCTCCCCATCCAAGAGACCTGGCAGACTGAAAACACTCAGATTGAAAATGCATGCCCTCGGCGTATAACACGCACAGGTGTATAACACGCACATTCATTTTAAGAGGGAAGTTTCAGGAAAAAAAACTTAAATTTTAAATAAGGAACTTTGAAGCAAAATAGGGGTCAGTGCCCATCTGCAGCCTCACAAGTGCCATCAATGCAGCCTCATCAGTCCCCATCAATGCAGCCTCACCATTGCCATCAGTGCAGCCTGATCGATGCCCATCTACAGCCCAGAGGGGACAGGGAGGGGGGCGGGACGAGCGCCGACAGATTACATACAGTGAGAATCTCCTATGATAGACAGAACAGTGGTCCAATGGCGGCCCAGGAGACGGGACTTCCTATTACAGAGGCCGCCAAGTAAACAGGAGCTTCTCACTTTATGTAATCTGATGGTGCTCGTCCTGCCCCCCCCTCCCTGTCCCCTCCGAGGCAGCTAAAATTGAAGTATATTTGCACCTGATTTTCATGGTGAAAAAGTGAGTGTTATACGCCAATAAATACAGTATTTGATATGCTAGTAGTATCACTGTCCCATGAAGTGTTTGTGTTAACTGTTATACTGCAGTGAGACAAAAACTGATTTAAGAATGTTTTCTCTCCTCCTGTGTGTTTTTGGTGCTAATACTGGATTCTCTCTAGTACTTGAACTCTTGCTGTGTATTTTAAGCATATGTATTTATTATTCCACTGTAGGTTCTAATGGAATTTTACGAGCAGGATGTATTAGCAGAAGAGATGATTCTCCGTTGGTTTTCACAAACAGACATAACAGATAAGGGACGACAACTGCGTAAAAAGCAAACGGTAAGTGTTTTTTTTTCTGTTTTACTTTCTTTCCTGTTTTTTCCTGTGTTGGTTTTTGAGCCATATAAACTATTCATATGTATTCATACAGCTGCAGAAGTTTATACAGTGGTTGGAAGAAGCTGAGGAGGAATCAGATGATGAGTGATAAGGACAGTTTTATTGCCTGACTACAGAATCCTATGCCAGATTGATACCTGTGGATCTTCTGCTTCAGTTCCAGCACACAAGCCTATGTTCCCAGGGTGGCTTTATTGACTTTCTGTTCAGAGTCGAAATGGCATTGAAAGAATTGCCTATTTTTGGTGCCATAAAATATTTACACTTCGCCCTCCTCAGATGTGTATATCATCTTGTGGTTATTTGGCAAATGCAAGCCACCAAATTTCTTGTGTGTAAATTTTCATGGATGGGAAATATATGAAGTGGTATGTAAAATATTGTACTTTTATTTGTACTGATGCGATGGGCATTGTTGGTTTTAAAACATTTTTTTTACAAACAACATTTATTACATACCATATATTTCCCACTTATGTAGCAGAATGTTTAATAAAGGCGGTCAGTTGCCTTTAATAAATGACCAAGGATCCATGGCAATCTGCCCACAGTTTGCTACATGACCATATATGCTGTTGCCCACATAGAAGACTGAAAATCTTGCATGTTTGAGTGCAAATATTTATTTCAGGGAACAAATAAAGTCTATCTGGATTTTGTCTGTGTGTTGACTTATTGACTGATTTAAAAGTTTCAAACAATCATATCTGATACAAAAAGTATCATAAACTGAGGCAGCGGTGTGAATGATAAAGTTAATACTCATTCAAAAAAAGGTGCCAATCAAACAGTCCAAAAGTATAAGTGCAGTTCACTCCACCAGTGATACGGGGTTAAAATGCAATCAGTCCGGTATAGCCTGATGTAACCTCGCCAGTAAGCTGAGTGCTCGGTGTCTCATCCCACCCATTCTTCTATGACTTCTGCCGTCCCTTTTGATGAAGTCTGTAGAGGAAATGCGTTAAGGGTTGGATCGCACAGCAACTGGAAGTGATGTCATGGCCTACTGGAAGTGACTTGGCAGAGGTCACGGACAAGCTGGTCGGGTGAGACACTAAGCACTCAGCTTACTGGCGAGGTTACATCTGGCTATACCTGACTGATTGCATTTTATACCTTGATGGGCATTTTGAGTTATGCAAGTTTGTAAGTTGGATTTTAACGTTGTTTCAATGAATTGACTGTTAATGGTATAACACTATTAGCATTTCTTTCTTTTTAATGTGTGCTGCTTAAGTGACCTCTTAAAGGGCAAGAAGATCAGATACCTAGAGCCTTGTAAGTGTGAATGTGGAGTATTTACATACCAAATATGCTATTGCCTATCAGTAATATGACAGGCATTGTGAGTTTGATGGAATACTGGGTGTTGGTGTGCACCTAACACAAGGTTAAGTTGACAGCATCAGGAGGAGGAGATCTCTTTTGAAGTGTGGTTTTAAGAATTTCTACAGGATAGATATATATATATATATATATATATATATATATATATATATATATATATATATATATATATATATATATATATATATATATATATATATATATATATATATATATATAATTTCTTTATCATACATCATGGGACACAGAGCCTTAAGTAATTACTTAATGGGTTGTAGGCCACCTTTAGGTGTTGACACTGGTAAACCCAATCAAAGGAAATTTACTCCCTATATAACCCCTCCTCCTTCCAGGAGCACATCAGTTTTTTCACCAGTGTCTAAGGTGTTGGTCACGAGTTTAGAAGTGCTCTGAGGATCTCCAGGAGGGATCCATGCTGGATGTAAATTCCTCCATAAAAAGAAGCCAGATCCACCCAGAAGTGCCACTGCGGCCTCAGATGGATGGTACCTGGGACCTCGTATCCGAAGCACAAGGTTTTGCCTGTAATGCCTCTCTTTGCAGGGCTGGACCCCAGGAACCCAGGGCTTAGGTCTTGTTACATTACCTCACTACTTCCTGATGGGGTGCTTATACAAGGCAGTTGGACCCCGTATTGACAGACCCAATCCTTGAAGGTTGTTAAACGTTGCCCACCGTGATGGGTGAAAGTTGGATTTTCTGTTAATTCAGCAAAATCCTGCGGCAAGGACAAGGTAAGGGAACAAAATTTGGATATTAAAAACATCTATGCATTTTCTTTCATTTAAGGAAAATATGTTGTCATGCCTTAAAATCTCCACTAGATGGAGTCTATGCACATACCTTACTCTGTTGTCTCATTGTTTGCGTGGGGATGCGGAAGGTACCATTATTTTACCACTAAAGTTGTTTACTGAGGCTGTATTTTCACAGGCCTGTGCCTCACTGCAGGAGGCTCTGCAGCCCCCCGCCCCTCCCCCCCCCCCCGTGTTGGGTCTGGGACCCGAAAAATGTCACGCTCAGTTGCCGGAAACATTTAAAATAAAAAAGGGCGGAATTTTTTCGGAGGGGGCGGGGCCGCGAAATGTCCACAAGGACGCACGGCAGGCTGATAGTAGATAAATACAGCTGTGTCAGTCTCTCCTCTGCTGATGAGGAGGAAACAAGCTGCCTGCACATAGGGACACATGAGCTATAGGACACGTATGGGTTGCAAAACTGGCATTCCTCATACAGGAAGGACACTCTTTTCCAGCACTAGGCTGAACTTTATAGCAGCTTTAAAAAGTCAGGACTGTTTTCAGCAATTTAGTGCAATGTGTATAGCGCCTCTGTTTTTGTACTTGGGACTATGCCTGCCAAAAAAGACACCACAAAAGCCAAAAGAGTAAAGGTTTCACCCCCAGGCATTGGGATTTCTAGCTGTATTTCCATGCTGTCATCCTCGCCTGAATTACCAATTATGGCAACTCAGGGTGAGCCATTGGAGCAAAATGATGGTGCACTTGCCTCTCACATCTCAGCCCCTGTATACGTGACTAAAGATTCCCTTTCCTCCTCCCTCTCAGGGCTTGGAAGAAAGATTAGCGGCTTTAATCGCATCCTCCATTCAAATGGATAGAAAGCGTACTAGCCCCCCCCCCCGCTTCAGCTTTGCAAGGGGGAAAGCTGTGCAGTGGGCACACGATGAGGTTTTACCCTCAATCGATCAGGAAGAGAAACAGATTCTTCTGCTGAGGAAACAACGGTAGATGAACCTTTTTCAGCTTCTCAATCTGAAAAATTGCTGATCTCTTACAGAAATGGTTCGTTCCTCTTTCATGCTGCCTCTTAGAGTCTCCTGAAAACTTGGCTTCTTCCTTAGGTTCTTTAAAACCTTCCCATCCTTTGCATGCGTTCCCTGCACATGCATTACTTGAACAGCTTATTTTTTCGGAATGGGATAAACCGGATAAACATTTTCTCCCTCCTAAGAGGTTTTCAATTCTCTATCCTCTGGAGGAGAAATTCTCCAAAAGATGGAAAGTACCAGCAACTGACGCTGTGATTTTCAATGTGAATAATAACTTGTCCTGTAGACAATGCACAGATGCTTACAGATAAGAATTTGGAATCCCTGCTAAAATCTGCTTTTTCCATAGCAGGTGCTGTCGCTCAGCCCACAGTCTCCTCAATAGGCCCCTGCCAATCCCTAATGGACCAATTTAGACAGGCCCTTATGCCGCGTACACACGATCGGACTTTACGGCATACTTGGTCCGGCGTACCGGATTTCGTCGGACAATTCGATCGTGTGTGGGCTCCAGCGGACCTTATTTTATCAAAAGTTTGACGGACTTAGATTTGAAACATGTTTCAAATCTTTCCGGCGGACTCGAGTCCGGTCGAAAAGTCCGCTCGCCTGTATGCTAGTCCGACGGACAAAAACCGAGGCTAGGGCAGCTATTGGCTACTGGCTATGAACTTCCTCGTTTTAGTCCGGTCGTACGTCATCACGTACGAATCCGTCGGACTTTGGTTGATCATGTGTAGGCAAGTCCGTTCATTCGGAAAGTCCGTCGTAAAGTCCGTCAAAGTCCGCCGGGCAAAGTATGCCGTAAAGTTCGGTCGTGTGTACGCGGCATTAGAGAGCTTCCTACACAACAAGCTCAGGGTTTGGCTGAACTACCTAAGGCATTACATTTTGCCATAGATGCCATTAAAGACTCTATTCACCAGGTATCCCGCCTTACGCTTATGATTGTACGTATGCGCAGAATCCTGTGGTTTAAAAATTGGTCAGCTGAAACACCATGTGAAAACCTCCTAACTGGGTTCCCCTTTCATGGGGAGCGACTGTTTGGAGAAGACTTGGATAAATATATCAAGACAATTTGTGCTGGGAAAAGTACTTTTTTTTTACCAGTCAAAAGAAAATATAAACACCCTTCATCTAAACGGGCTCTTTCCCCTGCGCCAGGGGCTTCCGGCCTCTAGGCAGTGGTGACGGCCTCTGCCGTCAGACTCTAGAGGAAAACCTCAGGGTCAGACCCAGGCTCAAAAGAAGCCCTGGGGTAGGAAATCTGCAAAACAGAATCCTAAAGCCTCATCATGAAGAGGCAACCCCCCTCACCAGGGTGGGGGGAAGACTTCTGCAATTTTCTGAAGTCTGGAAAAAGGAAATTCAGGACAGATGGGTCATCTCCACAGTACTGCTGGAATTTAAAGACTTTCCACTGTCTCGTTTCCTGAGATCAAGCATTTCCAAAGATCCAAAGAAAAAACAATCTGTTTCAGGCCGATTAATATCTCAAGGGGTAATCATACAGATACCCACAAAAGAGCAAGGTCGGGGGTTTTATTCAAATCTTTTCATGGTACCAAAACCAAATGGAGACGTCAGACCCATTCTAGATCTAAGAAATCTAAATCAGTTTCTGAAGATCCGCTCCTTTCGCATGGAGACAATCAGGTTGGTAGTTTCTATCCTAGGAAGAGAACTTCTGGTATCAATCGACATCAGGGATGCACATCCGCATGTCCCTATATTTCCTGCTCATCAATAGTTTCTGCGGTTTGTGTTAGACCAGCAGCATTTCCAATTTGTAGCCCTGCCCTTCGGGCTAGTCACAGCACCTCGGGTGTTCACCAAAGTGCTTGCCCCGCTTCTAGCCAGTTTAAGGGCACAGGGCATAACAATCATACTTAGACGACCTATTACTTATAGATCAATCGGTGACTCGTTTGGAGCAAAACGTACGCACTACAACCAACTATCTGAAAAGTTGGGGTTACATTCTCAACCTAGAGAAATCCTCCTTAATACTGCTAAGAAGGCTGGAGTACTTGGGTCTGATCATAGACACAGCCCAGGAAAGGGTGTTCTTGCCTCAAGCAAAGATCAATTCCATAAGAGAGCTGGTGCAGAGGGTCAGGTCAAATGGCAATCCCTCCATTCGCCTCTGCATGACGTTGCTAGGAACCATGGTAGCTTCGAAGCAGTTCCCAATGCCCAGTTCCAGTCAAGACTGTTGCAAAACAGTATCCTGTCTGCTTGGAACAAAACAATTCAAGCTTTAGACTTACCAATACTGCTGTCCCCAAGAGTGGCCCAAAGCCTCACTTGGTCATTAACCCAGAATCTGCTAAAGGAAAATCCTTCAGACCAGTCATCTGGAAAGTGGTATTGACGGATGCCACCCTTTCAGGCTGGGGAGCAGTGCTAGAAAGGACAGCTGTCCAAGGACAGTGGTCAAGAACCGAAAGAATCTTGCCCATCAATATCCTAGAGATTCGGGCAGTACGTCTGGCTCTAAAGGCCTGGACTTTCAGGTTATGGGATTTTCCTGTCAGGATTCAATCCGACAATCAATCACCAAGGGGGCACCAAAAGTCTCTCGGCGCAAAGAGAGGTGAACCATATTCTAACTTGGACAGAAAGGAATGTTCCATGCCTTTCTAAAATCTTCATTCCGGGCATAGAGATTTGGCAGGCGGACTACTTAAGTCGCCAGCAGTCATTCCCAGGGGAATGGTCTCTTCACCCCAACATATTTCAGGCTGTTTGTCAAAGATGGGGGACTCCGGACGTGGATCTTCTAGCATCCAAGTTCAACACGAAGTTGGTCAACCAGAACAAGCCATCCATTCGCATGCGGAACGGATGCGTTAGTGACCCCATAGGATCAGTTTTCACTGATCTATGCATTCCCCCCCCCCCCAATTCAGTTGCTGCCTCAACTTCTTTGCAGGATCAAGCTGAAAAGAAAGCCAATAATTCTGGTGGCACCAGCATATCCCAGATGGTCATGGTGCGCAGAAATCGTAAAGATGGCAGTGGAGGGCCCATGGTCCCTCCCACTACGGCCAGATCTGGTCTCTCAGGGACCGATATTCCATCTTTCCTTACGGTCTCTAAATTTAATGGCTTGGCTATTGAAACCCAAGTCTTAAGAAACGTGGGCTTTCCGGGTCAGTTATCTCTACCCTGATTAATGCTAGGAAGCCAGCTTCCAAAACTATAGAGTCTGGAGGGCTTATATTTTCTGGTGTGAATCCAAGGGATCCAATCCCTTGGAGATATATCATAGGCAGAATTCTTGCCTTTCTACAATTAGGGGCAGAAATGAAATTGGCCTTAAAGCGGAGTTCCACACAAAAATGGAACTTCCGCTTTTCGGAACCCTCCCCCCCTCTGGTGTCACATTTGGCACCTTTCAGGGGGGAGGGGGGTGCAGATACCTGTCTAAGACAGGTATTTGCACCCACTTCCGGCATAGACTCCCATGGGAGTCTACGCCACTTCCCGTTCCTCCGCGCTGTCTCCTGGGAATCACACAGCTCCCACGAGAGAGCGGGGACCACTTGGGACACGCAGTGCGACTCGCGCATGCTCAGTAGGGAACCGGGAAGTGAAGCCGCAACGCTTCACTTCCTGATTCCATCACCTAGGATGGCGGCGGCAGCTGCCGAGAACCGAGCGGGTTCTCGGCGTCCCCTGCCGACATCGCTGGACCCTGGGACAGGTAAGTGGCCATGTATTAAAAGTCAGCAGCTGCAGTATTTGTAGCTGCTGGCTTTTAATATTTTATTTTTTTTTTTTTGGCGGTGTGGGTGGACCCCCGCTTTAAGTACTATTAAAGGCCAAGTCTCAGGTTTGTCTGTCTTATTTCAAATACCACTTGCTACCCATTCTGTAGCCCGGGGCTTTATACAAGGGGTGACGCGGCTTAATCCGCCTGTCAAACCTCCCTTGAACCCTTGGGACTTGAACTTAGTTTTGTCTGTGTTACAAAAACAGCCATTTAAACCAATACAACAGATTCCCCTAGTCCTTCTGGCAAGGAAGTTGGTATTTTTGGTTGCCATATCCTCAGCAAGGAGGGTTTCAGAATTGGCTGCTCTTTCTTGTAAACAGCCATATTTGATTTTTCATGAAGACGATAGGGTTATATCAGCTCCGCAGGAGTAGGACTAGGCAGAAACAAAATAAACACTTGGCCACTCCCATGGCTGTCCACTGTCAGTATATAACCCCCTCCCTGCTCCAGATATTTCGTTTTTTTTCTGCCTAGTCAGGAGTAAGGACTTAGTTCCCTGCTGGGATCGCTAGTCCTGGGAACTTTTGTTTATTTTCTCTTTTTCCTGGATTTTTTTCCAGTAAGATCTACAATCAACTGCCAGGCGACGGTCTGGATACATAGATCCAGAGGGTCACCCCAGTCTGGCCAGCGAGCGCGTGCAGACCGCAGCTACGCACTAGGTCGGCCGCGACATAGCCCCTTTGGATAGGGGCTGGCCCTGCAATTTAAAAGTCTTGCAAGGTCGCATACAACCGGGTCTAGGCCTGTGTTGCAGCGTCCCTCATGTACGACAGCCCCCCACTTCGGTGGCGAGGAGGATCTGTCCGGGAGAATTACCCGTGCAGTTCGCTGGAGAGGTAATGGGTTCCTCGGAGTGGTGTGGGACGTGAGTGGTCAGTCCCCCTGGGTTTCTCCCCCCCCCCCCTCCCAGTTGAGGCCCAGGCTTCTGGCCAAGGGACTTTTTTGGGACACACAGCCCCTTTTTTCCACCCTCTGGTTTTATTTTGGGGGGGTAGCTGATGGTGGGGCCTGGGTGAAGGGTGATCGGGGGTCTTGGGGCTAATTTAGGCTTTGCGGCCTACCAGCAGGGATCAGTTGGTCCCCCCACTCGGTGCGTAAATTTTAGGCCGCGGCTTTGCGGCCTACTGGCCGAGCGTCCATCCAGGGCTCAGGGTTGGCCCAGCCCCCCCGTGGGATGCGGGCCGGGCCCCCTTCAGAAGGGGACTGTGTTACACATTGGCGAACCCCTCTGTCTCTAGGCTGCTAGAGGCAACCATGGCTCCAATAGAGGAATCTCTGGCTTCTAAGGGTCCAGCTGGCATACCTGGAGGGGGAGCAAAAGCCCCCTGCCTTGCTGCTTGGGGACCTATTGGGTAGGCGCTGCGGTTTGTCCGCTATGCCTCTTGGTCGCAGTTCCCCTGGTTGCTGAGTCTGTTGTCTCAGTGGTGCTTAGACATGTATTTGGGGGGGGGGGGGTTACTCTGAATTAATTTATGTCACGTCTTGAGTTTGTCCGGTTATAAGATAGTTTTCTGGCTGTGTTCCTCCAAAACAGTTTGCTTGTTGCTTCCAATAGTCGCCTGTCGCCAGACTGTTTGCTGTCCTCCGCGGTGGGCTGTGCAAGCCCCGTTGCTGCAGAGTATGATTGTTCAGGTACCCATGCTGGGAACAGTGTCAGGGGTTTTATTTGAACCTGAGCACAGTCTAAGAGATGTAGGGCAGAGTACATCTAATTCTGGACCTCAAGGCCCTGACCTGCCTTTTACAGGAGTTCAGGATGGAGTCCGTCCACGCAGTGGTGGCACTCCATCATGGGGTCTTTCTGACTTCTACGACTTTACGAATGCTTAAGCATTCTGTTATGTGCTCGACACACAGCACTTCCTCCTTCTGCTGTGGGTGCGGAGCATTATCGGCGCGTGGTGTGGTCCTTTGATCTAGCCACCACTCCTTGGGGGTTCACAAGGTGTTGACCCCGGATCTGGCAGGGTTACGTCAATGGGGATTGACGGTCCTGGGCGATCCGTTGCGCAGAATTCTCGTTTACCCCGAGGAGCAGCGTAGTTTCTAGACAGACTTCTCTGATTTCAGTTGGCGTCTGTACTATCGGATGTCGGCTTTGGTCCAGCCAGAACGTTGGTTTATCTGAGCCTGACCGGGTTTCAGCTCTGGCCAGCGTGTTTCCCATCCTGGACAGACTCCACGAGTGGCATGCGGTGTTTGTTTCATTTACTATCCGGCAGGTGGGCTCCTCTGTGGATCCCCATTTGGATGTCAGGTCTGATGGTATCTACCCTTTTTTTGAGGCAGGGTCATTTGCACAGTTCCATGTAGGCGCCCTTCGGGGAGATCCTGGCAGAATGGGAAATATATCCAAGGTGTTTGAACAATCTGATTTGGCTGAGTCAGGAAACCAGAGGTTCCCTAGTCTGGGGCTTTGTTCTCTGGTTCCTCAGTGGGGAGGATTCTTTCTCTCCTCGTATTGAACAGGGTGACCACCAATACCAGTCTGTCCGTGTGGGAAGATGTCTTGGGACTGAGCTCGGCTCGGGGGCGTTGGACAATGGTGGAATCCGGACTACCGTGTAATATCCTGGAACTTCAATTGATCAGAATAGGTCTGGATCATGGACGGCTCGACTTCGGGTGCTCCCAGTACAGATACAGTCGGACAGGCAACAGCGATGGCTTATGTCCCTTACCAGGATGGGCCAGAAGGCTGTTGGCGGCCCTGGCGGTGGCCAGTATCCTCCGGTGGGCAGAACTTCTAGTTCCGATCCTTTCCGACAAATGCATTCCAGGAGTGGAATGCTGTCAGACTGGTATCTCAGTTGGCTAGGGTCGGACCACAGGGTGGGCCTTTCTCTGGGCCAAATTTCATTAGATTTGTCCTAGTTCCTTTTAGGTGGCTCAGTTTTTTCCTACCTCCATTTACGGAGGGTTGTGCAGGAATAGGCCTTGAGTACCATTGAGGGCCAGGTGTCGGCCTTGACGGTCTTCTTCAGCGTTTCCTGTTCCCCCACTTCCTGGTGCGTGCCTTTTTTGTGCTAGGGGTTAGACGTCTGTTTCCACCGGGGTGGTTTCTTCCACTGCCGTGGGATCTGAACTTGGTGTTTTTGGTTCTCCAAAGGCCTCTCTATCTTTCTCTCAAAATATTAGGGAGGTTCCACTGCTTATTCTGTCTCAGAAGGTGACCTCTTGGTGGCTATCCTCTCTACTCGCAGGGGGTCGTGAATGATGGAGTTATGTTGTCGTTCACCTTACCTAGGTTAAGGGTGGTGCTTCGCCTTCTTTTCTCTTCTTCTTTTTTTTTTTTTTTTTTTTTTTTTTTTTTTACATAGTTCTGTCCTTTTGGATTTTTATTTGAAGAAGGACATTGGAGTTGGCTTCTTGTATCCCTGGTCAGCAGATCCCAAGGAATTGGCTATATCTGGCCGGGATGTAGTTTGGGGGATTCAGATGTATTTGCCAGCCACTGAGTCTGTTGGTCTGGATGGATCGGACAGATAATGTCTCTGGGCTATCCTGTCAGGGATTGGTTCCTCCTTTCCCGGTTATGGTGCATTCTTCTCGGACAATTAGTGCTTCTTGGGCCTTCTGTCATCAGGCGGCCGTTGCGCAAGTTGACAAGGCGGCCACTGGTCGTCTGTGTCCATTTTCACAAGTTCTATGAAGTGGCTGGTTTGGCATCTGCGGGTGCCTCTTTTGGCTGCAAGTTTTTTTGCAGGCCACTGGTTAGAGGGTCTCTTCCCTCTGGAAGGGGTTCAGGTTGGGTTCCAGCTTGTCCTGGGTGACGTTCCTGTTACCTGGTTGGCTCTTAAATTAGCCTTGGGATTTTTTGTTTTTCCCACGCCAAGAGGTGGGGGTATGTGACGATGAGCCCCAGGAAGACGGGAAATTCAAATGAAAGCTATTACAGTGGGCAATCCCGCTCTCTGCTGATCTGGATGGCTTGCCTCCTCTGCACAGGTGAGGCTGCATTGGGCACAGGCAGGCCAGGCTGCATTGGACACAGGTCACGCTGCTTTGGGCACAGGTGGGGCTGCACTGAAAAAGCACTGATAAAGTTGTTAATATTTATTTTTGTATATATAAAGTCTCCGTTCCCAGTGGAAGCCTGTTTAGGGGAAACACGTCGGGTGGAGCTAGAGGCTGTGACGCCATCACGTTTGTCTGGTCTTTCTCCATGCAGTCAACCGGTTTGCTCCCGCTCTGCATGTATGCTGATTTTTAGCTAATTTTTGTCTGGTTCCCATTTTTTATCTGAGTTCCGTTTGGTGTATACTTGGGAGTTTTTTTGATTTGTAGTTCCTCATGTGCAGTGGAGTGTTGCTGTGAACATTTGCAGTGGAAAGAATTGTTTTAAAGTGACTGTGAAAGAGATTTTGAATAAATCTATAAAACACATTTGCACTATGGAGCCCTTTTCATTTTATTCCCACTGAGGTGTATCTTCTGTATGGATGAACTAATATTTTGAAACCGGATACATTGTATCAGTGAGGATAGATCTGCCTGTGTATTGGAGCGCAGTGGCTGAGGAAATCTCCCAGGAAAACGCCCAGATCTGCCGGTGAATTGGAGCACAGTGGCTGAGGAAATCTCCCAGGAAAACGCCCAGGTGATAATCTAAGGCCCGCAGGCTAATGCAACATGCTCATCTGATCTCACTAACCTGAGATCCATCTGATCCGGTAAGCGGCCTTTTTTACCATATTTGTGAAAAGGAGGAATATCGGTGTGTCTCTTTCTATAAAGAAGATTGGTGCTAATATCAACCTAGCATATTTCCATCAAGGACTGATCATTGTTTCCACATCTAAGATGTTCAAGGGGAATAAGTGTCCCACTGATAAACATTTTTAGCACTAATTTGGATATGTATGGTGTTCACCACATTGTTGCGAATTGATAGTCACAAGTAACATTGTTACTAGCAACATATGTTTTCAGGGGGCTCACTACATTGTTGCGGATTGATTTTCATAAGTAACATTGTAATTAATAACGCATGTTTTGTTTCACTGTTGAACACGTGGTGTGAGTATAGGATTTAAATGTTCCTAATATAAAAAAATAAGTAAATTTCACGATTTTTTAAATATATGTCTATAGTAATAACGTTTTTCATGAGTTTTTGGCCGGATTGAAATGGCTTTAAGTGTGGTATACCAATAGTAGTCATAACTATCGGGATCACTTATATTTAATAAACACTAAGATATGATGCGCGCTGGTTACACTATTTACTAAATATTTATTTTTGTAATCTAATTCTGCATAAAACATTTTAAATGTCATTTCATGAGATCATTTATGAGGGCGTGTTTAGGGGTGGGATTAGGGGGAAGGGCATGGTAAGGGTTTGGTGCTGCAACTGGTAGCGAGTAACCCTTAAGGCCTGGCTAGTAGCTAAGGACTTGAAATTTTGAGCCCTGTATATGTATATATAATTTTATTTTTTCTTGCCATTGACGTTCATTCGAGACTATGCACACACTTTGCTTTTAAAATCGTTCTCAACATCAACTTCATTTTGTGTATACATATATACATGTTTTCTAATATTTTGTGTTTGTTGTAACTATATAATGATTTTGATTGATGTGTCGAGTTTGCTCCGAGTTCTGGCAGTGGATTTGGATTGAACTCTTTACATCAGATTTGAGCGCAAGTACCATGTATTCTAGCCGGGTTTTCTTTGTAACACCAGCTGAGTACTAATTTTAATTGGTTAGTTCACCTGTAACCTAATGATGACACATTAGAGCAGTATATAGGCGATTGCGGTGACAGTTGCAATAGGTAATGACTAAGCGCTAACATTTGCGTGAATTGCATCCTGTCTTTGTCTTCTGCTCCATCTGTTAACCGCTTGTCATATGCAGCTTCAATAAAGATTTTTGGAAGTGCAGCCGTCTGGAATTATTTCCTTATGTTACACAGCATGCTGGCTGGGCTAGCACCTGACTAGCGTGTGGGGATTAATCAGAAACTCGCTCCTCTGGAGTGGCTTTTCTTGTTTCACTGTTATCCCATATTGTGGTCTCTTCCCAGTGCACTATCAGGGTCAAGTGTGCTGATGTGTAAAACTGGCCATTCATGGATAGAAAATTGTTTGAAAAGGTGTTTGATAAGCCCAATCGTTCTGACTTTAGAAACGTTAGTGGGTGCATTTCGATTCTTGAAATGCAAAGTTTTATGCCAAAAGAAAGATCTGTCATGTTGGAATTTTGCTGTGTAATCTAACAGTTTTCTAAACATTAGTAGGGAAATCGATCATAAATACAGCCCTGGCCAAAAGTTTTGAGAATGACACAAATATTAATTTTTCACAAACTCTGCTGCCTCAGTCTTTATGATGGCAATTTGCATATACTCCAGAATGTTATAAAGCGAGATCAGATGAATTGCAATTAATTGCCAAGTCCCTCTTTGCCATGAAAATTAACTTAATCACATAAGAAAACATTTCCACTGAATTTCAGCCCTGCCACAAAAGGACCAGCTGACACATCTGTGATTTTTTTGTTAACACAAGTGTCAGTGTTGAAGAGGACAAAGCTGCAAATCGCTCTGTATTGCTGATTGAGTTAGAATAACAGACTGGAAGCTTTAAAAAGGTTGAAATCTTTGTTCTTCCTCTGTTAAACATGGTTAGATAAGAAGGAAACATTGCAGTCATTATTGCTTTGCACAAAAAGGAATTCACAGGCAAGGATATTGCTGCTACTAAGATTGCACCTAAACCAGCCATTTATCAGATCATCAAAAACGTCAAGGAGAGCGGTTTAATTTTGAAGGCTTCAGGGGGTGCCCATGAAAGTCCAGCAAGCGCCAGGACCATCTCCTACAATTCATTCAGCTGTGGGATTGGGGCACCACTAGTGCACAGCTTGCTCAGGAGTGGCAGCAGGCAGGTGTGAGTGCATCTGCACACACAGTGAGATCAAGACACTTGGAGGATGACCAGTGTCAAGAAGGGCTGTAAAGAAGCCATTTCTCTGCTGAAAAGACATCAGGGACAGACTGATAATTCTGCAAAAGGTACAGGAATTGGACTGCTGTTCGGGTCATCCTGAAAAAACCTTGTCCGGAGAAGAAAAGGTGAGCGCTAACATCAGTCCTGGGTCATGCCAACAGTAAAGCATCCTGAGACCATTCATGTGTGGCTTTGCTTCTCAGCCAAGAGAGTGGGCTCACTAACAATTTATCCTAAGAACAAAGCCATGAAATAAAGAATGGTACAAAAACATCCTCCGAGAGCAACTTCTCCCAACCATCCAAGAACAGTTTGGTGACCAACAATGCCTTTTTTAGCAAGATGGAGCACATTGCCATGAGGCAAAAGTGATAACTAAATGGCTTGGGGAACGAAACATCGAAATTGAATGGCCAGGAAACTCCCAGGCCTTAATCCTATTGAAAACTTGTGGTCAATCCTTAAGAGGCGGGTGAACAACCCCCCCCCCCCCCCAAATTCTGACAAACTCCAAGCATGGATTATGTAAGAATGGGCTGCCATTAGTCAGGATGTGGCCCAGAAGTTGATTGACAGCATGCCAGGTCGAATTGCAGTGGTCCTAAAAAAGAAGGCTCAACGCTGCAAATATTGAAATGAAATGCTTATACTTCAGTATACCATAGTAATATCTGTCAAAAAGATCTTATAACACTCAAGTAGCAGACTTTGTGAAAATTAATATTTTTGTCATTCTCAAAACTTTTGGCCAGGGCTGTAGTTCAAAAAATGTGCAGCCCATGTGCATTGATCAACAAAAAGGTACCTTTTTATGTCTCTAACGATTGTTAATATGGGGAAAACAATTTGATACAATGATGACGTTAATGCACAGTAGTTCGACAGATCTTCTATTCATGTATGACCAGCTTAAGGGCAGCAGATTTTGATTTAAACCCCAACCCAATGCTGATGCTAGCAGAAGCACATTTATTTTGCTGTATTTACAGAGAACACAAACTAATATTTTCAGCCATGAAATTATTAGTTGGAATAATAGTTGACAAGAGGATGTCTGCTGTTGTCCATAAATTTGTTTTTGGATGGAACTGCCTATCGATCCGCCAGACTGATTGAAAATAGGACATCCATCCGTCTGGATTTTGCGGGGCGGATCGGCTGTCAGCGGACATGTCACCGCTGACATCCGAAGCTCCATAGCGTTGTATAGAGCGACCGTTTAGATCCACCTGACAAAACTGACAGGTGGATCTGAACGGTCCGGTCCACACATGTGAAGGGGCCTATATCAGTTGACCATCTCTACTGCACTTTTAGTGCTTTTTCAACTTTAAATAAGTTTAAAGTAGCATTGCACCGATCTCCATATTAAGCATTTGCACGAGTACTTGTAGCAGTGGGCTTCCTATGCTTCCGATACCTTAATAGGGAGTGTTTGGCTGCTACCAGCCACAACACCTGTGAGTCTGCCAGAAAGAAAACAAATCAGCGCAGATATGTATATAAGACACAGCAGCTGGAAATCAGGGTCGAAAATCAAATCCCTAAGCAGAAAACAAAACAGATGGTGCAGCGCTAGAATAACCACAATAACAGTCCATAAACATGCAATCAATCCAATCGTTCAGGTGCAGTGTGGCTTCATGCTGACATCTCAGTGATTTTCAGTGAACCCTCCACCGTTGATTTTTTACAGATTTTTTTTTTTACTCTATTTTTAAGAATTTTAATATATTTAAATATAGTTTTTGTAGATACATTTTTTACTGCATGGTAATAATAAATTTTATAATGCATATGAACCTTTTGGATATTCATTAATTAGTATCTATTGTGCCACTGCTGAGGTTTTTAATGTTTATTATATTTATAAACACATTATTATTCCTTCATCTGTTTCCGTTGGTTTGTTTATCTATGGGGACACTTCCGGGATTTCATCCCTGTATAGTGTTCTCCGTTCTGTGTGTTACATGGTGTGATGATGATTGCCATGGTAACCCAGCTAGTATAAGGCGTGGGTGCCTACGTCGTTTCCTCATCCGCTGAAGAAGTCCCCGCCCACTGGGACGCAACGCGTCCGGAACGATAAAGGGTCGTGGCTTCACCCGCGGCCATCACGCATCTTTCGTTTCTCCTACACACGATTTTCTGCTGCTTTATCCTGCACTGGAGAAGTGCCCTATTTGTAAGTGAACTACTTGTTTTATTAAATAAATTGCATCATACAGAAAGCACTATGTTGTACCTTTTCTGTTCCATATCATTATAATACGCTGGGAGAGTGCCTTTATGCTGTCATATACTCGCTCTTGCCCTGCTGCCTGACGGATGTGGATCTGCTGTGTTTCATCTTTATGTGACCCGTAAGGGAATACTTTTGTGACCCTCTATAACCAAAGGGTCCCTGCTATAAGGTGAGAGGCCAGCCTTTGCATCGGTGGAAGGTTCACTAAAAGTCACTGAGATGTCAGCATGAAGCCACACTGCACCTGAACGATTGGATTGATTGCATGTTTATGGACTGTTATTGTGGTTATTCTAGCGCTGCACCACCTGTGAGTCAGCAAATAGCAGGAGGCACAGTCCGTGATGATTTGGGGAGCCATGTCATCTGCTGGTGTTGATCCACTGTTTTTTAGCAAGTCCAAAGTCAGCGCAGCCCTCTAGCAGGAAATTGTAGAGCACTTCATGATTCTCTGCTGACCAGCTTTATGGAGATGCTGATTTCATTTTGCAGCAGGAATTGGCACCTGCCCACACTGCCAAAAGTACCAATACCTGGTTTTTAATTACCATGGTATCACTATGATTGATTGATGAGCAAACTCACCTGACCTAAACCCTATAGAGAATCTGTGGGGTATTGTAAAGAGGAAGATGAGATACACCAGACCCAACAATGCAGAGCTGAAAGCCACTATCAAAGCAACCTGGGCTTCCATAGCACCTCAGCAGTGCCACAGGCTGATCGCCTCCATGCCACGCCGCATTGTTGCAGTAATTCATACAAAAGGAGCCCCAACCAAGTATTGAGTGCATGCTATACTGTACATGGACATACTTTTCAGTAAACCAACATTTCTGTATTAAAAATCTTTTTTTTTTTTTTTTTTTTATTGGTCTTCTGTAATATTCTATATTTCTGAGATACTGAGTTTTGTGTTTTCACTAGCTGTAAGCCATAATCATCAAAATTAAAGAAAGCAATGCTTGAAATACATCACTCTGTAACGCATCTATATAAAATATGAGTTTTGCTTTTTGAATTGAATTACTGAAATTAACTTTTTGATGATATTTTAATTTTATGAGATGCACCTGTATAAATTCCCATTATTTGGACCTAACAAACTATTTAAAGTGACAGGGAATCTGGATTTAGGCTTTAAATCCCCCATTCTGGAAACAAGGAAAAAAACAAAAAAAACAAAACACTTTCACTGTTGCCTCCCTATACTGCAAGGGTTAAATGCTTGTTATGGTGTCTTCCTTACCAAACAGACGATCTGCTTTTATGCAAGCTTCCTCGTAGACCCCTTTCACACTGAGGCGCTTTACAGGCGCTACAACGCTAAAAATAGCGCCTGTAAAGAGCCGCTCCTGTCTAGCAGCATCTTTGGAGCGGTGCCCGCTCCTGCCCATTAAAATGAATTGGCGGCGTGGCTATACTGCCAGCATAGCACTGCTTTTAACTGTTTCTCGGCCACTAGCAGCGGGTAAAAGCACCCCGCTAGCGGCCGAATAGCGCAGCGAAATTGACAGTAAAGCGCTGCTAAAAATAGCGACGCTTTCCCGTCGACGCACCCACCACCCCAGTGTAAAAGGGGCCTAACAGAACTATGTTTAAAAAGCCATTTTGTAAACAGATTAGCTTGCAAGAAAGTGATACTTTTGTTTGCCACAGAAGGTTAGCTTTAAAGTGATACTTGACGGAGAAGTGTTTTAATTTCCATAACTCATTCACATAAATTTTATATATAGATATATTATTTTTTTTATTATTTAAATCTCCTTTTAACCACTTCAATACAGGGCACTTTCGCACCTTCCTGCCCAGGCCAATTTTCAGCTTCCAGTGCTGTCTCTTTTTAAATGACAATTGCGCGGTCATGCTACACTGTACCCAAACTAAATTTTTATTATTTTGTTCCCACAAAAAGAGCTTTTTTTTGGTGGTATTTGATCAACTCTGCGGTTTTTATTTTTTAATAAACAAATAAAAAAATAAGAAAATTTTGAAAGAAAAATTTTTTTTTAATAAAATTTTGTAAATAAGTACGTTTTCTCCTTCACTGATGGGCACTGATAAGCTGCACTGATATGCGGCATTGATAGGTGGCACTGGTATGCAATCTATACACTGGGGGGAGAACCTCTGGGGGAATCTAGGATGGAAAAGGACCTGGGGGTCCTAGTAGATGATAGGCTCAGCAATGGCATGCAATGCCAAGCTGCTGCTAATAAGGCAAACAGAATATTGGCATGTATTAAAAGGGGGATCAACTCCAGAGATAAAACGATAATTCTCCCGCTCTACAAGACTCTGGTCCGGCCGCACCTGGAGTATGCTGTCCAGTTCTGGGCACCAGTCCTCAGGAAGGATGTACTGGAAATGGAGCGAGTACAAAGAAGGGCAACAAAGCTAATAAAGGGTCTGGAGGATCTTAGTTATGAGGAAAGGTTGCGAGCGTTGAACTTATTCTCTCTGGAGAAGAGACGCTTGAGAGAGGATATGATTTCAATTTACAAATACTGTACTGGTGACCCCACAATAGGGATAAAACTTTTTCGCAGAAGAGAGTTTAATAAGACTCTAGGCCACTCATTACAATTAGAAGAAAAGAGGTTTAACCTTAAACTACGTAGAGGGTTCATTACTGTAAGAGCGGTAAGGATGTGGAATTCCCTTCCACAGGCGGTGGTCTCAGCGGGGAGCATTGATAGCTTCAAGAAACTATTAGATAATCACCTGAATGACCGCAACATACAGGGATATATAATGTAATACTGACACATAATCACACAAATAGGTTGGACTTGATGGACGTGTGTCTTTTTTCAACCTCACCTACTATGTAAATATGTAACTATGGTAGGCGACACTGATGGGCACTGAAAGGCTGCACTGATGGTTACTTATGGTGGCACTGCTGGGCACTGAAAGGCGGCACTGATGGGCATTTATGGGCACTGATGGCTGCCACTGGATTTCACTGATAGGCATCACTGGCAGACATTTTTTAAATTAAATTATATGAATGTGAATAAACCACAAACTGCCAAAATTAATAAAAGCGAATCATTAAATGTACAACACAATTTGTAAATGAAAAACACACAGTGTAATATATAGTCCCAACCAAGTTGTGATAATGAAAATCATAGGTTACTTGAAATAAACAAATGAATAAAAAAATAATTGACGATGACTGAAAAAAGAAGAATCCTTGAGGTCAAATAAATACAGGAATGGTGATTGATAAAAGTTCATCAGCACGCACCCAGTGAAAAATCCGCCACCTAAAAAAAATGCACGCTTACCAAAGGCAAGCTTTATAACAGCTTATATGTGGAAATCCACTCAGTAGGGACAACACCATCAATCTCTTTACAGAGGAAGGACAACAGGAACTCTCTGTCCAATGAAACCGTATGGTCAGCAGGGGGAACCCAGGGAAATAAAAGATACATTCTCCCATAGTGTGAATCAGTATGAACAATTTATTAAAATAAAGGGATAATTGCACTTACATCAGACAAGCACGATTAAAAGCGTGTAAAATGGAACAGCCGGCCGGCCTGCATACACCCGTTCACAGTGAGATAGAAACGATGACGTCAGCGCGTCTGCCTTCCGACGTACGTTTCGTCCTATTGGACGTTGTCATAGGAACTGATTATCATTTCCCTGGTGGTCCAGTGTGGTGGCCATCCCTGGTGGTCCTGGGAGGGCAGCGCTGGTAAACAATGAGCACAGACCCCCTCTGTCAGGAGAGCAGCTGATCGGCTCTCTACTCGCGTCTGTTAGACTTGAGTGAAGAAAAGCCGATCAACGGCTCTTTCTGTTTACATCGTGATCAGCAGTGATTGGACACGGCTAATCACGTGGTAAAGAATCTTTGTCAGAGACTCTTTACCTAGATCGTAGTTGCGTTGTGTTGGACTCCAGCTTCCCTACTAGTAGAGAGCAGTAGCCAGAGCTGACAGAAGGGAGCCTTGTAACTTTGTCCTCATTCCCGGAGGCTAGTTAGGGTTGCCACTTGTCCGGTATTCACCTGGACAGTTCGAGTTTTGAATCATTTGTCCGGGTTTCAGTCCACCAGAAACATGGACACAATATTCAGACAGCAATGTGGCTCAGAACAGGGCCTGATAGGAGGGTGAGGGGGCACTATGCACGCCACATTACTAATCTCTTTGGAACGCCCAAAGGTGTCCTAGGTCTGTTACAATCCTATAGTGTATGCTACAAAAAAATGATTTGGTTGTGCGCCGCTAAAGTGTTCGTGTTTGGCTTGAAGAAAAAGTGGCAACCCTAAGGCCAGTGGGAGTGCAGGACAGCATGGATCTCGGTTTTGTGGGGGATCTCAGAGTATATGCTGCCTGCTACCGATGCCTGTCAGTACAAGCCTGAGCCTGTGAGGCTGAAGTAGAGCTCCATTTGCAGGCAGGAGGAATGGGCAGAGGAGCTTGCTGATCAGCACAGAACTGTGCCAAAACTATAAAGAAACCTCCTGTGGCCACCAGGTTCAGCTGAACTGCAGCACACATGGTAGCTTGGCATGGAAGTGTGCAATCTGCTGCTTGGATAGTGTGTGCATATGTGTGTGGCTCTGGGTGGTGGCCAGATTGGGCTATGCAGTTACTTTCTCATTCTCCTCTTGGGCTCTTATCTATTGCTGGAGCTGAACACTACCCTTATCCTGAACACTTTTCTCTGCTGTCTGCCAGACTTGCTTTTTGTGAGTTTGTATCCATTTTGATTGCTGTGTGCATTCATGTGGTGAGTAATTGTGCACAAATGTTTGCTCCAGGAACATAACCTTACATTTTAAAATGAGAATAAACCACTCGCCGACTGTAGGAAGTCATATGACGTCCCCGGCTTGTAGTGGGTATACTGGAATGATGCCTGCAGCTACAGGCATCATTCTGCCTGGTATCAGAATTTTCAGCCGGGGATTTTTGTTTTAGGTAGATATGATTTGTGTGGCTAAACAGCTACTCGATCACTTTGGCGGGCAGCGGAAGAGGGTATCGGGCGATGACAGCTGCACAAAACATTGTTCCTCCCTCTCTGCGACCTCAGAAACCTTGAGCAACCAGGATTTAGTTACTTCCGCAAATAGTTTTCGATCAAATAAATAATAACAATTAAAAAAAAAAAAAATAATATAATTTTATAATATAATTTTATTATTATTTTTTTTTTAAAGCGCCCCCATCCCCCCATGCTTATGCACAAATGTGCACACATACGCAAGTCCCACATGCATATGTAAATGGTGATCGCACTACACATGAGGTATCATCACAAACGTCAGAGCAAGAGCAATAATTCTAGTGCCAGACTTCCTCTGTAACGCTAAATTGTTAACCTGTAAAAAATGTTAAAGCGTCACCTATGGAGAATTTTACGTACTGTAGTTTGGGGCCATTTCATGGGCATACGAAATTTTAAAGTGTGACATCTATTTACTCGGTGTAACAAACTCTTTTACATTTTCCCAAAATACTGGGTATTACTGTATATTGTGTTCTGTGTGCAAGAAAATCATATGACGGCCTCACCTGTGCGCGCGCACCGAGCGCGCTGTGATCACCGAGTCACTGAGACTTGGGTGATCACCGATCCAAGTAAGGGGCCGGTCCCGGCCCCTTACCATGTGATCAGCTGTCAGCCAATGACAGCTGATCACATGATGTAAACAAAAGATCTGTAATCGTTTTTAATTTTTTCCTCTCGCGCTGACAGCGCGAGTAGAAAAAAAGCCCATCACCGGCTCAGATGTGAGGGACATCGGTCCCGAAGTGGAAGAGGCACATCTGCCTCATCAGTGCCACCTAACAGTGCCCACAAGTGCCACCTATCAATGTCCACCAGTAGTGCCAATCAGTGCCACCTATCAGTGTAACTGATCAGTGCCCATCACGGCGGCCTCATCAGCGTACATCAATGAAGGAGAAAAATTACCTGTTTTAAATTTTTTATAACAAAATCTAAAAAAATAAAAAAAATGTTTTTTAAAAATTCAGTTTTTTACATTTTTTTAACAAAAAGGAAAAACTGCAGAGGTGATCAAATACCACCAAAAGAAAAAATGATAAAAATTTTATATGGGTACAGTGTTGTATGACCGCACAATTGTCATTCAAAGTGCGTCAGTGCTGAAAGCTGAAAATTGGTCTGGATAGGAGGGGGGTTTAAGTGCCCAATAAGCAAGTGGTTAATACACTAACACCTTGGTTTGCGAGCATAATTCATTCCAGAAACGTGCTTGTAATCCCCAGCACGCATATCTCAAAGCGAATTTCCCCATAAGAAATAATGAAAACTTACAGAATTCTTTCCACAACCATTTATTCATATAAAAATTATTACGTCAATACAAAATACAATATAAAGTGTACTCTAAAAATAACAAAAAAATTAACCTGCACTTCAAAATACAGTACTGTAGCTCATATGAATGGTCGGAATACTGTACAGTACCTCTGTGGTGAAAAAAAAAAAAGGATCACAATTTTAATGTAAAAAAAAGAATTACACTCAGTGTTAAGGAGTCTGGTGTACAGTTTACAGTACTGTATGTGGCCAGAGGTCCGGTTCTGGTGTCTCCCAAGAGAACTCAGACACTCAGGAACTGGTGACATTTCCGGGTGCTCCGAGCGCGTGTTACGCATCCCACCTTCAACGATATGAAGTTTGCCAGTACCGTATGCTGAAATACAGCCCCACAGCATGATGTTCCCACCTCCAAACTTCACTGCTGGTATGGTGTTTTTGGGGTGATGTGAAGTGCCATTTGACCTCCATACATGCTGTGTATTATGGCATCCAAAAAGTTTCAATTTTGGCCTCATCTGATCAGACTATATTCTACCAGTATTTCACAGGCTTGTTTTAATTTTGTGCAGCAAACTTTAAACAAGCTTCAACATGCTTTTCCTTCTGCAATGGAGTCTTGCGTGGTGAGCATGCATACAAGCCATGGTGTTTGAGTGCGTTTCTTATTATTTTCTTTAAACCAATCGTACCTGCTAATTGCGTGTCTTTCTGAAGCTCTCCACAAGTGGTCCTTGGCTCTTGGAGAACTCTTCTGATAATTCTTTTCACTCCTCTTTCAGAAATCTTGCAAGGAGCAACTGGTCGTGGCCGGTTTTTAGTGAAATTGTATTCTTTCCACTTCCAGATTATGGCCCCAACAGTGCTCACTGGAACATTCAAAAGTTTAGAAACCCTACTGTAACCAATGCCATCAGTATGGTTTGCAACAATAAGGGTACGAAGGTCTTGAGATAGCTCATGAGCTGTTTCTTGTGTGACACCTTGGTAATGAGACACCTTTTTATAGGCCATCAGTTAAGACTGAACCAGCTGATAATAATTTGCACTGACAAGTGGCAGGATTGCTAATTACTGACAGATTTCAGCTGGTGTCTTGGCTTTTAATGTCTTTTTGTACCTTCCTTTCTTTATGTGTTCAATACTTTTTCCCTGTGTCATTCCATTTTATCACACGTAACTTAATTTTTTAACTTATTTGTTTTGGCTTCTTTATATGTATGGATTGCATGGGTTGTTACAGACATGTGCTGAAAATTTCATGTCAATAGCACCTTTAGAAGTAATAAATCTAGAAAATGGTGATGTGTTCAATACTTTTTTTCTGTTGTATATAATGTTTGGGGTTCTAAATAATTTTTTTAGCAAAATTTTTTTTGATTTTTACATGTATGTGGGAAGTGTCAGAATTGGCTCAGTTGGCTAGTGGTTAAAGGATAAGTTCACCTTTAGGAACATGTTCCATCTGATTTTAGGGTGGAACCTGTAAAATGTTCCTAGCGCTGTAGCTGCCGCCCCCTGACCCCAGGTGCAGCAGTATGGGGAGAAGTTCCCTGTACTAGCTGTCACTGTATGTTAAAAAACACACTTTTCAGAGCCCATTCACACAGGGGCAACACGACTTCCAGCACGACTTTGGGAGGCAACTTGGACACGACTTGACAATGAATCACAGCGCTACTTGGGGCTACACACAACACAACTTTAAGTCGCCTCCGGGACAGGGAACTTTACAAGTGGCCAATTAGAGCTTATCAGCTCTTGTGACATCATTCTTGTTCCTGTTTTCTTCCTTGTTCCCTGTTGTTCTGTGTCCAAAATGCTCTCTGTGCGTTACTTAATGTCAGCTGTCATAACAACTGGTTTGGCAGTATTGATGGAAGAGGAAGAAAGGAAGCGAAGGATGAGAAGAAGACGTCGCTACTGGATCTGTCCAATCATTGCCAGTAGACCTAACAGAGGGCAGTTCTGGGCCATTTATGAGAACTTGCGTGTTTTGAGGACAAGTTTTTCAACTATACCCAGATGTCGATCGCAAGGCAAGTACATTTGCTGTATGTCATGGGTGCTCAACCTGTGGCCCTACAGCTGTTGCAGAACTACAAGTCCCATGAGGCACTGCAAGGCTGACAGTTACAAGCACGACTCCCCAAAGGCAGAGGCATGTTGGGACTTGTAGTTCAGTGACAGCTGGAGGGCCACAGGTTGAGCACCCATGCTGTATGTTTATATAAAAATAGCCTATTTTTCATTTATTAGATTTTTACTACGGATTTTTTGCTCGAAAAAGTCTTTATGAGCCCCATAGATTTGATATATATATTTTGTAGCATTGTCCCTAGAGAATAAAATGGCGAATGTTGCTATTTAGCAGAATCTCTATTTTTATCCACCTATGCTGACTATCCACTCTACTGAATGTTACTGGGGTGATGGGTGAACTTGCATGCCTCCCCCCGGCAGAACCCCCTAAATCTGAGGCTGCATATTTGCATATGGTTGGCTAAGCGTTAATGTGTGTAGCTACCATTGGTTGATATTTCTTATTTTCAATATAATAAATTGCATTCTTTTTTTCGTTTTTTATTGCAGTTTTGACAAATTGCTTGGTCTGGTTGACATCCATCTTGGGCAACAGAATACATCATAAAGGAGGAGTATCTCATCCACTGAAAGACTTACTATTACACTAAGGTAAACTATCTTTTTTTATGCACATTAGTAGCATATTTTCCACATTAATAAAGTCCAAACGGCGCTCATTTGTCCGGTCTTCTCCAACGGGTCAAATGAGTGCAGCTGCCTTGACTGATGGCAGTCCCAGCCTCTCCGCAAGCCACTCTCCACCCCTTCACAGCTCAGCGCTGTAACGAGCGTGGAGGAGCAGAACAGGAGAGCTGCTGACTGACAGTCAGCAGCTCTCAGCTCATGGAGGGGAGAGAAGCGAGCCATAGACTGTTTGTTGACTCGGTTCTGTTTGAAGAAGCGGCAGAGAACAGATGTAGCATCGCTGCAATGCTGCATCCACCTAGGTGATTTTATTTTATTTTTTTAAAACACATTGCGTAATACACATTTCAAAATTTAGCACACAAACATACCAAAAATTTAGAAAAATCTAAACTTTTTAATATTTATAACACCATATATAACAAATTGTTTCAATATTTATAAAACAGTAGGTTTATCAGCATAACAGTAGAAGCACACGAAACGTTTTAATTTTTAAAACATGAAAAAATAGACAACAGTCAAAAAATATTTTACAAAAATTACAATTGATGTTATGTTTGGTTATGAGCAGAGCTGGAGGAAGGCCTTGGGGAAGGTGTGGGTGGCATTTCAAATGATTCTTGATTGAATTGTTGATTCCCTGGTGCACCAAGGGTACATTTAATAGGGGATGGTGGTGGATAGGGGATCGGGGGATTTCCTAGGTTTATGGCATTGCCATACTCCTCTGTGTATGGACGGTAGCGAGGGGGGTAGTAGGGGGTAGGCTCTGGGTGGCGGAGGGTTTGGAAAATCGTAGTAAGGGCCTGATGGGGTTGGTGGGGGGCCAAAAATTGGTGAGGGGGCAGTAGCTGGCTCATTTAGCATGTTAGCCTCCAGGAGGTCCATCACAGCTTTCTTAACATAGTTTTTTTGTTCCTGCGGGACTTTCTTCAGCATTCCTGCCACCATAATACCAAAGCCACTCTCTTCAGTCTCCAGGGTGTCCAGTTTTCGATCCATTTTTTCCATGAGTGTTGCAAACCGCTCCATGTTTTGGGTATTTCTTTGGGGCTGTTCGACCTCTGGCAGGGTGATCTGTGGCAGCTGGACCTCTGGCAGCTCAAGTTGGGAAGAAGACTCAGCAATGTTGGTCTCCTGAGTGTCTTGAGTTTCCTCAGCTGAATGATGTGCAGACCGACACTGCGACCCTCCTTCAGCGCATGCTGCCTCTTCGCCTGCCGTCCGTCAACCCTGTCCTCCCAACTTGATTGTGTTCTGCATTAAACATATAATACAATTTTAGCACACCCTTCTTTATAGAACCTTATAATATATCACTTTACAAATATGAAAGATGTTATCTTACTCTCTTAGTTCCATAAAAGGCCTCAGGAACTGCAGCTCTTCTGCATGGACATATGGAACAACTCTTTTCGATCCAGAGCCACTTGTACCCTCTTGTAAATCTTCGTAGATATCGCTTGAAGCAGTCCCTCAACCCTTTCCACCAATTTTGTAAACTTGCCACTGCAAAACATAAACAGAAACATAATCAATTATGTATTTTCTTTCAGATACCTGGCAACCGGTCATTCTATAGTAAGCCTACATTATGAGTTCATGGCAGGCAAGTCGACAATCAGCTACATCGTCCGTGGAACCTGCTAAATTTTATGGGACGTTCTGAACACCATAGTTATGAAGAGGCCTACACAAGAGAATTGGCGGGATATTGCTGATCTATTTTGGAGTCTGTGTAATTTCCCCAATTGTATTGGAGCTATAGATGGGAAGTATGTGCGTATTATTATTATTATTATTATTATTATTATTATTATTAAGCCTGTTGGTAGCGGAAGTATGTTCTTTAATTACAAAAAATATTGCTCCTTTGTACTGCTTGCCGTGGCCGATTTGAACTACCGTTTCACCTACATAGATATAGGATCTTATGGAAGTAAGATGCTCGTATTTTTGCTAATTCCTCCTTCAGGCAAAGGCTACTAGAGAATCGACTTCGATGTTCCAGAAAACTGTCCTCTTCCTGACACAACTGAACCCCCGCTACCCTATGTGTTTGTCGCGGATGAGGCTTTTGCACTGGGGGAACACATTATGAGGCCATACTCTAATAGGAACCTGACTACTCCAAAGAAGGTTTTCAATTATCGTTTAACAAGGGCAAGAAGGGTGGTTGGGTGCAGTTTTGGAATTCTTGCCAATAAATGGTGGTTTTTACATACACCTATAGCCTTAAATATAGAAAATGCAATTATTGCTGTCAAAGCAGCATGCGTGCTGCACAATTGTGTCCGGGTACGTGACGGATACTGTTTTGAGGATTCCCTCATGCACGACATGGAAAGTGCACACCTCAGTGTTACGAGGGGATCCAGTGACGGTGCTACTGTGCGCGATCAATTTACTTCCTACTTTGTTTCACCGGCTGGTGAAATACAATGGCAAATGGATGCCATTTGATAACTTCATTGCTATTAACTGCTTTCAAAAAATACATTTTTATTCAGTTGTTTTTTTCTGTAAAGTTTTTAATAGAGCCTTCAGGTATTGATTTTCTAATTTTTTTCATGCTATGTTATGTTATACTGGCGTTAATGTATTATATTAAATACATTTTTTGGGTTAAAATTTTGTGATGATTATTTTGGCTATGGTTATATTGTTCAATCATTACCTTCATAAAATGACATTACAGCTAGACATCAGTGACAGACTTCACCAGGGTTCTCCGTACTCTGGCCCTCAAGTTGTTCTAGAAACACTGCTTTTTTTCAGCAGGAACATGGGGGAATACAGTTCGAGCACCTTTAGTACTCAGTGTATGGGGTAGTCTACTGCTGCAGGCAGGGCATGTACTGTTTCTGACAGGGAATCTATTGAAGCTGACAGGGGATCTATTGAAGCTGACAGGGGATCTATTGAAGCTGACAGGGGATCTATTGAAGCTGACAGGGGATCTATTGAAGCTGACAGGGGATCTATTGAAGCTGACAGGGCATCTATTGAAGCTGACAGGGGATCTATTGAAGCTGACAGGGGATCTATTGAAGCTGACAGGGGATCTATTGAAGCTGACAGGGGATCTATTGAAGCTGACAGGGGATCAAGTGTTGCTGACAGGGGATCAAGTGTTGCTGACAGGGGATCAAGTGTTGCTGACAGGGGATCAAGTGTTGCTGACAGGGGATCAAGTGTTGCTGACAGGGGATCAAGTGTTGCTGACAGGGGATCAAGTGTTGCTGACAGGGGATCAAGTGTTGCTGACAGGGAATATATTGTTGCTGACAGGGAATATATTGTTGCTGGCAGGGGATCAACTGTTGCCCGCAGGGGATCAACTGTTGCCGGCAGGGGATCAACTGTTGCCGGCAGGGGATCAACTGTTGCCGGCAGGGGATCAACTGTTGCCGGCAGGGGATCTACTGTTGCCGGCAGGGGATCTACTGTTGCCGGCAGGGGATCTACTGTTGCCGGCAGGGGATCTACTGTTGCCGGCAGGGGATCTACTGTTGCCGGCAGGGGATCTACTGTTGCCGGCAGGGGATCTACTGTTGCCGGCAGGGGATCTACTGTTGCCGGCAGGGGATCTACTGTTGCCGGCAGGGGATCTACTGTTGCCGGCAGGGGATCTACTGTTGCCGGCAGGGGATCTACTGTTGCCGGCAGGGGATCACCTGTTGCTGGCAGGGGATCACTTGTTGCTTGCAAAAAGCCCTGTATGGAACTACAACCATCATGCCTAGTCAAAGATAACAGACATAAATATAATAAATGTCAAACTTACATTTGTCAGTGCGGTCGGTCTGCGACAATAGATCCCAATCCTCGAAGGAGAGGCGGCAGATGTCCAGCCAGGCATTGTCCCTCTTTATTTGATCTTTATAGTTTTGGGTCTGTCTTGTCGTACAGACATTTTCTCTCCCTGATGTACCTGATCAAGGACTCATTGTCGACCACCTCCCGTGTATTAAGTTCCCTGGCTCTGGTAGACATTATGTATACAGGTGTTTTGGTACACAAGTATACAGAGCTAACGGCAAAAATGTAAGTACTCTGTGTGTGAGAAGTAGGGGGCTGGCTGTTTAGTGGAGGGTACCTGGGCAAATTCCTTTGTTTCCTGTAAGCTTTCTGTAAGGTTGCCTCACTATGAACGATGATCCGACTTGGAGGCGACTTCCATTGAAATCAATGGGTACAAGTCGGATTGAAGTAGTACAGGAACCTTTCTGGTTGGGTAACGTGTGTGCGTGTGTGTGAATGTGTTTGTGTCCCCCTTCACGGGTTGGACTGTGTGTGGATAGGGAAAATCCTCTGCAGTTCCCTGCGTTGACTCCTTGTGGGCGACCTGGGTCAGAGGCGCATGGTAGGGTCAGATAAAACTCACAGAGAAGAGAAGAGACGAGGAGGGTCTCTTAATGAGTGTTTTGTCTATTGTCATAAACCCCTTCTATCCACGTAGATAAGTGGAGACTATTCTTGTAAATCTGCAGATTTGCTGTACTATTTGTTTTAGAGGTAAGAGGGTATAGGCACAAGTAGAGAAGAGAGAAGACTGGCCAGTCATTATGGGCATTAAATTAATTAAGGGAATGAAGGGAGAGAGGCCTTCAGAAAATGCCCAGCGCAAGATGAGCGCTAGAGAATATATGAACCGAAGGTACGGTTCCGCCTATACTGAGCCCCTAGATAAATGGGTAGAATGGACAAAGGGAACAGCTAAACCTTTAAAATCTGAAGGGACTTTTGATTTAAAAGTATGGCAAACTTTTCTGCACGATTATGGCCCACTACTGTGCAGTGAAGGAACGTGGAGAATAGCTTGCACATGGGAGACAGAAGCTAAAGTAGCAAATCAAACTGGCTTGACGGAGATATTTAATAAAAGTACTGCCCAAATTTACTACGTTTGGCCAGAAGACTCTGTAGAGGAGGACCCCCCACCTTATGTTGCTGCCAGTTTGGCTTTAAGGGGTCCACGCACAAAAGCAAAAGAATTATATTACATGGAACACACAAAAGATGAGCTATGCAATATAGTAGAGAGCAGAGGTTTAACAGCCCCATATCAACCTACAAAGAGGGATTTGGCTCGTATCCTACAAACAGATGATTGGCATAAATCAAAAGGCACATATGCAAACCTAGATCTCTCTGAACTTAAGGCTTTGGCCTGAGAAAGAGAGATAGAGTCTGAACTTCTGGAGCAAACCATAATTTCCAAATTGTGGCAGCAAGATGAAGAGAGAAGGAAGGGAGATGCCACCCCTTCTGCCCCTGGCATAGAGAAATCTGTTGCAGTTTATCCTGTCAGAACCCAATTAGTTTTTGAAGGTGATGCTGTTGACAGTAAGTCTCACATTAAATGGCATGTACCTTTTAGTCCCCAAGATATGAGAGCCATATTAGAGGGATTGGGAGATCCTAGAAAGAATCCAATTGGGTTTGCAAACAAACTTAGCGCTGCACAGGAAGCATATGAGACTGACATTCATCAGCTTCTTATTAAAGCAGTGGGAAGCAACATGTCTGGCTATATACTTAAAGAATGTGGTGTAGACGTCAAAAATCTAGGTAAGATGGTTAGTGGACGGGAGGTTTGTGAGAAATTGAAGGAAAAATTGCCCCAAATATATGGACAAACCAGACATGCTGAATTTATGAATGCTAGGCAAGGGAAGGAGGAAGCAGCAGGGGCTTATTGGAGGCGGTTAAGCGATATGGCTGAGGAAGCAGGCATTAAAATAGAGGAAGAGAAGGCGGGAGAAACTGCAAGTCCATCTACACAACTGGTGAAACAAAGGTTTCTTGATGGTTTAATACCCCAGTTGAAAGAAAAGTTGTTCACAGCAAGGCCTGAGGCAGGCAATATGTCTATTCGAGACGTCCTGCCTATCCTGTTATCTATAGAAAACAGGATTAACCAAAAAGACAGAAAACCCAAGGTAATGTACATGGGGAAGCAGAGAGGAAAAGGAAGAGGCAAAGGCAATTTCAGAAATCATGGCAATCGGGGACCAGTTATATGCTATAATTGTGATGGGGAAGGACACATAGCCAAATTCTGCCATCTTCCTGACCGTAGAATGGAAAAGAGCTTAGAGGCACCTCATGCTGATCCCAGTTCTCTGCCAAAAGCAGTGGATCAGGCATAGGAAAATGGCATGCCAGTATCAATCATGTTAAATAGGGGAGACAATGGTCCCGAGGCCAGAGTAAAAGTATTTTTACAAGAACTCCCCTATCCTGGAGGAGAAACAGAATTAACCTGTTTAATTGATACTGGTGCAAGCCGAAGTGTTTTTAATATAGAGGACTTACCTCCAGGATTATTATCTACAAATGTTATCTCTGGTGTTGGCCTAACCGGGACCTCTACTGATTTGGTTGAGTCCAAGCCACTTAAACTCGGGCTAGGACAGCAAACAGAAATTGTCACTAAAGTGTTAGTTTCAGACACAGTTCCTACCAATCTTTTGGGAGCTGACATTTTGAACCAAATTTTAGCAAACATAGACTACACTCCTACAGGAGTCCAAGTGGTCAGTAGTCTGTCAGAAGTTTTAAATTCTGCCTGTGGAGTATTTTTAATCCAGGACTCCACTCTGCCATTTCCACCAGAATTGAAAGTGATTCCCGCTGAATTATGGGCCACTAGCAAATATGATGTAGGTCTGCTAGATTGCACCCCAGTCATGATAAAAATAAACCAGGAGCCCATCTCCCACAGATTAAACAGTACCCACTGAGTATTGCTCAGACTGAGGGGATAAAGGATCAAATCACTCAACTGAAAGCAGCAGGGGTTGTTGTACCAATTAAGTCCCAGGTCAATACACCCCTGTTCCCAATTGCAAAGAAGCCAGACAAGAAGGGTGGGCAGGTGACATATCGCATGGTGCATGATTTGAGAGCCATTAACAATATAATAGAGGCAGATACCCCGATCATGCCCAACCCCCGCACTTTACTAAGTGGAATACCTGCCTCCAGCACCTGCTTTACAGTGATTGATCTTGCAAATGCTTTCTTTTCGGTGCCCCTGCTCCCAGATTGCTGGCACCTTTTTTCATTTACCCATGATGCCCAAAAGTTAGCATGGACAAGATTGCCCCAAGGCTGTGTGAATAGCCCCTCTGAATATAATACTGCGTTAAAGCAAGTATTGGACCAATGGTCCCCCTCACACCCAAACACAGTTTTGCTTCAGTACATAGACGATTTGCTTATTTGTTCTGATACAAAGGACATTTGTAGCAGAGAAACAGTAAGCCTTCTCATGTTTCTCTAACAGTAACAACAAAGTTAGCAAAGATAAGCTACAATACTGCCAAGAGAAAGTGATATTCCTGGGTCACTGCATTTCACATGGAATCCGTCACCTAACCCCAGATCGAGTTAAAACTCTACAAAACTTTGAAAAGCCAAGAAATGTACGGCAACTACGTGCCTTCCTGGGGTTAGTGGGATATTGTAGGGACTGGATTCCAAATGCATCAGAACTTATGGCTCCTCTATATGAGGCTACCACTAGAAACCCTTTCAAACTCACATGGGACAATGAATTGCAGATGAAGGAGCTTATTAAAATTTTGTCTGAAGCTCCCGCCATTGGACTTCCTGACTATACTAAGACTTTCTCGTTGTTCTGTCATGAAGTCAATGGATTTGCTGCAGGTGTACTCACCCAGCTACATGGAGACAAACAGAGGCCTGTGATGTATGTATCAGCCTCATTAGACCCTGTCATAAAAGGCTCCCCCAGTTGTATGCGAGCCATAGCAGCCTGCATTTTGCTGCTAGACAAAGTAACTGAGCTTGTACTAGATTCTGCTCTTATCCTGTGTGTGCCACATGCAGTACAGGAAATCATGAATCAAGTAAATACTAGACATGTGTCTGCCAGTAGATTTGACATGTACCAGTCTGCTCTTTTTGCTCCATCGAATTTAACAATCAAACGATGTGTTACTTTAAATCCGGCTACTCTTCTTCCTATAATTGATGAGGAAGATGCAACAAATGGTACTGATGTAGAACCTGAGAGTTTTTCTCATGATTGTATGGCTCTTATGGAGGTAGAAAGGGCCTCTGTCACACCAACAAAAGATGAGCCTTTATCAGATTGTGACACACACTTATTCGTAGATGCTTCCAGATTTTACACTGATGATAGTCAGCCACACACAGGGTTTGCTGTAACCACTACAGACACCATTTTACATCAGGAAGCATTGAAACCCCAGATGTCAGCACAGGAGGCGGAGTTGTATGCTGTAGTCAAAGCATGTCATCTCCTAGAGAATCAAAGGGGAAACATCTACACTGACAGCAGATATGCATTTGGAATAGCCCACGATTTTGGGCCTATCTGGAAAGCACGGAACTTTCTGACTAGTGCAGGGAAGCCAGTGAGACATGCAAAACTCATAGAGCGGCTATTTGAGGCCTTTCAGAAAGCAGCAGAAGTTGCCATCTTGAAGGTAAAAGGGCATGCAAGGGGAAGTGACATGACAGCCAAAGGAAATGCTTTAGCGGACCAAGCGGCAAAGGATGCTGCCCTTATGGCATTTGGAGTCACATCCACTGTAGGGGTCGCCCAGGTAGCGGGGACAGATTCCCCTCATTAAGAGCAGTGGGATGTAGAAACTCTAATTCAGTTGCAGAACCAGGCCCCTGATGAAGAGAAGGATAAGTGGATCAAATGTAATGCTATCCAAAATCAGCAGGGCCTGTGGAGCGCTGACAACAGGTGGTGTCTACCCAGGAGTTTGTACCCAGTTTTAGCACAACTGGCACATGGCGTCAGTCATCTTGCTAAGGGCGCGATGGTGGCACTTACTGACTGCTATTGGATAGCACCTGGATTTAGTGCATTTGCAGCCAGGTTTTGTGCTTCATGTCTCACTTGTGCTCTGTACAATGCAGGGAGGCCTGTTCATGTTCCCCAAAGGCATTCTCCAAAACCAGATTTCCCTTTCCAAAGAATTCAAATAGACTACATTCAGATGCCCAGAATAGGCACCTATGAGTTTGCTTTAGTGTGTGTTGACATGTTCTCAGGTTGGCCCGAGAGCTGGCCAGTAGCCAAAGCAAATGCAAAAACAACAGCAAAGAAAATTTTGAATGAAATAGTTTGTAGATATGGAGTTCCTGAAACTATTGAGAGTGACAGAGGAACCCATTTTACTGGGGAAGTAATGAAAGAGGTAATGGAAGCCCTTCACATACAGCAAGCTTTCCATACACCTTATCATCCACAAAGTAGTGGTAAAGTTGAGAGACTTAATGGAATTTTGAAAAACAGATGTGCAAAAATTAAAGCAGATACAGGAAAAGGATGGGTGGAAGCTTTGCCATTAGCCCTATATTCTGTACGAACTACCCCTAAACAACCACATGGGCTTTCCCCCTATGAGATTTTATTTGGAGGGCCACCCAAAACAGGGCTATATTTTCCCCAACAGTTGCAGGCTTCTCACTCTAATCTGTTAGAATATGTTCAGATTTTGCAAAGAACATTGAATAAAATACATGAAGGTGTTTATAAATCTATCCCTGACCCAGATTCTGTTTCAGGTATTAACAGAATCCAACCAGGTGACTGGGTGGTGGTCAAGCGACACGTCAGAAAGCCGCTAGAACCAAAATTTGACGGACCACATTTGGTGCTTTTGACAACTGGTTCTGCTGTCAAGTTGGAAGGAAAGCCCACCTGGATTCACGCCAGTCACTGCAAGAAAATCCTGAAGTGATGATATCCTTTGAAAAAAAGATGATAATGTTTCTTTTCTTTTTGTTGTTTGTACGAACTGAGACATGGAAAAATAACCCTTTCATCCAAATGTTAAAATTGTATGCAACCCATAGCAACGCTAGTAACTGCTGGGTGTGTTCTCACTTACATCCCCAAACAGGAACAATACCCATGATAGCAATCCCTCTCAATTTCACTGATCTAAACAGGACCAGAATTAATGGCTCATACATAGTCTCCACAGCTAATGAGCACAGATCAGTAACTTTGATGGTTTTGAAACAGATAAACACTCCACAGATTTGTTTAAACATTACATGCCCCTTTAACACTAAATGTACACGGTTGGGCAATTCAGATTGCACCGGAGCAAAAATTACAGTTTATGGAGGAGACTATGGTCAATATTATTATATCCCAGATCCAGAACTAAATAGAACCCTTTATAGTACAAATTGCTCACAGTTCCCCATATGTGAAAATATTGGTTACCTGAGATTCCATGTTATTGCTTCCAGTTTTTTAGGAGCAGGCATACCATCCATACGTAGAGGGTTATATTATATATGTGGAAATAAAGCTTACACCTGGCTTCCTACTAATGTTACAGGTACATGTTATATTGGGAAGTTAGTACCTGCTTTGGCTGTTCGCAAAGATACAGTGCGACCAGATCAAAGTCCAGAATACCCTTTAGTGTTCAAAAGAGAGCTGTTCACTGAAGGTGACATGGCATGGTCATGGTTCCCTTCCTGGACAGGATGGGGAATTGAAGCAATGAAAAGACTAAATAATTACACTAGAATTGTAGATGAGATTATTAACCTTACTACCACTGATATAGGTTTATTAAATGAAGAAATGGCTCAGCTTAAAAAAGTAGTATTAGAGCATAGATTAACGCTAAATTATCTCACTGCAGCTCAAGGTGGGATGTGTAAGGTATTTCGCACTGACTGTTGTATATACATTTCTGATAATGAGGACATTATTAAAGGGCATCTTGCTAAGATAAGAGAACTACAGAATAAGGCCAGAGATATTGCTAAAGATGGATGGAACCCCTTTCAGGGTTTAGGAGGTTTTGGTGATTTTTTATATGGCATAGCAACATGGTTACAGAAACTAGGCGCTTACATTGTGATGTTCCTATTTCTCATGTTTGTTATTTACTTCCACATCAGGCTATGCCTCTGTGTGACTACCCGCTGTACCAACAAATGTACCACCAGCCCTGATGAACCCATTATTGTGAGAAAGCTAGGAGAGAGCTGAACAGGACGCCGTCTCTCTGCGCCAATGTAACAGGAGTTACCAGCAATCGGCTGAATGTAACGCGGAGAAGAATGGTGTCAAATAAACAAAAGGGGGGAAATGACATGGACATTCATTGTACGGTTCATTTAAGCACAAGAGACTCCATTTTGTTCTCACTGTTGAAATGTGTTCTGTAACCTTCACCTAACACACAGACACTTCTCCTACTAAACACTCTCTACTCACCCCTCCCTTTTCAAGGTTTTACTTTTGCAATTGTTCTATTCGCTAGTTTTTAATAATATATTTCTATTTGTTAGTTTTTAATAACATCTCACACCACCCCTTTCTTATCTATGTATAAAATAACATGTAATAATAAATTTTTCACTGAACGGACATTTTAAACACAGTGATTGAGTCCTGTGAATCTGTTCCTGCAGCTGCAGTATTAACTTTGTTTTAGAGTCCTAATCAGAAATCAGTCATATCATGATCAATATTTTGGTAAACCTCTAAAGCTATTTTTATTTTCTTTAGTTTTAATGTATGAACCCTATAGTTTCATAGGAGAATAAATTATTAATTTAAAGTGTATTTATAGCCCAAACTTTTTTTTTTTTCCTTTATAGGTAGAGTAGAGAAGGTTTAGGATGAGGCCAGTAACAGGTTGTTTGTGATCTTATAGTTTCAGCCACATTGGGGCATGGAAGGTTATCAAATAATTTTCCGTCCATCATTAAAAAAAAAAAGCCATTAGTCCTGCATTGAAAAAACTCCTTTTTTAACTAGTTAAGGACCGAGCCTATTTTTCAGACTTGGAGTTTACAAGTTAAAGTCAGTTTTTTTTTTTTTTTTTGCTAAAAAATAACTTAGAACCCCAAGCATTAAATATTTTTTTCAGACACCCTAGAGAATAAAATGGCGGTCGTTGCAATACTTTGTCACACCGTATTTGCACAGCGGTCTTACAGGAGCAATATTTTGGGGAAAAGTACACTTGTTTTTAATGAAAAAAATAAGACAACAGTAAAGTTAGCCCAATTTTTTTTTTATATTGTGAAAGATAATGTTAGGCAGAGTAAATTGATTCCCAACATGTCACGCTTCAAAATTGCGCCCGCTCGTGGAATGGTGACAAACTTTTACCCAATAATATCTCCATAGGCAACATTTAAAAAATTCTGCAGGTTACCAGGTTTGAATTACAGAGGGGGTCCAGTGCTAGAATTATTGCTCTCGCTCTAACTATTGCGGTGATACCTCAAATGTGTGGTTTGAACACCGTTTTCCTGTGTGCGAGCTCGGCGGGACGGGGTGCTTTAAATAATTTTTTTTCTTATTTATTATACTTTTTAATTTTTTTTACACTATCCTTTTTAAAAAAAATAAAATTGGGTCACTTTTATTCCTATTACAAGGACAGAGGACCTCTTCAATGTAAGATCTGGGGTCCAAAAAATTCAGATCTCACATGTACACTGAAATGCAATAAATAAATAAATATCTTCTTTTTTTTTTTTTTGCATATATATATATATATATACTCCCTTCTGGGACGACAACCATGCAGACCAATTTGATGCAGTGTGCGGCGTATGGTCTGAGTACTGACAGGCTGACCCCCCCACACCCCATCAACCTCTGCCGCAATCAAAGGTCTATTTCCCAAAGACAAACTCTGGATATGACGCTGAGCATGTCATGTCAACTCCTTTGGTCAACCATGGCGAGCCCTGTTCTGAGTGGAACCTGTCCTGTTAAACCGCTGGATGTTCTTGGCCACCGTACTTCAGCTCAGTTTCAGGGTCTTGGCAATCCTCTTATAGCCTAGGCCATCTTTATGTAGAGCAACAATTCTTTTTTTTCAGATCCTCAGAGTTCTTTGCCATGAGGTGCCATGTTCAACTTCCAGTGACCAGTATGAGAGTGAGAGCGATAACACCAAATTTAACAAACCTGCTCCCCATTCACACCTGGGACCTTGTAACACTAACGATTCACATGACACCAGGGAGGGAACACAGCTAATTGGGCCCAATTTGGACATTTATCGAGTTATTTTGAGGGGACAGCAAATTTACACTGTTATACAAGATGTCAGAGGTCAGAATGGGCAGACTGGTTCAATATGATAGGAAGGCAACAGTAACTAAAAAAAAACACTTGTTTCAACCATGGTATGCAGAATACCATCTCTGAAAACACAACATATCGAACCTTGAAGAAGATGGGCTACAGCAGCAGAAGACCACACCAGGTGCCACTTCTGTCAGCTAAGAACAGGAAACTGAGGCTACAATTCCCACAGGCTCACCAAAATTGGACAATAGAAGATTGGAAAAAGTTGAATGGTCTGATAAGTCTTGATTTCAGCTGCGACATTCAGATGGTAGGGTCAGAATTTGGTGTAAATTGCATGAAAGCATGGATCCATCCTGCCTTGTATCAATGGTTCAGGCTGGTGGTGGTGGTGTAAGGGATATTTTCTTGGCACACTTTGGGCCCCTTAGTACAAGCTGAGATTTTTTTAAATGCCATGGCCCACCTAAGTATTGTTGCTGACCATGTCCATCCCTTTATGACTACAGTGTTCCCATCTTCTGATTACTACTTCCAGCAGGATAATGCCCCATGTCACAAAGCTCAAACTGGATTCTTGATCATTACAATGAGGTCACTGTACTCCAATGGCCTCCACAATCAGCAGATCTCAATCCAATAGAGCACCTTTGGATGTGGAGGGACGGGAGATTTGCATCATGGATGTGCAGCCGACAAATCTGCAGCAACTGCGTGATGCTATCATGTCAATATGGACCAAAATCTCTGAGGAATGCTTCCAACACCGTGTTAATTCAATGCCACGAAGAATTGAGGCAGTTCTGAAGGCAAAAGGGGGTCCAACCCGGTACTAGCAAGGTGTACCTAATAAAGTGGCCGTGAGTGTATGTGATTTTGTGGCAAGTGGTCCACTGGGGCCCCTTGACTGCATAGACTATTTTTTGGAAAAGGTGAACTTTGCCTGTAAAGAGGAGCTCCGGGCTCCTTCAGAAAAAAAATGAAAGTCAACAGCTACAAATACTGTAGCTGCTGACTTTTAATATTAGGAAACTTACCTGTCAATGAATAAAGCTGTGTCTTAGCCCGAGGTGATTTTTCAATCGGCTCTCAGATACTGCTGCCGGTTTCCTACTGCGCAAGGCACGCTGCGCTTTGTGAATGGCCTGGTGGCGGGGGAAGGAGGAGGGGGGGGGCCAACTTCTGGATGAGTTTACTGTGGCGAGGTCAGCTGGAAGCGGGCGCCTGTCAAAACCAGGTATCCACTCCCCAAAAGGTGCCAAATGTGGTAACAGAAGGGGGAGGAGGTAAATAAATGGAGCTCTGCTTTAAAGCGGTTGTATACCCGCACAGAAATATTTTATTTATTTTTTAAAAACCTGTAAGGCAAAGACATAATGAGCTAGTGTGCAGCGCATACTAGTTAATTATGAAATACCTTAGAACGATGTCTCGGCATCTGATCGTAGTCCACGCCGAGTGAGCTGACATGTTCCCTCTGCGTTTCTTCCGGGTTCGCGGTTCTGGCGCTGTGAGTAGCCAGAGCCACAATTACGTGAGTCTTCTTCCTGGCAAGGTCCAGCAGTGTCTGCAGGACCTTCACAGCGCATGTGCCGCTGATGTCAGCGGCTGCATTCAAAGTGAATATCTCCTAAGCTGTACAGGTTTAGGAGATATTCATTTTACCCAGAGGTAAGACTTATTATAGCCTTACCTGTAGGTAAAACTAAAAAAAAAAAAAAGGGTATACATGGCTTGGCTACGCGAATCGCCGTCATGTTACGTCGGTAACATAGACGGCCACTAGGGGACGTGTGCGCACCCCCTGCTCACCCACTGAGCCGATGCGAGGGCCGGGCTCCCGCGATTACTCGTGGCACACTGAGAACTGGGATCTCTGTGTGTAAACACACAGTTTCCGGTTCTCTGAGGGGAGAGGAGACAGATCGTCTGTTCATACAGAGTATGAACAGCGATCTGTCATCTCCCCTGCACAGTCCCCTCCCCCCTTCAGTTAGAACACACACTAGGACACACTTAACCCCTTCACTGCCCCCTAGGGGTTAACCCCTTCACTGCCAGTGTCATTTTTACAGTAATCAATGCAATTTTATAGCATTGATCGCTGTAAAAATGCCAATGGTCCCAAAAAATGTCAAAATTGTCTGATATGTCCGGCATAAGGTCGCAGTCCCAATAAAAATCGCAGATCGCCGCCATTACTAGTAAAAAAAAAAAAAAAATTATAATAAAAATGCCATAAAATGATCCCCTATTTTGTAGACGCTATAACTTTTGCGCAAACTAATCAATAAATGCTTATTACTATTTTTTTTTACCAAAAAATATGTAGAAGAATACTTATCGGCCTAAACTGAGGAAAAAAAATGTTTTTTTTTATATATATTTTTTGGGGATATTTATTGTAGCAAACAGTAAAAAATATTGCGTTTTTTATCAAAATTGTCGCTCTTTTTTTGTTTATAGCGCAATAAATAAAAACCGCAGAGGTGATCAAAATTAAGCTCTATTTGTGGGAGAAAAAGGACGTCAATTTTGTTTGGGTGCAACGTTGCATGACCGCGAATTTGTCAGTTAAAGCGACGCAGTGCCGAACCGCAAAAAGTGCTCTGGTCAGGAAGGGGGTAAAATCTTCCGGGGCTGAAGTGGTTAACTGAACAAGTTGAAAATAGAATTTGATTGCCAAACACAGCTGCTCTAGTTTTAATAAACCACACCTACTACTCTTTCACATCCTAAAACCGTCTAAACAAGAACTTATTGCTTCTAACCCGGCAGCAGTCTGATTCAGACCTATTATTGAACTTTTTCCTCCTGAGGACACCGCCATACTAGTCTATGAGCAGTGGCAGTGGCTCGCACAGGGGCGGATATCCGGGTATGCAGAGAACCACGTGATAAGAAGAGGCGTGAAGAGTGTTTGCGGCTCGGTTCATCTGGTCATGCGCAGACAGCAGCTGGGATTTACGAGTCGTGCGCATGCGCTGCTCTAAAGAGACGGGAACCGACTGACAGAAACGCACCGAGTAACCGGCCGGGAAGACGAGTTGAACGGTTGTAGGCAGGCTTGTGTGTAACTGTGCGGGGTCCCGGAGTCACGGACGCTTGTTAGTGGCTGGTCAGACTGTGAGGAAGGTTCGGTGCGGGGCAAGGGCTGACAGGCCACACACAGTAAAGTGTTTATTAGTGCCCTCCTCTCACCCCTCCACACAGACTGTATCCCCCCAGCCCCCACACCCTTCTCCTCACATACACACACTCTGTATCTGGCCGGCTCACTGCCCCCCGCACCATTCCCATCCTCCTCCTCTTCTATTATAGAGTGAGTGTGTCACCCGGCCACAGCCTGTCTCCCTTTTCTTTCCATGGCCTGCCGTGAATGACAACCACTGGGGCTGGGCCCCTTCCCACACCTGGATAGAACAGACTGCGGCCCCTGTGTGCTCCCCTCACCCCAGCTGGATCACCATGGGGGAGACCAAGGTTATCTACCACCTGGATGAGCAGGAGACGCCCTATCTGGTCAAGCTGCCTGTGCCCTCCGAGAGGGTGACCCTGGCAGACTTCAAAGGGGTACTCAACAAGCCCAACTACAAGTTCTTCTTCAAGTCTATGGACGATGACTTCGGGTAAGTGAGTGATGTGTATACACACACTGATCTGTCCTCTCCTCATTACTAAACACTGCCTGGCTATTGGCAGTAATTGTAAATATTGCATCCTTTTGTTTCTATGTAGCCTTTGTCATCTCTCCGTGAATGTATTTTGTATTGGTCATTTACTGTACCCCCGTATAGTGCTGATGTTCAAGGCCCAAGGCATTTTGGTTGTTTCATCTTTGATCATTCACTATACAAATCTTATGGGCATATGAACTCCACAGGGGTTAATTTACTAAAACTGTGGAGTGCAAAACCTGGTGCAGCTGTTACATGGTAGCCAATCTGCTTCTAACTTTAGCTTGTTCAATTAAGCATTGACAATGAGCCCTCGTTCACACTAAACGTGAGCTGAACTTGCGCGATTTCAAACCAACATTTCATTGCGAGTTTGGGTGTGATTTGCAAAAAAAATTTCGATGCTGGTTCATGCACAGAAATCGCCCCCGAAGCTGACAATAGTACTGCAGGAATGTTTTTGGAAATCAGTGCGGCGTCGCACAGATTGGGACAGTGCCGTTGCCGGCAATAGGCTGTGATTTGATATGTCAAATCGCTCCAATTTGAATGGGGGCTAAAACTTGGAAGCTGATTGTTTTCTATGTAGAGCTGCACCAGAAATTGCGCTCTCCCGGTTTTAGTAAATCCAGTGTTCATCCTGCAGCAGTGACATTATCAGCTTCTATTTGGAATGTCAGTCAACATCAGGAGGTTTGTCAAGGATTTCTTAAGTGCTCCTCCTGGCTCTTCTAACTTCAGTGTAGGTAAATTATTATTTCTATAAAGTATTTAATGGCAAAAGTTTACAAAAAAGGGAGATACTGTATTACAGTTATATTAGAATTTGTTACAGGAGGGCCTTGCTTGTTAGATATAACAATGTGAAGGTTCTTCAGGTTGTCTTTCTTTTTTGAACGTTTGTGCTTGTAGTGGACATCTATAAGTACATTCACCCACTTTATTTTTGTATGTTGTAATTTATTTTCTATACTGTTGACTTAACTCACTAAGGATACATGCACATAGTTGTAATGGAACTACTGATCCTCTAGTCAGGATTCTGCGTAAAAAAAGTAACATGGTCTGTACAGTGATTGCATTTAGGTATATCAAACTCCATTCCCTTAAACTTTGTGCACACTCTCTGCTTTTTTTTTATGTAGCCATATGCAAAAGCCGTAAAATGGGAAATGCCCGCTGTCTTATGTACAAATTGTTACACAGCAAGCCTTGTAACAAATTACTGTAGCAATGTGCTGACAAATGACTCAAGGGGAAGCAGTACATACATTTTTCCTAAGGGACATGAGTTCATTGTTCTCTGGGATTAGATAATACTAATGCTACTATTCTAAAACTGTAGACACCTTTTTAGATCACTAAGCTGAACAAAATGCTATGGGTTTTCTGCAGTCATTCTGTAACTTCAGTGATGTCATTTGTTAGAGATGGAGAGTGGTGTGAACCCTGCATCAGTTGCTCGATGGGGTTGAATACAATGGCAACGTTCTCATCATCAAGCGCTCCTTGAAGCTCTGCCCAGGCCCTTTGTCTGACGGCGAGCAAGCAAAACTATGGAAGGCAGCATTGATGTGAAAGACACCCAGGAAGAGTTTGGAAAAAAGAGTAACTCAAGTTTTCCAGCCAAATGTAAACAGCGGTAAACGCTGCTGCAGCAACCTATGCTGTCTGCACAGCTGCTCAGTATTAGAGGCATACTGCCTAATAGGAAATACTTTCTCAAATTATTTTTATTCTTTTATGTTCAGCTGATTCTTTATGGAGGCTTGGAAATACAGGTGCAAAATATGTTCAGTAGAATATTAAAGCAAATGCAAACCTTAGTTGCTAATGAATGCTTGGTGCTTTTTTTTTTTTTTTTTTTTTATAATTACTAAGCAAATCAGACGGGTTTGAAACTCTGAGGTATAGTATAAGTTTTATGTTACAATGGACCGCTGTTTGGATCAGATTTCCTACATTCCAACAAAAGTTTGCTTTAAGTATGATCTTCATATGTCGACTCCCTCCTCCCCATAACAGATTTTTTACCAGGTACAAGATTAGGTTTCTTGCAACATGCCTTCACTGATTTGGATTTGTGGTGAAGTTCAAAAGCAGGAGCTTGTCCTTCAGTGTATAATTCCTCAGTGACATGAGTTCTTGGAGCATGTCCAGAGCTGCAGGTAGTTCTCAATACATGTTTTAGGCGTGAAGCGATCCGATTACTTAATATGCACTTCAATTTTTAGAGTCAAATATTGTTTGCATTATAACATTTCTTTGTTATCCATATCAATCTTTTTTTTTGTTAGAAATTTTACCTGTATGGCTTTCTTAGAGGCCATTTTTATAATTTTTCATTAACCACTTGTGGACTGTGAACAAGCGGCTGCTGTAGGCAAAGTGATGTACATCGCTGCCTAAATCTGGGTTTGTACATAGCGGGAGCCTGTCAGCAAGTCCCGGCCAATAATTCATGGCTGGGACCTGCTGATCGGCTGTGTGCAGTCACAGCCTAGAGCTCTTGTGTTGGTAAACAACACCAAGCTCTGTACAAAGGGAGGATCTGACAGTTGAAAGATCAGTTAGGCACATATTTTACCCCTTGGTCGCCATAGATGTTAGCCCCTTCCCAGCCAGTGTCATTATGACAGTGTATATAGTATTAGCACTGATAACTGTATTTAATGTCAGTGGCAGTCGGTCAGGCCCCCCCCCCAAAAAAATAAATAAAAAAACTGTGTTGATCAAATACCACTAGAAAGCTCTATTTGTGTGAAAACAATTATATAAATTGTTGCTGACGGTGTTGCATGACTGCACAGTCGACAGTTAAAGTAACGCAGTGCCAAATACCAACAAATGGCCTGGTCACGAAGGGGGTAAAATCTTCCAGAGCTGTAGTGGTTAATTTGAGCTTTGGTAGACATGCTGACATAGAACTGGTAGTAATATTGAGGGGTGGGCAGAAAAAAGTTCATGGTTTATCTCCAAATTTCAGGCATGAGGCAAGTGTCAAAGAAAAAATTATCTTAAAGATGTACACATAAGATTTACTTTTTTTTTTTTCCAAGAAATGCTGGCTTTAGTTTAGTGTTTTTAAGCACTTTCTGCCTGCCATATAGCAGAATGATGGCAGGAAAGTGGTTTGATTATCCTGCTGGACGTCCTAGGACGTCCAGGAGGATCAGCCGCTAGCGCGTGCCCTTGGGGACGTGCAGTGCGGCGATCGGTGGTGTCAGTCTGACACACCGCATCTCCTATCCTGGTAAAGAGCCTATGATGTAGGCTCTTTACTATGTGATCAGCTGTGTCCAATCACAGCTGATCACATGGTAACCAGTAAGAGCCATTTATCGGCCGACTAGCCTATCAGCTGCTCTCCTGACGGGGGTCTGCGCTGATGATCAGTGCATTGATTATTGGTGCAGACCCACCAGGGATGCCCACTGGAGACCACCAGGGATGGCACTCTGTGCCCATCAGTGATGCCTATCGGCGCCCGTCAGTGCTCAGCAATGAAGGAGCAAATTTATTTATTTAAAAGTTTTGTAACAGAAACGAAGGAAAACCTTCTTCTTCCTCCTTCCCTTTTTTTTTTTTTTTCTTTGGAGGGCAAAAAAAAAACCCCATTGGTGATTAAATACCACCAAATAAAGCTATTTGTGGGGGGAAAAAATTGTAAAAATGTTGTTTGGGTACAGTGTTTCATGACCGCGCAATTGTCATTCAAAATGCGACAGTGCTGAAAATTGTACTGGGCAGGAAGGGGGTCAAAGTGCCCTGTATTGAAGTGGTTTAAAATAGTTCTACTTTATTAATTTTCTTGTTAGTACATTACGTCTACCCCGCTTGTATAGAAAGGTATTAAATGATTACGATAAGCGGTGAAGTTTAGAAATTGCTATGCAGCCACCTAAGCTTGACTGCGCTACATTTTAGAACTGTTTTGCCCTGTTGAATACATTTCTGACAACTGTTGCCGTCGCAAAGATAAATCCCTCTAAAATGTTGCCAGGTTGTTCAGTGCTAACCTGGTCCACTTCTAGCATTGTTTGTGGATGATCGTTTTTAAAATTTTAAACCTTTCTATAGAACAACTATCTCTGCAGCACTCTACCAATCAGGCCTGTATGGTAGAGTGGCCAGACGGAAGCCACTCCTCAGTAAAAGGCAAATGACAGCCCGCCTGGAGGTTGCCAAAAGGCACCTGAAGGACTTTCAGACAATGTGAAATGAAATTCTCTGGCCTGATGAAAAAAAAGATTGAGCTCTTTGGCCTAAATGGAAAGCGTCATGTCTGGAGGAAACCAGGCACCGCTCATCACCTGGCCAATACCATCCTTACAGTGAAGCATGGTGGTGGCAGCATCATGCTGTGGGGATGTTTTTCTTTGGGAGGAACTGGGAAACTAGTCGGGATCGAGAGAAAGATGAATGCAGCAATGTACAGAATGTACTTTGAAAACCTGCTCTGGACCTCAGACTGGGGCGAAGGTTTATCTTTCTACATAACGACCCTAAGCACGCAGCCAAGATGACGAGAAGAGATCTGAAAATTGCTGTCCATCGATGCTCCCCATCCAACCTGATGGAGCTTAAGAGGTCCTGCGAAGAAGAGTGTGAAAACTGCCCAAAAATAGGTGTGCCAAGATTGTAGCATCGTGCAAAGACTTGAGGCTGTAATTGTTGAAGCACATTTGGCACCAAAGTATTGAGCAAAGGCTGTGAATACTTATGTACATGTGAATTTTTTTTTTTCGTGTTTTTATTTTTTAAAAAAATTTGCCAAGATTTCAAACAAAGCTTCTTTCACGTTAAGATGTCGCGTATGACTAAGCATGTCGGGTGGAGCTACGCACTGATGTCATCACGCCCCACGTGACCCCCGGATGTGCCAGTGACTTATGTTTTGTTTTGCTGGCAAACGCTTTTTCTTTTTTTTTCTTTTTTTTTTTTCTAACTTGGATTCTCTTGGACTTTATGCTGTGTGGCTTTAGCAATAAAGAAACCTTCTTTTTTACGATAACACACTATTGGAGCCTCATGTTTTTTTAATACACTCTGTGACATTTGGTTAGTTGGGATTCCCAGATGAGAATTTGACACAAACTGGATACCGTGGAGGACTGTTCGTGATTGCCAGGGAGCTCCCGGGACGAGGCGAACCATCTGACACTGCAGAGGGCTATATGTGCAAGTGCCTTTGACCTTGCTAATTAAAGCGGTCCACGGCTTCTAGTAAGAGTTCCCACTTATAGAGTGATATCACACGCAATTACTATCCCTTTGGTGGTGGTGGAAAATTCTGGAACACTTTATCCTGCTGGAACCCCATTCCACATTTTTTGAGAAAATATTTGTGGATTTAAGACTTCACTGTCACTTTCACTTTTATAAAGACACTTATAAACATAACATATAGATATAAAATAATATAACGATTATATCTCAATATTCACTTTATCATGTATTGATTGCCTTATTCGCAACTTTGAATAAGCGCAACTTTGGATTTAATTTACTTTGTGTTTACTGTGAAGATATCTCATAGTTCTTGTCACTGTTGTTCGCACATGTCATGATTTTTGGATGATTTAGCGCGGTATACCCATTTATTTACAACATTAATGCTACTTAAACACTGGGGCATTGGGAGCATCGGCGGTAAAACGCTATTTTTAGCAGCGCTTTACTGGCGTTTTTGGCCACTAGCAGGGCGCTTTTAACCCCCGCTAGCGGCCGAAAAAGGGTCAAGACTGCCCGCGAAGTGCCGCAGTGGTGGTCTGGCGGCGCTGCCTATTGATTTCAATGGGCAGGGGCGCTTTAGGAGTCGTGTATACACCGCTACTACAGCGCTGCAAAGATGCGGCTTGCAGGACTTTTTTACCGTCCTGCCAGCACGCTGCTCCAATGTGAAAGCCCTGAGGCTTTCACATTGGAGTGAGAGGAGAGGCTCTTTCAAGGCGCTATTTTTAGCGTTATAGTGCCTGTAAAGCGCCTCAGTGTGAAAGTAGCCGTACCCTGGCATACTGAAGCAGAGCATGACCCCTCCCCTCAGAGACTGGGCCGCAGGGCAGTATTCCAACATGACGACCCCAAACACGCCTCCAAGACTACTGCCTTGCTAAAGAAGCTGGCCAAGCATGTCTCCAGAGCGCAAGTTCTCTAACATCCACCAGCTCTGTGATGTCATCGTGCAGGAGTGGAAGAGGACTCCAGTGGCAACCTGTGAAGCTCTGGTGAACTCCATGCCCAAGAGGGTTAAAGCAGTGCTGGAAAATAATGGTGGCCACACAAAATATTGACACTTTGGGCCCAATTTGGACATTTTCACTTAGGGGTGTACTCACTTTTGTTGCCAGTGGTTTAGACATTTAATGGCTGTATGTTGAGATATTTTGAGGGGACAGCAAATTTAGACTGTTATACAAGCTGTACATCACTACTTTACATTGTAGCAAAGTGTAATTTCTTCAGTGTTGTCACATGAAAAGATATAATTAAATATTTCAAAAAATGTGACATAACGTATAACCCCCAAATATATATTATAATAAAAATAAAATTAAATAAAATCCACTTTCGGACCTGGAGCCCGGGGATATCTGGGTGGGATGAAATCCCTAGTCCTGGGTCCTGATTTTGCAATCTACCAGCACGTTTACTGGTCGGGTGAGTGCTGGGCTATTTGTGGACACCCAACCATGGTTCTGGGCTCCACCCTCCCGAGGAGTCCATCTTGCAAAGGAAGAAGCCAGAGACCCAAGCCTGTGGTCGCTGTGGGGAGTCAGGTTTTTTTTTTTTTTTTAATTTGGTACTGATGGTGAAACCCCCTGCTAAGGAAAACCCTTTTATTTTCATTAATGGAACTTTGTTTGATTTTCTTTAACCACTTGAGCCCCGGACCATTATGCTGCCTAAGGACCAGAGGTCTTTTTCCAATTTGGCACTGCGTCGCTTTAACTGCTAATTGCGCGGTCATGCAATGCTGTACCCAAACGAAATTTGCGTCCTTTTCTTCCCACAAATAGAGCTTTCTTTTGATGGTATTTGATCACCTCTGCCGTTTTTTATTTTTTTGCGCTATAAACGGAAAAAGACCGAAAATTTTGAAAAAAAATTATATTTTCTACTTTTTGTTATAAAAAAAAATCCAATAAACTAAATTTTAGTCATACATTTAGGCCAAAATGTATTCGGCCACATGTCTTTGGTAAAAAAAAATGTCAATAAGCGTATATTTATTGGTTTGCGCAAAAGTTATAGCGTCTAAAAACTAGGGTACATTTTCTGTAATTTACACAGCTTTTAGTTTATGACTGCCTATGTCATTTCTTGAGGTGCTAAAAAGGCAGGGCAGTACAAAACCCCCCCAAATGACCCCATTTTGGAAAGTAGACACCCCAAGGAAATTGCTGAGAGGCATGTTGAACCCATTGAATATTTATTTTTTTTGTCCCAAGTGATTGAATAATGACAAAAAAAAAAAATATTTACAAAAAGTTGTCACTAAATGATATATTGCTCACACAGGCCATGGGCCTATGTGGAATTGCACCCCAAAATACATTCAGCTGCTTCTCCTGAGTATGGGGATACCACATGTGTTGGGACTTTTTGGGAGCCTAGCCGCGTACGGGGCCCCGAAAACCAATCACCGCCTTGAGGATTTCTAAGGGTGTAAATTTTTGATTTCACTCTTCACTGCCATTTTGGAAAGTAGACACCCCAAGCTATTTGCTGAGAGGCATGGTGAGTATTTTGCAGCTCTCTCATTTGTTTTTGAAAATGAAGAAAGACAAGAAAAAACATTTTTTTTTTTTTTTTTTTTTTTTTTTTCTTTTTTCAATTTTCAAAACTTTGTGACAAAGTGAGGTCTGCAAAATACTCACTATACCTCTCAGCAAATAGCTTGGGGTATCTACTTTCCAAAATGGGGTCATTTGGGGGGGTTTTGTGCCACCTGGGCATTCCATGGCCTCTGAAACTGTGATAGGCAGTGAAGAGTGAAATCAAAAATTCACGCCCTTAGAAAGCCTGAAGGCGGTGCTTGGTTTTCGGGGTCCCGTACGCGGCTAGGCTCCCAAAAAGTCTCACACGTGGTATCCCCGTACTCATGAGAAGCAGCAGAATGTATTTTGGGGTGTAATTTCACATATGCCCATGGCATGTTTGAGCAATATATCATTTAGTGACAACTTTGTGCAAAAAAAAAAAAAAAAAAATTTGTCTCTTTCCCGCAACTTGTGTCGCAATATAAAATATTCCATGGACTCGACATGCCTCTCAGCAAATAGCTTGGGGTGTCTACTTTCCAAAATGGGGTCATTTGGGGGGGTTTTAAACTGTCCTGGCATTTTTATGCACAACATTTAGAAGCTTATGTCACACATCACCCACTCTTCTAACCACTTGAAGACAAAGCCCTTTCTGACACTTATTGTTTACATGAAAATTATTTTTTTTTTTGCAAAAATATTACTTTCAACCCCCAAACATTATATATTTTTTTTAAAGCAAATGCCCTACAGATTAAAATGGTGGGTGTTTCATTTTTTTTTTCACACAGTATTTGCGCAGCGATTTTTCAAACGCATTTTTTGGGGAAAAAACACACTTTTTTAAATTTTAATGCACTAAAACACACTATATTGCCCAAATGTTTGATGAAATAAAAAAGATGATCTTAGGCCGAGTACATGGATACCAAACATGACATGCTTTAAAATTGCGCACAAACGTGCAGTGGCAACAAAATAAATACATTTTTAAAAGCCTTTGCAGGTTACCACTTTAGATTTACAGAGGAGGTCTACTGCAAAAATTACTGCCCTCGATCTGGCCTTCGCGGTGATACCTCACATGCATGGTGCAATTGCTGTTTACGTTTGACGACAGACCGCCGCTTGCGTTCGCCTTAGCGCGAGAGCAGGGGGCGACGGGTGCTTTTTTTTTTTTTTTTTTATCTTATTTTTAAACTGTTCCTTTCATATTGGGGTCTATTAGACCCTAGATCTCTCCTCTGCCCTCAAAGCATCTGATCACACCAAGAACGGTGTGATAAAATGCTTCCCCAATTTCCCAATGGCGCTATTTACATCCGGCTAAATCTAAGTCATGAAATGCTCGTAGCTTCCGGTTTCTTAGGCCATAGAGATGTTTGGAGCCACTCTGGTCTCTGATCAGCTCTATGGTCAGCTGGCTGAATCACCGGCTGCATTCTCAGGTTCCCTGTTGAGACAGGAGAGCCAGAGAAAAACACGGAAGACGGTGGGGGGCATTCCCTCCCAAGGCTTGTAAAAGCAGTCTAGAGGCTAATTAGCCGCTAGGATTGCTTTTACATGAAAGCCGACCGCTGGCTGAAAAGAATGATACCAAGATGATACCTAAACCTGCAGGCATCATTCTGGTATAACCACTCAGTCGTGAATGGCGTACCTGAAGATAAAAAAATGGTTAACAATAAAGCACAGTAAACGGTAAAGTATAAAAAATTGCATACCTGAAAAGCAAACATGATAAAACATAACAACAATAAAACATTGCAGAATAGAATACAGTAAAAAAGAGCAGAACAATAGAGAGAATGGAGAGAGAGAGAACAATAAAACTATTTTTTTTTATTTTATATATATATATATTTTTTTTTTTTACACTTTTTTTTGTAACCAACTTTTATAACTGTAACCGGTTCCAGGTTCAGGTCTCTCAAAATGCGATGGCATCTTGGGAGACCCTGTGAAAGTGTGTCCTAGTCTGTGCAATGCTGTACCCTACGCTAATACTCAACTAGTGAATGGTAGCGTTCAAAACATTCACCAATGCAAAGACCAGGATTGTCAGGACAGGAGGGACAATAATAGCGGGTGTCACGCCTATATCTGCACTTGCTGCAGACACGACATCTTTTTTGGGGGGTTCGCTGGGTAGGGGTACTCGGGAGGACATAAAAATGCCTCTCATGCAGCTGACTGCATTTGGTTGGGGATGTGAATGGGGGAAGTACGGGCGCTGCAGAAGTGGTGGGTTCCCAATTAGGATTGGCGAATGCAGCAGGAAGGGCATTATGGGCACGACGGTCCTGTGTTTGTCTTTTTGGTGGCAGCGGGACACTACTTGTGCTTGCCACCTCACCAGCTTGAACTGCACTTATGGGACTCGCCACGTCACCAAGTGTTACTGCAGTGCTGGTTTGACTACGACCGGGGTGTACTACGCCGCTGGTGCTTGCCAGTTCCCCAAAACGCTACCAAAAAAACTGTTAGCGATCGCAGGGATCAGGCCTGACTCTGCGAACGCTGCAGTTATGCGTTTAGAGTTTTGTAAGTGACAGTGATCGATCGATACTGCACTTGGGTGGGCTGGGCCGGGCCGGGCGGAGGGGCAAAACGCAGGTGCTAGCAGGTATCTGGGCTGATCCTGCTAACACTGCGTTTTTGGTAACCCTAAACTGCTGGTGACGCTAGTATAGATCTGATCGGATCAGATATTGATGCGATCAGATACTATACCACTAAGGGAGGTGTACGGTGCGTGCGTGGGTGTTAGCGCCACTGGCGCTAACCTGACGCTGCCTGGGGCTGGTGCTTGCCAGTTCACCAAAATGCTACCAAAAAAACTGTTAGCGATCGCAGGGATCAGGCCTGACTCTGCGAACGCTGCAGTTATGCGTTTAGTGTTTTGTAAGTGACAGTGATCGATCGATACTGCATTTGGGTGGGCTGGGCGGAGGCGCAAAACGCAGGTGCTAGCAGTTATCTGGGCTGATCCCGCTAACACTGCGTTTTTAGAACCCTAAACTGCTGGGGACGCTAGTATAGATCTGATCGGATCAGATATTGATCCGATCAGATACTATACCACTAAGGGAGGCGCATGCTGCGTGCGTGGGTGTTAGCGGTACTGGCGCTAATCTGACGCTGCCTGGGGCGACGCATATCACCGCCGGGCGATTAGGGGGCTAAACCTTTATTCGGTAATAAACGGCGGGTGCCCTGACACTATAAAAAGTAAACAAACTAACCAGCGTCAACCGTACCGGTTATACGGTGATCAGTGGTGAAAGGGTTAACTAGGGGGCAATCAAGGGGTTAAAACATTTATCAGATAGTATATGGGGGTCCCTGACGCTATAAAACGCTGACGGTGAACCTAAATATTTACCTCCCTAACTAGCGTCACCAGCGACACTAATACAGTGATCAGAAAAATGATCGCTTAGCGACACTGGTGACGGGGGGTGATCAAGGGGTTAAAACTTTGTTAGGGGGGTACCCTAGACCTACAGGGGGGTAACAGTAACTGTGCTAACACTGTAACTGTCACAAACTGACACCTAGCAGTAATCAGAAAAAACAAACAAAAAACTGCTGGTGTCAGTTTGTGACGGGGGGGGGGGATCGGGGTGTTTTGTATGCCTGGCATGTTCTAGTGTGTGTGTGTGTGTGTGTGTGTGTGTGTGTTGGTGCACTCACATACCTGTCTTCTCTCCTCGGGCCGGAACGGAAACGACCGAGCCGAGGAGAGATGACATCACTTCCTTTGCGGCTGTTTAGCATACAGCAGCAAAGGAGTGTTCCCATTGGCCGGCGGCGATCGCGAGGGGGGGGCCACGAACAGATGGCCTCCCCCTCCCACTCCGATCGCCGGGGAACAAAACGGGACCGCCTCGGGCACCGGGGGGGGGGGAGTCCGATCGGACCCCCCACCCGCGGGAGGCAAATCACGTACATGTACGTGATTTTTGCCTGCCCGTGCCGCCTTGCCGACGTACATTGGCGTGAGGCGGTCCTTAAGTGGTTAAAGCGGAGCGCTGCCGAAATTTTTTTTAAAAAAAAGTCAGCAGCTACAAATACTGCAGCTGCTGACTTTTAAAACATGGACACTTACCTGTCCAGGGCGCCCGCGATGTCGGCACCCGAGGCCGAACCGTCTCTCCGTCCTCGGGTGCTGCCACCTCCATCTTCGGTAAGGGAATCAGGAAGTGACGCCGTGCGGATGGTCCCTGCTGTCTCTGGGACCCGTGTGTTTCCCAGCAGGCAGCTGGGAGGGAGCAGGAAGTGGCGTAAATAACCGCAGATTCTGCGGCTATCTATGCCGGAAGTGGGTACAGATACTTGTAATATACAGGTATCTGTACCCCCCCTCCCCCCTGAAAGGTGCCAACTGTGTAACCGGAGGGGGGGAGGAATCTGATGAGTGGAAGTTTTGGGTGGAACTCCACTTTCATAAAGTCGGCAACAAACCCTGAAAAGGAAACATTTGTGTGGACTGTTCTCGCTAGTGGGCGCTACATTTGAGCTAAGCAACCCCCAACTTTACTAGATATATCGATCTAATTTATTATTATTATTATTAATAATAATTTTTTTTCATATTCTCAAACACACTATTTGTCGCACGGTATTTCTGCAGCGTTTTCTCAAACGCATTTTTGTTGGAAAAAAATACTTTACTGAATTAAAAAAAAAACAATATCCAATATATATACCCCTAATTTTTTTTTTTTTTTTTTTTTGTAAAATCTGACAGATGTCTCACCAAGTACATAGATACCTACATCTCATGCTTGCGCACGCTTGTGTGGCGCCACACTATGGTACTTAAAAAAATGAGTATGTGGAGGCAACTATGGTGGAGGTAATAGCATAATTTGGGTTTGCTGCGTTCCCTCAGGGCTTGGACCACTTGCCATCATCGAGGGGGGAAAACTAATATCCATGTTTACCAAATTGCATCAGGGGTCTCAAACTGGCGGCCCTCCAGCTGTTGCAAAACTACAAGTCCCATGAGGCATTGCAAGGCTGATGGTTACATGCATGACTCCCACAGGCAGAGGCATAAAAGGACTTGTAGTTTCGCAACAGCTGGAGGCCTGCCAGTTTTAGACCCCTGCTCTACAGGATGTCAGGGTGGCTGTCCGCCAGCTGATGCTTAGTAGAAGTTGGGTGATGCAGCAGAACAATAACCCTAAGCATCAAAGTAAATCCAGTGCACACTGGCTTCAGAAAAAGAAAATTTGCCTTTTGGGATGGCCAAAGCGTTTGCTACCCCAAAATTTGTATTCCTTATGTGCCTGCTGTACCATGTACCTGTAGGAAAAAGTATCCTTTTCTCTCTTTGTATTGCTTCCTTTGTGTGAAATCCCTGGTGTTCCTACCAGTCCCCCTGCTTTCATATATAAACCTGACCACACTAGGCATCGAAGCACATCCTTCCCAGTGTGGTCTGCTCTCTAGCTGGGAAGCTCTGTGTACTGCTGCTTCTCCTCCCCCAGCTCTTACACAACTGAGATCAAGGGGAAGTGGATCACTTATAAATAAATAGCTCTCCTCTTTTATAAGTGAGTAAAAAAAAAAATTCCAAATGATGTTGCAGATGGATATTACTGTTGATTTCTGTAAAGTTCATTTTATGGCTGGAACTCCACTTTAACCGGTTCAATACTGGGCATTTTCACCCCCTTCCTTCCTAGACCAATTTTTAGTTTTCAGCGCTGTTTCACTTTAAACGACAATTGCGCGGTCGTGCGACTCTGTACCCAAACAAAATTGATGTCCTTTTTTCCCCACAAATAGAGCTTTCTTTTGGTGGTATTTGATCACCTCTGTGGTTTTTATTTTTTGCGCTATAAACAAAAGAAGAGCGACAATTTTGAAAAAAACACAATATTTTATACTTTTTGCTATAATAAATATCCCAATTTAAAAAAAAAAAAAAAAAAAAAATTCTTTTCCTCAGTTTCGGCTAGGGGTGCAACGGATCAAAAAACTCAAGGTTCGGATCGTTCCTCGGATCAGGATTCACGGTTCGGATCATTTTCGGATCAACAAAAAAAAAATCTCCCCCACTGTAATATCCACAATCTCCCTATTGGTAGAGTATATTGGCAGGGCATTGCAGAGTATTGGCACTGCTGCCATCCAAACTCTCCCCTCCACTGTACAGATCAGTACACAGAGGTGAGAGAGGAACCGGCGTCATGACATGACGCCGGTTTGCTACAAGTGATTGCTCCGTCATTTGACGGAGCGATCACGTGCTAAACGGGTGTACCAAGATGGCCGCCGCTCCGGAGCTAGGCCGAAGCCGAGGCCACAGAGCGCTCCGGATCGCGGCTGTCCTGTACAGATCACCCTCCACGGATCGGATCACGGATCGTTGACGATCCGTTGCACCCTTAGTTTCGGCCGATACATATTCTTCTACATATGTTTGGAAAAAAAATCGCAATAAGCGTATAATGATTTGGTTTGCGCAAAAGTTATAGCGTCTACAAAATACGGGATAGATTTATGGCATTTTTAAAAAAAATGTATTTATTTTTTGCTAGTAAAGGCGGCTATCTGCGATCTCTCCTAGGGGGAGATCAGGGGTTAATTATGTTTCCTAGGGAGTGATTCTAACTGTAGGGGAAGGGGACATACAAGGGGAGGAGCCCGATCAGTGTTCCTCTGTACTGGGAACACAGATCGGTCTCCTCTCAACTGACAGGACGTGGATCTGTGAACGGGCAATCGTGGGTCCGCCGGGCACACGCACCGGGTCCCGAGCAACGCGGCGGGCCTGCGCCCCCGAGACGCCCAGGACGTCATATGACGGCCACCCAGGATGGGAGATCCCATCTCAGGCCGTCATGACTATGGCTGGGTAATGAAGTGGTTAAGCCCGCTGTGTTTTGTCTATTGTTACTAAGGCTGGCCATACATGGTTTGAATCTGATATTCAAAACGTTTAGTGGGCAGGCTGAATGTAGTTGATCGCTCAACTTTTTGGTACAAACAGACCTTCCAGATTCTCTTGCTCAATGAGCGCTAGCGGTTGCTTTAGACGCTAGTGATAATCCCTGTCTTCTCCCGGCGGGGAGAAGGCAATATCCCGGCAGGAGGGATTCCTGCATCAACACTGTGTTGATGGGGCAATCAAGCAAATTTCTTTCCTGTAACCCGTGGTTGCAGAAAAGAAATGAGCTCTGTGTATGGCGGCCCTTAGATGAGCATCAGGTAACCTTTTATGGCAAATTACGGCAGAAAACCAAGTGGTTCACATACTATATCTTGCCACTGTGTAAAAAATTTACCCCCACACACTGTATTAGTGACCAATATTGGCCAAATATAAAAATCGCTGAAAACTTTCTATTGCCAGTACTCTAACAATAAATGGGACTCCTTGAATGGATGTTTTTTATGCACTAGAGGGGACTTGGAACCCCAGCAGGTCAGTGATTTGAGACCTACTCCAAGACATCTGGTGTAATTTCAGTGCAGTACAGCTCCATTTTTACAAATCTGGGCTCTTTCATCTGAAGATATTCTGCATTTTATTATATATTTGACAGTTGTACATGTGAAATATACTGTATATATTTGTATCCCTGAATATTGCATTTGCAGCCTCAGGTGGGCATGGAACAGAAAACATTCAATAAAATAAAGAACTCTCACTGACTGCTAATAGCCTTTGGGGTGCCATTGCGAAACGATGTCACCACATGCACATCGCACTCGTTTCTACTACGCCCAGGTGTAAACAGGGCCTAAGGCGCCTTTTTACATTTAGCCCATCTCCAAAGTCGCATAGTTTCCAGTTCGAGATGCGACTTTTGGTGCAAATTTGACCTGACTTTGTCTGGACAATTCAGACCAAAGTAGTGCAGGAACTTTTCTCAAGTTGCAGCGACTTCTGTAGTGTCAGTAGGAACCGCTCTCATAGAAATGACAAAAATTAATGACTCTCCCAGATCCGTTTGCATATCGCAGTGCAAACTGTCAATTCAGACATGAATAGGATCGTATGAGCCAGTAACACACCACCTTTATTCGAATGCCCCACTCTGGATGTATGAGAACGGGGGGAACCCTTGGACAGCAGCATGGTCAGTCTGGAGGAAGGGGAGTGTTACATATACTAGCAGATTTAAATACACTAACAAATTGAAGACAAACTCCAGCTAATACTTTATAAGCAGTTGCAGCAAATGGTTTATTTTATTTATTGAGATAAAGGTTTTACTTACAGTAAGTATAAACTGATAATTTTAAGCACCCCTGTCGGTGGTAAGTGGTTTTATCTCATCTCTGTAACACACACTTTCTGCTGGAGAGCTTGTTCTTTTGAAAAACGGACTTGCTGACTTCATCACCAGATAAAAAATGGAAGCAAGTAGAAGAGATCCTAAAAAACAAACAAACGCAGCCATCACATCTAAGTAATGGAGCGCTGCCTTCTAATATTTTTTGGGGGTTTAATACTGCTTTAAAGTGATTGTAAAGTCTAGATTTTCTTAAAAGAATGTCATACTTACCTGCTTTGTGCATTTAGTTTTGCACAGAGCATCCCCGATCCTCCTCTTGAGCCACCTGCCGGCACTCCTGGTTCCTCTTCAGTGAGTGCCACCTTAGAAAGCCACTTTCTGTTGGGACATGTGGGTTCACTTCTGAGCTGTACTGTCTGTGTTTTTTTTTTTTTTTTTTTTATTGTTCTCAGTTATAACTGCAAAAAAAAGTGCAGGAGCTGCACTTTGAAACAGGTTTTCTCTTTGAAAATGAAAGATTAGGCATTTAAAACTTATGTAATTTAGGGATACCAATTATTATACCCTGTTTTTTCCTGGTAAAATCGCTTCCTGTTCCTAGAAGTGAGCTGGACATTTATACCATGCTTTTAACTACATTCAAAAAGTCCAAAATTTTTTTCACTAGACTGTATTGTCTTTGTTTATCATATACACGTGCGTGAAAATCTTAGCTATGCAAGTTTGTCGCTATTGGTCAAATCCCAGGAGCCAGTCCTTCATTTTAACCTAGTTAAAAATTCATGACAATTTTTCCAGCAGCTGCCCATTACTGTAGTTTCCTGTGAGATGGTGTTTACAGTGGGCTGGACCACTCATCATGGAAATTCCTGGAGAAAGCATTTGGCACTCTTCTTGCCAGCCTTGTTGCTTTGGGGCGATCTCTATTGCTTTTCTACTTTCCTTCCAGTGTTTTTGCATTTCTCAGCCGTGTGCAGATGGTGGGCTCCTCTCCCCTGCTGAGATAAACACTTTTCAAGAGATTGTTGGTTATTCTGCTGCATGAGCACTTTTTCTTAGCATGATTTTGGGCTGGCAGGCAAAGGGCTTTCTGCAAGATTTTTTTTAATTTCAATGCCTCTTCCACACTTGGGCTTTTGATTCTGCTAAAGGGGTGTGTGTGTGTTAGGGCTGGGAGATTCCCCCCCCCCAAAACAAATCTGCGAATATTTTTTTTTTTTTTTTTTTTTTTTTTTTTTTTTTAATAAAGTGCATCAACAAACAAAATTGCAAAGGCAAACCCTTTCTGTAACTGAAAAGTCAGTGTGAGGTTATCAGAGACTGCGGATATACTGCATGACGGTTATCAGAGACTGGATATACTTAGGGCTGGGAGATTTTCTTAAAAAAAAAAAAAATCTTCAATTCTCTTTAAAAAAACTCGATTCACGATTCGAATCGAGGTGTTTTTTTTTTTTTTGGCAACCGTGCCGGTCCTGAGGCGCTGCGGGCATGAGCTTTTAGGCGAGGCCGCGGCTTCGGCCTAGTCCGCGGCGTCCAGCCTCGCGGACTAGGCCCAAGCCGCGGCCTCGCCTAAAAACTTATGCCCGCAGCGCCTCAGGACCGGCGCAGTGAAAAAAAAAAAATCTAAAAAAATCGATTTGCTTAAATTTTGAATTTATTTGGCCTCTCAACTCTATTTAAGATTTAAATCTATTTTTTCCCCAGCCCTAGATATACTGCATGAGATTACCTGTGAATTGGGGCACTGATGACAGCTTTGCAGAGTGCACTGCACAGAGGACACGTAAGGCTGTATTCCCGCGCTATCTAGCAGAGGGGGCGGGGCCAGTAGCTCCACTTGGAACAGTGCCCATCAAAGCTGCCACTGTGCCCATCAAAGCTGCCACTGTGCCCATCAAACACAGCCACTGTGCCATCAAAGCTGCCACGCTGTCTGAAGAACATGGAAGAGGTGGGCGGAGCTTGTTCACCAGCCGCTGGGGTGGCTGCGGTGCGCTATTAATGCTGGGGTGGCGGCGGGCTCTGACGTCACTGGTTGCTAGGTAGAGGCCGGGCGGCCAGCGATTCTAGCAAGTGAGCAACCAGTGCAGTCAGTCAACTTAAGCATCAGACTGCAGCGCTGAGGATCGGCCCTTGGTGGGGCCTTCCATGCAAATGGGGCCCCCAGGCAACTGCCCAGCGAGCACAATTGAAAAAATGGCCCTGGCCAGTGCCTCACAATACGTATACGGTCATTCTGCTGCAGAAGTTCAGCCTATGTTCATCAGAGATGTGTAATCGTTAAAGTCCTAAGTTTTTTATTTATTTATTTTTTTTTTATGAGCACAAGGGACAGTACATACTGTACATTCAATGAGCAGTGTCTCTTGTGTTGCTGGTTGCACTCTCAGGCTAGGTTTTCACTGTTGCACAGGCACAGCAACCCATTCATTTAAAAGAGCCGCTCTATCTGCAGGAAATGCAGAGAAAAGGTCTTGATCCTTTTTCCAAAATGCACCCTCAGGGCAGCCTTAGGGCAGCGCTACGTTTTCAGATGTGTGTTCACGCGCTAGCTAGCAGAGAGGGAGCGGGGCTGGGAACTCCACTCGGAACAGAGCTGTGGTAAGTAGTAGCAAGCAGTGATCGGAGTGGGCGCGTCAGTGGGGCTGGGAGCTCCACTGATGTGCCCACTCTGATAACTGCTCTAACTACAGCCGTTCTTTTCTGAGCATACAGGCTACATGGGGCGGAGTCAGCGCATCGGTGGAGCTCCAGGCCCCCCACCACCTCACTGCTGGCTACATCGGGAATACAGCCTCCCGTGTTCTCTGTGCGCTCTGCAAATCCGAGATTTTTTTTCCCAGCCTGTGTGTATGTGTTTTATATATAAAATTAGGGCTGCAACTAACGATTATTTTAATAATCGATTAGTTGGCCGATTTATTGTTTTGATTAATCGGTTAATAACCTTAAAGCGGGGGTCCACCTATCTATCGTTTTTTTTTTTTTTGTTTGTTTTTTTTTTAGTTCATTCACAAACTTTTCTTCTCAGCATTACATACTCACATATTGTGTGTAATATGTCCGCCTGTGTCAGATTTCGTCTGAAAGAATAACTTATATTATTCACTGCAGGCGGTTTCCATCTTCATTGTGGGCATTTGAATCCCACAAGCATTTATTTCCTGGATGTTGTGAATGCTGTGCTCCCAGCTTAAACCGCTCGTTCCCGCACATGCTCAGTGGCATCTTGGGAAGCCTGAGACTAGCTCCCAGGAGTCTGGGAGAGGCTAGAAACACGCCTACTCCCCCGGGAGGAGAACCAGGAAGTGCAAAGAAGAATAGAAAAATAAAAGGTAATTACGGCGATTTAAATTTTTTTAAAAGGCATCTAGGCAAGGAAGAGAATACATACAGATATTGTTCAAAATTTGGGTGGAACCCCGCTTTAAAAAAGAAAGTGTGGTGTATAATTTAGTTAATACGTAAAGTTTTTAAAAAAAGTCAATTTATTCTTAAATATCTCTATGCAGTGGTAAATATAAATAACCAACTATATGGTTAGGGAGCAAAATATCTAATCCACGCTGAGAATAACAGATAGAAGAGAAATACTGTATATACTATTAGAGGAGAGATATCCTGTATATACTATTAGAGGAGATATATATATATATATATATATATATATATATATATATATATATATATATATATATATATATATATATATATATATATATATATATATATATATATATATATATATATATATATATATATATATATATATATATATATATATACTATTAAAGGGTGAATCTGGTAAATATCATCAGACTCGGAGATCAATTTTTTTTATTACAAAAACAAATGTCTTTCCTCAAAAAAATGTAATTTTAAGAACGTTCGTTCGATTTTCTAATCGTTAGTGGGGTCAAATTGACGTCCATTTTCAACCACAGTGACCGGAACATTTGGAAATAGAAGAAAACTTCTTGGTGAAAGGAATTTTCAGACAGTGTGTGGTTTTCGTTCAGAAATTACATTAATTTTAAAAACGGAACGTTAAAAACAAGTGAACATTTCAAACAACATTCTTTCATTCAGCGAATGTACAAAGATTTTTCATCTGAATATTCTCATCTGAAAATTGATCCTGGTGGCCAGCATAAGGCTCAGTACAAACCTATGCAGTTTTTGATCTGTTTCTGCAGTGCTTCTGCTGTGTGTTTTGATTTTTGCTAACGTGATTTTGCTGCGATTTGCGTTTTTGAAAATTTTTTTTTGGCCGATTTGTTGTTGGGCAGATTAAAAAACACAAATTGCTGCAAAAACGCATTCAATGCTTTTCTTCAGCTTCTCCATTGAAGTATACTGAACCAAAAAAAGCACCGTTTTGCGTAAAAAAAAAAAAAAAAAAAAAAAAGTCCCTGACCCTAGTGTCACCGGATGTACACTGTAGTATGGTGGAGTGTGCTTTTGTCTCACCTGGGGTCCCCCTGTGTTTTTGTCTTCTGGCATGTCAAACTGCAAAAAGACCCCAAGCCCACTCCCAGGAAGCAGTGTGCGAAATGTACGACCAAGAGGCCCTTGGAATACACAGAACCGCTATGCCAAGTGTGCATCGACAGACTAGTTAAACAGATATTAAAATGTGAAAAAACCAAGCGCTGAGATGGAAGTGAAATCAATAAAATAAATTCGGCTGCTATCAATCTTGAAGTATTCAGAAGATGTACTATAAATACAATTATTAGATATAAATATTGATGCGCTCTAATTAATACGTGTGCAACTCGCTCTATGAATTGCAAATATGTGCAAATAAACAATATGGTAATTATAAGGTGCATATAAATAAATTTTTCCAAAAAAGGTGCTGATGAATGTGTGCAAATAGTGCTTTACACTTCAAATACACAGTGCACTTTTCAGAAAGACAATAATTTGAAAGGCTATTTGTATAATCAGCCCAGCAGTCCATTCATTATCAGATTGAAGGGGTTAACTGCTTATAGTGATTAGTGTTCCTGATAACGACTTAACTTCAGCAAGAATCATAAGTTCTTTTCCTCCAAGAAAACAGTGATGTGTTAGGCTTTGATTCAATAAATATTCTCAGCATATGATGCATTTATGCAAGGAAACAAAGACATATCAGCACTATTTGCACACAGCAATATTGTTTTTCTATTTATATTTGTGGTTTTAACATCACACTATTGGTTTTTATTTTTATTCTATATAATTTTTTCAAAGTTCATTCATCGGCACCTTTTTTAGGAAATTTTATTTATATGCACCTTATGCACTTTAAAATTACCATATTATTTATTTGCACATATTTGTAATCTATAGAGTGAGTTGCATAGGTATTAGAGCGCATCAATATTTATTTCTAATAATTAAACAGTCTCAGATGCAGTCAACACAAAATGTTTTGTATCCGTGAGGGATGACATGGCTACTACCTTTTTTTAAGGATCTTTAAAAAATGTATTTCAGAGGTTAAACCTCAAACAGCTCCATCTGGAAGTTCCTCTCCCATAGCCTCACCAAGATCAGTCGCCTCAGGGTCGCAGGAGATGGTGAGGGAACGAGCGAGTAGCAGCGTGGTTAGCGTAATAGCCACCGACAGCTCAGATTCGGAGCAGGAGGATGGGAAAGAGAAAAAGGGGCCCAAGTACAAATTGTTCCTAAAAGATGTAGAGGACTTACTTGGGGCTATAAATGAGATAGAGGAAGAAAAATAACTTCCATCAAAACATGACCTGATGTTCCAAGGTCTTGGGAAGAAAAAGTCCTAAGTATTCCCAGTCTTCCAGGTGATGTCCGACGTTGTGAGGAATGAGTGGGCAGACCCAGAGAAGAAGCCCTTTTTTGCAGCTAGTCATAAGAAGCGGTTCCCTTTCAGTGACGATCCACAGGAAGTGTAGAATAAGAATCCTTAATTGGATGCGCCACTATCAAAAGTCTCTAAAAAATCTTCATTGACCTTTTGAAGATATGGGGCATCTAAAAGATTGCATGGACAAGAGGGGCAATATTATCCTAAAGTGAGCTTGGGAAACGCGTGTCGCCAGCCTGAAACCAGCACTCGCCACCATTTGCGTGGCAAGAAACCTTGAATTCTGGCTCTCTCAACTGCAAGACCATATAAAAAAAATAGTATGCCTAGGAAAGAATTTTTGAAGACCCTACCGGTTCTCTCCAAGGCAGTCGGCTACATAGTGGATGCGTACGCAGAGTCTGTCAAACTGGCAGCAAAGTCAGGAGGCCTAGCTGTGGCAGCCAGACAGGCTATTTTGATGTAGACCTGGTCAGGGGACCCTACATCCAAAATGAGATTATGCAGTCTCCCATTTTCCGAAGACTGTTTGGAACAGGCTTAGACGAAGGCCGAGAAAGAATGGCAGATAGGAAGAAAACCTTCCCGACCAAAAAATGCAAACCTCTACAAAAGAGTGTTTTTGTGGATGAAGAGAGCATCCACAAGAAAAAAAGGCAGACTACCCCAAAAAGAACTGGATAGGTCACAAGGGGAAGCCGAAGAGCAAGTCCTCTTTGGCTCTTCTATCCAAACCCCCAAAACAAAGGCAGATTGCCAGTAGGAGGAAGGCTGGCTACCTTCCTACCTCAATGGCAGAAGACAACAGCCAATCAATTAATTCATTCTAGACCTCATCGCAAGGTGTTACTGCCTGAAATTCAATTGTCATCCTCCTGAGAGATTTCTATTAACGAAACTTCCCAGGGATCCCGAAAAATCAAGGGCTCTTCCGTTGTTGCTGGGGGAGATGGTAGACCAAAAAGTCCTTAATCCAGTCCCAGAGGAGGAAAAATTAAAGGGTTTTTACTCAACTTTTTGTGATCAAAAAACCTTCTGGGAAGTTTCGATTGATATTAAATCTAAAACCCCTGAACCAAGCGATACAATACAAAAGATTCAGCATGAAATCCATATTTTCAGTTAAGAATATCCTTCAACCAGGAACTTTCATGGCGAACCATGGATCTCAGGGATGCCTATCCACATTCCCATACGAGAAGAGTCCCACAGATAACGGAGGTTGGCGGTGGAGATGCTCCTTTCCCTCCTATCATTTCCTGAGCAGGGCTCTTCTTTTTGGGCTATCCTCGTCACTGAGGATTTTTACCAAAGTCCTAGCAGAAGCCCTTGTGCCTCCTGAGGTTGAAGACTAGTACCATACCTAGACAACCTACTATTCACAGCACTGGCAGAAGCTCAACTATGGCTGAAGTCACTAGGCTGGATTTTAACCATTGAAAAATCAACTCGGAACATCCGATTTCTGGGATATCTGCTCCACTCCATACACCAGAAAAGGTCCCTACCGGAGGAGGAGATCCAAGGCCTCGTCAAGAGAGTAAGTTCTGTACAGAACAACTTCCCGATATCCATCAAGGAGCCGATGTTTCTCTTTAATGCCCCGTACACACGGTCGGATTTTCAGACGGAAAATGTGTGATAGGACCTTGTTGTCGGAAATTCCGACCGTGTGTGGGCTCCATCACACATTTTCCATCAGATTTTCCGACCCACAAAGTTTGAGAGCAGGATATAAAGTTTTCCGACAACAAAATCCGTTGACGGAAATTCCGATCGTGTGTACACAAATCCGACGGACAAAGTGCCACGCATGCTCAGAATAAATAAAGGAATGAAAGCTATTGGCCACTGCCCCGTTTATAGTCCCGACGTACGTGTTTTACATCACCGCGTTTAGAACGATCGGATTTTCCGACAACTTTGTGTGACCGTGTGTATGCAAGACAAGTTTGAGCCAACATCCGTCGGAAAAAATCCTAGGATTTTGTTGTCGGAATGTCCGAACAAAGTCCGACCGTGTGTACGGGGCATATGTCTTTCTCTTAAGAAATCAACAAGAAGTTCTGGACAGGACGCTCTTACTCCCAACCTCCTTGAAGAGGTTGCTCTGGTGGTGGAGGATCCACACACATTTAAACCAGGGTCTGGCATGGTCTTTCCCAACCTCATGGAAGTTGACCACAGATGCGAGCAGTTGGGGATGGGGAGCCCACCTAGCATGGCAACCTGCTCAGGGGAGATGGTCCCAGACCAGGCGTCTTCAAATTGGAGGGGGTGTATGGCAATAGCCAAAGCCATAGAACACTTCCAAGACCAACTAAGTCATCACACCCCGATCCTGTCGGACAACACCACAGCAGTACCTTATGTGAACAAACAAGGGGGCACGAGGAGCCCCTCCTTCAGCCACATCTCCAACCAGATCTGTCGATGGGCAGAAGGGAACCTACTGTCGCTGGGAGCGGTCCACCTAAAGGGGGAAAACAATCAAGTGGCAGACTTCCTCAGCAACCAAGAGATCTCCCAAGAGGACTGTGTATTATACCCAGAGGTGTTCAGGGAGATTAAGCCAGCTGGGGCATACCAAATATAGATCTTTTTGCATCCTGGAAAAACACCCAGGTGAAGTGTTTCTTCTCACTAAACCTGCAAGACCGGCCTCTAGGGATAGACTCACTACAAAACCCATGCAATTTAAAAATGTGCTACGCCTTCCCTCCGATACATCTGATTCCTCGGGTGGTAAAGGAATTCCTACAGGAACAAACAAAGCTAATACTGATGGCACCATATTGGCCCAAGAGAACCTGGTTCTCTCAGCTCCTCAGTCTCTCAACAGAAGAGCCGTGGCTACTTCCTCACAGGGATGACCTGATGTTCAGGGACCCCTAACAAGCATAAGACAAGAAAGCTACAACTGGGCAGCCTGGTTACTGAGGAAGACATCCTGAGATGAGACTCTCAGATAATGTGGTGGCTACGCTTCTGAGTGCTAGGAAGCTGTCCACCAGGGCCATCTACAGAAAGACCTGGAGAAAACTTTAACGGCTGGTGTGCTGAAAATAACAGACAAAAGATGGATACACGACTATTCTTGAGTTCCTACAGCAGGGTACTGATAAAGGTCTAGCGCGCAGTTTGCTGAAGGTCCAGATAGCAGCGCTGTCGGTGCATCTCTAGAACGGACACTACAAGAAGACCCGTGGGTCTCTCACTTTTGCACAGCGTTGGCAAAATACAGACCACCCAAGACACACAAAAATGTCCCACATGGCCTCTGTCAGTGGTATTGAGGGGGATCATCAGAATCCCTTTGAGCCACTACAAGAAACATCTTAACGCCTGCTGACACTCAAAACTGTTTGACTTGTGGTTATCACTAAAGCACGTAGGATAGAGGAAATCCAGGCTCTGTCTGTCAGAGCCTTTTCTCAAAATTCACGATGACAGAATCCTCCTTCAAACAGATCCGGGATTTACACCAAAAGTGGCGTCAACTTTTCATAAATCCCAGGATAATGTACTACCTTCATTTTGTAGTTGACCGGTTAATGGCAAAGAACAAGAACTAAGCCTTCTAGATGTTTTGTGACTTCAAGTTACTGGAGACATCTGAGTTCAGAGCATCAGACGCTCTCTTCGTCCTGTACACTGGCAAACAAAAAGGTATACAAGCGTCCAAGAAAACGCTTGCCAGATGGATCAAGGCAGCTATGCTGGAATGCTACGGAGTTATTGAGATAACATCACCAAAAGATCCTAAGGGCTCATTCTACAAGGGCTTCAGCAGCCTCATGGGCAGAGAAGGCAGGAGCCACTCTGAAGCAAATTTGCAGGGCAGCAACTTGGTCAAGATTCTCGACCTTTGTTCAGCATTAGACTGGATCTGATATACAGCCAGGACCAGGCTTTTGGTAGGAAAGTCCTCCAAGCCTTTGTCCCACCATAGTCTGATGAGTACTTGGTTATCCTCTCAAGGGCTGACCTGGAAGACGACTGGGGGGGGAAAGCAGTTCTTACTGGTAACTCCTATTTCCAGTAGTCTTCCAGGGCAGCACGATCCCACCCTAATGTTTAACCTTGTGGGGTTGTCTTGTGTTTTTATGTCTTTTCAGATTCTGGCCTTCGGTTCTCTTGGATGACTGACCAGGGACCGCCTTTTTAAAGAAATTACTGGCAATGTGTTTCCTGTGTGTGAGGAGGAGCGCCATCTCTCAAGGGCTGCCCTGGAAGACTACTGGTTACCGGTAAGAACTAACTCCTGCTTTTATCTGAAATGTTCACTATAAATCTTAGGAAAGCCATTAAAAACATTAAGCTGGAATTTTTTATTTTTTTTTCTTCTAAAGCCTTATTAACATAGGAAGTGGGCGCACATATATCCATGTCTGCAAGTAAATGTTCAGATGTACGGTAATCAGTGTACAGCTGCAGTCTCATTGATGTATAGGTGGCGATACGAAAACACCTGTTGTCCCTGGGTGCAGAGAGATGCTGTGTTTTTTTGTTTTGTGTGTGTGTGTATATTGGTACTGTGTGACACCAGCAAGAATTTTTCACTCAACATAGTGTGTGTGATTTTATAGATTTTTTTATTTTTTTTCCCCATGTGCTCTTGTTGGAATATTTCTAGGACATGCTCATTGTGTTTATTTTTTTTACATATGGTTTAATCTATGTACAATTGTTAGGTAATGTGAAAAAGAATCATCTGGTGTCTTCAAGGATTTCTCATTTTTTTTTCAGAAATAGACCATCACACTAGTCGTACAGCTTAAGGGCAGGTGTCCCCTCCAGATTGTTTTCCACTAACAGCTGCTCTCTTCTGTTGGGGGTGCTTTGCATATTGATTTCTAGCTGCTCATTGGCCATGGGGGATTTTGGCAGCTTGTAGTTTGACAGCTATTTATCAGGTTTGCTGTAAGCTGTCTGGAGGTCAGGCTTAAAGTAAACCAATGCTTACTGCAAAGTGTTGAAATTGCCCCTGACCATAAAATTAAAGTCCAGCTGCATGACAGGTTATTAAAGCAAACCTTATGTTTTTACCAGATTATTGGGGTTAATTAACTTTACAGTTTACTGTGGGTCTATTGTATCACGATATAGTTTTCATCATTATCTTTCCTTCACATACATATCAGTTGGGTGAGCATATTTTAATGATGTACTTTCAAAAAGACACAAGTAATGCAGAACATATACATTATTATTTAATGGCTAACCTGGTACAACACTTTGTTAAAAATCTTTATCTCCGGGGAGGACAAAACTGTTTTCCCTTGTTTCTAGCAATCTTCTTTTTTGTGTTCACTGTAGTACAGTGTGTCCACTTTTGGCTCATTCCAAGCATCCATAAAATGCTTAAAATGAAGCCAGTGCTGGAAAGATCTAATTCCATGCACAGGAGTTAGTGGCTGCCCGGTAGTGGACCTGGAAAAAAATTTGGGGAAGATGTCTGTGAGCATGGACAGATCTATGAGGGGAATTGCAGATGTTGCATGGCTAAAGGAGGGCATCTTCCTATGGCACTTTATGGCATGAGCCCAACCCATCCCACACCTGCAGTCAGTAAAGTTCCCCTTTTTAAAGTTGAAGTGTTAGCAAAAACTGTGTGCGTCATTGGTGGCTGCTATGTTTTTGTTTTGTTTTTTTTTCCAGGGGGGGGGGGGGGGGGGATGTTCCTTACATACAACATAAGTGTGATGTTACCACTGAAGGTCTGGATGGTGAAATGTGACATTGTTCCTAAAGCACAGCAGTTTCAACAGATCACTCACTGTACAGCACCTCCAGGAAAGTACCTCCGAGAAGTATTTTTTCACAAAAATTACATTTGAAAGACCGCTGCACAAATGTAGTGTAATATTGCAACAATCGCCATTTTATTCCCTATGGTCTCTGCTAAAAATAATATATAATGTTTGGAGGTTCCAAGTAATTTTCTAGCAAAAAATACTTTATTTTTTGAAAATTATTTTTATTGCAGGTTTGGAAATTAACAGTACATAACAGAGCCTATTGGGCATACCCCGGCTCAATTGCATAGCAAAAATAGAAAAAAACAAACAAGTACAATAAAAGCAACCTAGCTAATATCAAGGCACTCTAAACTATTGAAAAATTGGTATGCTCTTATTGGCCACTCTCCCTCTCAAACGTCCTACAGAGCTAAACTTGGAAATTTATGAAAATACGCACTCTCCTATATCTTATGTATCAGGAAAGACTCCATCTAATGAAGCATAATTGTAGAGTTGTACAACAATATATACAGTTAATTACTTATCGAAGTGTTAACTAGTCATCCGAAGAATCAGCATTAGTATAAGCGGATTCCACCCAAATGTTCCACACTTTATGAAATTTTTTGACACAACCTCTGGACAGATAGGTGGTTTTGTATAATGGTAGCGCTGAATTGACCAGATGGTTTCCATAAGTTAATTGATAATTATAAGTTAGTTAATTGCGTGACGATGGCCTTGCGTGCATGATAAATTAGTATCCCCAAAAGAGTTCCAACTGCTCGGCTAGGAGCCAGTGGTTCTACAAGCCGCAGCAAACATTTCTACCTTCCATGGAATCTGAACCATCGCAGTAGTGGTACAGACCTCCCCCCGGGTCTTTGCAATACCGTCAACTTAAATATAGGCCCCACAGAAAGGAGGTCAAATTGGTATTAATGAGGCGAAACACTCTTTTGAGTATCCATACAGGGGAATGTCTGAACATACAGAAATGCAGGCAAAAGTTTCATCTTAAATTTGATTTGCCAGATCAGGGATAAGGGGAAATGAGCCCATGCCCATACACACGGTCCGAAAATCAGCTGAAAAATACCGCTTTCGACGTGATCGTGCGATAATCGGATCTTTGGTACAGAGCTTTCGAGAGCCAATCGCGACAGTTCATCCAACATTTATTTGATCGGACAAGCATGCAAATTTTCCTCAAACGATACCAGATCGTACGATTTTTTGTTTAGTCAGTACAGTTGCCGTCTGAAAATACAATACAAATACACATGACATCACTTCTGATTTTTTTTTTTTTTTTTTTTTTTTCTCTGTAGTACGAGAAATTTCGTGACTTTAGTAACCTATTCAATTTCTACTTGCGACTATTAAGCGAAAAACTTTGGACGATCTGTCGTCCAATTTCCAGATCGTGTGTACAGGGATTTAGGCTATTCTTCATAGTTTGTATTAATGAGGCTAGATTTAATGTATAGTAATCAGAAGAGGATGATGAAATGTAAATACGTGCTCCTCTCAGTAAAGCTTATACCAACTGACAGGTAAATGAAATGGCTCTGCTGTATACATAAAAAGACTTGAGCAAAGTGTATTAGAGTGTACGTAAAGTCTCTAAGTGGGTAAATCGAGTGTGTGTAGCTGGTTTGATGAGTGCACCATTCGATTTATCACCTCGTGCTTCACACACCCCCACAAGGGGTTCTCACTCACCAGAACCCAGGGGTTAATAGGCCTTTAGCAGTTTCCTGGTCACTCCTGGAATCCTCATAGGTGAATGTTTAGAGCCGCCACCAAAATTGCTGCAGTGGAAAACCTGAGGAAGTGAGAGGAATGAACTGTCTTCAGCAACTGAGCGCCATTCCCAAAGCAGCAGACCGCACGATAATCAGCATGCTGCTCACGTCTGATATCACTGACTCAGCCACGTCCTCTTCTCCCTGCAAACTTCAGTGACCAGCATGCGAGTCACTGAAGTTTGCAGGGAGAAGAGGACGTGGTTGAGTCGGTGATATCAGACGTGAGCAGCATGCTGATTGCTTGACGTGCTGTCTGCTGCTTTGGGAATGGCGAGTATACTCTATTAGGATTAGACAAGTCCAGAGATGGCTCAAGGTTGGAGTTAAAATACCCAGCTATATAAAGCCTGGAGAATTGTAGTGCGGCTAACTTTTCATATACAGTGTACAAGACCCGCTGGTTGAAAGGAGGGGGAACATATACGTTAACCATAGCATACACAGTCATTATAATTTCCAACAATATATCTACTTTCTGGGTCAGTCACCAGGTGTAGAACCTTGTATGGAAGGGATTTATTTAGTAGTATAACCCCCCCCCCCTGTGTAGTTTGTATGGGTTGCATTGAATGACTGTTGAATCCAGGGCCTACGAAGAGCAAGGATCTTGTTGCCAAGGAAATGCGTCTCCTGTATGAATAAGATATGGGGCTTATGGTGGCTCAGGTACTTAGACAAAATTAAGAGAGCTTTGATGTTTAAAGGGGTTGTAAAGGTAATTTTTTTTTTTTTTTTTTTTAAATAACTAACATGTCATACTTACCTTCACTGTGCAGCTCGTTCTGCACAGAGTGGCCCCGAACCTGCTCTTCTGGGGTCCCTCGGCGGCTGTTTCAGCTCCTCCCCGCAAGAACTATCCACCTTAATGCGAGCTCCCTCGCATGGTGGTTAGTTCTTGCAGGCGCGCTCCCGTGATACAGCCGGCGGCTATAGCCGCTCACTGTATCACTCGGCCCCGCCCCCCGGCGCGCCGCGTCATCGGATGTGATTGACAGCAGCGCGAGCCAATGGCTGCGCTGCTTTCAATCCATCCACTGCAGCCAATCAGCGACCAGGCTGAGCTGCAATAGAGATGACGGGAACGAGAAGCGGAGATTCGAGGTGTCAGGTAAGTAAAACGGGGGGGGCTGGGGGCGGCGGTATTGTCAAAAGTTTTTTCACCTTAATGCATATAATGCATTAAGGTGAAAAAATGTTTACCTTTACAACCCCTTTAAGACCCGGACATTGCAAGATACAAGTTTCAGTTCCATACCAAGTAGATAGATAATGCACATAAGGGAGGCTTCTGCCTATTTGGATACTTAGAGAGGGTATAGAACAGAGCCACTCCAAAGATGACCTATCATCCCAAAAGAGCCAGTTGGCCGGTGAGTACTGAGCGTACATTACATAAGAATAAATAAAACCAAAATAAACTATAACCTTGCTACTGGACACAGGTGGGGACGACATCGACTTTCCACCGTATAACCAGCAGTGGTTTGAACTCCCTACTAATTGGAAACCCCAACAACAGTTCCAGTCAGTTTAATGCCCTGAACTCTAACTAGATCTTCTTCTTTTTGAAGTTACTCCAGGTATATGGAGAGTAGCAGTTCAACAACTTCAGTTGTTCTCTAAGAAGACTAACCTTGAGGGGGTAAGTGTGAAGCAAGCTCAAATTTGCACATGAGGTAGCTACCGGTATGTGCAGAAAAAATATTAGGATAAGGCAAATTCAGGATATGGAGGATTAATGCACCTTTTGATTCCAAGAGATAAGATCTCATTGGCGTAAGGCGGTCAGCCAATAGTCAGTATCCGTTGGGGTATCAAACGAACTGTTCCTTCATGTTGGACATGGAGACGGCTAGGTTAAAGCATGTTGTATTTATTTATTTTTATCCCTGAGCCTTTTACGGACATCATTGAAGGTTTTCCTCTTCCTCTGCAAATCGGCTGAGAAATCAGGGAAAAGAACAGTGGTGTTGCCGTATTTAAGTGTGCAGTGTTTGCGGGCTTCAGAAAGGATCCTATCTCTGTAGTTGAGAAAGTGGACCACGAAAAGTTTTGGATTGGTCCCAGAGATGGCTCAGCCGTGGGTACCCAGTGAGCTTTCTCAACCACATAAGTGGGGGGGACATCTGTAAGATCTAGCAGGCTTTTAAAGAACTTCTCTGCAAACTCCGCTGGGCTGTTTCCCCCTCAGGGAGACCCAGGACTCCAACATTATTGCATCTCAGCCGATTTTCAGCATCATCCAATTTTGCAACAAGGGTCTATACTGTGCGCTGCAACTCTATGGAGGTGACATGAGTGGCGGTAAGATCTTCTATGGCAGATACGCAGGTGTCTTTCGTTGAGCCTCCCCCTTATTTTGTCCAAGTCGCTTCGTATAAGATTGTGCACCAGCAGCGAGGTCCTGCTCTGTTCAATCGTGGTGAGGCTCATGGCTGTGCTGTCTTGAGGCAGTGGGGCAGATTCTGCTGCCCCCAAAACCTCCCTGGAATTCATTTCCAACTCTGCCAGCAAGACCTGGAGCCTCCCAACCAAGACGGCGTCGGGCCGCGTAGAAGAGGTCGGTGACAGATTTGTTAGATTTGGTAGTCTTCAAAAAACAGACATCTGCAGGGGTTATGCACTGGGAGGAGACCGCAATGCAGGAGAGTAGATCTATACCCTGGTAGACTACCCCCAGGATGTGCAGGAACAGCCAAGATTCCAGCTGTCACAGGGCCTCAGGAGACTGCGGTTGGTGCTGACAGGCAGTTTGTCAAGCAGCCCCTTATTCTGTTATAGTGGAATAAGGAGATGGGCGAGGATTGCAGGCCTGTGTGCCGGAATCCGTGGTGGATGAGGCCCAGAGCGGACCTGCAGGATGGTGGCCGGTAAGATAGCCACGGTCACAAGGCTTCAGGAGCCCACGGTCAGTACAGACAGGCAAGTTCAACTAGGTAGATCCCTATACTACTGCAGTGGAGTAAGAGATGTGGATGAACTGCTAGAGGAGATTTTGAGGCTCGCCAAGCTTTTTTTTTTTTTGGCAAGGATGGCAATCGATAAGGATTAGGATGGTCAGGCCACGGCCGGATTAACACTGTCGAATCGGGTGGCCGTTCAAAAAAAATGCCGGCTGAAGTGAAGGGATGTGGATGACCTGTCAGAGGAGGTTTGGAGGCTCACCAGACTGTTTTCAGCAAAGATGGCAATGGATTCGGATCAGGATGGTCGGGCTGCGGGTGTATGGAGCCTGCCGCGGTTGTAGTAACACTGCCAAATTGAGCGTCGGTTCCCAAAAAATATTTGTCTGGGGCTGAAGCGGGGGATGTGGGGGAACTGCCAGAGGAGGTTTGGGGCTCACTAGGTTTTTTTCAGCAAGGATGACATTCAGGATTACTGGGGCTTCTCTCAGACACGTCTGCTGTGGTTCACATCTGGACACTCCCCCCAAAAAATAATTACCCTTACTCCCTACCTTTGTAAGAAACAAGTGTCAGAAAAAGGTTTAGTCTTTAACCACTTCAGCCCCGGAAGGATTTACCCCCTTCCTGTGAAAGCCCTTTTTTGCGATACGGCACTGTGTCGCTTTAACTGACAATTGGGCGGTCGCTCGATGTTGTACCCTAACAAAATTGACGTTTTTTTTTTTTTCCCCCCACAAATAGAGCTTTATTTTGGTGGTATTTGATCACCTCTGCAGTTTTTATTTTTTGTGCTATAAACAAAAAAAAGAGCGAACATTTAGAAAAAGCTTTTTTTCCCCCTTCTATAATATCCCAAAAAAAGTAAAATACAAAAAAAATTCTTCCTCCAGAAAAACAAATCACAATAAGCGAATTGATTGATTTGCGCAAAAGTTATAGAGCCTACAAAATAGGGGATAGATTTATGTCATTTTTATTTATTTTTTTTATTAGTAATGGCCGCTATCTACGATTTTTATCATGACTGCAACATTGCAGCGCACAGATTGGACACTTTTGGGACCATTGGCATTTATACAGCGATCAGTGCTATAAAAATGCACTGATTACTGTGTAAATGTCACTGGTAGGGAGAGGGTTAAACACTAGGGGGCTATTGAGGGTTTAAATGTGTTCCTTTGGCGTGTTCTAACTGGAAGGGGGGGATGGGCTCACTAGAACATGACAGATCACTGGGAGCAGTAGATCCCTGTCATGTTGCTAGGCGGAACAGGGAAATATGGAGAGTGATGGATGAAGGGCGCGTGATCAATAGCTCACATCAAAACATATAAAATTTATTCAAAGGAAATTAAAAGCAATTGAATAATACCAATACTACGTATCATGCAAACAGGTAACAAAATATAAAAGGCATGGTTTTCCTTCTGTCTCCTCTGCCTATCAGGGCTGGATTCGGGAAACAGGTGTTTTCTGTGTCTGTTGCATCGGCTCAGCAAAGAGATTATTCGTGGAACGCTTGAACGTGGACTGGTATGGAACACAGAAAATCGCATCTTCCATTTCAGGCTGTTTTTTCCAACTAGCCATTATGTTGATGTACATATTTTGGCCTACTGGCATATAGAGACTGCACCCTGGTTCTCAAAAGGCTCTGATGAAGAGGTTATCCTTGAAACGCGTCAGCCAACTCTAAACACCCGCCTCAACATAGGCTCATGATATTTTTAACCCATTTTTAATTTTCCATGCCTTTTTTATATTTTGTTACCTGTTTGCATGATACGTAGTATTGGTATTCAATTGCTTTTATTTGCTTTCAATTTCCTTTGAATAAATTTTATATGTTTTGATGTGAGCTATTGATCACGCGCCCTTCATCCATCACTCTCCATATAGCCTTACCTGACCACCCCGGGGTCAATTTCTGGGCAGCAGGACATGCAATACCATCTCTTTTAGCTTTGCTACAGTTCACAATACTACTCTTCTCAAACCCAAACAGACCCTCACAAGCGCAGGAGTAATCTTTCCTTGTCCACAATTTGGAACAGGGAAATGCCTTGTTTACATAGGCATCTCCCTGTTCTGCCTCTCCGTGCCACAATCGCGGGCCACCGGCAGACATAGAGTCCGGGGCACGCGCCCGCTAGCTGCCGATGGCTCAGCGACGTACAGGTACGTGATTTTGCGCACCCGTGCCACTTTGCTGACTTATATCGGCCTGAGCCAGTCGGCAAGTGGTTAACCACTTAAGGACCGAGACTCTTTCTGAGATTTGGTGTTCACAAGTTAAAAACAGGGTTTTTTGCTAGAAAATTACTTAGAACCCCCAAACATTATATATAAAAAAACAAAGGGATCCCCCCACTCGTCTCCGTGCTCATCGGGACCCGATCTCCTCCCCCCGCTACTGACTGCCTTGGTAAGTGGCGAAGGGCATCGGAAGGGGGGGGGGCCCTCTCCCGCCGTCAAAGTGATCTTGTGGCAAATCCGCCGCAGAGACCACTTTTATCTGAAAGTGGACCGCCCGCTGAAGAAGAGGATACTGGGGTTCTTGCAGCTAGCTCTACACTGGTTACATGAATGAATAGGAAAATCGTGCAGCTCTAGCTTTGTCCCTTTTTTAAGGAGCTTACAGCATAGGGTAAGACAGTTTCCCTGTCTTTTTAAATATGGGGTGTTCAGTTATTGTGTTACCTCCCTCAGTAACTGTCTCTACTACATTGGTGGTGGTGGGTAACAATATTATAACATTTTGTCTTTTCAAATTTGCTCAGGGTATTAGGCAGTTGGCCCCATTTACAGGTGTGAATAGCGTTTAATACCCTCTCATTCCACATACATTGCTTGAGCACCCCACAGAGGCAGAGATCAGGAGCAGATCAGCTGAAAGGGCCTAGTAACACTCAGGCTACAGACAGCACTGAAGAAAAGCAGCAAAATGCTAAGGGTGCTATGCAGTGGCGCAAGGTCCTACACTGACAAAACTCCCTTTTCTCTAGTTTTTGCTCTCTCAGCAATGCAACAGACGGCCTATCTAAGGTATATTTCACTGCAACTGTGTCTTTAGGAAACTCCTGCGCTTTTTTTTTTTTTTTCTTCTTCTAGAACCTTTTTGATATCCAGGGCTTAAAAGGCTTAAAGGCGCTTTTCTGCCTCTCAACCACCTACATCAATTCAGGAATAGGACACTGAACCTCCTAACCTCTTCTTTGCGTAAGGTAAGCTGGATGCAGGTGAATTTTCACTTCCTGCATTTTATGGGTGACAAGCTAAAGCTGGCTATGCGCTTTTCAAAATTTGGGCTGTTTCAATCAGTGTGTCGCTGTCCCCGCACAACAGAAGTTGTTCCATTCACCCTGAGCAAAACTTTGCCCAGTTATAGCCTATGGCAGGGGTAGGTAACCTCGGCCCTCCAGCTGTTGTGAAACTAAAAGTCCCATAAGACATTGCAAGACCTTGACAATCACAGGTATGACTCCTAGAGGCAGAGGTATGATGGGATTTGTAGTTTCACCACAGCTGGAGGGCTGAGGTTGCCTACTCCTGGTCTATGGAAAAGGAATTTTATAAAGTCTGTCCCAGTAGTGGATCCTGACCTTTCTGTTTTTTAAATGTCTCACTATTTTGTTGAGTATGTTCCCTCCTTTTTAAAGTGGTTGTACAGGCTGAAGGTGAATTATTAGGGTGCTCCTTTCTCCAAATTGGCAACTGAGCCGCCTCTTCCAAATAGGAAAGACCTCCTGGCACAGGGCCCTCTGTTCCACCCTGCTTCCCACTCGCTGACTTCAATAGCATGGCTGTTGAAACCCAGGTTGTAAAGGATAGGGGCATTGCTGACTCATTTCAACCTTGTTCAAGGTGATTAAATCTGCCTCTTGTAAGATATGCAATTGCACCTGGAGGGGCCTACTTTGGCTGGTACCAAAGCAGGTACCTCAACCCCTGGGAATATTTTATAACTTGCATCCTGCCCGTCTTCCAGTCTGCCCTAGACAAGCACCTCGTTCTTAAAACTCGGATGGCACAGATTACTCTTTATTCATTCTGTTCCAGAAACCTTTTGGCTTTGCACTCTTCAAGATCTTTATACAAGTTGGTTATCCCACCCCAACCTTCCTTCTGTTTCTTCATGTGATCTGAATCTTGCACTTTTTTTCTTTTGAAAAACCTCCCTTTGAACAAATTGGGAGATTACATTGGCAGATCTCATGGCAAAGGTGCCTTTTTTTTTTTTTTTTTTGGTGGGCATTACTTTTGTCAGGAGTATCTTGAGTTGGCGGCACTTTCCTGCAATGAACATTTTCTTGTGTTTTTCCTAGGAACGAGATGGTCCTGAAACCCAGACCCTCCTTCCTCTCCATGGTAATCCCCCCCCCCCTTTTTTTTTTCTCCATTTTTGTGAAGGCTTTGTCCACCCTTCCCTAAATCTTCAAAACTCGCCAGAGAATTTGCACTCCTCCACCTGGCTGTGGTCAGAGCAATTGGGGTCTATCTAACCACAACATCTTCTTTCAGAAAGACCATTACTTTTTGTCTTCCCTGAAGGTCTCAGGCAGGGATATCCTGCTTCCTCCTACATCATTACTTGGAGGTTTGGGCTGCTCCTTTCCAAGGCTTGCCTCCTCAAGCAATGGGACTCCTACATTTACTTGTTGGAGCCCATTCCTCAAACTGTGGTGGTTTCTTGAGCTTAAAGATGACGTAAACTTGTTTTTTTTTTTTTTCTTCAAATGGCTGACAGGCAGGCTATTTGACAGAACAGACCCTATTGTTCTTTTCTGCCATAAATGCATCCTTCTGCCTGTCATCTGTCATGTTCACTGAGCCATGCGTGCTCAGCGAATATTTAGGGCCCTGATCGGCCCCCAATCCGTGCCGAGGTGGTGTGACTCATGCGCATATGTGTGGGAGGGGTGTCATTGTAGCCTGGCCTATAAAGTGGCCAAGGGCATGTGACCCGGAAGGAAGACCGGGTGAAGATGGAAGTGCTGGGGGCCCGCCGGATTGGTCCCAGCGTTGTGCTGGGAGGACACCCTATGACAGGTATGTCTGCCATAATGTACCAATATGCTGTGCATACAAGCACATTATGGCATAACCCACCTGTGGGGCCTTGAAAAAAAAAAAAATGCAGCAGACTTTACTTTAACTTTAAGAGTAGGAAGTGTGCCTTTTTACAGGCTTGCAGGGTTGCCGTCTGTCTGTACTTTTTTTAAAAACTTTACTGGATGGATGTTCAGGCCTTCACCGATGTAATCCTTTGGCCGCTAGTTGCTTCAAGTGGTCATCTGAGTGTTTAGGATCTGTTGACCCTTTTTATAGACCTGTTGCTTGGGTATTGGAATTTTTGACTTGTCAATAAATTTCATGTCTTTGATACAGTGCAGGACCCTGGTCTCTCCCCTGTATTCTGTTTCTCATTACTGCTTGCTACAAAACCAGAGTTGTAGGAATTATGAGAGTGCACTACAGGTGTTCAGTAATGATTTTGTCAATGTAGGACTTCTTGTACTGTACGCCAAATATAGAATTCACTGACAAGGCAAAAGTTCCTTTTTTTGTTTTTTAAATGTTTGGGTTCAACTTTAAGACCTCCTGTATTGCGAATGCCAGTGACAAGAATCGGAGGTTACCTGTGGCCAAAATGAACGCTGTTATGAATAGCTGTGACCACTCAGCGTTCACAAAGCAGTGCTGGGGACATGCTGATGGTGACTGCAGTTGTCCAGGTGTAATTGGACATCCATTGATTACTTGTGGTTAGGGATAGATGTTAGTCCCTGGATGTAGTCTGCAGGTAAACTGTGAATGTCTGATCACACCTGAACATGAACAGCTGTGGCCACTGTCAGCCTGTTGCTGCTTTGTACAGGATTTGCAGCTGAGGTGTGAATGGATCCTAATATTCAGACTTGCATGAGTCCAATCCTGGCCGTTTCCCTTTAACGGCAACTAATCATGAGAGGAATGGTGGATGGCATTGTTTACCTCTTTCTAAGGCCTCGTGCTTACTGGGCTTTAGCAAAAAAAAAAAAAAAAAGCTTTTTACAGGCATTTGAATATATATATATAATTTTCAATTGGCCAGAATAAGTTAATATTCTGGCCAGGGGAATCCATTAACGCCCAAACACTTGACTAGCCTTAACACATGTCTAATATGTGGATTTTTTTTGTGTGTGTGTGGTTTTTTTTTTTTATATAGGCAGCTTTTCTCCTGCCAGGGGAAAATGTAGTTAGAGGAGCTAAACAGACATCCTGTATGCATGAGGCCTAAAAGGAGGCTAGCTCTGTCTTCAATAGTAACAACTAACCCATAATTTAATTTTCAGACCGACTTTCCAGTCCGTTCTTCTGTCACAGGGTTTCCTTTCTTCCTTTTTATTTATTTTTATTTGGTCAGTGTCTTTGTTGTGCAGAACATTAGCTACACTCTGGATTCAATCATGAATCATTTTTTTATGCATAAAGATGCATTAAGATTCCTAACACGTGCAAACATGAGTGAGATTCGCCAACATTGGACCGGATGGGACGTAATCTGTTCTTTTCTGTATGTTTTAACTATGATGCCTCATAATGTCATATATTTGCCCGTTAAAGGGCAGATGTGTTAATTGCAAGATGTAGATAGTATCTGAATACATAAGCTACTGAAATGTTTAGGTGATTCACACCATAAGGCCTCATGTACATTGCTGCTGGTAAACGGACATCTAGGAGCAGTTGGGCATTTTTTTTTCAGCTGCCCCTGAACTCCTCATCTTATCAGTACATTTACACACTGTTGTTTTTATAGTCCTTTTTAGGCAGTTCAGTTTAGAAGCATTTTTTGGAACGCAAAAAAATGGGTTCAGACAGTAATATAGCGTGAGTGATCTGTGTAGTTAAACTTTGTTCTTTAAATGGAACTGCAGCCAAAGGGTGGTTGTTGTTGCCTTGGCGCTGTGTGTTTTTTCCAGGAAAAAAAGGGTCCAATGAAAGGTTTGAAATGTTCTCAATATTTAGTGATTTGTATCCCCAATGGTGTACATTTTCCTCACTTTGTGTTCTGATGTTAAAATGGATGTAAACCCAATGTCATCCTTTCTAAACTACTGCCATAGGGGTTATCTATAAGGATATACATGCCTCCTGCATGTATCTTTACCTGTCAAATGTCTCCCCTCTGTCTGTTATTAGACCGGAAAAACTGCATATTCTGTGGGTGGGTCTGTTGTCTGGAGCTCGGTGGGTGGAGTTGTGATGTCAGTAGACTCCCCGCCCACCTCTACACTCCCATTGTCAATATGCATTTTCTCCTGTGTATTTCTTACACTGAACTTCTGCTATGTTCTCTAACATCCAGTGAAAAGACAGGAAAGTAACCACATGACTTCAGCATGCCAAATCATGCTGAGGTGTGGAACAGCCAATCCTGGCAGAGCTGCTGAAGAAAGGAGTGGGAGGGAATTTAAAAATACTGCATGACTGCACGAGATATGTAAATCACCTGTCACTCACAGCAAGGGGGAGTATTTGACAAAGTTTTTCTCAGTTTGTCAAGATTTATCTCACTGAACAATAAGAGGATTGCTCAGAGATGGATTAACTGTGTGGCAAGGTTGGGCTCAAATGATAGGAAATCTTATACTCTACAGTATGATATATAAAAAAATAAATAAAAATAAATTTGGGTTTACATCCTCTTTAAGTGGTCACAGGACATGAAGTAAGAGCTGATCTTCACAGAATCAATACAAAAAGAATTAAATGCATTTATTTATTTTTTGGTAGGTTTTTACTGCTGTATATCTAAAACAAAAACGTCTTGCTATATATATTTTTGGTTTTGGATATTGTAGGTCCTCCTCTGTTTTGGGGTGATTTTTCCTTTGCTTTCTGTCATGTAGGTGAATTGGGATAGGAGAGGAAATGTCCCCCCACTAGGGTGACCACATTTCCAAACTTCCATTCAGGGACCCCCCCCCCCAAAAGAAAAAAGATGGTCTTTGTTCCCTTTTCTTGCCAATATTTGGGGCAGGGGCATAATTATGAAATCAGAGGGCCTGTGTGCAAGATCATAAGTGGGCTATCAAGGAGAATACAGCAGGCTTATTCCCCCTTACATCTTCCAGTACTACTGTACTAAGAGAGCACTCTGGCGGTGCTCATTTAGCCAGAGCCTCCTTGCATCCTCCGTAGCGCCTCCCTACATCCTGTGGAGTGCCACTTAAATTCTCTTCCAGAGTGCCTTTTTAGTACCTTCAGAGTGCCCCCTTACATCCTGCCCCACAATGCCCCTTGGTACTACTGTTCATTCATGCTGAAGGATGTAAAGGGGCACTCTGGAGGCACCCTGGAGGTTTTAATGGGACACCCTGGAGGATGTAAGGGGACACTCTGGAGGCACTAAGATAATACCACCAGAGTGCCCCCTGCAGAGAGCCCTGAGGCACGTATCTCACGGCTACCCTATTACAGTCCTGCTTGCCCTCTCTGCCACAGCCCCATGTTATCTTTACCTGTAACTGCAGCTCCTTGTCAGTGTCACTTGCTCCCAGTCTATGCGGTCAAGTGCATGGAGGGGGGGTTCCAGGACTGGTGTCTGGATACTTTGTGCTCCTCTGGGGTCAGCCTGACAGCCTCTGCCACCCCTGCTTCCTCGCACTGCCTTCGCTGGTAACCGGACCCACCTGCTGCCACCCGAGCAGTAACAGAAGTTGGGCAGGCTGACACACAGTAGGTGGGCTGGTCGGACTCGAGACACTGTCCTGACTCCCTGCTGCATGCTGCCGGGCGCTAGAGAAGGAGGAGGTGCCGACGTGGGTGGAGTAAGCAGAGCAGCACTCGCTCCTGGCCTCACTGTCTGACAGTCTGTGATGTCACTGGTTGCTAGACACAAGGCAGGGCTGGCCCTAGCATCCAGTTAAGCAAATGTAGTCAATACGGTAGCTGCACTGGCTCTGTCCACTATTTCATTCCGGGACACTATATTGTCCCGAAATGAAGGTGCCCAGGACAGACATGTTCATTGCGGGACTGTCCCGGGCAGTCCGGGACACGTGGGAACCCTACCCCCCCACATACACGCGCACATCTACAAAAACTCATACGTTTTGGGGTGCCTATGTACAAAAGGGCCCTTCCACGTATTTATCACTGCACACACTGGAGTGAAATCAATTTTAGCGCCAGAGCTCCAGAGTAATTGTAAACTGATGAGCTGTGGGGGCTTTTATAGCATCGTCTATGGAAAATGTTTGGTATTTGTTGCAATTTCACAGGTGCACATAATTTTAAGGCTTGACATATTTGTTATCTGCTTACTCAGTGCAACTTCATATTTTATGTTGCCCAAAATGTGGGTCCTTTATGCCATTATGTGCCCTAAAATTAACTATATTGTATTTGTTTACTGAAATTTGCATTTCATAAACTGTTGCTCTAATATCATGTGACACAAAAATTGTAACTGCCACTATTCTCTTGGGAGTCTGCTTTTAGAAAATATATAATATTTGGAGATCTTCTTGAGGCCTAAGGCTCGTTTCATACTACTGCGACCTGAAAGTCTTGTGTCTTAGGCCCCCTTCACACTACCGCGACTTCACCGCAATTTCGCGACCGTGATTTTGATGCAATTTTTGTGAATGCTTGTTTAACTCAAATTAAGACCAAAGTAGTGCAGGGAAAACTTTGAAGTCGGCATGTTTTGAAGCCATACTAATATGAATAGTTGTTATTGAATATCATGGGGAATGACTTGCCATGCGACTTTGCAGTCCTAAGTCGCAGGACAAGTTCTGCAAGTGTGAAAGGGGCCTAAAGGTGCAACTTACCAGGTGACTTTCTGGCGGTTTGCTGGCAACTTGAGTACTTCTTTGATGTGACTTTGTCTTGTGCAGGTATGCAGAAAAAACGGCATAAAGGAAGATAATATGCATTGCCTGGGTAATCTTCCTGTAATGTTGGATCCAAATCATATCAATATAGATGAGCATCTGACTTGGAGGCGACGTCCGCTTCAGTCCTGGAAGGCTTTGCCCCCTGCCTGACCAAGCAATTTTTTGCGAAACGGCACTGCGTCACTTTAACTGACAATTGCGAGGTCGTGCTATGTTGTACCCCAACAAAATTTATGTCCTATTTTTCACACAAATAGAGCTTTCTTTTGGTGGTATTTGATCACCTCTGCGTGTTTTTTTTTTTGCGCTATAAACAAAAGAACGACAATTTTGAAAAAAACACAATTGTTTTGCTAAAATAAATATCCCAAAATTAAAAAAAAAAAAAAAAAAATTCTTCATCAGTTTAGGCAAATATATATTCTTCTACATATATTTTTTGTAAAAAAAAAAATTGCATTAAGCGTATATTTATTGGTTTGTGCAAAAGTTATAGTGGATAGATTTATAGCATTTTTATTTTTTTCTTTATCGGGATTGCGGCAGACAGATCGGACACTTTTGACACACATTTTTGGGACCATTGACATTTATACAGCGATCAGTGCTATAAAATGCACTGATTACTGTATAAATGTCACTGACAGGGAAGTGTTTAACACTAGGGGGCGATCAAGGTGTTAAATGTGTTCCCTTACTGTGTGTTTTAACTGTGGAAGGATGGGACTGACTTGGGGAGGAGACCGATCGACGTTCCTATAGACGCGCGATCTGTCTCCTCTCCCCTCACAGGTCGTGGATTTGTTTGTTTACACATTCTCGCTCTGTCAGGAGCGATTGCGGCTGCTGGGCTCACGCATCGGCTCCTTAGGGACACGGCCCCTATACTCAAAGTGCCCGCTACACAGCTACGGCGATTTGTGCAGGAGTTCTATTCTGCCGCTATTAATTGATGGCGGGCAGTCGGCAAGTGGTTAAAGTCTATGGGCATAAGTCTGATAGAAGTCGCCTTGAAATAGTGTAGGAGCGACTAGAGTAGTGCTAGTTAAAGTATAACTAAAGGCAAAAAAAGTGAATTCTTCATTTTGGATAGAGTGGAGAGTGATTAGAATCCTTGTCAGGGTTATTTTATTTTTTTTTTTTTTGCAGTCTGTGCCCCCATTAGGGTCGGTTCACACATGGGTGGCACGACTTGCAGGTCGCCTCAGCGAGGCGACCTGCAAACGACTGCCGGGGCGACTTGCGAGACGACTTCTGCATAGAAGTCTATGCAAGTCGCCCCAAGTCGCCCCCAAAGTAATACAGGAACCTTTTTCTAAGTCGGAGCGACTTGCGTTGCTCCGATTAGAACGGTTCCATAGCACAGAACGGGAGGCGACTTGTCAGGCGACTAGGTCGCCTGACAAGTCGCCCCAGTGTGAACCGAGCCTAAGGGAGATTCAACCTCTCTATTTGTCCTGTCTTCTATTATCATTGAAAGCAAAAGAAAATCCCACATTTTGAGTTTTTCCCAAAAAACTAATAGAGGGGAAATCTTCCAATAGGGACACTAATTCTGGTGACCTGGGGGTCCCCAAGAGATTCCCTTAATTTGCAGTTTTGGACATAGAACAGGAAAAGAAGGTAAATCTCCCTAATGAGATGAAGGGGGCAAAAATAAACCTTACAGGGGTTATAACCATCCCTTACTCTATCCAAACTGGAAAAAAAATAGTTTTGCCTATAGTTCTACTTTTAAGACAGCTCTCATTGGCTCACATGGGCTTTCACATGTCATATGACTTGGGGTCTCAAGCCAGATCCCAAGTTGCGATCAGCGACTTATAGCGGGACTGCGATATTGCAGCAGACAAATCGGACACCTGACACTTTTTGATGCTTTTTTGGGACCAGTGACACGAATACAGTGATCAGTACTAAATAATATGTGCTGTCACTGTACTAATAACACTGGCTGGAAAGGGGTAAACTTCAGGGGACGCTCAAAGAATTAACTTGTGTGCCTAGGTTGTGCTTACTCACTGTGGGGGAGGTGCTCTGACTAGGGGAAGGCAAAGATCCATGTTCCTGCTTAGCAGAAACACAGGGTCGGTGCCTTCCCTTCTGACAGCAGCACAGCAATCTGCCTTGTTTACATAGGCAGATTGTCGTTCTGCCTGTGTAATGTGTGGGTGCCGGCGGATATCTGTGTATAATCACAGTGGGAGTGGGTCACAAGCTGCACGCAAGCTAGTGGGGTGGTTTTAACCCACGCTAGTGACCAAAAAAGGGTTAAATCCAGCCGCAAAACGCCGCTGCAGCGACGCTTTGCCGCCGGTATGGTGGTGCTGCCCCATTGTTTGTTTTAAAAGGGCAGGAGTGGTGTATATTTACCGCTGCAAAGAAGCTGCTTGCAGGACTTTGTGACAGCCTGCCAGCGCAGCGCCCCAGTGTGAAAGCACTTGGGTTTCACACTGGGTTTGCAGCGGAGGCTTTTTTCAGGCGCTATGCAGGTGCTGTTTTTAGCACTGTAGCGCCTGAAAAAATGCCTCCAAAGTGAAAGGGGTCTTAGGCGGACTGTTTAATTCATCAGTTCAGTCACATTTTTTTCAAAGACACAATGGATGAAGTTTTTCATCAGTTCCTTTACATCCACTACCAATGCAAATATGGACTGTTTTTCGTCCATTCCATTTTTGTAACGGAACAAAAATAGGGCTTTGATCCGTTTAAAAAAAGGGATGTTGACGGATGTAAATGGTTATCCCTTTTTTACATCAGTTTTTTCATCTGTCAACGGATGGATGAAAAATAAACGGTCCGCATGTGTGAAAGGGGTCTTTAAAGGTAAACTCCACTTTCGTGGGGGGGGGGGGGGGGGGGTCGCAAATGATCAAAAAATATATAGCATACACAATTGCAACACAAATCATATTGTAATTTTATTGTTTGTAAAAATATGTCTCCTGCCCCCTCTAAGATTATCTACAAGACCTATGGTCACATATTGGACTTCAAAAAAAGATTTTATTTTCAGTTCAAAATTTTTTATTTTTGTTAATTAAAAGCCCAGCCTTCCAAAACGCTTTTTTTTAGTTTCTTCAGCCCTCTAATTACTAGCAGTGAAAAAAAATATTTTAAGACACTGTACCATGTATAATAACATTTTTAGTTTTAGCCTTCAGTCTTCAAAGTAAAATACTCTGTCCATTAGTGCAATGCCACTGTTATGGGTCTTCGTGCATTTTCCTGAAGCATATCTAGGTTTGTTCAGCTGTGCTTGCAGTCCTCTACCATCCACTCTTACTAACTAGGATTACTATTCTGCTGTTTTTACAGTGTTTGTGTATTCCCAGTGTGGAATTTATACACAAGGTTTATGTTATTAGGAGTGTCTGCTGCCTTGACTTTGCAGACATCTGTTCTTGTCCCAAGGGACCCCAAGTGGGTGTGCAATTCACAAGGATGTCTGGTGAATGTATACTAGGACAGTAAAGGTTGTTAGACCTAGTAAATTAATCTAATATTTTAACCTTAATATGCCATGCAGCTTACTTAAATGCACAAATTCTTAATATCTGCAGATTAGTGTATGGGCAATGTATTAATCTGAGCAATAATGCTCTAGGTTGAGTTATTCATGTTTATTACAATCTGGTTTTCAAACAATATAATTTATAAGAAAAAATGTTGCTCACATATTTTAAATATTTGTACAGTAAGTCCACTGGCATGTAGTCGAATGTCTGCTTGTTGCAATGATTAAAAAAGTATCTCTGTAGCACAAAGATTATATGGCTGTTTGTGGTGGTGCAACTTCCATTTAGACAATTTACTATAAAGAACCTTAAAAAGTTTGGACTTTACTGGTACCAGAGAGGAACGACCACATAGAATGTATAAATTATTTTTATTATAAAGCATTTACAAAAAACAATTTAACATTGGTTCCCATATCCTGTGCAATTGGCCATATTGATGAGCCATCATCCTATTTCAAAGTACACCAAAGAGGCCATACTGTTAAACTGTTAAACTTCACAGAAACGATGCAAGAGGCTGATGCATTTCGCCTATTACCTTCCTCAGGACCTCATCTTGATTGCAAAGTGGCCTAGCCAAAAAACAAGGCACAGTAAACATGGAATACCTACAACATCATAATATAGCATTTAGTGTTTCTCTGTGTAAACTTGCACATCACTTGAGCAATATAGCATGGAGATGGTGATAACATATGCATTGTGACATAGAATGCTTAACTACTTCCATACCGAGCCTATTCTACTCCTCTCCTACATGTACAAATTATCATTTTTTTTTTTGCTAGAAAATTACTCAGAACCCCCAGACATTATGTTTTTTTCAGACACCCTAGGGAATAAAATGGCGGTCGTTGCAACTTTTTATGTCACACGGTATTTGCGCAACAATTTTTCAAACACGTGTTTATTTTTTGGAAAAAAAAGACTGTTAAATGAATTAAAAAATAACAAAACAGTAGAGTTGGCCCAATTTTTTAATATAATGTGAAAGATGAAGTTACACCGAGTAAATGGATACCCAACATGTCACGTTTTAAAATTGCACACACTCGTGGAATGGCGCCAAACGTCGGTACTTAAAAAATCTCCATAGGCGATGCTTTAAAATTTTTTACAGGTTACCAGTTTTTAGTTAGAGCGATAGCAGTAATTCTAGCGCTAGACCTCCTCTAATGCACATGGCAATACCTCACATGTCTGGTTTGAACAGCATTTCCATATGTGGCCAGGACTTGCATGTGCGTTTGCTTCTGTGCGCGAGCTACCAGGGACAGGGGCGCTTTATTTATTTTTTTGCTCATTTTAAGTTGTACATTTTTTTTTTTTTTTTTTTTTTGTATTTTCTCTTCTGTTCATTGACGGACACAGCACTTCCATTCTTGACCTTAGGGTTATATCACCACCTTCAGGGCTAGGCAGAAAAAAAGAACAAGCACAGCACCTCCTAGAGGCGGTTCTTACTGATAGTAACCCCCCACTCTGCTACAGGCAGCTCAGTTTTTTTTCTGCCTAGTCTAGAAGGACCTGGCTCCCTGCTGGGACCTGTGGTTCCTTTATTTATTTAATGCTTGTTCACTATATTTTTGTTCACTTTATTTTTTTTTTTGTTTTTTTTTTTTTGTTTTTTTTGTTCTTATTAGTTTTGATCTTCATCTGCAATCAACTGCTGGGCTGGGTGACAGGCTGGATATCATAGATCCTGGTAGTCTCCGCAGCCTGGCCACCGTGCACGGGCAGACCTGAGCTCCGCAGCGACTGGCCCCTTCCTGCACCGGGGTGGCTGGCGGGCTAGATGCATCGCAGGGGCACATATGACCAGGCACCTGACGTCTGGGTCACAGTGTCACCGTGGCCGACAGTCACTCCGTTTCGGCAGGAGGTGGATCTGTCTTGGGAGTGTGACCCGCAATCCCTGTTGGATGGGTAAGTACATGCTCCACCGGCCCGGTCCGGGCAGTTTGGAGCAGCTGGATACTCCCTGGGGTGGTAGCTTCTGGGGAATCTCCTCCCCTTCCTATCCCCCCTGCTACGCTGCCTAGAAGCAGTCAGTTGCTGGGTGCCACCAGGTAGATGTTTTGGCCCCTACTTGACCTTTTGTGGGGTCCCCTCAGGGGCAGTCTCTGTGCTCTCCAGGTGTGGGGTGTGTGCTGGCGTCCATTTTCTTGTAGCCTTGTGGGGAGACTTCTGCTGGTCCTCTAGCACTGGACGTTACAACTGGAGCCTGGCATGAGCGTGGATCTCCTCGTGGCTTATTACATCTGCCGGAGGACGGACAGTACACAGCACTGCTCCTCTGAGGTTTGGGTCGGGGTGGTGAGTCATTCTGGGGTTCCCCCAGTCTGCGGCAGCTAGGGGGGTGGTATCCTCTTTCTCTTTCTCTTTCTCTCGCGCTCTCTCTCACGCTCTCTCTCTCCTTTGTTGGCGGTCCTGGAATCCTTCACCTCCCGGGTTGAGGTGGCGTGCGGGCATAAGGTGGGTAAAAAACATCTCCTGCCCCCTCTGTCTTCTGGTGAGGACTCTGATCCGGAGTCGGGGCTCCGCTGTAGCGGGTGGCCCTTGCCCTGAGGGTTCAGATGATGTGGCCCCTGATCCTTCGAACAGCGAGGAGGAATCCTCCGCGTCTGTCTCTGCGCATGAAAAAGTGCTGGTGGGCGCACTTATTACGGCAGTGCGTGATACCTTGAAAATTGAGGATCCGGCGTTGGTGTCTGCAGAGGTGTTGGTCCTCTTTGGGTCTCATAAGCCGGTCCACACTGCTAAGGGGTTTTCCTTGCCCATCTTATTTCCGAGGGTTGGGAGCACCCGCAGCGGTCCTTTTTCAGTCCCAAGGCATTTTTCGGTGCGTTACCCCTTAGAGGAGAGTCTACTGAAGAAATGGGATTCCCCTCCTGTCATTGATCCTCCAGTATCTAGGTTGAACAAGGCAACTATGATTCCGGTGGTAGGGTCCCTTTCTTTCCAGGACCCTGCCAACAAAGGCCAAGGCGGTCGCCTGGTCTGTGTTTACGATTGCAGGTTTGGCCCTTCGTCTGGTGTTGGCCACGACTCTGGTGTTGCATACTCTTACTGAGTGGGCTAAATTATTACACTGCAAGTTGGGTAATGAGCAAGTTTCTCTGGTCTGTGTGAAACTGGCAGACCAGTTAGTGCAAGGGCTCAAGTATCTTTGTGATGCTGCCTTGGACACAGCCCCGTTACTTTATAAAATCTCAGTGTCGGCCGTGGTTCTTTGTTGGTTGCTTTGGCTTAAGTGCTGGTCGGCGGACCAAACATCTAAGAAGGCTCTGGCGGATTTGCCTTTCCAGGGTGGGTGGCTTTCTGGAGCCACTCTGGACGACCTTATAAAGGATATTACTGGGGGGAAGAGTACCTTTCTCCCGCAGTCCAAAAAGGGCAAGCAGCCCCATCAAAGGCAGGGCCCATCTTTTTGCGCTCACAAGCGTGTTTTTTTTTTTTTTTTTTTCCCGTCCGCCCGGTTCTGCGGGCAAGGGTTCCCAGCCCGCCAAGGCTCCTGCAGGTGGACCAGAGTCCTTGGCATCGCAAGCCCGCAATAAAGTCCTCTTCCGCATGAAGGTTTACCCCCGCCCGACTTGCGGGTGGGGGGGGGGTCACCTTCGGTGGTTTGTGGACTTCTCTTCTTTCCGACCAGTGGGTCTACAAACTAATTTTTTCCGGTTACAAAATAGTTTCCTTCCTGTCCACCAGACAGGTTTTTTTCCTTCCAATCTTCATCTTCCCCCATCTCGTCGACGGGCTTTGTTTTGGTGTGGTGCAGAACTTGCTTCTTCAGGGGGTGATCGTTCCTGTACCAGTTTTTTGGGAAGGTTTCGGGGTTTCTACTCCAATCTCTTCATAGTCCTAAAGAAGAAAGGGGTTCTTCCGATCCTAGATCTCAAGGCCCTCAATTGTTTTGTGAAGGTATGGATGTTCAGGGTGGAGTCCCTTCGTTTGGTGGTGGCTGTGCTTTATCAGGGGGATTTCCTGGCTTCCCTGGACATCAAGGACGCGTACTTGCATGTCCCAATCTGTGTCAGGCACCAGCGTTTCCTACGCACACCTTCAGTTTGTGGCACTTCCCTTTTTGGCCTGGCCTCGGCTCCCCGGGTCTTCACCCAGGTGCTGGCACCTGTTCTGGCGTTGCTGAGACAGCGGGGATCGCGGTCGTTGGCTACCTGGATGATCTCCTCCTGAGAGCGGCGTTGGCTTTAGAACTGAGGGACCTGGCAAGCGGACTACCTGAGCTGTCAGTTTCTGGATCAAGGGGAGTGGTCACTGCATCCGGAGGAGTTTTGTTTCATTTGCCTGCGGTGGGGCATGCCAGACGTGGATCTTCTGGCCTCCCGTCTCAATCGGAAGGTGCAGAGATTCATGGCCAGAACAAGGGATCCCTCGGTGGATGCGTCGTAAGCGCTGGTGGCTCCGTAGGGACATTCTCTGCTCATTTATGCCTTCCCTCCTCAAGCTCCTCCCGTCCATGGTACGCCCCCTGGCGACTGCCGGTGCGGGAGGACCTTGTGTCCCAGGGACCGATATTCCACCCTGCTGTACCGTCTCTGGCTTTTACGGCCTGGCTATTGAAAGCCAGGTGCTGAGACTGTGGGTTGCCAGTTTCTGTGATTCCCACTATGTTGAAGGCGCTCAAGTCCACTTCATGGAGTATTTGCCCAAGGAGGTCGCCTTGCACGCTTTGGATGTATTTTGGCCTCTCCATGTGTATCTGTCGGTTACATCTCCCTTTTCGGAAGTCGGATCCGCTGTTTGTAAATGTGGATGGCCCGAGGAAGGGCCTGGCGGCCTCTTTGGCCACCATTTCTCGTTGGATCAGACAGACTATTGTCCAGGCTTATGCCATTAGGAGGGCGGGTGCCCCCCCCCCTTTCCCATCACAGCGCATTCTACCAGGGAGATTAGTGCTTCCTGGGCCTTCTGACATCAGGTGTCTGTTTCTCAAGTGTGTAAGGAGGCTACCTGGTCGCCCATGCACACTTTCACCAAGTTTTACAGGGTGGATGTTTGGGCATCTTCGGAGGCATGTTTCGGCCGCAAAGTTTTGGCTCCCCTTACGGGGGGTTCTGTTTGGGTGGAGGTTATGTTTTCCTTTTTTCTGTGTTCCCACCCCTCGTGGAGCTGCTTTGGAACATCCCTATGGTCAAGAATGGAAGTGCTGTGTCGTCAATGAACGAAAGAGAAAAAATATCTTTTGGTCATCATTCAGAGGTGGTCGATTCTTTCTCTGGGCCCCCGATGGCACGGGAGAGTCTGCAGAAGCATCGGCAGGAGGGGGGGGGGGGGGGATTATTGCAAGGATTATAACAACCTTCGTTGCAGATTCCTACCTTTTTGTCATTCTGAAGAAATCCCTGTGTGTGTGTGTGTGTGTGTGTGTGTCTGTGTCACTTCACTGAGTGAGTCTAATGGGAGTGGTTTCATAATTATCAGTCAACTGTGGCAGCTGCAGGGCACTAATGAGGAAACCTGCTGGGCCTGCATCCATTTAGATTCCTATTAGAAATATCTCGTAAAAAATGACTTTTTTGTTGCAGGGGATGACTGAAATCTGACTTGTATCTTAGGCAGACTTCTGGGAAAATCAGTAAGCCAATCACACAAGCAGGAAATGTTTCTGGGGAATGGTCAGTACACATGTACAGAACAACTCCATGTAGCGATATTGCATTGAATTTATAGAAAATTACAGTGGCTGCAGATTGAAAAGAAAAGGCAATTTTTATTAACATTCAATTACAACATGACTTGTATCACAATTGTGTGTGTATATATGTGTGTGTGTGTGTATATATATATATATAATGTGTGTGTGTGTGTGTGTGTATATATATATATATATATATATGAACTGTCCCTGTATGCTGATGAATGCATATTGATATATATATATATATATATATATATATATATATATATATATATATATATATATATATATATATATATATATATATATATATATATATATATACATACACACTATATATATATATATATATATATATATATATATATATATTTATTATGTGTGTGTGTATATATATATATATATATTATGTGTGTGTATATATATATATATATATATATTATGTGTGTATGTATGTATATGTATATATATATATATATATATATATATATATATATATATATATATATATATATATATGAAACAATATGCATTCATCAGCATACAGGGACAGTTCAATAAAATCTTAACCACTTCCAGACCGCCGCACGCCGATGTACGTCCAAACTTTGAAGGGGGATATCGTTGTTCTGGCAGTAGCTAGCTGTCATAACCTCGGTATCCCCGTTTTCGTGTGGCGGTCCGCTTTCTGTAAAAGTGGTCCCTGCGTTGGATTCGCCGCAAGATCACTTTTATTGGTAGCGGGAGAGGGCTCCCGCCTCAATCCGGTGCCCTCCGCCGCTGCCGAAGGCTCCGGTAAGGCGGTCGCGTCTGTCTCCCTCCTGTGCCTGGAGACGAGTGAGGCTAAGATGGCGCCCACTCGTCTCCATGACACTGCTGGGCGGAAGCGACGTTAAAACGCCACTTCCGCCCACGCCTTTTAAACACTTCAATACCAAGGACGTCATATGACGTCCTTAGCTTTGAGCAGGTATATCTGAATGATGCCTGTAGTTACAAACATCATTCAGATATTGCCGGTTTCAGCCGGCGAATCTCTACACCATAGGAATGATCATAGCGGCCGTTCCGCCGCTTGATCGTTCTTATGGGAGGCGAGAGGGGACGTGCCCCCCCCCCCCCCCCGCCACCCTCCGGTGCCTGCTCCGACTCACCGTTACGATCGGTGAGGCGGAGAGTGGATCCGCCGGTGCCGGATGTAGATCATAGAAATTTCCGGCAGACCAGATGGTCCCCGGAGTCTCTATGATCGTCGGAGGCCGGGCGCGATGTTATGACGTCACGCCCGGCCTCTCCATTCAAAACAACGGCGCCGCTTTGGCTTGGAAGCGGCAAACGTTTTTATTTTATTTTTTTTTTATTTCAGGCTTCCCAGCCTAGTGGTGAGATATGGGGTCTTATTGACCCCATATCTCACTATTAAGAGCACCTGTCATGTTGTATTGCTTTTACAAGGGATGTTTACATTCCTTGTAATAGGAATAAAAGTGATCAATTTTTTTTTTTTTTTTTTAAAGTGTCAAAATAAAAAAAATATATAATTAACAATAAAAAAAATAAATAAATTTTTTAAAGCGCTGCTGTCCCCGTTTGCTCGCACGCAGAAGCGAACGCATACGTAAGTCCCGCCCACATATGAAAACGGTGTTCAAACCATACATGTGAGGTATCGCCGCGAACGTTGGAGCGAGAGCAATAATTTTGGCCCTAGACCTCCTCTGTAACTCAAAACATGTAACCAGTAAAAAAATTTCAAGCGTCGCCTATGGGGATTTTTAAGTACCGAACATTGGCGCCATTCCACGAGCGTGTGCAATTTTGAAGCATGACATGTTAGGTATCTATTTACTCTGCGTAACTTCATCTTTCACAAAATGCAAAAACATTGGGCTAACTTTACTGTTTTTTTGTTTTTTGTTTTTTAAACACAAAACAGTTTTTTTTTCCCCAAAAAAACGCGTTCGAAAAATTCCTGCGCAAATACTGTGTGAGATAAAAAGTTGCAACAACCGCCATTGTATTCTCTAGGGTCTTTGCTAAAAAAACCATATATATAATGTTTGGGGGTTCTATGTAATTTTCTAGCAAAAAATGATGATTTTTACATGTAGGAGCAAAATGTCAGAATTGGCCCGGTATTGAAGCGGTTAAAGGCATATTTTTTTTCAATGTCATTTTAAAAAAAAAAATTTTTTTCTATTGCATTTTAGTGTAAATATGAGATCTGAGGTCTTTTTGACCCCACATCTCATATTTAAGAGGTCCTGTCATGCTTTTTTCTATTACAAGGGATGTTTACATTCCTTGTAATAGGAATAAAAGTGGCACAATTTTTTTTTTAAACAGTGTAAAAATAAAATAATGTAAAATAAATAATAAAAATAGTTTTTAAAAAAAAAACCCCGTCCCAACGAGCTCGCGCGCAGAAGCGAACGCATACACGAGTAGCGCCCGCATATGAAAACAGTGGTCAAACACATGTGAGGTATCACCGCGACCGGTAGAGTGAGAGCAATAATTCTAGCCCTAGACCTCCTCTGTAACACAAAACATGCAACCTGCAGAATTTTTTAAACGTTGCCTATGGAGATTTTTGAGGGTAAAAGTTTGACGCCATTCCACGAGTGGGCGCAATTTTGAAGCGTGACATGTTGGGTATCAATTTACTTGGCGTAACATTTTATTTCACAATATAAAAAAAATTGGGATAACTTTACTCCTTGTCTTATTTTTTTTTTGTAAAAAGTGCGCTTATAAGACCTCTGCGCAAATATGGTGCAAAAAAAAGTATTTCAATGACCGCCTTTTTTATTCTCTAGGATGTTAGGAAAAAAAAAAAACATACATAATGTTTGGGGGTTCTAAGTAATTTACATGTTTAAAACAGGTTTTTTGGCTAGAAAACATCGAAAATCCAAAACGAGGCTGGTCCGTAAGTGGTTAAAAGACCATGGCCAATATCGCCTAACTTACTTTAGATGGAAAGCCCGTAGAAACAAAGCATCCCAATCAAGATGGGTACACAAGTATGCTTTTTCTCAAGATCCAAAACCCAGGGGCACAAAGGTTTGACAGCAACCTGTAACCATGATAACCTAATTAAAGAGTCATAAGGTGTGTGTGTGTATGTATAGGCACAGATTACAATCGCAACAAAGTTGTATGAAAGAATCACTGTATTAATATTTTATTTTTATTTTTTTCACACTGCCACAATTACATTATCGCAATTCCTTTCACAGATTGGGATCCAAAGCCCCTGGTGGGTTTAGCTTATCTTCCCTTTTGTCACACCTGCAAGTGACATATAATGTAGTGATTGTTATGACTGTTTACAGCTACCCGATCATTTTTACAGGGGTCGGAAGGAGGCTGCTGCCGGTGGAACGGTCAGGTCAGCTGAGCACAGGGGAGAATGAACATCTGTTCCTCCCCTCCTTTGTGAGAAATGATCCTGAATGTGCTGCTTTTGGTTGGTTTACCAGGCAAGCTTCTGATCAAATGGTATTGCCAGTGAGAACAATAATTCTAGTGCCAGAGCTCATGTTTACCTTTTTAGATGGTAACTTGTAAAGGCTTTTAAAGCGGTTGTATACCCGTAAACGGAAAAAGACAAAAAACAAACCTGTAAGGCATAATGAGCTAGTATGCAGCGTACGTGTGTGTGTGTGTGTGTGTGTGTGTGTGTGTGTGTGTGTGTGTGTGTGTGTGTGTGTGTGTGCGCGCGCGATTAGAACACCTGTCAGTTTTTATTGTTGTCTGTGCCCCTGTAAGGGAGTTTAAAGTGAATGTAAAGGCAGAAGTTTTTTAGAGGCGCACCGAATGAACATTTTGGTGCCGAAAATCAGTTTTAAAAAATATTTATATTTTTATATATAATTGTATTTTACTTTTTAATTAATATCAATTTAAACGAGTGTGAATTTATCTTTGGTCATTATTGGCACCTTTGACACAAGAAATGCTCAAGAAAAATGTATGCCTTTTAGGCTAGGTTCACACTGGTGCCAAGTTAGACATTGCATGTGATTCGCACTTCATTCCTGTGCAGATCACATGTAATGTCTGTGCAATGCAAATTCAGCCATACAGATTGTATGGCTGAATTCGCATTCGCACCCATGCCATCAGATTCCTGCACCATTTGACAAATCGCACTGTGATATGCGAACCGATCTGGGGGTGTCATTAACTTTCTATTGACACAAGCAGCGGTTCGCATAGGGCAGTGTGAACTTGGTGCGATGCGAGAACCAGCACTAGAATTGCGCTGGTTCCCGCATTGCGCTAATGTGAACCAGCACTTAAATTCTATGTAAAAAAAAAAAACGCACCTCCCAGTTAAAATGCATTGAAAACGCAGCAAGAACGCATAATGCACGTGTTATGTTTTTGATGCTGTTTTTTAAATCACATGTCCCATGAAAAACACACCATAAGCACATTAAAATTGCGACACAATCGCAGCAAAATCACCACCTTTTTCTCTTATCGGTCCAATGCCAATTTCTGGCCAAAATTTCTGTGCGTCTCTATTTTTTAGAGGGAAAATCTTCATATGGGATCACTAGTTCTGGTTCTGTGTCAATAAAAAACAGTACACAGGTTTTTAAAGTCATTTATTAGGCAGCTCGGGGGTCCTCTTCCGACTTCGGGGTCTCTCCCGGTGTCCCCATCTTCTACCGGCTCCACCGCTATCTTCTGCCGCTCTTTTTTGCCAGCGGTGGCCCGGACTTCTGGATCGTTATCTTCCCTCTTCTCTTCCAGAGATTTTGACACAACGCTCTGAGTGCTCCGCAACGGACTTATATAGGCGGTGGCCCCGCCCCCTATGACATCACAGTCCCGGGGCATGCTGGGACTGAGGTCATAAGGGGGTGTGGTCATGTGATGGCATGACCACACCCCCTTATGACCTCAGTCCCAGCATGCCCCGTGACTATGATGTCATAGGAGGCGGGGTCACCACCTATATAAGTCTGTTGCGGAGCGCTCAGAGAGCATTCCAGCTGGAGAGAGCGTTGTGTCAACATCTCTGGAAGAGAAGAGGGAAGAAGACTATCCAGAAGCCTGGGCCACCGCTGGCAAAAGAGCGGCAGAAGATAGCGGTGGAGCCGGCAGAAGATGCGGACACCGGGAGAAGTTGGAAGAGGACCCCGGCGCTGCCTAATAAATTTTTTTAAAAACCTGTGTACTGTGTTTTTTTTATTGACACTTTTTTCCCTAGGTGAATGGGTAGTGGTACGATGTACCCCATACTCATTCACATAGGGTGGGGGGGCCGGGATCTGGGGGCCACCTTATTAAAGGGGGGCTCCCGGATTCCGATAAGCCCCCCGCCCGCAGACCCCGACAACCAACGGCCAGGGTTGTCGGGAAGAGGCCCTTGTCCTCATCAACATGGGGACAAGGTGCTTTAGGGTGGGGGGGCCCACAGGGCGCCCCCCTCCCCCAAAGTTCCCACACCCCCATGTTGAGGGCATGCAGCCTGGTACGGCTGAGGAGGGGGGGGCGCTCGCTCGTCCCCACCCCCTTTCCTGACTGACCAGGCTGCGTGCTCGGATAAGGGTCTGGTATGGTTTTTGGGGGGACCCCCACGCCGTTTTTTTGGTGTGGAGTTCCCCCTCAAGATTCATACCAAACACAGTGCCTGGTATTGGCGGGGATCCAAGTCGGATCCCCGCACCAGTGTGAACCCGGCTCGCAAGGTGTCAATCTCGCCAATAAAAGTGGCGAGATTGACACAATATCAGACAACAATAAAGAAGTTGACCAAAGGGTGGTGGTAAAGAGCTGAAAAACCACGTGATTTGGTGAAAGTTGGCTGGAAAAGTCCTGTCGTCCTGTATGCAAGACCAACTTTTGGGCAACGCCCTTTGTACAAAAATCCAAGGGAAAGTTTGTACAAAGTCCTATCGTGTGTATGGGGCTTTAGTTCCAATTTGAGGATAAAAGCCAGATAAACAGTTTTGGTGGTATTGGTATCCAAATTACTATGATGTTCATAGTAAAATGTGTACTGGAAAAATTGTATCAGTGTTTCATTCCAAACTATTATATTGTATACAGTTTTCACACAAGGAATCCTTATGGTCAGATATGCAATTTTAAGAGGCCCAAATTCGCCCACAGATTGTAAACACTTTTTTTCTAAAAGGATCTTTGACCATAGATTGTACAGTCATGCACGTCAACATATAGCAGTAGCCTAAAAATCTGACAGTAATTTAATTAGCTGGCTGCTCACTTGCAGATTAATCTGTTTGTATATTGTACTACATCCTGGTCATCTTAACCGCTTCCCGACCGGCGCACGCCGATGTACGTCGGCAGAATGGCACGGCTAGGCAAATGGGCGTACAGGTACGTCCATTTGAGTTTCCCGCCGTGTCATTGCGTGCGCGCTGGCCGGGAGCTCTGTGAGTTGGGTCGCGGGTCCCGCGGACTCGATCGCAGCGGGGATACCCACGATCGTCTCACGGAGAGCAGGAACGGGGAGATGCTGATGTAAACAGCATCTCCCCATTCTGCCTAGTGACAGTGTCACTCGATCTCTGCTCCCTGTCATCGGAGCAGAGATCAGTGTACTGACACACACAGCCCAACCCCCCTACAGTTAGAAAACACTCCCTAGTACTGACTTAACCCCTCCCCGCCCCCTAGTGGTTAACCCCTTCACTGCCAGTGTCATTTACACAGGAATCAATGCATTTTTATAGCACTGATTGCTGTATAAATGACAATGGTCCCAAAAATGTGTCAAAAATATCCGATGTGTCCGCCATAATGTCGCAGTCAAAATGAAAATCGCTGATCGCCGCCAAAACTAGTAAAAAAAAAAAAATTATTAATAAAAATTGCCATAAAACTATCCCCTATTTTGTAAACGCTTTAACTTTTGCGCAAACCAATTAAACGCTTATTGCGATTTTTTTTTTTTTTTTTTTTTTTTTTTTTTTTTTTTTTCCAAAAATATATAGAAGAATACGTATCGGCCTAAACTGAGGAAAAAAAATGCAGAGTGTGCCAGAGGGCAGTATGTATAGGAGAGGAGTGCAAAGGGTATGACGATGGGCATTATGTACAGAAATTTGCAGGGTGTATGACAGTCAATAGAATTAGCTTTTTTTTTTTTTATCTCACCTGCAAGTCAAAATATTAAAAGGGCACAGGCTCAACTGATACTCACAGTGCTAAACCATGCAAGATTTGTAAGCTCCACAAACGGGGGGCCTTCTGTGTTGTAATCGTACTGTCCCACTTTATATTGTAAAATGCTGCACAAACTAATGATGCTATATACATCCTGTATAATAAAAATGCAAAAGATGAGGACACCCAGGAACAGTCCACATCACACAGACAGCATCAAGATAGAATGTCTTTTGTAATTTTGTATCCTAAAAAAAAAAAAAAAATCTGCCACTAACTAAACTCTAGTCCTTTACAAGGTGCCCCCTAAATTTAACAGGGTCTCCCAAAGCGAACAGGCAACTTATTAACCGTTAGTGGGTCAGCCTTTTTTACCTATCTAAAACCAAAACGTATTTTTATGTTTTGTTTCAGGCACCAATGGGTAATGATTAAGACCGTCTTTTTTTTTTTTTTTTTCCCCTCAGTATTTGTCCCTATCATGGTGATAAAACAAAAGGAAAATGGAAATATTAGATGTCAGTGGAACAGGTTTATCCATTTTAAGGTTTCCTTTTTATTCTTGTTCTAGTGAGTGACATGCTGGATTTGCGTTTTTCCTTTCTGTCCTGGTGACAGTGGCCACTAGGACAATTTTTATAGATGGGTGAATATCAAGGAAGGACACAAACTGATGCCCAATAAATGTGATGCTGGTAACATATATACTGTGTTTTTTTTTTTTTTTTTTTTCTTTCTTTCTTGTTTTTTTTTGATACAGTAGGAAGGGGTTAAAGTGTTGATTGCCATTTGTGTTCCGGTTGTGAAGATTCACCTTCTTTATTCTGGTGACCGCATTGTCTCCAGTATTGAAAGTGATGGGAAATCCAATTTTTGGGATTGGTTTAGGAAGTGAGAGGAAACTGTTCTGGTGACAACTGACCCAAGTGGAGCTACAGAATGTCGTCCTTCTTCTGTCTTCTTCTGTCGTCTTCTTCTGTCGTCTTCTTCTGTCGTCTTCTTCTGTCGTCTTCTTCTGTCGTCTTCTTCTGTCGTCTTCTTCTGTCGTCTTCTTCTGTCGTCTTCTTCTGTCGTCTTCTTCTGTCTTCTTCTTTTTCTGTCGTCTTCTTCTTCTGTCTTCTTCTGTCTTCTTCTTCTTCTGTCGTCTTCTTCTTCTGTCTTCTTCTTCTGTCTTCTTCTTCTGTCTTCTTTCTTTTTCCTTCTTTCTTTTTCCTTCTTTCTTCTTCTTCGATAGGGTGGATTAAATACTAGGCATTTATTGGTGGTTATAGAACTGTGTAACATTTTTAATCCTTTTCATGTTTTCTTTTTTCAGGGTGGTTAAAGAAGAGATCTCTGATGACAATGCAAAGCTGCCCTGTTTCAATGGACGAGTAGTATGTTGGGTAAGTTGGATATATTCATCACTGGGGCCAGGTGGCTTACATCTGAGAGTCCTCAAAGAACTTCGCCAGCTTTTTGTAAGATTGTTATTGCTAATTTTTAAGGACAGCTTAATGACTGGAATAGTAGCAGCTGACTGGCGAAAAGCCAATGTGGTAGGAATATTTAAAAAAGGACCAAGATCTATACCTGGAAACTTCAGACCAGTCAACCTAACATCAATAGTATGTAAAATATTTGAGGGATTAATAACCAAATTCTTGCATATGAAAACTGTATCATTAATAGTAATTGCCATGGATTTATGAAAGGCTATTCTAGCCAGATCAATCTGTTAACATTTTACAAGGCAGTAAGGCACATATTTTCTATGGGATTAAGGTGTAGAGACTGGCTAGGCCACTCCGGGACCTTAATGTGCTTCTTCTTGAGCCACTCCTTTGTTGCCTTTTGTGTTTTGGGTCATTGTCCTGCTGGAATACCCCTCCATGACCCATTTTCAATGCCTTAGCTGAGGGAAGGAAGTTCTCACCCAAGATTTGATGGTACATGGCCCTGTCCATTGTCCCTTTTTGATGCGGTTAAGTTGTCCTGACCCATTAGCAGAAAAACATCCCCAAAGCATAATGTTTCCACCTCCATGATTGCAGGTGGGGATGGTGTGGTGTTGGTTATAGCAGGGTGGATTTGATTTGAATCAAGTCGCTTTAAATCGCTAGTAAAAAAGCTTAAAGTGATTTGTAAAGCTTTTTTTTTTTTTTTTTTTTAACATATACTTACCTCCACACTGCAGTTCGTTTTGCACAGAATGGCCCCAATCCTCGACTTCTGGTGTCCCCCAGTGGCACTGGTAGCTCCTCCCTGCATCTTATAACCCCCTAGGAGAAGCGCTCTGCAGGGGGTTACCTTGCTGGCACTCTCTTGAGTCCAGTATTCGCATCCATAAACGCAGAATTCCATACTCGGCCCAGCGCCCGCGTCATTGGATTTGATTGCCAGCAGCTGGAGCCAATGGCCGCGCTGCTATCAATCTATCCAATCAAGAGCCAAGACAACGGGCAGAGAGGAAGAGTACATCTCCAGCATGGGAATTACGGGACTCAGAGTAAAACGGGGGGCTGGGGGGCCGGTCAGTGACAGGTTTTTTTCACCTTAATGCATAGGATGCATTAAGGTGAAAAAACACAAGGGTTTTCAACACCTTTAATTTAAATCAACTCTATTTAAATCATAATTTTTAAAGGGCAACTGTCAACTCTGTCCTGCAGCGGCGGCTCCTCTGACCTGCTGTTGACTCACCGACAGTCCCATTCACTTTAATGGGACTGCTGGTGATGCGGCAGTGACACAACAAGGTGAGTGATGTGGCGGCAGCAGGCGAGGTGTGACAGGTGCTCTTTAAATGTAAAGATTAATTCTTGCTGGTAGTTAGAATCTTTAATATTTGCAAACAAAATGGTTTCCTGTTTAGAATACTAAGCTGTCAGGTTAGTAAAACAACGATATCGGAACCAGTTCAATCATACAGTTTATAGTGTACATAGATTTGTAAAACAATGGGATAAAGGAATATTCCTGAACTTTGTTTTATCTCATGGTTACTGTGAAATTTTGTGAATGCATCAATGCGGTGCATGTTATCTCAGCTTGCAGAGCTTGGATTCATTAAATAAGTTTACCAAAAATTTAAATATTGCAGAATATACAGCCTCATGCTACATAACTAAGCTCTATTTCATGCTCAATTAACTAAATTATTATTGTATCGTAAATAGAAAGCTATATTTAGATAAATTTGACAAAAGGGAGAAGGCGGGTTAACTAGGATGGAGATATATATATAGATATAGATATAGATATATAGAGAGAGAGAGATCTCTATCTTATGTTTAGGATAATGGTACTCACCCTTACTTTCTGTACGTATACTCAACGAGGCAACACTCATTTAACTAAATTTGACAAAAGTCGAAAAAATCTGATTTTAACCGCTTCAGCCCCGGAAGATTTTATTCCCTTCCTGACCAGAGCACTTTTTTGCGATTCGGCACTGCGTCGCTTTAACAATTGCGCGGTTGTGCGACGTTGCACCCAAACAAAATTGACATCCTTTTTCTCCCACAAATAGAGCTTTCTTTTGGTGTTATTTTATCACCCCTGCGGTTTTTATTTGCGCTATAAGCGAAAAAAAAGAGCGACAATTTTGAAGAAAATGCCTTATTTTTTACTTTTTGCTATAATATCCCCCAAAAATATATAAGAAAAACATTTAGGACGAATATGTATTCCTTTACTTATTTTTGGTAATAGAAATCGCAATAAGCCTTTATTGATTGGTTTGCGCCAAAGTTATAGCGTCTATAAAATAGGAGATAGTTTTATGGCATTTTAATTCATATATATTTTTTTTTTCTACTATTAATGGCGGCGATCTGCGATTTTTTTTTTTTTTTTTTTTTTTTTTTTTTTTTATTATATAAATACTGTGACGACATGTTGGACAGTTGAGACATTTTTGGGATTTGGCATTTTTACAGCGATCAGTGCTATAAAAATGCATTGATTACTGTAAAAATATCACTAGCAGTGAAGGGGTTGACCACTAGGGGCCGATCAAGGGGTTAATGTGTTCCCTAGTGTGTTCTAACTGAAGGGGGGGGGGCTGTGTAGGGGAAGAGATAGATCGCTGTTCATACTCTGTATGAACAGACGATCTGTCACTTCTGCCCTCAGAACCAGAAACTGTGTGTTTACACACACAGATCCTGGTTCTCGGTGTGCCCCGAGCGATCGCGGGAGCCCGGCGGTGATGGCGACTGCTGGGCACTCGCATCAGCTCCGTGGGCGAGCAGGGGGCGCGCGTGCCCCTTGTGGCCACAGGACTAAGTGACTTTGCATAAAGTCGTTTCGCCTAGCTGTGCCATTCTGCCGCAGTAAACTGAGGCGGATGGTCGGCAAGTGGTTAAATGATAAAAAAAAATCAGATTTTGCTTTTTTTTTTTGGTAACTATGGTCCCAGCTGCCTTGAGATCATTGACGAGATTGTCCTGTGTAGTACTGGGCTGATTCCTCACCTCATGGTCATTGAAACTCCACGAGGTGCGGTCTTGCATGGAGCCCCAGACCGAGAGATTGACAGTTATTTTATGTTAATTCCATTTGTGAATAATCACACCAACTGTTGCCGCCCTCTCAAGAAGTTGCTTGGCGATGTTCTTGTAGCCCATTCCAGCCTTGTGTAGGTCTACAATCTTGTCCCTGACATCCTCAGACAACTCTTTGGTCTTGACCATGATGGAGAGATTGGAATCTGATGGCTTCTGTGGACAGGTGTCTTTTTTTTTTTTTTTTTTTATACTGGTTAATTGAGATTAGGAGTGCTCCTAGTCTCAGCTTGTTACCTGTATAGAAGACACCTGGGAGCCAGAAATCTTGCTGATAGGGAATCAAATACTTATTTCATTCATTAGAATGCAAATCAATTGTCTTTTTTGAAATGTGTTTTTCTGGATATTTTTGTTGTTCTGTCTCTCACTCTTAAAATAAACCTACCATTAAATTTAGACCATTTCTTTGTCAGTGGGCAAATGTACACAATCGGCAGGGGATCAAACCCCCTTTTTTTTTTTTTTTTTTTTTCCCCCATCACTGTATGTTCAAAAAGTGGTGTTCAATAGCCTGTACTCACAATGGTCTAGAATTGTTAATTGGGTACCCAAAGGCTCTATGAAAAAATTATACAGAATTGGTCCTAGGATAAAGTATATAATCTAGGTTGGTAAGTGGTTCAATCCCAGTGTTTGTTGTTGATACAAAGCTAAGCAGTACAATGTCTTCACGGCTGGATTTAGAAACTTTACAAGACCTCAACAATAAAAGGGTGGGCAACTATATGGCAAATTCGTTTTTTAATGTGGAAAAAGGTAAAGTAATGCATTTGGGGGCTTAAAATATGAATGCAAGTTACTTGCTAGGGAGAGAACCTTTGGAGGAATCCAGGGTGGAAAAAAGATATGGGGGTCCTTGTAAATCCCAGGCTTAGCAGTGGCATGCAATAACAAGCTGCAGCAAACTGAGGTAGCAAACTTTAAGCATTTGTTAAAGGCTATTTACTCAAGAGTTAAGACTACCACAATAACATTGATGTACCCTGGATATTCTTTGTGTAATATAAAGACATAGTCACATGTATGTATGTTTTTGTTTTTTTATCTGTATGAATCTGGTGTCATAACATCTCTTCTGAATGTGCCTTAAAGAAGTCCAGCCTGAGCTTTTTAGGCTGGGCTTCTCCTATGGGTCAAAAGAGTGCAATTTGTTTTGCACTCCTGTGACCCATTTTCAGCGGAGAACGGTCTGGAGTCCGCTCTCCGGTGAAGTCACTGCAATCAGTCCAAGGCAGTGCGTCATCCAGACTTAGGAAGTCTGTATCCGCCAACTGCCTGGACTGATGGCATTCTCAGCCTCTCAGTGAGACGTGCTCCCTGCCCCTCCACAGCTCAGCGCTCCAGTGAGCATAGAGGAGCACAGCAGGAGAGCTGCTGATTGACAGTCAGCAGCTCTCCGCTCTGGGAGTTGAGAGAACTGAGCCATCGACTATGTTCGGTGGCTCGGTTCTCGGTGAAGGGGCGGTGGGGGACAGTTGCAGCATCTGTCCGATGCTGCATCCACCTAGGTAAGTATGATTAGGCAACAAAAAAAAAAAAAAACAACCCATACTTTTTCTATCTATTGTCTATCAGTAAGTATCTCTGTTGGTTCTACACGCTGTTTTTTAGGTCACTACTTCTTTCAGGTTCCTCTGCACTTTGAGGATTTCCCTTTTATTTGCACTCAATTGCTCTATTGGCAGGCTTGGCTAGTCCTGGGGAATTGTGAGTGAACAAGAAAACTGCCACCAAATCTCATCCTACCACCACTGCACTCTCTGTATACTTAAAAACGTCCTAATGCTGGCTGCCACTTTAAAAATTAAATGATAAAATCTGGGTCACCTCTAAGGTCAAAACAAAAGATGAAGAGTGGCGCTACCCCCCTAAAGTGGGCTTGAGGTAGGTGATCACACCCCCTCTAATGTAGTGAAAGAATCCTGGATCACAGTGGTTGAAAGTGGAGTAGTATAGTGTGTAGATGAACCATATACTCAAAGTGCCACAAATGACTTATGCAATCAATAATAATGGTCACACAAAAACATCAATTGCTAATGTGATAAAAATACTCTAACATAACATCAATAAAAGTGACATGTAAAATATTACAAATGACACCCCGTGAACAGTGAAAAAAAGTCCGGTATCGTAATACCAGAAACATAAAACCATTGAGTCAGTAATGGGGTACCAACTAACCAGCATCAACTGGTATTTATTTCCAATTTTCACCACCAGTATAGAGATGTCGAGAGAATTTTTAAAGAACACTGGCACATCCTGTGTAGAGATGGACATTTGGGGGAGATTTTGTCCAATCACCCTAGATTTATCTATAGACGGGCACCAAATTTTGGCCATAGAGTGATCAAGAAAATTCTCGATCAACCTAACCAGCAAACTATAAAGATTGACCTTAAAGGGTTTTTTGCAAGTAGAAAGTGCATTTGTTGTAGAACGGTGCTGGTGAATAAGAGGTACCACTCAAATTACCAATGGAGATGAGGAAACGTTTAACATCAGTGATCTTATTACGTGTAATTCCTCCTTTGTAGTTTCTCTTGTGGTGCCCGTGTGGTTTGTTCTATGTGGGGCGCACCAAGAGTCTACGGAGGGTGAGAATTGCTGAGCACTTAGCCAACATAAAAAATGGTTTTCGACACTATAGTGTTTCTCTCCACTTTAAGGAGAAACCTAATCAGGATCCCAGCTTGCTGCAATTTTGCGGCATAGATGTGGTGCATCAATCTTGGAGAGGTCCCAACAGGGTTAAGGATCTCTCTGAGAGAAACCCGATGGATCTATTTGCTCAAAAGTTTGTTCTCTAGGGGAATGAATATCGAACTGGACCTGAATTGCTTTATCAGCAATTCCTAAGTGTAATTCGGGTTTCAGTTCACCTTTAGGGGGATGTTGTGTTGTCCAATGATTGAGCAGGAGTATAACACACTTTGATAAGTTGGTCCATGAGTGGTATGTTTATTTTCATATTTATGCATTTACTTTCATTTCATTTTTACTTTTTAATTTTATTTTTATATTTATATTCTGTTTTTCTTTCTCTTTATTTATTTTTATTTTAATTTTTATTTTTGTCTAGACATATCACTCATAAACCATGATTTTATAGTTTTGAATCTGTTCATTATAAATTTGTTTAAAGACACTATTATGTGGATGGTAGTTTTATTTATACCGCTATTGATAAAGCCACCTTAAATCTGGTTTAGTTTTGGATTCTAATGAATGTTGTTCATCTATACGTTCTATCTTGGATGAGTTTTGCATATGTATTATGGACATGGGGACACAGGAAGTGTGTAGACGCCAAGCGATTGACGCCCGCCCAGTGTACATCGAAATTTGCATAAAGCCTTGATTGCCTTGCCGAGTATCCAACCCCATGATTAAGTCCGTATGACGAAACATGTCAGGGCGTGGCTATGCGGCAATCGTAGACGTCTGTTAGAGGGAGATTTGACGAGAGACGGAGCACGGACCAGCTGAGTACGTGAGCTGTGAACGGGTGAGACGATCTCCGGCATCCACACTCCCTGGGTCCGCTGTGGCCGTCCTGTGCTAGTGTTAATGCGTGCTCTGTTGTACTTTGCTGTGATACAGTTCCATTTGCTGTGAAGTGCCTCGTTGATTTTTACCATGTGAGTGCATATGTGTGGGTTTTAGTTTTGATTAAATGTTTTAAAAACGTTCTCACGCTATTTGGAGCATTTTTTCCTTTATAATTGGAGTCATTGTCTCAAGGAAAAGTGTTCGGTGCACTTAGCAGTGGATATCGGTGGTCGCATGATAACCCCCATGATAGTGGGTTGAGGTGTTTTGCCAGCCAAGCACGAGAGTGTGAGGCCTTATCAGCTGGTGAGTTTGCAATTCACAAGGGAGTGGAATCACGGCACTGAGGTGTGGTGTACACGGTGCAACAGCATTTGCAGATTGAAGACAACTGCACTTTTTGAACTTTTTTCTTCATCATTCAATTTTTTTCTTCATTATTTTAAATTGATGTGGACTTATTATTTTTTCATTTCATATTTGGCACAATATTTTTATATTTTGTTTTTTCTTGTATTTTACTGACTTAGAGGTTTTATGTTTCTGGTATTACAATACCGGACTTTTTTTCACTGTTTACGGGGTGTCACTTGTAGTAATTTACATGTCACTTTTATTGAAGTCCTGGGGCATTACCTTTCTGTTTCCATACTTAACCAATATAATTGGATAAGGCACGAACTAGCAAAGTGATTTAGTCTCCTATTTTTGTTTTAACTTTTGTTTAAGGTTGCTTGCTTGCACAATTTCTTATCTCTGTTTGCTTCTAGTGCCTTGAGTTTAGGGTCTACCATCTCCACAGTGCCTCCAGCGTATTCCAACCATAGGAAAAGGTGGAAGCTTTATTTTTCTTTTCTTTTCTTTTTGCTGTGAATATTCTTTTAAAGATTTTAGCAATGGGCTGCTCAGTTTATTTTGAGTGCCTCGTGGGAACAGTCTTGCCTACCCAGCATGAAGCAGGCAGCATGCTCAGGATTCTGTTGATCATGTGCAAAAAATGCTTCAAAGAATTTGAGGTATAGGGTTTCGCAAAAGTATAACAGTTCTAAACATAATGAAAAGCCAGTGTCCCTCTAAGGGTTCTATAAGCTTCAGTGCTAAGTACTGTACAGAGTCTGTGAGGCCCAAGTGATGGCTACTGCTGGGTGTGTTTTGCTTTGACTGTTCCAGAAAAGAATGTGTGAAGTTTGCTCTAATGATATTGTAAAATCATTGGAGAAGGAGTTGACTAAAAGACTATATTAAAAACACACACAAGAGGGCGCAAGCTCCTCGTGCATTACCATAAAACTTTTTTTTTATCAAAACCCCATAGCTAAATAAATACTCACAAATGTATAAAAAAAGGGCATGTAACAAAGATGCTTCAGACATGGACGATGCATCCCATCCTTAGACCGTCTGGCTGGGAAGCCGGCACGTTTTGGGAGTCTAGCTCCTTTCAGAGCTGACCTCCCTGAAGGACCTTTTAAAATTCTCTTGTGGCCTGGATTCAGATCCAGGGAGTTCAGATATAATTACATTGACAATCTCCTAGTAATAAAGTCTTAGCGGGAAGCTCTAGACAGCAGACGGCTAGTTCTGGACTGTCTCTAAGAAGAATCTCCTGGCTGGTGAACAAAAGTTTAAATCCATTTTACCCTTCCCTGTTGATTCTATACTTGGGAATATTCATCAGTACCAAACGGAGGGAAAGTATTCTTACCAGATTCCAAGATTATCATGTCTGCTCACCAGCGTTTTGAATACTTGGTGTATTTCTGCCACCAATTATAGCTGTACCTTGGCCCGATGGCACAGACAAATTTTTCTTTTGGTATTTCCCAACCAATGGGACTAGAAGAAACTTTTTCAGAACATCTACATCCCCAAGTAGTCAAGCTCAGCCTGGAATGGCGGCTTTTGCCTGGAATGGTGGCTTTTGGCGGCTTGCAGGGACGTCCCCTAATCTCTGGATGCTGGATCACTGTTACTTCTGATTCCAATTTCTAGTGAGTAGAGCGCACTGTCAAGGTAAGGCTTCTCAGCCAAAATCGTCTCCTCTGAAGATATCTGCTCCTATTCTTCAGAATGCTGCTTTTGGGGTCAGAAAATGAGATATTGACATCATAATGGTGGCATCCTGTATCACCGTCGAGCGGGCACAAAGCTCAACTTTGCATCAGGAGGTTTCCCTGTTGCTAACCTGGGCAAAGAACAGTCTCCAAGACCTAGCGGCATCTTGCATCCTAGGTCCTAAAAATATTTTGGCCAACAAGTTAAAGCGGGGTTCCACCCAAATTTTCAACATATCTCTATGCATTCTCTTCCTTGCCTAGATGCTGACATGCTGTGTAAAAAAATTTAAATCGCCGTCATTACCTTTTTTTTTTTTTTCTAATCTTCTTAGCACTTCCTGGTTTTCCTCCCATGGGAGTAGGCGTGTTTCTAGCCTCTCCCAGACCTCCCACAGTCCGCTGGGCGCTAGTCTCAGGCTTCCCAGCATGCATTGTGCAACAGCGTCATCACAACATCTCGGTGAATGCTGGGAGCACAGCATTCACCACATCCAGGAAATACATGCTTGTGGGCTTCAAATGCCCACAATGAAGATGGAAACCGCCTTCAGTGAATTTTATAAGTTATTCTTTACAACAAAATCGGACACAGGCAGACTTATTACACAGAACATGTGAGTAGATAATCATGAGAAGAAAAGTTTGTGAATGAACTCCAAAAAAAAAACGATAGGTGGACCCCCGCTTTAAGTTGCAACTTGGCCAAACCCAGATAATGGGCATTGAACATTCACAGTTTTCGGCAAATCCTCTCCAAGTGGCAAGTGTCATGTTTGGATCTTATGGCTTCGTGTCACAATGCCAAGCCTCCCTTTTTATTGAGGACTTGGGATTCCAGTACTTTTGCAGCTGACACCATGGAGCATTCAAAAAATTTCCTCCTGTTGTAGCAATTCTTAAAATTGTATTAAAAAAAAATACTAAACAATAAAATCCTACAATTGATGCATCCTCCCCTTTTTTTATTTTTTTATTTTTTTCACCAGCTCCCGTACCCCACTGAAGGAATGCCAATCGGCTACTTCCCTTGTCACACTCTCTCCTGGCCTTATCTTTTTTGCAGACACTTTAATTACCAAAATTGGTTCACAGAGTTCAAGGAAGCGGGGCGTGTTTTTCGGTTTACCCCAACAGAACAAACCAGAATTTTCTCCCTGTCATACAAATCTTCTAATCGTAACTGGTACCAAGAATCTGGGTACAAGATTGTCACCTGCTAGTACCTCTCCCCAGTGGTCCTTCATGTCATGTATCCCTTCATCCCAGATATGTTAACACTGTGGACAAGGTGAGCTTTACTGCATATTTTTTGGAGTTGCCCTGCTCTAGACTTCTTTTTTGGCCATTTCATTCAATCTTTCACAGGTAGGTGTCAGAAACCATGAACCAGACCGAGACAGAAGTACAGTAAAATCACACTTGTTTGTTAATACAAATAAAAAGGAGTAAGCGTAGTCAAAGCATAGCCAGAGTTCAGTAACCAGATCGGGTAATCAGCCAGGCCAGAACTCTGGGATCCAATTCTTTCCCAACACAGGCATATATGGCATGTCTGTCCTTTTGACCATCTGATGAACGCTGCATGTACCTGTACCTGACAATATCCCGGTACCCCTTCACCTATCCAATAGTGGTTTAGATGGGTAATTGGACTTGCCACTTCACTGAAAAAACATCTAAAGCAGTATTAAATTAGAATTTTGAGCCCCTCTAAACCACTTCAGCCCCGGTGGATTTGGCTGCTCAACGACCAGAGCACTTTTTACAATTTGGCACTGCGCTGATTTAACTGGTAATTGCGCAGTCAAAAAATGCTGTACCCAAACAAAATTTGCGTCCTTTTTGTCCCACAAATAGAGCTTTTTTTTATGGTATTTGATTGCCTCTGCCATTTTTATATTTTAGTGATGTAAACGGAAAATGACCGAAAATTTTGAAGAAAAAAAAAATTATATTTTCTACTTTGTGATATATAGATATAGATATATATATATATATATATATATATATATATATATATATATATATATATATATATATATATATATATATATATATATATATATATATATATATATATATATATATATATATATATATATATATTTTCAATTCTAGTCATACATTTAGGCCAAAATGTATTCAGTCACATGTGTTTGGTAAAAAAAAAATGTCAAACGTATATATGTTGGTTTGAGCAAAAGTTATTGTGTCTACAAACTAGGGTACATTTTCTGGAATTTACGCAGCTTTTAGTTTGACTACCTAAAAAGAAATTCAACCAGCGCTAATCTCTTGTATAATGAGCTAAAGCAGCTGAATACTGAGGATAAAATTTATCAAATACAAGTATATAAAAGCAGTACAGCGCTAGAAAATAATATCCCTATAAATCTTCAATAAACATAATTGTCCATAAGAGAGAGGAAAAAAATTCCAGATGAGAGTCCAAGTGTGCAAGTGATATCCAAATAGAGTGACTCATATAGTGCAAAACCTCCACCAACAGTATCGCTAGCCGCTCACCTCAACGAGTGGACCCCTGAATCAAATCAGTCAGGTCTCAAACAGCTGTTCCCACAATGGGAGATAAACAGGAGCAGGTAACTTGAGCCAGTCAGCTTGCGGTCTCGTAGAGCGATCACATGCAATACAATAAACAACATCTAGTGCTCTCTGTATTTTGCTTAAAAGATTTTAATAAAAGTGGATCAACTTACAAGGACGGCACTGTACCCCAGTGCGAAGGATAAAAGCATGTAGGATACTCCACGGAGATCGATGAACAAGACGCGGGTGACGTCACGAGTCACGTGATGTTTTCCGTACGCGTTACGTCCCTTGTGATGGGCGGGACTTCTTCAGCGGCGACCGGCGGATATCACTTGCACACTTGGACTCTCATCTGGAATTTTTTTCCTCTCTCTTATGGACAATTATGTTTATTGAAGATTTATAGGGATATTATTTTCTAGCGCTGTACTGCTTTTATATACTAGTTTGACTACCTATCTGATTTCTTGAGGTGCTAAAATGGCAGGGCAGTACAACCGCCCCCCCCCCAAATGACACAATTTTGGAAAGTGGACACCCCAAGTAAATTGCTGAGAGGGGCATGTTGAGCCCATTGCATATTTTATTTTCTTAATCGTACATCACGGGACACAGAGCCATAGTAATTACTATGTGGGTTATAGGCCACCTTCAGGTGATGGACACTGGCACACCCTAAACAGGAAGTTGCCTCCCTATATAACCCCTCCCACAATTGGGAGTACCTCCAGTTTTTTCGCCAGTGTCTAAGGTGTTGGTCATGAGTAAGGATGTGCTGTGCTCCACTGGAGCAATCCTTGCTGGGGCTAGCTATGCAGCCGGATCTATTCAAAGTCTTTTCAGGCCGAATTGAATGGTACCCGGGCCTCGTGGCGGAAGAAACGAGGTTTAGCCCATAACGCTTCTCCTTTTTAGAGAGCTGGACCCCGTGATCCAGAGCTTTTGGTTTTTTTCAGCCATAAAGTTTTTTTTTTTTTTTTTACTGGCGGGGTGCTTTACGGGTCCAGGAGTGTAGGGTCCCCGGTTTCTGAAGATTTTGTAACGGAGCCCACTGTGAGAGGTGAAGATTGGGTCTGTTGGTTTTTACCACAGAAAACCCTGCGGTGGGAAAGGTAAGTGGAGGTTTCTAAGGAATTTTTAAATTTTCTTATGAAATGTCTCCTTTAAAAAAGTAAAAAAAGTAAATGTCATGCCTAAGAGTCACTACTGGGGGCTGTATAGAGCACATACCTTGTCATGCTTTCCTCAAAGATCACGCTGTGTCACATAAGCAACAGGCTTCCCTCCGGGCGAGCAGGAAGACCTCTGATAAGATTGGGGGGGATTTTCTTTCACAAAACACCCCCCACCTCGACAAAGCTTTCCCCCTCTTCCTAGTTAGGGGGAAGCCAAAAAACGATCGGCGATGCTGCGCCATTTTTTCACCGCTTGTTACAGGTCTCCTCAACACGACCCCCCCCCCCACACACACACCAATACCTTCGGATCAGAGGCCCACGCTTGCGTGGGAGAACCCTATTTTGAAAAGAGAGGGGGGGCCACGATGTGATGGAACAGGCGGGGCTTAGTGCGGCCTGTTCCATCCAATGTCCAATGCAGGAGTATGTTTAAAAGCTCCATTTTTGCTGGCTGCAAATGTCGGAGGGACACAATAGCAAAAAGGGCATGTAAGAGGTTGGTGACACAGGCGTTCCCTGACACATCTACTAATAGCATCAGGCTGAACGTTAATAGCAGCGGCAGTGGCTGGATTATTGCTCAAGCAATGTATGCAATTTATTCTGGTAGTACCTCTGCTTTTGTGCATCGGGCTAAGGTCAGAAGGGGGGGTTGAAACACCCCCAAAAAAGGGCTAAAAGGGTCTCCCTCAAGCCCTGGAAAGCCTACTCATCTCTACAATGGCATCCTCCCCTAAGAGGGGGTGGCTGGTCAGATTGAGCATCGGGGTCATGAAATGTTTGCAACTGTTTTCAACACTCTAGTTCCTGTCTATATTACTAAAGAGGTGTTTTTCCTCAGCCATGATAGGATTGGAAAAAAAGCTTAGCGGCTTTAATCGCATCCCAGTGAGGGACAAAATGTGACAGGTTATCTTCCATTACCCAGGACCCTCAAACTGAGGAACTAGGGGCGGGAGAAGATGAATTCCCTCGGGACCGTGAAGAGGCTGATGACTCCTCTTCTGAGGGGTCAAATGTGGGGGGGATCAGCTTCACAATCTGTAAGATTGATGGTGCAATTTTTCACTGAATGGTCCGCTCCACATTTATGTACCCTTAATTGAGTGTTTGGGTTCTAAAACCTCCTCAAGCTGTGCATGCCTTTCCTGTCCATTCATTGCTGGAAAAGCTTTTTGTATCTGAGTGGAATCACCCAGATAAGCATTTTTTCCTCCTAAAGTTTTCACTAAAAGTGGGGTATAACATAGTTACATAGTCAGGTTGAAAAAAGACACAAGTCCATCCAGTTTAACCAAAAAAAACATTGTACAATCCAATATACCCAATTCTATACCCAGAGAAAGGCAAAAAACCCCAGCAGAGCATGCTCCAATTTGCTACAGCAGGGGAAAAAAATCCTTCCTGATCCCCCAAGAGGCAATCAGATTTTCCCTGGATCAACTTTACCTATAAATGCTAGTACCCAGTTATATTGTGTACATTTAGGAAAGTATCCAGGCCTTTCTTAAAGCAATCTACTGAGCTGGCCAGAACCACCTCTGGCAGGCGTCTATTCCACATTTTCACAGCTCTTACTGTGAAGAAACCTTTCCGTATTTGGAGATGAAATCTCTTTTCCTCCAGTCGTAAAGAGTGCCCCCTTGTCCTCAGTGTTGAGTTATTCACTTTACGGTCAACACAAAGTTCACTATATGGACCCCTTATATATTTGAACATGTTGATCATATCCCCCCTTATTCTCCTCTTCTCAAGAGTGAATAAATTCAGTTCCTCTAATCTTTTCTCATAGCTGAGCTCCCCCATGCCTCTTATCAGTTTGGTTGCCCTTCTCTGCACTTACTCCAGTTCCCCAATATCCTTTTTGAGAATTGGTGCCCAAAAATGAACTGCATATCCCAGATGAGGTCTTGCTAATGATTTGAATAGGGGCAAAATGATATCTCTCTCTGGAGTCCATACCTCTCTTAATACAAGAAAGGACTTTGCTCGCTTTGGAAACCGCAGCTTGGCATTGCATGTTGTTATTGAGCTTATGATCTACCAAAACTCCCAGATCCTTCTCCACTACAGATTCCTCCAGTTGTACTCCCCCTAGTATGTATGATGCATGCATATTCTTGGCCCCCAAGTGCATAACTTTATATTTCTCAACATTAAACCTCATCTGCCACATAGACGCCCAATCAGACAGTGCATTGAGGTCAGCTTGTAAATTGGAGACATCCTGTAAGGACGTTATTCCACTGCATAGCTTGGTGTCATCTGCAAAGACAGAAATGTTACTTTTGATCCCAGACCCAATATCATTTATAAAGATATTAAAGAGTAAGGGTCCCAGCACTGAACCTTGGGGTACACCACTGATAACCCTAGACCATTCAGAGTAAGAATCATTAACCACTACTCTCTGAATTCTGTCTTTTAGCCAGTTTTCTATCCATTTACAAACTGATATTTCCAAGCCTGTAGACTTTACCTTACACATGAGCCGCGTGTGGGGAACTGTATCGAACGCTTATGCAAAATCCAAGTATACCACGTCCACAGCCACCCCTCTGTCCAAGGTTTTACTTACCTCTTCATAAAAAGAAATCAGGTTTGTCTGACAACTTCTGTTTTTCATGAACCCATGCTGTCTGTTGCTTAAAATGTTTTTTTTCCAGCAAGAACTCGTCTATGTGGTCTTTTATTAAATGCTCCAGTATCTTCCTGACTATAGAAGTTAAACTAACAGGTCTATAGTTACTTGGTAAAGACTTTGATCCCTTTTTAAATATAGGCACCACGTTCGCCCTGCGCCAATCCAGTGGTACTATTCCCGTCATTAAGGAGTCCCTAAAAAATGGCTTTGAAATTACAGAGCACAATTCTTTTAGGATCCGTGGGTGGATGCCATGAGGTCCAGGTGCTTTATCCACCTTTATTCTGTCTAAATATTTCTGGACCATATCCCTTTTGAGCCATTGTGGATCATTCTGGGCTGTGTCAATACCACCCCCATTATGGACATGACCTCCCCCATGTTCTTTTGTATACACAGAGCTGAAGAAAGTATTTAATAAATTAGCCTTCTCCTTGTCCCCAGTCACCCACTCTAGATTATTTTGTAAAGGGCCTACATGCTCAGACCTGACCTTTTTTTACTATTAATATATTTGAAGAATTTTTTGGGGTTTGTCCTACTATTTTTTGCGATCTGTCGTTCATTTTGAATTTTTGCATCCTTGATTTCCTTTTTACGTATTCTGGTAAATTCTTTAAATTACACTAGTGTTCCTAAATTTTTATATTTTTTAAAAGCTCTTTTCTTATTGTTTATAGCTTTTCTATCTTTGACCGTGAGCCACACAGGTTTTATTTTTAGCCTTTTTAAACTTATTGCCCATGGCAATATACTTGCAGTGAGCTTCCGAACAGTCTTTTTAAAGAATTCCCATTTCTGTTCTGTGTTTATCGATGCCAATATTCCCTCCCAGTCTAAGTCCTGGAGAGCAGCCCTCATCCTTGGAAAATATGCTCTCTTGAAGTTGTGTTTTTTAGGGCTGAAACAACTAATCGATTAATCGACAACTAATCGATTATGAAATTAATCGATTACTATTTTCATAATCGATTAATCGGCCAGTAACATAATTGGGTTAAAAATAATAAAAATAGCCCTTTATAGTACAAAAAGAGCAAATAATTGCTACTGTAAATATTACTTTCACAGTTCTACAGTAAAAAAATGAACCCCTTACAGTAGCGATTATTTGCTTTTTTTTTTTGTACTTCAAAAGGCTAATTTTAATTTTTTTTAAACCCATTATGTTACTAAATGTCTTAGGCCTGGTTCACATCTTTGTGTTTTTTGATGCTTTTTGCAGAAACACACTACAGTTCATTTAACATGGTTTTCTATGGGACACGTTCAACATCTATGCTTTTTTTTTCAGCCTCTGCGTATTTGGAAAGGGTCAAGGACTTTTTTTTTTTTTTTTTTTTTTTTTTACGCAAAACGGTGCTTTTTTGGTTGAATATACTTCAATGGAGGAGCTGCAGAAAAGCATGTAATGCGTTTTTGCAGCAATTTGTATTTTTTAATCTGCCCAACAACAAATTGGCCAAAAAACTGTATTTCTCTTCTAATAGTGTATACAGTATATCTCCTCTAATAGTGTATATACAGTATATCTCTTCTGTCTGTTATTCTCAGTGGATTCAATATTTTGCTCCCTAACCATATAGTTGGTTGTTTATATTTACCACTGCATAGAGATATTTAAGAATAAATTGCTTTTTTAAAAAAAACTTTACATATTAACTAAATTATACACCACACTTCTTTTTTAAGGTTATTAACCGATTAATCGAAACAATAATCGACCAACTAATCGATTATGAAAATAATCGTTAGTTGCAGCCCTAGTGTTTTTATCTTTCCCGTATGTATCTTTGTTTACAGCTAACATCAAGTGAAATCATGTTATCATCACTGCTACCCAGGTGTTCCTTTATCTGGACTTTAGTAATAAGCTCTGCATGGTTTGAGATTACCAGGTCCAACAGAGCTTCATTCTTGGGGCCTCAATAAACTGGACCATAAAATTGTCCTGTACTAGGTTTATACATTTTTGCCCTTTTAAACTGTCCCAGCAGTGCCATTACTCCAGTTAATTTCTTGGTAGTTAAAATCCCCCCGTTATTATCACCTTCCCAGCCCTTGCAGCCCTTTCCATCTGTGCAAGGAGCTGAGTCTCCACCTCCTCGTTAACATTAGAGCCCGCCCCTTATGTCACATTCCCATAATGCCTCGGGACTGTGACACCATAAGGGGTGGGGTCACCGGGTGACATCACCCGTGACCATGCCACATGCCTATATAAGTCATCGCGCACCGCTCACACAGCATTACAGCGGGAGACAGCGTTGTGTCAACATCGGAAGAAGAGAAGAAGGAACAAGATGGCGAAGACTAGGCCACCGCTAGCAAAAGAGCGGCAGAAGATAGCGGAGGAGCCCAGCAGAAGAACCGGACACCGGGAGAAAAAGGTCAGAGAGAGAAGTCGGAAGAAGACTCTTGGAGCTGCCTAATTACTTTTAAAACCTGTGTAGTGTGTTCTTTTTGACACTTTTTTCCCCCAGGTGAATGGGTATGGGTACCATGTACCCCATACTCATTCACATAGGGTGGGGGGGCTGGGATCTGGGGGCCTCCTTATTAAAGGGGGCACCCGTATTCCGATAAGCCCTCTGCCCGCAGACCCCGACAACCAATGGCCAGGGTTGTCGGGAAGAGGCCCTTGTCCTCATCAACATGGGGACAAGGTGCTTTGGGGTGGGGGGGCGGCAGGGTGCCCCAATGCACCCACCCCCCATGTTGAGGGCATGCGGCCTGGTACGGTTTAGAAGGGGGGGCGCTCGCTCGTCCCCACCCCCTTTCCTGACCGGCTGGGCTGCGTGCTCTGATAAGGGTCTGGTATGGATTTTGAGGGGGGCCCCCATGCTGATTTTTTGGAGTTGGGGGTTCCCCTTAAAATCCATACAAGACCTAAGGGCCTGGTATGCCCCTTGGGGGGAACCCACACCGTTTTTTTATTTAAAATTTGGCACGGAGTTGCCACTCATGATTCATCCCAGACAGCTGTCAGCACTGCCTGTCGCTCATCGCGAAAGGAAATAACTGTTTTCCTTTCCCGATGAGCGAGCCAGCTTGGCGCTGGCTCCCGCGACGGGGCTTGCAGGTGTCAAATCTCGCCGATAACAGCAGCAAGATTGAGACTATAGCGGTCACCTACTGTATATTCTCTGTGAATAAAAAGTTTGACTTGTCCGGCAGGCAATGCTCAAATGCATAGGGATCCAACGGGTAAAAAGTTGGAATTCCTATTTAAAAAAAAAAAAAAAAATTGGTTAATTGTTGAGAGACCAGTTTAAACAGGTGCTCAGTTATCCTGTTCAGCAGGCCCAGGATCTGGCAAGCAACTATAGCAGCTTTATGTTTGCAATAGTTGCTATGAGAGATTCTATCCTTCAGGCCTTGCGCCCTTCGCTAAGCGCCATGCAAGAAGCTCCTGCCTAGTTTTCCTTTTTGCGGTGAAACTGCTGTTTGGGGATGATTTGGGCATTACATCCAAAGAAATTCTAGTGGATAAAGCCTCCTTATGAGGAAGCACCCCCGCTCGCTCGAGTAGGGGTAATACTTCTGCTGTTCTCAAGGGTCTGGCCAGAAGAGTGTCGAGACAGATGGGGGACTTCCTCAATAGCTCCAGGGTACAAATTGGATTTCCAAGAGTTCCCGTCTCCTCGTTTTCTCAGATAAGACATTCCTAAGGATCCAGAGAAAAAGGTCTTTCTTTCAAGCATTGGACCATCTTTTGGCAAAAAAGTGATCATGGTGGTTCCCGGGTAAGAGCAGGAGTTGGGGTTTGGTTCAAACCTTTTTTCACGGTGCCAAAACCAAATTGACATTCTGGATCTCAAAAATCTAATTTGATTCCGGAATCTGCTTTTTTTTTTCGCATGGAGTCAATCCAATCAGTTGTCTCCAACCTACAAGGAGGAGAACTTCTGACGTCAATCATCATCAAAGATGCATACCTCCTTGTGCCTATTTCCTCGCTCACCAGTAATATCTACTTTTCAAGGTAGAAAATCTTAATTTTTATTCTGTAGCTCTGCTTTTCGGTCTAGCTACTGCACCTCGAGTGTTTACAAAGTTTCTGGCCCCTCTAGCCAGATTAAGGGCCTAAGGTATAACGATTATAGTTTACCTAGATGATCTATTCTTGATAGACCAGTCGGTAGCCCGCTTAGACCAAAGTATGGTCACCACATTCAACTACCTGGAATCTTAGGTTGGATTCTCAACCTAGAGAAATCTTCCTTTAAAACCATGAAGACTAAAATACTTGGGTCTGATCATAGATACACCCAGAAAAGGGTATTCTTGCCCAAGGCAAAAATCGGCGCCATAAAGGAACTGATTCAGGTGGTCGAAGCAAGATGAATTCTTCTATTCAGCTTTGCATGAGGTTGTTGGGAAAGATGGTGGCTTCATTCGAGGCCATTCCTTATGCTCAGTTTCATTCGAGACTGCTGCAAAACAGTATCCTATCAGCTTGGAACAGGGTTCAAAGGGTTCAAGCTTTTGATTTCCCAGTGTGTTTGACTCCAAAGGTGCGCCAGAACCTCAGTTTATGGTTAATAACCAAAAATCTGCAAAGGGGAAAATTCTTCCTTCAGTTACCTGGGAAATGGTAACAACATTATGCCAACCTTTTTTGGGTTGGAGAACAGTCCTGGAAGAGGCAACTGTCCAAGAGAAGTGGCCCAGATCAGAAATGGCCTTGCCCATTAACATTCTAGAGATTTCGGGCAGAGCACTTGGTCTTGAGGGCCTGAACTTTCAGTTTACGGAGTTGTCCTGCCAGGATCCAATCCGACAATGCCACAGCAAAAGCCTATATCCATCACCAAGGGGGCACAAGAAGTTGTGCGGCCCAGAGAGCCTATCTTGGGCAAAAAAACAATGTACTTTGCCTATCGGCAGTCTTCATTCTAGGAATAGAAGATTGGCAGGTGGACTACTTGAGTCGCCAGCAGTTGTTCCTGGGAGAATGGTTCCTTCACCCCGATATCTTCCTGTCAATATGTCAAAGTTGGGGGATCCCAGACGTAGATCTGTTTGCGTCCAGGTTCAACAAAAGTTGACAACTTTGTGTCAAGAACAAAGGATCCGCAAGCATGCGGAACAGATGCCTTGCTATTCCCATGGAATCGGTTCTCACTGATTTATGCATTCCCTCCTATTCTGCCTGCGTCCACGACTTCTTCGCATGATCAAGCAGGAAGGGAAATCAGTGATTTTTGTGGCCAAGGAGATCTTGGTATGCAGAGGTCATAAGGATGGACCCTACCACCACGTCCAGACCTTCTCTTGCAAGGTCTGGTATTGCATTCTACCTTTTACAAACACTAAATTTAACTGTTTGGCTATTGAGTCCCACATTCTGAAGAAACGTGGGCTGTCAAGTTCAGTGGTATCTACCTTGGTTAATGCAAGGAAGCCGGCCTCCAGAATTGCATGTTATAGAGTCTGGAAGGCATATATCTCCTGGGTTGAATCCAGGGGTTGCCACCACAGGAGGCATGTCATGGGTAGAATCCTTGTCTTTCTGCAGATGCGGTTAGAAATGAAGCTGGCCTTGAGTACTTTGAAAGGCCAGGCCTCTGCCTTATCGGTATTGTTTGAACGACCACTTATTCTTTGGTTCGTAGTTTTTTCAAGGGGTTAGGTGAACCCTGAACCCTTGGGACTTTAATTTAGTAATGTCGGAGTTGCAAAAACAGCCTTTTTTAGCCAATAGTACATATTCCCTTGGTCCTTTTGACAAGGAAACTAGTTTTTCTGGTAACCATATCCTCTGCAAGAAGGGTATCAGAATTGGCTGTTCTTTCTTGTAAAGAGCCATTATTATTTTTCACAAGGTTAAGGTAGTATTGCGTCTTCATCCTAACTTTCTACCGAAGGTAGTGTCAGGTTTTTATCTAAACTAGGATATTGTTCTACCTTCTTTTTTTTTTTTTTTTTTTTTTTTATTTTATTTTTTTCCGGAACCCTGTTCATGGAAGAAAAATCACTACATTCTCTTGATGTGGTGAGAGCAGTTCGGGTCTACTCAAGGCAACTGCTGCTCTGATTCGAAAAACGGATGTTTTATGTGTTGCCTGAAGGCCCTAAAAGAGGACAGGCAGCATTGAAATCTACTATTTCTAAGTGGATTCAGCAAGTAACTGTTCAGGCTTATGGTTTAAAGAGGAGGATTCCACCCTCTCAAATCAAAAGTGCACTCCATTAGGACTGTTAGTTCTCCATAGGGGTGAATCACCAAGCCTCCATGGTTCATATCTGTAAGGCCTCAACTTGGTCTTCAGTCCATAAATTTACCAGATTTTATCAGTTGAATGTAAAAAGGCATGAGGATATCGCCTTTGGGTGTAGTGTGCTGCAGGCAGCAGTATAACCCCTCTAGTCTCATGTTGCCCTAATTCTGTTGTCTCCCTCTTCCCAGTTGGCATTACTCTGGGACATCCCACATAGTAATTACTATGGCTCTGTGTCCCATGATGTACGAATAAGAAAATAGGATTTTTATAACAGCTTACATGTAGAATCCTTTTTTTTAAGTACATCACAGGACACAGAGGTCCCTTCCCTCTTTCTGGTATATATGTGTATTGCTTTGCTACAAAAACTGAGGTACTCCCAGTAGTGGGAGGGGTTAGATAGGGAGGCAACTTCCTGTTTAGGAGGGTGTGCCAGTGTCCATCACCTGAAGGTGGCCTATAACCCACATAGTAATTATTATGGCTCTGGGTCCCGTGATGTACTTCAAAGAAAAGGATTTTACAGGTAAGCTGTTATAAAAATCTTATTTTTATGTCACAAGTGATTGAAAAATTACAAAAAAAAAAAAATTACACAAAGGTGTCACTAAATGATATTGCTCACACATGCCATGGTTATATGTGGAATTACACCCCCAAATACATTCTGATGCTTCTCCTGAGTATGGGGATACCTCACGCGAGACATTTTGGGAGTCTAGCCACGTACAGGACCCCGAAAACTAAGCACCGCCTTCAGGCTTTCTAAGGGCGTAATTTTTTATTTCACTCCTACTTATCACAGTTTCGAAGGCCATAAAATGCCAAGATAGCACAAACCCCCCCCACATGACCCTATTTTTAAAAGTAGACACCCCAAGCTATCTGCTGAGAGACATGTTGAGTATTTTGCAGATCTTGCTTTTTGTCACAAAGTTTTGATAATTGAAAAAAAAAATATACATTTTTCTTTTCTTTTTTCATTTTCAAAAATAAATGAGATCTGCAAAATACTCACCATGCCTCTTGGCAAATACATTGGGGTGTCTACTTTCCGAATTGGGGTATTTTAGGGGGGTTTCATGCTACCTGGACATTTCAGGGCGTCCGTAACTGTGATGGGTAGTGAGGAGTAAAATCACAATTTTACACCTTTTAGAAATCCTGAAGGCGGTGATTGGTTTTTGAGGTCCTATACGCGGTTAGGCTCCCAAAAAGTCCCACACATGTGGTACACAGGAGCAGCAGAATGTGTTTTGGGGTGTAATTCCACATATAACCATGCCATGTTTGAACAATATATCATTTAGTGACAACTTTTTGCAAAAATAATTGTAATTTTCCCGAAACTTGTGACAAAATATAAAATATTCTATGAATTCAACATGCCTATCAGCAAATAGCTTGGGGTGTCTACTTTCCAAAAAGGGGTCATTTTGGGGGGGGGGGGGGGGGTTTGAACTGTCCTGGCATTTTATGCACAACATTTTAGAAGCTTATGTCACACGTCAACCACTTGAAGACCACCCCTCCCATATTTTCGGGGAGATAGATAGATAGATATATAGATATATAGATATATAGATATATAGATATATAGATATATAGATATATATATATATATATATATATATATATATATATATATATATATCTATTTATATATATCTATTTATAGATATCTATTTATTTGAATACACCCAGAAGTAATGGTTTTGCACAGAGCAGCCCTGATTCTCCTCTTCTGGGGTCCCCCATCGTCACTTCTAGCTCCTCCTGTCTTCAGAGTGCCTCTATAGCAAGGTAAAAAAACTTTTGCCTTTTAGAACCATTCACTTCCTGCCCAGGACTACATGTCCCATGAAGCATTGCTCCTCACACATTTACATTCATCAAGTTCAGGCACTTACTGACAAGTATGGATGGTGTACAGAGCTGTATGTGTGCTTCACTGTATTTCTTGATATGTACACAAATGCATTCTGTATGCAGGCCAACTAATATGCTGACTGATTAATCAGTTATGAAAATAGGTACAACTATTTTCATAATCGATTAGGTGTTGATTAATCGATTTAGATGTTTCGGCCCTACTTGAGTGTTTACTGTTTTTTTTCTCTGTACAATTGATGTCCCTCAATGCGTTATATTATCTGGTGTGTTAATGTACCTTTTTATACTTCTGGTCAATGATTCCACTTTTCTCGTTAATGCAAAAAAGTGAAATACAGAATGCATAGAGAAGGTAGGTGGAAGCAATAGCTGTAATTTCTCTGTGGCCCAGGACGCTGTGGTTTTCCCTCCTTTTTGGGGTTTCCATGTAGAGGATCCATGGATCTTAAGTTGAGAAATGCTTCAAAAAGTCCCCTCTGTCATCCATCACCAGAGAATTTAAACCTTGCGGCTTGGAGGTTGAGTACCAGAGTTTAAGAAAGGATGATCTGTCGGAGACAGTTATCAGGACTTTGTTGCAGGCAAGAAACCAGTCCACTAATGCTGCTTGCTGTGGTTTATTTTTTATTTTATTTTTTTCTATTTATTTATTTTTTTCCCAGCCCTCTGGATCCTCCTGTGCCCTTGGTGTTGGACTTTATTTACACAGGTGTTAGGGCTCTCATAAGATACTAAACGGGTTCAATATTCCATGCATCTAACCAAACGGGTTTGCAGCATAGTTATCCATTTTCTAAATGCTCATGAAGATGAATCTGCCAAAAAGAGCAACATTAGGTAAATGGGATTTCCCCCAAGTCGTCTTCCAAGACAGCCCTTGAGAGATGGAGCTCCTCCCACCAGATAGGAAACACATTACCCCTAAATCTTTAAAAGGCGGTCCCCCAGGCATATAGTCAGTTTTTGTTTTTTTGGTTCCTCAGACTGGAGGAAAAATGTTTCCTGGAGGGAACTGTCAAGGGGAGAATGGGGCTGGAGAGCTCCATCACTCAAGGGCTGTCCACGCTAGACAGGAGTTTCCCTTCACCTTTTTTCTTTCTCACAAAGGCCGTGGGTTGCCTCCACAGAGGTATGGAGTTTCCTGTTCTCACTCTCTCTGGTGCCTGGAGAGGGCGGTGATGGCTGAGCATCAGCGGTGGTGGGAAGGCTTGGTCTCCTCGCTGCAGGACACTGCCAACCAGGAAATCGACGAGCGTCACTTCTGGTGGATAGGACATCATCGCCGCGCGCCGGAGGTTGTGGTTCTGGCTCCCAGGCGCAGAGAGCAAGGGGAACGCCAAGCCTGTGTATTAAAGGCACGACAATACGGGCTTTAAGCGCCAGCAGCCAAAAAGCAAGGAGCCAACATGGAGACATCCTATTTTCTGGGGGAGGCAAACGTTGGCTCATCACAGGTAGGCTGGCAGTGACCAGAGCCTTTTTACTGTGCACTTATTTCTTTATCGTACATCACGGGACACAGAGCCACAGTAATTGCTGTATGGGTTATATAGGCAACTTTAGGTGATGGACACTGGCACAGCCTAAACAGGAAGTTTAGATTCCCTATATAACCCCTCCCCTTACTGGGAGTACCTCAGTCTTTTCGCCAGTGTGTTAGGTGTTGGTCGCGAGTAACGATGTGCGGTGCTCCACTGGAATATTCCTTTGCTGGGGGCAAGCTATGCAACTGGATCCATTCAAAGTGCCTTTTTTAGGCCAAATTGAATGGTACCTGGGCCTCGTTTCAGAAGAAACAGGATTTGCCTGTAACGCTTCTCTTTTTAGAGAGCTGGACCCCGGGATCCAGCGCTTGGTTTTTTTCAGTCCTATTTCCTGGCGGGGTGCTTTACGGGTCCATGGGTGTGGAACCCCCGATAAAAAGGGGCCCTGGTCCTTGAAGGTTTGTTGAACGGAGCCCACCTTGAGTGATGAAGATTGGGTCTGTCTGGTTTACCACAGAACCCTGCAGCTGGATATGGTAAGTGGAGATTGCTGAGGAATTTTCTAATTCTTATGGGGTTTCTCCTTTAAGTAAATGTTGTCATGCCTAAAGTCGCCACCGCGGCTGTCAAGAGCACGTACCTGTTCCATGCATCAGAAGTATAGTGTACTAATACCATGTTAATATTTGCTAGTATTTCCTTCCTGAGCCATAGTGAACTTCTTTCCTTCTGTTGGCTCTCTGAGATCCTAGTAGACCACTGTAATATGCAAGCTTTAGCTGCCTTGAGAAGAGGTTTAAGTAATTTGTGTATTTTTGTTGATTGAAAGCGAGTTATTGTCTAAGTATTATGCAGCAGGATTCTGATTTAGAGACACCGGTCTTTTAGTGTTTATTCTACAGACTCAAAATGCCTATAGTTTAGAGCACTCCCAAAAGGGATCCTTTTGGCCTCCCAACATCTCCAGCAATGACTGAAGACCTGAGGAAAACAGAAGGTCTCGGTCAAGGAGATATAGAAAAGTGACAATGTTTTTGGGAGTCATAGCAAGACAAACTTGTTTAAAAGAGGTTAGGGTTATATATTTTCTTACAGGCCTTCGGTAAGTCAGTTACATGCTCAGTTGAACTGTAAATAGAACTAATTGGGAGGCAGTAGTGGTATCTAATTCTTTACATGTCAAGTGTCAATTGGCCAAGGAAAATTAAATGGACGAAAACGCTCTTTTTGAATGAGAGCAGTAAAATGAGGGTCTGATCGGCTCTCTGCAAATTCTCTATATCCCAGAATAGGGATCATGGGGCTAGGCATTGGTGAAAGGGATGTACTGCATAACACGTTGTGAATGGTCTGTATTGTTATAGTAACAAGTGAATGTTAGCTGTTCAGGGACCCAAAGGATTGGAAAACCATGGGATTCCGTCCAGAGGAAAATCAATTGCAGCCTGCTCAAGTTTAACCCATAGTTTAGAAGTCAGCCTGGGTACAAGAAAGTAGTTTTGATGACTGCCTTGAACCATTGCGTGGTTTTCCCGTTTTTTTCAGAATAACAATTTTAAGGTTTCTTTTCAAACATATTCACAGTAACCAAACTAAATGGGGGCATCCACCCAATACTGAACTAAAACAGCTTAACAGTTTTTTTGTGTACCCAAATTCTGCATGGAATCTGAGGTCTGTCATTGCGTGCCTCAGAAAAGGGAATTGTATTTATCAGTAAACATTTAAGATGCCTATCTCCAATATTCCCATTTTGCCATCACACTAATTATGGCATTGCCGTTCAGGCTCCTCTCTGTACCCCAAGTGTTCACAAAAGTGCACCCAGGGCATTCCTGTCATCGGTTAAGTGAACAACCTCCTGCTGAAGTACTTTTTATCCAAAACCTTGTATGCCAACTTCCAAGTGACAATCCAGTTCAATCCTTTGTATAATAAACTTTTCAAAGCCTGCCCTCCAATCCTCACACTGTCTGAAATAACAGAATCCAACCTTGGACACGCCCACACCAGTATCTTGCTCCCTCAGGAGTAGATTGCCTCCCCATGGTCCAGCTTTTTGACTTTTAGGACACAATGATGCCTCTCAATTAGCTTCTGCATGATGGTTCTTGGCCTCGTAGTTGCTTCATTTAAGGCAGTTCCCTTTGCTCGGTTTTCACTACAGACTCCTTCAATCCAAAACCCTCAGGATTGGACGGGTGATCTGTCAAAGTGCCTGGACAAAGAGGAGGGGCTGTATGTGACGGCGTGCGGCAGGGAACACCCAGCTATTGAAATGAAAGCTGTTATGTTCCCAGCACTCTAATTGGCCAGGCGGCGGCTCTCCTCTCTTCCTCTGCACAGGCTGGCTGCGCTGGGGACGCGGGTGGGCAGGCTGGCTGCGCTGGGGACGCGGGTGGGCAGGCTGGCTGTGCTGGGGACGCGGGTGGGCAGGCTGGCTGCGCTGGGGACTCGGGTGGGCAGGCTGGGGACGCGGCCTGGCTGCATCTGACGGGCACTGGTGAGGCTGCATTGATCTCTTGTATCATGTCTGCAGTCTGACCATCTCCTGTATAAAATATTTTTTAAAAAAATTAAAAATTTCGGTATCGGTTTCAGCACCAAAAAACCCATCCGGTGCACCCCTAGTTGAAAATATATGTAACATAATACCTGTAGCAATGATTAATCTACATTTATTTAAACAACACAAGTTGCTGTGAAATGTGGCCAAGTCAGCACTTGCCCCAGAGGCCTAGTGGGGTCTCCATGGGAATGGGCTCATACACCTCAGAGATTCTATGAATGCATAACAATGATGGGACAATGTCCATAAAACAACCAAGGAAGGTTAATGATCTACACAAAACACGCATACCTATATAGTTAACTAATCTAGAATGATGGCAATTCCCAACTGCGGCGGGGTGGGTGGAGCAGAGCTGGACCTCAACAAGATGAATTTTTATTCAATTTAACATCCAGTAAATACCCAAAGGGATATGGTACATGATTGGACTGATAAAGATACTGTCCAAGAAGTCACAATGCAGCTGTAACTCAGCAAATGTGACAGAATGGTAGGGCTTATATTCTAATATAGTGAAGTCCCAACCGCCACAAATAACAATGCGAATAAATTAAACATAGAAGTCAGGCTATAAAGGAGAAAAGCAATGTCCTCTTACCCACTTGGGCATTATAAAGCATGAGGTGATTAGAAGAGGAAAGGCTGTCCAATCTGAGCTTGTACACCTAAACAACAATTTACTGGGGAGAAGTGCTACAAAAAGGAGGTAATACAGGCCATAAGAATATCACCAACCATAATGCAGATTGCATAGTGTGGCCATCTTTATACAAGTACATAGGAGCGAGTGGACCGAGACACTAAGTTGCCAGGCCTTGTTCACATCTCCACGTAGTGAAAATTTAAATTCCCACATGGTATTATTTTTTTTTGGCTGTCTTCACGCATAGGATACTTGATTGGGCTGCCCTATGCACGACAATCACCCCAGAGAAGCTCCAGAACTTTTGGAGCTGTGTGTAGATGTATGTCTCACTGCTACACCAGGTGGATACTGGCAGAATGTGAGGTACACGGCATATCCAGTGTCGGTATGTCGAAGGACCTCTTCAGATAAACAATATTATTGATTTATATAGCGCCAACAGTTTGTACAGCGCTTTACATTGTTGGGGCAGACAGTACAATTGCAATACAATTCAATACAGGAGGAATCAGAGGGCCCTGTGTGTTAGAACTTACAATCTAGGAGGGAGGGTCAAGAGATACAAAAGGATAAACTGTGGGGCATGTTCTGATGAAGAAAATGAAAGTACAGTTGTTACGTGGAGGCAGGATAGGTTTCTGGGATCGCCTAAAAGTGGCTATATTTGGAGATAGTCTGTCAGATTGGGATCGGGAATTCCAGAGGATGGGAAAGGCTCACGAGAAGTTCTGGAGGCAAGTATGGGAGAAGGTGATGAGAGAGCTAGACAGCAAGAGGTCTTGGGAGGAACGAAGAGGACGATTAGGTTGGTATTTTGAGACTAGGCTAGTGATGAAGCTGGGCGCAGAGTTGTTGATGGATGTATTGTAGTTATTAGTATTTTGTTTTTAATTTGTTGGATGAATGGCAGCCAATGGAGGGATTGGCAGAGGGGTAGCAGACGCTGAGCGGTTTGTAAGGTGGATGAGTCTGGCAGCAGAATTCATGATAGACTATCATGATGGCCTATTTAACCCCTTCCTGCTGAGTGTACGCAGATGTGCGTACTCTGCTTTCTGGGGTTATACCAGGATGATGATATATTAGAGATCCGCGCTTAGGAGATTGAAGGGTTGCTGCCTCCCCCTAATTAGTTCCCAATGAGACCTATTCAATTATATAAAAGGAAAATTGGGGATATGGCGCTACCCTGTAGTGACGCAATTTATAAATTTAAAATAAAAGATACAAAATAAACAGGTAGTGCACAGCCCAGTGCATCTGTACACACTCATGTGCAAATCTATATGAGTGAACAGGTTTTTTTGAATAGGTGATATATAAGTGCGTGAAAATAATGTAAGCATTGCGTCACTACAGGGTAGCGCCATATCCCCAATTTTCCTTTTATATACCGGGATGATGTCCGCAGCTGCAGGCATCATCCTGGTACCGTTGTTTAGAGCGGGCGATCGGCTATCCGAGTATAACAACCGATGCGGCTAAAAGCCGCTCAGCTGTTATACCGGAGGAGCGGGAGGGGACGTCCCCTTCGTTCCAGCCTCCTAATCGTAAACACTGAAGCGACGTCATGACGTCACTTCCCGTTTACTCGGCTGCCAATGACGCCGGTTTAAAAAAAATACACCGTATTCTGAATCGCCCTTTTCGGCGATCTGAATACTTTGAAGTGCAAAGGAGGGATCGGGAGTCTTTTAGACCCCCGATCCCTCCATAAAGAGTACCTGTCACCACCTATTACTGTCACAAGGGATGTTTACATATCTTGTGACAGCAATAAAAGTCATCAAAAAATTTTTTTTTTTAACACAATTTATAAATATAAAAAAAAAAAAATTTTTTTTTAAAGCCCCCCCCCTGTCCCCGCGAGCTCGCGCAGCAAAGAAGGCGCATACGGAAGTTGCGCCCGCATATGTAAACGGTGTTCAAATCACAAATGTGAGGTATTGCCGCAATCGTCAGAGTGAGAGCAAGAATTCTAGCACTAGACCTCCTCTGTAACACTAACCTGGTAACCGTAAAAAAAAATGTAAGCGTCGCCTATGGAAATTGGGTACTATAGTATGTCGCCATTCCACGAGTGCATGCAATTATTAAGCGTGACATGTTTGGTGTCTATTTACTCAGCGTAACATCTTTCACATTATACAAAAAAATTGGGGTAACTTTACTGTTTGGATTTTTTAAAATTCATGAAAGTGTCACTTTTACCAAAATTTGGCGTTTAAAACACCGCTGCACAAATACCGTGTGATATAAAATATTGCATCAATCTCCATTTTATTCTCTAGATTCTCTGAGAATCTGGGGGTTCTAAGTAATTTTCTAGCAAAAAATACAGATTTTAACTTGTAAACACCAATTTTCAAAAATAGGCCTAGTCATGAAAGGGTTAAAGGTAAGCCAATGAGGAGGCAGTTGAAATAGTCGAGGCAAGAAATAACCAGGGAGTGAATCGGGAGCTTCGTAGTTTCATTGGTTAGGAAGGGACGTAGTTTGGAGATTGAAGCGGCAAGCTTTGGAAAGAGATTGGATGCCAAAAGGAGATTTCAGAATCCAGGATAACGCCTAACACCCTAGCACGTGGGGATGGGTGGATGGTTGTGCCATTGCTCTTGACAGAAAAGTCATATACGGTTAATAAAAGGACATGAAAGCAAATAAAGCTGTCTTATATGGTATCAAAAATACACTGCCAGGAGTACACCAATATATTTTTTTTTGTACAAAAAAGCAAAACAAAAAAGCAACCAAATTGAATATATAATTGTATAAAGTCCCTGGAGACCACCCCACACACACCCCACACACACCCCCCCCACACACAACCCACACACACACCCCCCCACACACACACCCCCCACACACACACACCCCCACACCCCACACACACACCCCACACACCCCACACACACACCCCACACACACCCCACACACCCCACACACACACCCCACACACACACACACACCCCCCACACACACCCCCCCCCCCACACCACACACACCCCACCCACACCCCACACACCCCACCCACACACCACACACACACACACACACACACACACACACCACCCACACCCCACACCACCCCCACACCACCCCCACACCACCCCCACACCACCCCCACACCACCCCCACACCACCCCCACACCACACCACACACACACCACACCACACCACACCACACACACACACACCCCACACACACCCCACACACACACACCCCACACACACACACCCCCACACACACACCCCCACACACCCCCCCACACACACCCCCCCCCACACACACCCCCCCCCCCACACCCCCCCCCCCCCACACACACACACACACCCCCCACACACACACACACACACCCCCCCCACACACACACACACACCCCCCACACACACACACAATCTTTATGCCAGGAGAAAACCTCCTACCCTTGTTAACCTTATGTTTATTGATAAGTAAATCTTAAAATCACTTTTGATCCCCAAATCCAGAGAACCACATTCATTGTGAGAATTCACAGAATCTGAGTTCCATTAATGTTTTCCTTCTCAAAATCGGCTATTTAGAACACTTTCACTTGTCCTGATAAGCTGTCCTATTTGGGATGACCTTAATGATGTGTGGTAGATGACAGTTGGAAGCATGCGAGAGTGAATTTTTGGTAGTTTTTTTTTTAATGTGTACAGTGGTCACATGGTCCCGAGTATTCCCAATCAGTGTTAGATGCAGGTAGTTTAATTTATGATGTAGTGAATTATTTTTAGATGGTTGGCGAGCTTCACGATCGGCAGGTCATGGTCAACAATGAAACTTAGATAATCGATGTAACAGAAGGCAGTTGTATTCCTGTATTAGTTACGGGCACTAATGTGCCCGTAACTAAGATGTACTGTTCTTCTCACCACCCCATATACATTTGCGGAGGTCAGAGAAAATCTTGTACCCATGGAAGCCCCTAGTTTTTTGTATGAATCATTCATCAAAAAGAAAATAGTTGTGTCGTATGAGAAAAGACACACCCTCCAGGACAAACCATCTCAATTCTGTTGGAAATTCAACTGCATGTGATGTTTATGCAATTGTAAACCTAAGGTGTGCGAGATGCTAGAAATATAAAGCTATAACATCTCACACACTATTTCGGTTTATCGCTCCAAGGGAACCTCTCTGTATGGTCTGCTTCATGTCCAGTAGATGACAAGGTATTCTTGTAATCAGGGGTTGTAACATGGTGTCTAGCAAATTGCCTAGTAATGATTCCAACATCCATTCTCAGAGAGTCCAAATCGTAGAAAGAGTAGATTGCTCTATTCATGGTGGCAATTGATTTTTAAAGTTGATACCCGGATCCCGAATGATCTGTTATGAATGGGACATTACCCGCCACCACGAGTGACCTCAATTACAGAATATTTTCTTTGTTCCACAGGGCCCCTTTAACACTTCTGCGACTTGTCCTGCAACTTGGGAGTGCAAAGTCGCATGACAAAGTTGTACCCCATGATTTCCAATTATAACCATTCATATCTGTGCGACTTCAAAGTAGTCCCTGCATTACTTTGGTCCGACTTTGATGTGAGTTGAGGTCCATAGACCTCAGGTTTACACAGACATTCCCTGAAATTGTGGCAAAATCGTGCAACTTTCATGTCACGGCAGTGTGAAAGGGGCCTTCTAATCCCTCTCCCCCTTTCTCCCCTTTCTCCCTTCCTCCACCTTTTCCCTTTCCCATCCCTCGTCATTTTTCCTTTCTTCTTCCCCCTTCTTGTTCCTTTCTTCCCTGAACTTGAATAAGCATGCTTCTTCTCTCAACATACCCATGCTGATGTATAGCAACGCAGGAAACTCCAGCCCAGCATTAACAATAGGGTGAGTCTTTCCTTTTTAATTACTGAAAAGTAATAGTAACAGATGCCAGTCTTTCAAGCTGGGGAAATGTGTTCCACACCTCACCGTCCAGGTAACATGGTCACCTGTGGAAGGCAAGTTTCCCATCAAAATCAGTGCTTGTGCTGTGTAATCTGCCCCACTCTAAACTGTAAAAAAAAAAAAGTGGTCCGTGGTCAGTGTAACTCCTTCTGCCCCAGCTCTCCTCTCTCCCCCTCACCCACCCCCTCCTTTCTGCCTGTCAGCTCCTTGTTGTGTGTCTGTCTGTCTCTGCCCCCCCCACATCCACCGCTGTTAGTAGAAAGCCAAAACTTTTAAATGGTCACTGCCAGCCCCTCTGAGATACTCGGGCATACCACACTGCATATGTCTTTTCCAAAAACAAGGCTTATAAATACCTATCAGAGGGACATCTCAGCCCCTCCTGCAGAAGCCATGTTTCAGAGCTGATAAGCGGCCATGAGTCACGTGACTGGCCTGAAGATCGCTCTAAATGGGTATTTACAAGCCTCATTTTTAGAAAAGACATGTACAGTGTGGTATGCCTGAGGATCTCCCTTTAGATCTCCCCTAGCCACCCTCCTTTCCATATCTTGGTTTACTCATTGCTTGTTAAAAAAAAAACTGAGGGCTCGCAGGGTATCACCTGAAGGTACAATCCTAAAAGCCAGGGTCTATGAATACTTTGCCTGTGTTCTTTACTGTAAACCCAAAATATAGAATTTACAGGTAGGTCAGGATTCCTCTGTTTCTAGGGTACTGGTTAGGCACGATAACCATTTCTAGACACTTTTTATAACATTGCACATCTTGACTTTTTTGCGTTCAGATCAACTTTAAAGTTTAAAGTGGAGTTCCACCCAAAAAAAAAAATTAAAAAAAAAAAAAAAAAAAAAAAGATTGATGTGCATGGAAAAAAAAAATATTGGGAGAAATTATTTTTTTTTTTACTTACCTCTTTAATGCCTGTTGCTAGGGGGTCCCTCGTAATCTGCCTCCTTTGGCACCTGGGCTCCTGACGTCACTTCCCTCGGCGCAGGAAGGGAGATCAGCTCTCCCCCTCCCTCTAGGCAATCATCTGGGACACGTGACAGGTCCCAGATAATTTCGCGGCCGGTTACGGCGCGCAGCTCGTACATGTGTAGTGGGTGCCCGGCTGTGAAGCCACAGTCAGGTGCCCACAGTTAAAATACTGCCGCCGCCGAGCGGAGGGCGAGACGAGCGGGACTTCGATCCCCTGCATCGCTGGACTCTGGGACAGGTAAGCGTCCAATTATTAAAAGTCAGCAGGCACAGTATTTGTAGCTGCTGATGTTTTTTTAGTGGGAACTCTGCTTTAAGTAACTTAACAATTTACACAAAGCTATCAGCAAATTTCTAAAGTGTTAGCTCTTTATCTTGTTAAATGTTAACGTTAGTTTCTGATCTAATTGTTCAGCACATCACTACAACACTCCCTGTAAGAGAAAATGCTTGGTTGGCATGTCTGTGTATGACTCATGATATTAAAGTAATTGTTTACATTTATCTGTCTGTCTTTTGAAACCTGGATACTATAACTCCTTATAAAATTTAAAAACAGGAGAAAAATAGTGGGACTTTATGAAATTTCTGTCTGCAGTGACATCCCTCATTTAAAGTATAGATATATATTTTATTGATCAAATACAGGTACATTTGAACATTCCATATTCTGGAGATACATAACGCGTATATAGCTGGTGATACTCCATATGCAAAAGAGCTGTCACGTGTGTATACACAAGAATAGCCACTTGCCACCCACCGTATAGCAAAATGACGTCGGCAAAGTGGTTTCAATATCCTGACTGGACGTCATATGACGTCCTCAGGATATTGAGCCGCTGCGCGCCCCCCGGGGGCCCGCATCGCGGCGATCGTTGTTGCGGGGTGTCAGTCTGACACCCCGCAACACTGATCTAGGTAAAGAGTCTCTGACGGAGACTCTTTACCACGTGATCAGCCGTGTCCAATCACGGCTGATCACGATGTAAATAGGAAGAGCCGGTGATCGGCTTTTCCTCACTCGCGTCTGACAGACGCGAGTAGAGGAGCGCCGATCGGCTGCTCTCCTGACAGGGGGGGTCTGTGCTGATTGTTTATCAGAACAGCCCCCCCTCGGATCATACCCAGGACCACCAGGGAAGCCGCCCAGGACCACCAGGGAAACCAGACACACTGGACCACCAGGTATGCCCCCTAGACCCCCAGGGAAATACTGATGTGTACAAAGGCAGCTGCCAATCAGTGCCCACTCTCATGCCTACCACTGCCAGTGCCACCAGGGATGCCCATCAGTGCCACGTATCAGTGCCCATCAGTGCCACGTATCAGTGTCGCCTATTAGTGCCCATCAGTGCCACCCATAAGAACCCATCTGTGCAGCCTTTCAGTGGCCATAAGTGTTGCCTAACAGTGCCCACCAGTGCCACCCATAAGTGCCCATCAGTGCCATCTATCAATGCCCATCAATGCTGCATATCAGTGCCACCCATCAGTGCCCATCGTCAGTGCCCGCTCATTGGTGCCACCTCATCGCTGCCGCCTTATCAGTGCCCATCAGTGAAAGAGAAAACTTACTTATTTACAAAATTTTTAAACAAAAACAAAAGCAAAACTTTTATTTTTTTCAGAATTTTCGGTCTTTTTTTATCTGTTTTGCAAAAAATAAAAACCGCAGAGGTGATAAAATACCACCAAAAGAAAGCTCTATTTGTGGGAACAAAATGATAAAAATTTAGTTTGGGTACAGTGATGGATGACCGCGCAATTGTCATTCAAACTGCGACAGTGCTGAAAGCTGAAAATTGGTCTGGGCAGGAAGGTGTATAAGTGCCCTGTATTGAAGTGGTTAGACATACATAACATTGGACATGATAAAATCTAGGTACATAAGTTGTGTATACGGTATCTCACAAGTGAGTACACCCCTCACATTTTTGTAAATATTTTATTATCTTTTCATGTGACAACACTGAAGAAATGACACTCTGCTACAATGTAAAGTAGTGAGTGTACAGCTTTTAGAACAGTATAAATTTGCTGTCCCCTTAAAATAACTCAACAGACCGCTATTAATGTCTAAACTGCTGGCAACAAAAGGGATTTCACCCCTAAGTTAAAATGTCCAAATTGGGCCCAATTAGCCATCTTCCCTCCCCGGTGTCATGTGACTCTGTTAGTGTTATGAGGTTTTAGGTGTGAATGGGGAGCAGGTATGTTAAATTTGGTGTTATCGCTCTCACTCTCTTACTGGTCACTGGAAGTTCAACATGGCACCTCATGGTAAAGAACTCTCTGAGGATCTGAAAAAGAAAAGAATTGTTGCTCTACATATAGATGGCCTGGGCTGTAAGAAGATTGCCTGAAACTGAGCTGCAGCATGGTGGCCAAATCATACAGGTTCCACTCAGGTTCCACTCAGAACAAGCCTCGCCATGGTCAACTAAAGAAGTTGAGTGCACATGCTCAGCGTCATATCTAGAGGTTGTCTTTGGGAAATTGACGTATGAGTGCTGCCAGTGTTGCTGCAGAGGTTGAAGAGGTGGGGGGGTCAGCCTGTCAGTGCTCAGACCATATGCTGCACACTGCATCAAATTGGTATGCATGTCTGTCGTCCCAGAAGGAGGCCTCTTCTAAAGATGATGCACAAGAAAGCCCGCAGTTTGCTGAAGACATGCAGACTAAGGATATGGAATACTGGAACCACGTCCTGTGGTCTGATGAGACCAAGATAAACTTATTAGGTTCAGATGGTGTCAAGTGTGTGTGGCGGCAGCCAGGTAAGGAGTACAAAGACAAATGTGTCTTGGCTACAGACAAGCATGGTGGTGGGAGTGTCATGGTCTGGGGCTGCATGAGTGCTGCCAGCACTGAGGAGCTGCAGAGCATGATCCCCTCCCTTTGGAGACTGGGCCGCTGAGTAGTATTCAAACATAACATCCCCAAACACACCTCCAAGACGACCGCTGCCTTGCTAAAGAAGCTGAGGGTAAAAGTGATGGACTGGCCAAGCATTTCTCCAGACCAAAACCCTATTGAGCATCTGTGGAGCATCCTCAAACAGATGGTGAAGGAATGCAAGTTCTCTAACATCCACCAGCTCTGTGATGTCGTCATGGAGGAGTGGAAGAGGACTCCAGTGGCAACCTGTGAAGCTCTGGTGAACTCCGTGCCCAAAAGGGTTAAGGCAGTGCTGGAAAATAATGGTGGTCACACAAAATATTGACACTTTGGGCCCAATTAGTACATTTTCACTTAGGGGTGTACTCACTTTTGTTGCCAGCGGTTTAGACATTAATGGCTGTGTATTGAGTTATTTTGAGGGGACAGCACATTTACACTGTTATACAAGCTGTACACTCACTACTTTACATTGTAGTACATTGAAGTGTAATTTCTTAAGTTTTGTCACATGAAAATATATATAATAAAATATTTACAAAAATCGGAGGGGTGTGCTCACTTTTGTGAGATACTGTATACGGGCTCCCTAACCGCTTTTTCTCCTTTTTATCGGGTAGCATTCATTAACCCAAATCTTTTGTATTTATAGCTTTATCTTTGCACCTAACGCCTGACCAAGATCCATGAAAAGTGTAGAGTTTTTTTTTTAGGGTGCTCTGACAAGGTTGGAGTACTATTCATCAGATTTTATTGGCCCATATATAATGTACTTAGACATAACCAATGTTATGTATGTGTATTCTTGTGTGTGTGTCTGTGTACATGGCTGCTCTTTTGCATATGGTTTATCACCAGCTATAAACACATTGTGTATCTCCAGAATATGGGATGTTCAAATGCACCTGTATTTGATCAATAAAATATATATCTGTACTTTATGCAATATCTGTCTGCAGTGACATCCCTCATTTAAAGTCCCACTATTTTTCTCCTCAGTCTTTTCATTGCGGTGGTGGTCAGGTTACACCCCTTTTTTGTTCCTTATAAAGTTTAATTTACCTGTATTGTGCTAAGTAAAAAAAATTTAAATGATCTAAGACTGCTTAAGCAGATTATAAATTCATAAAAATATTGTATTATGGGAACTAAAAGGAATTTGAGTATATGTGAGCCATCACCTCGTAAAACAAACCATTCAGTTTAAAATAGAAATGAAAGGCAAAACATTTGTGTAATACACATAAAATCTTTATGAATATCTTCTGGTTTTCCTTTTTTTGTAAGTAATCGCATAACCTCTGTTCTAAGCTGCATAAAGAGCTCGGAGAACTAGGAGGAGAAACAGCAGTACACTGCTCTTTCCTGGTGAATGGCTGTGCTAGGGGTGCTTATCAGCACAAGTCAAATAATTGGAGCAGGCTAAGTTCCCAGAACAGCCATAAAACTGATCATACTGTGCTCTTATGCCTACTATGGTCAACTTTTCATAGGAAGGGACTGGCAGGAACACCAGGTATTTCACACAAAGGAACCAATACAAAGAGAACAGGATACTTTTTCATACAAGTAAATGGTACAGCAGGCACATATCAGGAATATGTAATGTTGGGCTAAAACATTCTTTAATGAGAAAAGAAAAACCTAGATTGCTGCACCTGTTTGAAAGTGCTAGACCAGCTCACTCTGTATTTGGGGTGTAATATGTAACATGCTCCTATTCACATGGCTCCTGCCACCAGAACCTCCCTCCCTGTGACAGCGGGAAGGGGGTCTTCTTTCCTGCTCGCACAGCCACATCATTCATTTACAGCAATCTGTGACTGAGAAAACTACAAGTCCCCTTCTGCCACCGCAGCAGATAGCTTAAAATTTTCAATGAACGGCGAGTGCGCTGATGAGTGCCCTAAAAGTTCACTTACAAGCACTGCAGCTTTCAAGCTTGACAGCCCCTACAGAGGTATGGGAAGAAAGCTGTAAGGCTTGCTTGTCCGCAGGAGCCTGACATTGCTCCTCTGATCCAGTGCTCTGCAGGCTCCTGTGAACAAAAATTAAAGGTGAACTTGCCCCTTTTTATTAAAAAACTTTAAAAAGTACATAAACCGAATGCAATGATTTGCAAATTTCATAAACCAATTTTTTTTTTATTCACAATAGAAAATACCTTGGCAGACATTAACCAATCGGTGGAAAGTTGTGTTTATTCTTAAACTGTTCGACAATTTTTAATGTTACTCAAGGTAAAATTACTAAGTCTTTTTAGGTTGAATGTTTTTATTATGAGAAAATACAAAGGGGGGTACAAAATAAGAGGGAGAGGTAAAAATGTAAGTAACACTCGTTATCAGTACATGGGCAATACTACAGTTGCCGCAAATGAGCATTAGCAAAATTGTCTGAACATCTTATAAATGTTACATCAGATAATAAAAGCAAAACCTATAAGGTGTCTGTGAGCCCACCACCCAAGGTGAAAGACCCAGAAAAACAGGCATGAAAGAGGAAAAAAGGAGTAAGCAAAGGAAGAAAAAATAAACTGAGAATGTGGTTGACAAGAAGTGGCCCAAATAGACTGCAAAGCTGCCACAGATCTCCTCTAAACAGGTAGATTTATAACAGTAAATTTATAAATATATCAATATTACTGTAGCTGCTGCTATAGTGAACGTTCGGTCACCTGACCTCGTGAACGGTCAAAAAAAGGTAGTTAAACTTAGTGCTGCTTCCATATACTTAATCACATGTGCTAAATCATATTCATCTAAATATATAAAGTGCCAGTGCATCAAATACATAGTCCATCAGTGCAGACAAAGTGCCAGTGTTGATTCATTCTTGTGAAAATCCAAGGTGCCACTCCGTGCTCCCCTCCTGAAATTCCCTCTCACCAACAGTAATTTGATGAATAGTATGCCAACCTTGTCAGAGCAACCTAAAAAAAAAAACTCTATGCTTTTCATGGCTCTTAACCATTGGTCAGGCGTTGAATCATGTTGTTGGTGAGCGGGGATTTCAGGAGGGGAGCATGGAGTGGCACCTTGGATTTTCACAAGAAAGAATAAACACTGGCACTTTGTCTGCACTGATGGACTATTTATTTGATGCGCTGGCACTTTATATTTAGATTAATTGCCTTTTGTTGACAGATGTGAACACAGTTCACTGTGCCATCCAAAAATTTAAGTTCAAGCTCTAGCATGCACAAAGAAGGCATATCTGAACATGACCCAGAAATGTCACTGTCTTTTCTGGGCCAAAGCTCATTTAAAATGGTCTGTTGCAAAGTGGAAAACTGTTCTGTGTTCAAATGTAAGAAAATTTCCCATTCTTTTTGGCAACCATGGGACCCATTTCCTCTGGACTGAAAAGGAGAGGGAGCTTCCCGGCTTATCAGCACTCTGTTCAAAAGCATGCATCTCTGATTGTATAGGGGTGCATTAGTGTGTATGGAATGGGCAGCGTGCACATCTGGAAAGGCACCATCAATGCTGAAATATATATCCAGGCTTTAGAGCAGCATACGTTCAGGGAAGGTCTTGCATATTTCAGCAGGACATTACTAAACCATATACTGCATCTATGACAGCGGCATGGCTTTGAAGTAGAATAGACTGGGTGCTTAACTGGCCTGTCTGCAATCCAGACCTTTCACCAATTGAAAATATTCGGAGCATCTTTATACAAAAAATACAACAAAGACCCAAGACTGTTGAGCAGTCAGAATCGTATATCGGGCAAGAATGAGACAAATTTTCTTCTCTCAAAACTCCAGCAACTGGTTTCCTCGGTTCCCAGATGTTTACAGTGTTAAGAGGGCATGCTATACCATGATAAACATGGCCCTGACCCAACATCTTTGAAATTTGGGTTGTACCATCAATTAAAAAAATAAAAAAAATTATTTTTTTTCCTTTTTTTTTTTTTTTTTTTTTTTTTTAAACATTTGGTATGTTTTTGATTTTTTTATTGTGAAAGAAAATCTGGGATTGCAGAATCATTGCATTCTGTTTTTATGTTGATTTTACACAGCGTCCCAACTTTTTGGGAATTGGGGTTGTAGTAAATTTAAAAATTACCTTTTTAAAATGGGATATTCTCTTGATGCTGTCACCAGAGAAGGCATTTAATTTCTTTGTTAAACTACCTTGGTAGTAAGCCAAGGCTGAGCAATTCGAAACACATTTCTTGGTTTCACCACATGGTGGCAAAAACATTTAGTAATAAAGGGCTGTGGGAGGATGTTTTGGATTTGTAAGTAATCTGAAATTCATATTTATAAAAAACGCAACCATTCATGTTTTCTGAAATTTGGTTTGTCTTAACAGCTTGTATCTGCTGAAGGCTCGCAGTCAGATAGTGGCTCTGTGTGTGCTGATAATCAGTCTGATTTGCCTCCACCAATTGAAAGGACAGGAGGAATTGGAGATTCTCGGCCACCATCATTTCAGTAAGTATATGCACTACATCTACTAAAGTGAATATTACTTTTAGAGAATAAGGATTGGGCTGTGAAAATTCTGCATGGAGGGTCAACAAATAACTTCAGGGGGTTTCTACATAATGTCAACATTTTTAAATCTGCTAGCTAGAAGGAATGTAATTTAGGAAATATACCCTGTTTTTCAAAAGCATTAAAGTGGATGTAAACCCGAATTTTTTATTTTTTATTTTTTTTATATCATACTGTAGAGTATAAGATTACCTATCATTTGAGCCCAGTCTGGCCACACAGAGTTAATCCATCTCTGAGCAATCCTCTTTTTTTATTGTTCAGTGAGAAAAATCTTGACAAACTGAGAAAAACTTTGTCAAATACTCCCCCTTGCTGTGAGTGACAGCCTAAGACACAGGCATTATTTTTTAATTCCCTCCCCCACTCCTTTCTTCAGCAGCTTTGCAAGGATTGGCTGTTCCACACCTCAGCATGATTTGGCATGCTGAAGTCATGTGGTTACTTTCCTGTCTTTTCACTGGATGTTAGAGATCATAGCAGAAGTTCAGTGTTAGAAATAAACAGGAGAAAATGCATGTTGACAAGGAGTGTAGAGGTGGGCGGGGAGTCTACTGACATCACTACTCCACCCACCGAGCTCCAGACAACAGACCCACCCACAGAATATGCAGTTTTTCGGGTCTAATAACAGACAGAGGGGAGACATTTGACAGGTAAAGATACATGCAGGAGGCATGTATATCCTTATAGATAGCCCCTATGGCAGTAGTTTAGAAAGGATGACATTGGGTTTACATCCACTTTAAGTGAACCTGACAGGTTGTTTGTGAGTGAACAGACTGAAGTGTAGTAATCTTGAGTAATTGGTCTTCAAATCAGTCTTTGTGGATATCCCCTGTATCCTAGGTCCAGGCTGTAAATCGGCCACAACCTTTTTTTTGGTTTGTGGTTAATGGAGAACGTAGCATGCAGAGCAGTGTGGCTTGGGAGGAGGGCAGCCTGAATCCGATCCTCTATACACCGTGATTGGGCTATTTGTCGGTGTCTAGCTCCTTTTCCCTTTTGTCTGTGTGATAACTGTCACAGTTGCCAGTGTGCTTATGTCAACTCTCAACCAAACCAAATAAAGCCCTCAAATGGCTGGTGTCAAAGCTGATCACATGTGCATCACTATGGAAACTAAAAATCTAAACGATGCCTAGGATTGCACATTCTTTTTCCGTAAAGAAAAGTTTTTAGTTCTGCTTAAAGGCCCACCTTGGTCAAATGCTAACAATTTAGTGAGCAGTAGAGCCTCTAGCATTAGCATTGAATCATGTGGCAGTGTTTAGAGTGCTGTTTTCTTGGGGGCATTGCAAGAGCTGTAGTTGCTTACATCCTTTTGTTAATAATTACTTCACCGTGTCGGTCTTAATTATTTTCTGGATCACTGACCTGGTATAAGCATGCTGTAATTTAATGTCAGAACGATGTTTGAATTTTTTTTCTGCAATTTTTTTTTCTGATCTGTGACCCAATGTTGAAACTAGATCTTGGCTTGACAGGCAACTGTCCTTTTTTAGAAAGTGGTAATCCCGTATTTCTCTCATGATAGGTCAGCTTTACTCTTGGGTGGACATTGAGGCTTCATGTACAGCCTGAGCCTGGTATCCTAGAGGCTTCATAGTTTTCTTTCATTTCAAGAGACCATAACCCTTTCACAAGCAGAGCCCCCATGGTTTCTGCACTATAGCACCGTTTGTTACCTTACAAGTGCTTTAGGCAAGGTCATGAGGAGGACTGCCCCACCAGTTTCCTCATCTGCATCAATGAGGTTGTCTGTGACCAGATAGCTCCCTTTGAATTATGAAAATTGTGTCCCACACTTTTCCTGGATTGGCCGGACGAACTCTGTAAAAAATACCATTTTGCCCAAAATTTTATTTTGCTTTCGTACCCTTCCGGTGCAGTTTCTGCCACATTTTTGCCTGCTCCAGAATAGAATTTTGAGGTTCATTTGGGCTAACAAACGTGCTAGGATCTCCAAAGCGACCCTCTTGGCGCTACAGGGGGGTCTGGGGGTTTTCAACATCGCTAAATAATATCTGGCCCAGATTGCCCAATAATAACTGCTTCATGCCTTGGTAGATGTTCCCCTGTGGGTGCTCCTGGAACTGCCCTACTGCGCTCCAATCACCAGGCCATTCCTCCTCTGGCGCCCTCATAATCTTCGCCCAGCGTTACTGAGTCCACTTATGCATCATAGCCTACAAGTTTGGAATTCTGTGCAGTACTCTACTCTACCGGCCTTGTGTCCCCTTTTTTGTCTTTTTTTTTTTTTTGTCCCCCTTTTTACCACCCCCCCCCCCCCCCCCCAGGCCTTGACCAACCTCAGGCATTCTCTTGGTGGGTTGCTAATGGGTTCACACAGATTCGACACTTTCTTACCGCCAGATCGCTCCCCTCGTGGGCCTCGCTTCGGGAGTCCCGTAATATCCCAGAGATGGAATTCGTACGCTACCTCCAACTTCAGCATTGGCTTGCCTCGCTGCACAGAACTGCTACGTATCCATTCCAAAAAACTACTTTTGAACGTATCTGCCAGCACTCTCCAGGATCCCCAGGCCTCAGCCATGCTTCTTTAAATAACCATCCCTCCTCCCCTCCTCTCACCTATGTAGCTCCATGGTAACGAGACTTAGCAACTGAGATAGTTAGCTGACTGGAGCGGGGCCTGGTCCTCTGTGGCCAAATGCTCATTTAACACTGCCACTTTAGAGGCAGCATATAAGGTGCTTTTACGTTGGTCTTGGGTTCCCGACCCACATTGCCCATGCCAATCAGTCCTCCAATGACCACTGTTTTTGGGGCTGTGGCCATCGGGGTGATGTAGTACATACATGGTGGACATGCCCTAAACTAATTTTTAGTTTCTGGCCCCGTGTATTTGGCCTCTTATTTACTTTGTTTCACCTCCCTATACCAAAAGATGCCAAGTTTTTTCCTTGTTGCATTGTCCTGTCCCGGGGCCTATTCACCCAGCAGTGGAAGCCCGCTAATTACTTATTTTTGTCAGCCAAAAGAAAACTTGCCCAAGCCTGGAAAAAAAACATCTGTCCACTTCCAGGGGATGAGAGATTGCATGACCACATTGATGCTTAACAAACCTATGTCCAGCATCCGCAAGGACTCCCATGCAAAGTTCCTTAAAGTTTGGGGCGTATGGCTGTAATATGCTTTTCCCATTCCCCCCCCCCCCTTCCCCCAGCCAGCTTAGTTTGCCTATGACGGACAGTCCTGATGCTCCCAAGCCCTTACCGTTCCCCTTTCTTTATCTCTGATCCTCCTTTCTTGCCTCCCTTAGCCTTTCTTGGCTCCTTTCCTGTCAGGTGCGCACTCCCTCTTACTTTAGCGCCACCTTTCGGCTTCACTTTCTCCAGAGTTCTCCAGTGTATATGGCACCACTGTATGGGTATTGGTGGGACCAGGGGATACCCCACTGGTTTGGGGAACCTTCTTGGGACCCCTGGTGGCCTTATGAAACAGGCCTATCTTCTACTGCTGTGTTAGTTTGCATTTTCTCCTTTTTGTTTAATATGCATCCTTTGGCAGTTTTTTGGTTAACTTGTGTGATAACTGTCAATGCTAGCCCCTGCATGGGCACAACTATTGCACGTTGGCTACTTGTTAAACTCGAATAAAAATATTGAAACAGAAAATTGTCCGTGTCATGACAATCTTGCCTATGTATTAGTCCTAAGGGCACAGCTTGGTCAACACCAGTGTGCATCCAGCCAGATAAGGATTCCCAAGGAGGCATAAATTAGCATTACTTGGTCGTATGGGCACACAGGATTTTTGTCTTTACCATGGTTTAAATGCAGCTGCCTTAGGGCGATTGGATAGTGGTAAAAAGTTTCTAGTTTCTTTAGGTGACAAACCTCCTTCTCTCCACGGAGAGAAACTTGCCTCTTTACTAGAAGTTTTTTCCTCCTGGTGATTCTTCTATCAGATTCCTGGCTTCAACATACCCACTGTGGTTCCCTCTTGCGCTTCTTGAGCTCTTCTTGGGCTCTTGATTTCCTGTGACTACTGCCTGTATTGAAGGCATCTTTCAGTGATACGTGCAGGGTTGAAGCCTTTTAAAACCTATGCTCAAGTGGTGAGGGTAATGCTGCTTGCCAACCACTATCCTGCAAGTGGTTGCGGCTTGGGACTGTGAGCGCTAGTTCAAATTTTAAATGGTTGCATTTCTTGCTCGGGTGCTGAAATGTTTTGCACCACTGTGCCTGCGTTGACTCCCTCCAGGACACTCTGTGGTACCTGCGGGGCCATATGGGCAGACTTCACCTTTGTGGCCTTGCTTTTGGTTTGGTTACGGAGACTGCATCCATTGACTTTCTGGGCACATCCATAGTTCTTGGCACAGCAATATTGCTGATCTGCCTGGTTTCTTAGCTTGCAGTGCCTGGCATAGAAGGCCGCCCCCTCTCTCTCCACAGTGGTCATGAGCAGCCCTGTAGGGACGGCTTTTACCACACATGGCAGATCACAGGCCTAAGGGAAATGGGTCATGGGGTGGTAAATTCACCAACTAGAAACAAAGCATTACTAGACCTACTGATTACCAACAATACAGACCCGATCACGGATGTGGTATTATAGGGCAATTTAGGAAACTGCGATCACGGGTCATTTAGTTTCAGTATAAATCGCACAAATAGGAAACATAAGGGGATTACAAATACACTGAATGTCAAGAGCCATCTTCCCTAAACTATGATCTATGCTAGAAGATACTAAATGGGATAAAATCTTAGGAACAAAGAACACGGAGGAAAAATGGGTATGCTTTTAAGAGCATATTAAATAAGAGTATTAGCCAGTGCATCCTAATGGGAAATTAATTTTAAAGAACTAATAAAAGTCCTGGGTGGCCTGTATTTTTGGTCTATATATCGTTCTGCCTTCAATGTACAAACTGTCAATGTTGGTCTTGTTTTGCCCTACCCGGTGTACTCAATAAAAAACTCTTTAAATGAAAAAAGTCCTGGGTGGCTTAACTCCAACGTAAGAATGCATATAAAAGCAAAGGAGAAGGCCTTCAAAAAATACAAGGCTGAGAGATCATCAGCATTCCAACTTTACAAAGAATGCAACAAGAATTGTAAGGATGCAATCAGGGCGGTTAAGATGGAACACGAAAGGCACATAGCGGAGGAGAGTAAGTAAAATCCCAATAAATCCTTTAAGTACATAAATAGAAAGGGAGGTCAGATCATATTGGTCCCATAAAGAATGATGAAGGGAATCTGGTTACTAAGGATGGAGAGATGGCAAAGGTATTGAATTTATTATTCTCCTCAGTCTTCACGAATGAATCGGTGGGGGGGCTTTAGTAACTAAAACTGCAATGTTTATCCTCATGACATGTCACAGGAAGCACTCTCATGGCTACCAGAGGACAGAATTAGAAATAGACTTGAAAAACTTAACATTAATAAGTCACCGGGGCAAGATGGTTTGCACCTGAGGGTCCTTGAGGAACTCTGTCAAGTAATTGTCAGACCATTTGTTCCTAATGGTGGAATGGAATGGTGCCAGCTGATTGGAGAAAAGCCAATGTAGCACCAATATTTAAAAAAGGGCCAAGATACCTCCCTCGGAATTACAGACCAGTTAGCCTAACAGTTGTATGCAAGCTCTTGGGGGGGGGGGGGGGGGGATAAGGGACTATATACAAGAGTTTAATAATGACAACGGTATCATTAGAAGTAATCAGCATGGATTCATGAAGAATCGTTCTTCCAAACCAATCTAATAACCTTTACGAAGAGGTGAGCTGCCATCTAGATAAAGGAAGGCCCGTAGATGTGGTGTATCTGGATTTTGCAAAAGCATTTGATATAGTTTTCCATAAACGTTTACTGTAAAAAGTAAGGTCCATTGGCATGGACCATAGGGTGAGTACATGGACTACATGGAGTACTGGCAACAGGGGCGAATTCAGAGGATAGTGATAAATGGGGAGTACTCGGTATGGTCTGGGATAGAAAGTGGGGTCCCCCAGGGTTCTGTCCTGGGACCAATCCTATTGTATTCATAAACGACCTGGAGGATGGGCTAAACAGCTCAATTTCTGTATTCGCGGATGATGCTAAGCAGGGCAATAACTTCTCCGCAGGATGTAGAAACCTTGCAAGAAGATCTGAACAAATTAGTGGGGTGAGCAACTACATGGCAAATGAGGTTTAATGAAAATAAATGCATTTGGGTGGCAAAAATATGAATGCAATCTACTCACTGGGGGGAGAACCTCTGGGGCAATCTAGGATGGAAAAGGACCTGGGAGTCCTAGTAGATGACAGGCTCAGCAATGGCATGCAATGCCAAGCTGCTGCAAGCAAAGGTAACAGAATATTGACATGCATTAAAAAGTGCATTAACTCCAGAGACAAAACAATAATTCTCCCACTCTACAAGACTCTGGTCCAGCCGCACCTGGAGCATGCTGTCCAGTTCTGGGCAACAGTCCTCAGGAAGGATGTGCTGGAACTGGAGAGAGTCCAGAGAAGGGCAACAAAATGAATAAAGGGACTGGAGGACATTGGTTATGAGGAAAGGTTACGAGCACTGAACTTGTTCTCTCTGGAGAAGTGATGCTTGAGAAGGGATATGATTTCAATGTACAAATACCGTACTGGTGACCCCACAATAGGGAGAAAACTTTTATGCGAAAGGGAATTTAGTAAGACACATGGCCATTCACTAAAATTAAAAGAAAAAAATGTGTAGAGGGTTCTTTACTGTAAGAGCGGTAAGTATGTGGATTTCTCTTCTACAGGCAGTAGTTTCAGCAGGGAGCATCGATAATTAAAAAAAAAAAACTATTAGATAAGCACCTGAACGACAGCAACATACAGGAATATACAATGTAGTACTGACATAAAATCATACACATAGGTTGGACTTGTTTCTTTTTTTCAACCTCGTCTACTATGTAACTATACATAAAGCACCCCTATCCCTCAGTGCTTATGCGCAAAAGCCAATGCATAAATAAGTCGTGCATGCATATGTAAAATGTGTTCGCACCGCACATGTAAGGTATTGCCACAAATGTTAGAGCAACAGCAATAATTCTAGCACGAGACCTTCTCTAACTCTAAACGGGTAACCTGTAAAGGCTTTTAAAGCGTTGCCTATGGAGATTAAGTACCCTAGTTTATCATTCCACAAATGTTTTTAAAGCGTGACATGTTTGATAACTATTTACTCAGCGTAACATCAGCTTTCACACTTGACAAGAAATTGGGGTAAATGTTGTTTGTGTGTGTTTTTGTGTGTTGTTTTTTTTTTTTTTTTTGTGTTTTTCCTTAAAGTGTATTTTTTACAAACCTATTGCATTTGCAAAAAGGGTTTAATGTTTGGGGCTCTAAGTAATTTTCTAGCAAAAAATACTGCTTTTTAAGTGCCAGAAAGTCTGGTCGGCAAGTGGTTAACTATACATCTAAATTTAATCTGATGTGCCTTTTGAATTAACTGGGCAGATGCCTGAACAGTATAGTATCGCATGTGGTACCCACATTTCTGGCATGATATGACAAACTCCCTGGTTTAACTGGGAGTTATAAGGTACATGTCGCTTAGCACAGTGTGTGGACATATGTATAGTGTTCTGGGATTTGGCAATAACAGGGCTTCCATCTGTTAGTTTTGTTTGCGTTTATCCATCCTTTTACACTTACAGCTAACCATATTTTAACACTTATTTTAACTAAAATTTACTTTTTATACATTCAGGCATTACTTTTGTAGTATGTTCGTTTATGTAATTCTAGAAAATTTACTCAGACACTCAGTAGTATATTTGAGCCAAAACAACTCACTAGTATTTTTTGCCAATATATTGCATTTTATTGTTTTAATATGTTTCTTGTTTAACTCTGGGTAGTAAAATGTAATTTGATGTTGGCAGCTGAACTTCAGGAATTAGCCACTTTCTAAAATGTGCTGGCTTACTATGGGTTAATGAAGTGCTTATGTCATTTTTGGTAGATGACTTTTATTTGCAACTGACAGTTTTGCTGAGCACCATTCTCCGCCTTCTCACAGTAGAAGCACTGCCTGTCCTCTCCTCTACTGTCCGTTCACAAAAGATTTGTAATATGTGAACCCAGTCACGAAATACAAAAGCACCTTGTGATCGGACAGGAAGACGGTAGGGGTTGGCTGCATGTGACTCTGCAGCTGCTGGAGCAGAGACTGGAGGGTTCAGCATTGGAGTGCGGAAAGTATGGCGATAACTATACTCGTGTGCTCAGTAATGTCAATTGTAAAGAAGAGTTAGGTGCATGGGGTGGTATGTGCCTCATTGGACCTAATCCAAACTAAGCTAGCATATTTTAGAAAGCAGTTGATTTTCTGGAGTTCACCCTTAAAAAAACATAATTAAGGCGAGAAACTGAAACACTGTTGGTGCACTTGGCACAGTCAGACCTTGCACTCAGATCTTTCTTTTGTCTTTACTGAAGCAGGTGACGAGGGGGCATGTTTATAAAACCTATCCCCCCCACCCTTGATCATTCAGTCCAGTGCCTCATTTTTGCAGGCCCACTATACCAGTTATTAAAGAAAAAGAATTGGGCCATACCAAGGCCAAAACATCACAGATTATGGATCGCTTGCTGTGTGATTGGGTATCTTTGTGCCCATTTGCATTCACCTTATGTTTATTCCTGGTAATCCAGGAATTGGTTGGAAATTGCTGCATATGTACATTATTTGTAAGTGTGAAATAATGCCTGTAAGGCTCCATGCACACTAGCATTTTTTTAAGCTAAAAAAATCTGGAGAAAACACTGGATAAACGCCGGTTATAGCTTTTTGTTATAGCGTTTTAGGAGCGTTAGCGTTTTATTAACATTTTTGTGGTAAGGGGGGGGGGAGCTCAAACGCTATTAGTAGCGTTTAGCTCAAAGAAACTCTACAAAAAAACTTTTTTTTTTTCCTGCTCCTAGATGCTGAAGTTTAAACAATGCTAATATCCTATATGTCCATGTACACTACTTTAGGCTAACACTATTTAGCTTCTCGGAGCAGAAAAAATAATGCTAATAGCGTCTTGGAGCTTAAAAAAACACTAGTGTGCATAGAACCTAAATGTGATCTTTGGTTTAGGTACACTGGAATTCAGTAGCTGTTCAGGTCATTGCAATTGTTAGTTTAGAAGGTTGTGTCTTGTACTATGTAGGCATTTGTAAACCAAAGTGGCCCATCCATATGGGGTGCTGCCCCCTAATTCATGCGCCCAGCCTCTAATCTACATGCAGGGCCCTGGTTGCATGGATTCCAATGATTTTTTTTTGTTTGTTTTTTTAAAAGCATACGATTAGAGCCTAAGGCTCTAATTGGCTTAAAAAAATGGTGCGCTTCGAGGTGCAGAGTACTGCGCCCCGAGCCCACCCTGTGTGTGTGTGTGACAATAGCAAATTAATATTTGCTATTGTCTTCCTGATTCTCCTCCCGGCCAATCAGGAAGCGGGTCCTGAGACCCGTCACCTTATTGGCCGAGAGGAGAAGCGATCCTATTGGCCGCCGAGGAAGGGAGGAGACGCAGGGTGAAGCCGCCGCCCAGAAGAAGCGCTGCCCCCGAACTAGATGGGAGTAAGTGCGGGGCTGGTGACCGACTGACTGGGTCTCAACAGGTTAATTGTAAATGTATCTTTTTCACATTTGGTTTAAAAGATACCCAGTTCAGAATGGGCTACTGAACGGTTAAGTCTGAAATTATGCTGGCTCAGGCTTACATTTAAGTATTTAGGCTCGTCCTCTAATTTATCTTTGTTTACTTGGAGTCTTATTCTTTTGTCTTCAAAATTGGGAAGAGATGTCTCCTAAAGTCTAATAATTGCAGTCCTGACCATAAAACCAAAGTGTAAATAACTATGGGGCTCTGGTGGCTCATCTTTGAACCCTGTCTTTGTTGGTAAATGGAATCCAAATATGGGTCATCGTGATTGTGCCAAGCGTGGCCCTGTCTTATGTGCATGCTAAAGGCACCTATATGACTGCAGCATAGGTCCAATGATAGAGCTGTCCCCGCCAGCTTTAAGACTGAGAACTGGGCAGTCACATGACTGTTGATCACTCAGTTCTCGGTCTTTTATATGCACATAGCTGTGTCTGTTAGTCACTGGCACTGTGCTCACTGGAGCGTCAGGCTGTGGAGGGGGTGGGAGCAGCTGCCTCAAGCTCCCAGCAGCATGCTGAGAGGCTGATCCCAGCTGCCTATCAGGAATCTGGGTAGATCCGACGTTATTGTTGGGCTTTCTGCAGGCCGGCACAGGTTCTGGATGTTGGCTTTAGCCCACTGTCGACTGAATCTGGGTCACAGGATTGTAGAAATAAGTGTGCTCCTTTGATCCAAAAGAAGTATGGCCAAACAAGCTTTTGCCATGCTTCTCTTTTAAAGTATTAGTCCAGTCTAACCCCAGAGAAGAGCAATCGTTGATGACATCTGCATTGCCTAGGTGGTGATGGCTGTCTCTCCTCTACCAAGAATCCAGCGCTGGGAGTCGATCATGTTACCAGGGAATAGGCAAGTATTCACATCCTCCCTTTTACAGGCTAGTTAGTTTAGGACTTAGAATGAGGGTTGGAGCAGGTTTAAGATTAGGTAGGTTTAGACCAAACTTCCACTTTGGGGAAAAAAATAAAAATAAATGCACATAATATTGTTGGAACATGTTACGCCCTAAATATGGATGTAACCTGTTCTAAAAGGTGAACTTATCCTTTAAATGCATGTGAGGAAGTTGTGTGGGTTTGCCAATTTTGTTTGAGAAATCCTTTCATTATATTCACAGATTTTGCTTTTGAGCAGGGCTTTCGGATTTGTGAAATATGGCAATGCCCTTGCATCAAACTGAAATGAAAGCCTGTACTTTGATATACAGAGGTTGGACGAAATTATGAACAAAAGTATGTAAAAACAAAATCGTTGCCTACAGTGCCTTGAAAAACCCCTTGAAATTTTCCACATTTTGTCATGTTACATCTAAAAACGTAGATGTATTTATTTTATCGAGATTTTTTGTGATAGACCAATACAAAGTGGCACATAATTGTGAAGTGGAAGGAAAATGACAAATGGTTTTCAAAATTTTTTACAAATATCTGAGAAGTGTGGTGTCGATTTTATATTCAGCCCTCTTTACTCTGATACCCCTAACTAAAATCTAGAGGAACCAATTGCCTTCAGAAGACACCTAATTGGTAGAGTCCACCTGTGTGTAATTTAATCTCAGTAGAAATACAGCTGTTCAGTGAAGCCCTCAGAGGTTTGTTAGAGAACCTTGGTGAACAAACAGCCATCATGAAGGCCAGGGAACACACCAGACAGGTCAGGGATAAAGTTGTGGAGAAGTTTAATGTAGGGTTAGATTATCAAAAAATATCGGAGAACGGAGCACTGTTAATCCATAATCCGAAAATGGAAAGAGTATGGCACAACTGCAAACCTTCCAAGACATGGCCGTCCACCTAAACTGACAGGGTGGGAAAGAAGAGCATTAATTGGAGAAGCCGCCAAGAGGACCATGGTAACTCTGGAGAAGCTGCTGGACACCACCCCTCAGATGGGAGAATCTGGCCTTTTATGGAGGAAGCAAGAAGAAAGCCATTGTTGAAAGAAATCCATAAGAAGTCCCTTTTTCAGTTTGCGAGAAGACTTATGGGGTACGCAGCAAACATGTGGAAGAGGGTGCTCTAGTCAGGTGAGGCCAAAATTGAACTTTTTGGCCTAAAAGAAAAACTGTGTGTGGCGGTAAACTAGCACTGCACATCACCCTGAACACACCATCCCCATGTGAAACATGCTGGGGGCACCATCATGTTGTGGGCATGCTTTTCTTCAGCAGGGACAGGGAAGCTGGTCAGAGTTGATGGGAAGCTGGATGGAGCCAAATACAGGGCAATCTTTGAAGAAAACCTTTTAGAGTCTGTAAAAGACCTGAGACTGGGGCAAAGGTTCACCTTCCAGCAGGACAACGACCCTAAACATACAGCCAGAGCTACAATGGAATGGTTTAGATCAAAGCGTATTCATGTGTTAGAATGGCCCAGTCAAAGTCCAGACCTAAATCCAACTGAGAATCTGTGTTTACAGACTCTCTCCTTTCAATCTGACAAAGCTTGAGCTATTTTGCAAAGAATGGGCAAAAATTTCACTCCTAGATGTGCAAAGCTGGTAGAGACATCCCCAAAAAGACTTACAGCTGTAATTGCAGTGAAAGGTGGTTCTACAAAGTATACACTTGGAGGGGGGGTTGGGGATGAATACAAATGCACGTCACACTTTTCAGATATTTATTAAGGCTTTACCTCCTTAATGACCAGGCAATGTTTTTCAATAAGGCACTGCATCGCTTTAACTGACAATTGCACGGTTGTGCGACGTTGTACCCAATAAATATTTATCCTTTTTTTTCCCCACAATTAGAGCTTTATTTTCGTGGTATTTGATCATCTCTGCCGTTTTTTTATTTTTTGTGCTATAAACAAACAGAGCAACAATTTTGAAAATACCACTATATTGTTTATTTTTTGCTATAATAAATATCCCAAAAAAAGTAAAAAAACACATTTCTTCATCAGTTTAGGCCAATATGTATTCTTCTACATGTTTTTGGTAAAAAAAAAAATCACAATTGGTGTATATTGATTGGTTTGCGCAAAAGTTAAAGCGTCTACAAAATAGGGGATAGATTTATGCTGGACTATGACATTGCGGTGGACAGATTGGACACTTGACACTTTTTTTTTTTTTTTTTTTTTGGACCAGTGACATTTTATACAGTGATCAGTGCTATAAAAGCGCATTGATTACGGTATAAATGACACTGGCAGGGAAGGGGTAAACACTAGGGGGCGTTTTTTTTTTTTTTTTTATTTGTTTTTTTTTTTTCGTACAAAAACCATACTAATGAAACGAAAATCGGCCGTTGAGTTCACATCCAACAAAAAATTCATAGTCTGCACATCGGCTGTCGAAAGCACCGCACTAACGATCCGAAAATTGTCAGACAGCTTTTCGTATGAATTTTTCCATCTGATTTTCGTATCGTGTGTATGGGCCTGAAGTCTTTGATGGTGGATAATGGACTTTGATACCACACTAAATGAAAAAATCCAGGTCACAATCATGTGCAGTTTCCTTTGGTTGGTCAGTTGACCATGTAAATCGTGCTTGTGCTTATCAGACGATATTTTCCTGGAAACTGTATATGCCATCATAAACCCTTGATGCTGTACCTCACAACCCCGCAAACAAATTGGTAACTTCAGTCACAGAGGCACTGGCTAAGCAGGCACCAACAATTTGCCCTCTTTGAAGCTCCGACATGACTTCGTATTACTAGCACTGCACACAGTGAAGCAACTAGTGTGAGGCTTCCCACCTGTTGGCTCGCTGTCTCATCCACGCTGCGGAAGCAAAAGAATGTTGCATAACTTCCACTTTCAATGCGAACCATGTTGTCGCTTTCACACCTGCAAATCATGTAGTGTTTACATATTTTTGTCCAACCCCTGTACAAAATATAGCTATTGGTCCCCTTTCACCTAGGGACAGATCCGCTCAGCTGAGTCTGCCAGTTCAGCGGGAGATGGCTCTGTTGATCTCCGCTGAGCCGGCGGATGACAGGTCCGTCTTTGTTCACTGAGCCGGAAGGGACCTGTCGGAGCCCCCCTGATTCCTATGGGGAGATCTGACAAATACGGACCGCATGTCCATTTTCATCAGATCTCTGGACTGGATGGACGTATCACCATACGTCTGACTTGATCGGATGGCAGGCGGGTGTCAGCGGACGCATCTCCGCTGACACCCGCCTGCCCATAGGAGTCAATGGGTGGCTTGTCATCTGAAACAAGCTATTGGAAGTAAGCATGCAAGAAGTCTGTAAATACAAAGATCATAAATATCTGGTCCAGTTGCTGAAATAAAATAGACTTTAAGGACAGATGAGAAATGTGTTATGGCAAGAAATAAAGAGGTCCCATAATTATCTTACATTTTATAAGTACAGTAATACCTCAGATTGTGAGTAATGCGGTTAACGAGTGTTTCACAATCCGAGTGGTTTTAAAAAAAAAACATTTTTTATCCCGACTTGGCTTACGTGCATTGTCTCGCAAAACGAGCAGGATTCAAGCCTCTGCCGTGTGCAGTGCCACATTTGGTCAGAGGTGCGGGGGCGCCGGTGACACTCGGAGCCACTCGTAAACACTCCATTCCCGAATGTTTCTGAGCTTTACCGAGTGCATCCAAGCCGCTCTGAGCGGTTTCCGAGTGTCTCTGGCGCCCCCCGGCTCTGGCCACATACAGCACTGCATACAATATAAGTCACTTTGTGGAACAAATTATCTGAGTTTCCATTGACTTCTGTGGGGAAACTCGCCTTGATATACGAGTGCTTTGGATTACAGGCATTCTTCTTGAACGAATTATGCTCGTAATCCAAGGTACCACTGTATATTTTATTAATATTATAGTGGTGGGTTAAATACATTTTGTTTTTTATTGCAGGATAATTTGGCATGTGTTGGAATTCGGGATGTATTTATAAATGTTCTACATGCCATCACTTCACTGTGTTACACGCTAGTCTTTTGCAAAAATATAAACAGTGCCTTCAGGGGTGTGTGTGTGTGTGTGTGTGTGTGTGTATGTGTGTGTATGTGTGTATATGTATGTGTGTGTGTGTATATGTATGTATATATATATATATATATATATATATATATATATATATATATATATATATATATATATATATATATATATATATATATATATATATATATTAAACCAGGGCTTGACAAATTTGCTTGGAATCTAGGAGCCAGCTAAAAAAGTTAGGAGCCAGGTTTTTTTTTTTTTTTTTTTAAACGACAGACAAAGCTTAATTTTCAATATCAAAATTAACCAATCTTAAATTTACACAGAGACGACTAGAACGAATGTGACTGCTTTTATTTCCTGCCATGCAGGGACATAAGACCGCCATATTCCGGCTAAGGATCCAATCAGATCGTCACTTCCACCCATAGCTCTTAAAGGGACATTTTATTATTTTTTTTTTCAAATGACAATTTTTTAAAAAATTTTTTAATGCATTTTAGTGTAAATATGAGATCCGAGGTCTTTTTGACCCCAGATCTCATATTTAAGAGGTCCTGTCATGTTTTTTTTTCTATTACAAGGGATTTTTACATTCCTTGTAATAGGAATAAAAGTGACTTTTTTTTTTAAAGAATAGTGAAAAAAAAAGTTAAAATAAGAAAAAAAAAAATTAAATGTGCCCCATCCCTTGTAATAGAAATAAAAGTGACACCATTTTTTTTTTTTTTTTAAACAGTGTAAAAATAAAAAATAAAATATATTAGAAAAAAAAAAAAATTTTTTAAACGCACCCCGTCTTGCCGAGCTCGCTTGCAGAAGCAAAACGCATATGTGAATAGCGCCCGCATATGAAAGCGGTGTTCAAACCACATGTGAGGTATCGCCACGATCGTTAAAGCGAGAGCAATAATCCTAGTCCTGGACCTCCTCTGTAACTCAAAACATGCAACCTGTAGAATTTTTTTAAACGTCGCCTATGGAGATTTTAAAGGGTAAAAGTTTGTCGCCATTCCACGAGCGGGCGCAATTTTGAAGCGTGACATGTTGGGAATCAATTTACTCGGCGTAACATTATCTTTCACAATATAAAAAAAATTGGGCTAACTTTACTGTTTTCTTATTTATTAAAAAAAGTGCGCTTGTAAGTCCGCTGCGCAAATACGGTGTGACAGAAAGTATTGCAATGACCGCCATTTTATTCTCTAGGGCAGGGGTCTCAAACTGGTGGCCCTCCAGCTGTTGCAAAACTACAAGTCCCATCATGCCTCTGCCTGTGGGAGTCATGCTTGTAACTGTCAGCCTTGCAATGCCTCATGGGACTTGTAGTTTCGAAACAGCTGGAGGGCCGCCAGTTTGAGACCCCTGCTCTAGGGTGTTAGAATAAAAAATATATATAATGTTTGGGGGTTCTAAGTAAAGGGAAGGAGATGAGCAGGCAGTGAAAACAGGCAGGGGAAGCTCCATTAGCATTGGTGGATGTCTTGTCATACCAACGGCCACCACCAGAGGGTGCCCGATTGCAGAAGGAACCATAGGACTGCAGTAGGCCGCAAAGCCGGGGCCTCAATTACCGTCGTGGACAACGCGATCGCCGGGAGGGGGGGTGTCGAACGGACACAGATGTGCCGCCCCAGGCACCAGGTCGCTAACTCTAGTCGCAAATGCGACCTGGCGCCCGGGGTTTGTCGAGCCTGTATTAAACCATAATGGTAAATGTTTTCATTTCTCCCTTTTGGTATGTTAGTATTAAACCCAAAAGCAAACATTTATTATATTGCAGCTTATACCGTAAATATAGATGTGATTTCTGTATTAGTTTCATTTTTAGGCTTGCTTTCTTCTATTTTCTTTTGGTGATCCAGCCAGTAAGTCTGTTTTTGTAACCGAAAAACTCTTGCAGTTACAGGGATGAAACTGACCATTTAACACTGATGGGTGCTTAAAATGAGCAGCTTTTATTTAATATCTTTAGCACAGAAGTTAAAACTGTTTGACGGAATTGATTACAAGTATTGTCTAGAAAAAATACCTGTAAAATAAGACTAATGCAGCCACGACCTTGAAGTATTAGTAAGTGGAGAGCTGGGTGTTAAAGTGGATGTAAACCCAATGTCATCCTTTCTAAACTACTACCATAGGGGTTATCTATAAGGTTATACATGCCTCCTGCATGTATCTTTACCTGTCAAATGTCTCCCCTCTGTCTGTTATGAGACCCGAAAAACTGCATATTCTGTGGGTGGGTCTGTTGTCTGGAGCTCGGTGGGTGGAGTCGTGATGTCAGTAGACTCCCCGCCCACCTCTACACTCCCCTTGTCAATATGCATTTTCTCCTGTGTATTTTTTAACACTGAACTTCTGCTATGATCTCTAACATCCAGTGAAAAGACAGGAAAGTAACCACATGACTTCAGCATGCCAAATCATGCTGAGGTGTGGAACAGCCAATCCTTGCAGAGCTGCTGAAGAAAGGAGTGGGGGATGGAATTAAAAAAATGCCTGTGTCTTAGGCTGTCACTCACAGCAAGGGGGAGTATTTGACAAAGTTTTTGTCAGTTTGTCAAGATTTCTCTCACTGAACAATAAAAGGGGATTGCTCAGAGATGGATTAAAGTGGAGTTCCACCCTCTTTTTCATGTCCTCTGCATTCAATGCTTCTTTGTCCCCTTAATCACATTTGGCATTTTTTTTTTTTTTTAAATCAGTTTTATTGTTCATCTGGTTTCCCACTTCCTGGTTGCGGCCGCGGCCGCCCCTGTTCGCTATGCATCCTGGGAGATGTTTTTTTATCAATCCCAGGAGGCAACAGGCCGCTGGGCCATAGTATCGCGTTATTTCCAAACCGGAAATGATGCGATGTAGGACGGCGGCGGCGGCCGGCGCCATTTTAAATAAGGGCAAAGTGGATTTGTTTTGCCAGTGTTACTAAAGCGTCCATAGCAGCGCCATCGTTTCTCGTGGAAGTTAGTGCAGCAAGCAGCTACTTGAGAGCGGTATGTGCTGTGGGCGATGTGATGTGCTGTGCTGTGGGCGATGTGCTGTGGGCGATGTGCTGTGCTGTGGGCGATGTGCTGTGCTGTGGGCGATGTGCTGTGCTGTGGGCGATGTGCTGTGCTGGGGGACATGTGCTGGGGGACATGTGCTGGGGGACATGTGCTGGGGGACATGTGCTGGGGGACATGTGCTGGGGGACATGTGCTGTGCTGGGGGACATGTGCTGTGCTGGGGGACATGTGCTGTGCTGGGGGACGTGTGCTGTGCTGGGGGACGTGTGCTGTGCTGGGGGACGTGTGCTGTGCTGGGGGACGTGTGCTGTGCTGGGGGACGTGTGCTGTGCTGGGGGACGTGTGCTGTGCTGGGGGACGTGTGCTGTGCTGGGGGACGTGTGCTGTGCTGGGGGACGTGTGCTGTGCTGGGGGACGTGTGCTGTGCTGGGGGACGTGTGCTGTGCTGGGGGACGTGTGCTGTGCTGGGGGACGTGTGCTGTGCTGGGGGACGTGTGCTGTGCTGGGGGACGTGTGCTGTGCTGGGGGACGTGTGCTGTGCTGGGGGACGTGTGCTGTGCTGGGGGACGTGTGCTGTGCTGGGGGACGTGTGCTGTGCTGGGGGACGTGTGCTGTGCTGGGGGACGTGTGCTGTGCTGGGGGACGTGTGCTGTGCTGGGGGACGTGTGCTGTGCTGGGGGACGTGTGCTGTGCTGGGGGACGTGTGCTGTGCTGGGGGACGTGTGCTGTGCTGGGGGACGTGTGCTGTGCTGGGGGACATGTGCTGTGCTGGGGGACATGTGCTGTGCTGGGGGACATGTGCTGTGCTGGGGGACATGTGCTGTGCTGGGGGACATGTGCTGTGCTGGGGGACATGTGCTGTGCTGGGGGACATGTGCTGTGCTGGGGGACATGTGCTGTGCTGGGGGACATGTGCTGTGCTGGGGGACATGTGCTGTGCTGGGGGACATGTGCTGTGCTGGGGGACATGTGCTGTGCTGGGGGACATGTGCTGTGCTGGGGGAGATGTGCTGTGCTGGGGGAGATGTGCTGTGCTGGGGGAGATGTGCTGTGCTGGGGGAGATGTGCTGTGCTGGGGGAGATGTGCTCTGCTGGGGGAGATGTGCTCTGCTGGGGGAGATGTGCTCTGCTGGGGGAGATGTGCTCTGCTGGGGGAGAAGTGCTCTGCTGGGGGAGATGTGCTCTGCTGGGGGAGATGTGCTCTGCTGGGGGAGATGTGCTCTGCTGGGGGAGATGTGCTCTGCTGGGGGAGATGTGCTCTGCTGGGGGAGATGTGCTCTGCTGGGGGAGATGTGCTCTGCTGGGGGAGATGTGCTCTGCTGGGGGAGATGTGCTCTGCTGGGGGAGATGTGCTCTGCTGGGGGAGATGTGCTCTGCTGGGGGAGATGTGCTCTGCTGGGGGAGATGTGCTCTGCTGGGGGAGATGTGCTCTGCTGGGGGAGATGTGCTCTGCTGGGGGAGATGTGCTCTGCTGGGGGAGATGTGCTCTGCTGGGGGAGATGTGCTCTGCTGGGGGAGATGTGCTCTGCTGGGGGAGATGTGCTCTGCTGGGGGAGATGTCATCTTCAATACATCTAGATGCATAAATTAATTTTGTTACTGAGATTATTATTATTTTTTTTAAATTAAAAGCTGTACAGAATAAAGTAGACGCTGGGTGTAGATTTTTTATATATATATACACACACATACATTATATATATATATATATATATATATATATATATATATATATATATATATATATATATATATATATATATATATATATATATATATATATATACACACACACACATTATTTATATATATATACACATACATAACGAGGTACATATATAACAAGAGATTTTAATATATATATATATATATATATACACACACACACACATTATTTATATATATACACATACATAACGAGGTACATATATAACAAGATATACATCTCTTGTTATGTAGATATATCTGCACAGAAGCAAATGATTTAGTTTAAAATTAATTTATTTTTAAACCTTTTGCTGCAGATTTCTGTATTTCTTGTACATGCAGTATATTTCCAGGTTCCTGGAGGGAGGAGGGGAGGAGAGGTTTGCGTAGCTAAGGGGCGGCAACTTCCTTTGTAACTGTCGTTGCTATGGAAACCTGACTTGAAACCTATTACACTGCTTGAGCAGCACTGAGCATGTGCGAGATTTGCAAGGCTGAGATCCAGGAAGAGATACAGTCTGGCTTCAGATGCCCACACCTAAGATGGCCACGGCCTGCTGCTAGTTTATAAAGTTACAATATGATATATTTACCTAACAAAACTGAGCTTTTTTTACAGACTAACTTTACTAGAATATATTAAGCTTATGTATTATAGGGTTATTTTTATTTAAAAAGTAAAATTTTGGCCGGAACACCACTTTAACTCCGTGTGGCAAGACTGGGCTCAAATGATAGGAAATCTTATACTCCACAGTAAATCAAAAAAAAAAAAAGATTTTCGGGTTTACATCCACTTTAAGCAGGCATGGGTGGGTTTATGGTGGCGGGGGAGGGGATAAAGCAAGCACAGGCTTGATGACAGGACGTTCATTGGTTATCATTTTTTGCAGGCATGGGCTGAAAGTATAGGGTCATGCAGGCATGGGGTAAAAGCTGGGAAGCATGCACAAGCTTGTTAACTGGAGGGTACATGTACTGTGCTAAAGGAGGGCTCAGCTGTGATGGCGAACAGAAGGGTTTTTGATGTACATGTGCAGTGTTGGAAGGCTTATGACATGTCTTGCCGGTATGTAGTGAGAGCAGGGAGAAGCCGCCCCCTGTCTCCAGCCGCCCCCTGTCTCCAGCCGCCCCCTGTCTCCAGCCGCCCCCTCTCTCACAAATAGTTAGATTCATGCATTGCATGAATCTAAGGCCGCCGCTGCCATCCCCTATTTGGGCGCCAGGTGCCTGAATTAAAGCGGCGGGTGGTGTTTTTTGAAGCACTTGATTAGAGCCATAGACTCTACTCCATAGGACAGGAGAAGACATGGAGGACCCCGCCCGCCACCCACTGCCCCACAGAGACAGAGTAAGTGCCGGGCAAACGGGTGGGGGCACAATTGGAGCATTTGATGGGTACAGTGGGAGCGTTTGGGCACAGTGGCGTCGTTTGGGCACAGTTATGCTGCAATTGAGGGGGTTTTTTTTTTTTTTTTTTCAGTTTCCACTAGGGTTTACAGTCACTGAAAACACCCTTTCATTTTATAGCATCAGCGTTGCAACAGCAATATAAACAATAGTGGTCTTTGACAGTCCTAAATAAACTCACTTTGAGTGAATTTGTCATCATCCATTGTGTCTATACAGCCCCTTCTGTCAACAGCCACTAATTCTGCAACGCCCATTTCCTAGCCCTCACTGAACTGGCACCCCAGTATCTTCCATGCCCCCATGAAGTGACCACTCTTAACAGCACCACCAACACCTCTCTCACCTAACCACCTCTCGACACCACACGTGCAGGCCCACCCTCCCCCTTCTCTAGTGGCAGCTGGTGCTCTAATTATTTTAAGGCCTCAGACCTCACTTTTTTTTTTTCTCAGTGGCCTCTTTTATTTCTGCCTTTGAGTTGGGGTTCTTGACCTTTAGCTCTGTGGGCCTGTGCTTTCTTGTGTTGCCCACCACTCAATTCGTTTTGTTTCTAGGTATTCCAGCCTTCTTGACTGTGCTTGTGTCCTGTGCTGTACGAGAATAAAAATAGGATTTTTGACTCAGGATCTGCTCTCTGGCTGTGGTTCCTCTTATTGCTTGCTAAAAAAAAACCAAAAAAAAAAACCTGAGGATTGCTGGAAGGAGAGTGGGGGAGGGGGTTTATGTGGAGGTCTGTAGTACAGCTCTGATTTGCCAGTGTCCAATCACCTGAAGGTAGCTGTATATAATAACCCAGTCATTTGACTATGCTTGTGGCCTGTACTTTTTTTTTTTTGCCTTTTCATTTTTTCTTTTAATGCATGTAAAATGTTCTCTATATGATTCAAAGTGTTAGACAGACAGAAGGTCCAGCACTATAAGTTCTGCTTAGGATACCACATGAAATCAGTGGTGTCCATATGGCATAGTTATAGCTGCAGGACTCTTAACAGTAATGCATTATAAGTGATTTGATCGACTGAAGCAGGCTCAATTATCAAATAAATCCAAAAACAAACTAAGCGCAAGGAACATGGTGAAGGGAATAGCTTGTACACTTCCAACGCATTCTGGTACGGGACTTCCTACAAGTCCAGTAAAGGCTGTGTCTCCTTCACCCATTATAGTGGCCAGCAAGTGTCCCAACAGTATTGGCCAGCCCACATGGGACCACTGCTTTTGCCCTTTCCACCAAGTCCTGTATCCACACATCACAAAAAGCTGTACGCTTTTAATTTACTTTATGTATGTGGAACTACTGGCACAGCTTCTAATTGGTTCTCATTGACTTCCTTTTGCCTTGTGATCACATGGAGATATGACTGCACAGGAGGTATATTTATGTGCCTCTCATCCTGCCTTCTATACCACCACCTGATAGTTTACCATATATCCAGGGCGGTTCTAACCAATTTTTTACTTGAAATTTTAGCCCATGCAGGAAGTATACCGTACATGCTATTGCTTTCTTCATATTCCTTGCGTTTTTGTTTTTAAAATGCATTTCAACTGTTGTCTTTTTATTTGTTTTGCACTGATGTAAAATGAAAAATGGTATCCTTAACAGTTAGTGGAATTTTTTGACTGACTGACTTTTTATTGTTCACAGTCCAAATACACGAGGTAGCCAAGAAAATCTGGACAATGAAACTGAGACAGATTCTGTTGTATCTGCACAGCGGGAAAGACCAAGAAGAAAAGAGGCGTCAGAACATGGTGAGTTGGCTTTTTCCAAAACCATTGCTTGACAAATATTTGCTAGGTGCAACATGACAATGCAGTCGTTCTAGCTGAGAAATTTGTTGCAGGTTATCAAGTTTTGTTTCCTCTTGCAGGTTTAGTTACCTACTCCTTACAAGCTGGTTGCTGCACTCAAAATGTTTAAAGTTGAAATTCAGCAACTGGACCTATCTGTTGTATGCAGCTGACGGGTTTATTGTGCTCCAGAAGATGGAGCACAATAAAGAAGCTGGACTCGGCTCCTTTAAGTGCAGAATTGATGCGGCTGCTATGCCTGCCCCTTCACTCCTTCTGCCCAATCACAGAAGCTGTTGTGTTTTATTTACTTTATCCAAAACAGAAAAAGTAATCGCTAAACCGCAAAGATCCACTTTCCCTCAGCGTTCATGAATCTGTTAAAATAGATCACAGACCCTTTAGCTGCTGCTTTTAAGTGAATCAGGAAGTAAATGTCTACACACCCTAAGGCGATATAGGCATTAGCAGTGCTAAACTCTTGTATCAATCCCAGAAAGATATTAGTTTTAAACACATAATATATAAAACCAGCACAATGTCCTTGTTATAAACCAGAATAAAAGTGTCTGTAAAGTAATCAGCTGTAACAAAATAACCAACAGTGCGTGGGGGAGTGTTGAAAAATAGTAATTATAATTAATTCCTTCATCCCTGCACCACACCACGTGTGACACTGCTCCCTTAAGCTTTTACACTCACCAGAAATCAGGGGAAAATCGGCCTTAAACTCAACAAATAAGCAGACTTCCTTCTCTGGTCATCGAATCATGGTACGGACTACCTCTTTAGCATCAAACATAATTTCACCAGTATTAGGTCTGTATGGGTTCACACTGTGTTCTATCCTGGAATGCCAGACTCCAATAGATTGCTACTGGATCCCAAGCTCATTTGGCAGTCACGGCGAGCACAGTGTTCAGGGCCGCACTAAGAAGCCAGGACAAAGCTTATACCTCAAAGGGAGTCTTCCGTTACTGTGTCACCAGCGTCATGGGAGACGAGGGGGGAGGGGCTGGCGGGAACCAAAACAAGATGGCGTAGGGAGGAGGGTAATACCTTCTTTTTTTTTTTTTTTTTTTCTTTTAAGAGCTTGTTATGTAATCTGAAATATTGTGAAGGCTGAGTTTACGTATGGAAAAACAATCTAATGACATATTAACTAGAATCAGTAGCTGGTTATTTAATTTATAGTTGTCAAGACACAGGTAGTACAAAGCATCTGAATATTCATGCTGATAACATACTTGGCATCTGACCTCCCAGGGTTTTACATTAGCTAGCTAGACATCCAGCTAGATTTACCCACACCTTTTTTAGTTCAGCAAACCAATGTGTAATTTGAACGATGGCTGGTGCTGTTTTATAGCAATTTTATTTATTATGCATTTTTCCATTCGTTAGATTCAAGCGTGTGTTTTTCTTTTTGTTTTGTTTCTGGGGTTTTTTTTTTTGTTTGTTTTTTTTATTTTAAATCCGCTAGCTGAACAAAAAATACAAACTGGGTCCTCCATCCCCAGAGCCTCAATGGTCTTTCGTTAATCAAAGCTGTGTTTGGCAAGCGTGGGGGTGGCATGAAAGTGCGCAGGATAACTCAAAACAGATAGCTGAATATAAAAGTCTTAGAGGCAGGTGGATTTTACTTGCAAATGGAAGAGATTGCACCAAGTCTGCAATCGGCTCTGCAGGAGGGATTCCCCCATCAACACTGACTGTATTGATGGTGAAATCGCGTGATCCTGCTCAATTTATGGCAGGCTTAAGGCAGCGTGTGCCATAAATATGATTGAAGTGACAATGGGATACTGTTGGGAAAATTGAGGTAATTAATAAAGTGTGTCAGAGACAAACTGTCTCAAGTGTAGCCAAGCCACTTATAAATTTTCTTTACTGTAAGCTGTGTGGGGAAAAAATGGAAGATAAAATTTGTTTTGGACAATGGCACCTGTCCAGATAGAAAAAGGCTCAGACGCTCCACTTTGAGCAGACTGGGGACTGAGAACCAGTCTAGCATGGAGACTGGCACTTGGAGCTGTTTGGTCTGGCAGAGTTATTAAATCAGCGTTGTGTTTCAGGGTATCTGTATCATAAAAAATCTATCTTCTAAATGTGTGAAATAAATGGAATGTTTTTTTTCAATAGTTCAGCTGTGGCAGCTGGCTTTTTTTTTTTTTTCTTAATCGGATTCCGTCAGGGATCTTTAAGTCGAGTCCTACCTTTTTTTTCTTTTCCTCCATGCTTTTGTTCTATGGGTTTAAAAAAAACAACAACTTTTGCCTCTGTTAATATTTTAGGATGCTTTTTTTAAATTCTGTTTTATGTGTGTTTGTATATGTATTAGTGGTGCACCAAAACCAATAATTCAGGATGCACTTGGCCGAAAACCGAAATAACCGTTGTGTGTGTGTGTGTGTATGTATATGTATATGTATATATATATATATATATATATATATATATATATATATATATATATATATATATATATATATATATATATATATATATATGTATATGTATGTGTGTGTGTATATATATATATGTATGTGTGTGTGTGTGTATATATGTATGTGTGTGTGTGTGTATATATATATATGTATATGTGTGTGTGTGTGTGTGTGTATATATATATATATATATATATATATACCCCACTTTTATTGAACAAGCTGGGGTTAGAAGCTCATTGGTTTCTATGCAGAAATGGGACGGATTTTGCACTTTCCAGCTTTAGTAAATAAACTCCATTGTGCACTTAAAAGTGGGGTATGTGTGTGTATGTATGTGTGTATATATATTCAAATGCATTGAAAACGAGGCAAAAAAGCACCCGTATTGCATTTTTGATACAGTTTTTGAGTCATGTTACCTATGAAAAACACCCCATAATCGCGGTAAAAAATCACGGCAGAATCACGTTTTGTTTTTTGTAGCCATTATCAGCACTGTTTTCCACTATTGGTAATGCACCGATGACCCTATTTGCGGCCAATATACAGTATATTGGTGCATCCCTAATGGTTTACATACCCTGGCAGAATTTCTTGGCCATTTTTCAGAAAATATGAATGATAAAACAAATACATTTTTCACTCATGGGTAGTGTGTGGCTGAAGCCATTTATTATCAATCAACTGTTTATTACTTTTGAAATCATAATGACAACAGAAACTGCCCAAATGACCCTGATCAAAAGTTTACATACCCTGGTGATTTTGTCCTGATAAAACAGGCACACAAGTTGACACAAAAGTGTTTGGCCATTAAAGGTAACCATCCTCACCTGGGATCTGTTTGCTTGTAATTAGTGTGTGTGTGTATAAAAGGTCAATGAGTTTCTGTAATCCTGACAGACCCTTGCATATTTTACCAGTGCTCCACTGACGTTTCTGGATTCTGAGTCATGGGGAAAGCAAAAGAATTGTCAAAGAATCTTCGGGAAAAGGTTACATTTCCAGGGTGCTCTAGGCAGCCTGGACAGTGAGGACAAAAACTAATCGCCATATGTGAGTGGTCCGACACACTGCAGGGTTTGTATACAACCTCCAAGATAGATAGAAGCATGGCCGAGTTACAGATCGCTAGGTCGATTCTGGACAATGTTCCATGCATTTTGGAGAAACAGGAGAACTGTTTTTCCAGGGGTTCTTATGTCTCCAAATATCTACCTAGCCCACCTCATTGAGTAATCTTAGTAATGGAGATCCTTGAAATAGTCACGTGTCAGTGATGTAATGCACGGGAGGAGCTTAGGACGTTCAGTGCTGCAATACACCTCAAGGTTAACAGCAGCTGTTTCTCTATGGGAAACCTCGTCCACAGCGGCTGACTGCAATCTGCTTATTTGAATGCTTCTAATAGACCGGGAGTTTGTGAGTGTATCTCTTGTCCCTGTTTTACTTATGTACTATCTAGTAAGTTCACTGCACAATGACCTATTTTTTCTTTGCTTGCTTTGCATAAAACCTTTATCCTGAGAGCCGAATCACCAGCAGTATAATTGCTGAAGTGGGATGCAAGAAAAACTAAATATCCTGATACAAACGATCTAACCCAGTGAGTCAATCAATCTGGATTAAGGGAAGGAACTGTTTAATTATTTTTACTTTCTCCCACTATTTATCTCTGCCTGGACATTGTACTCAGAGTGTCATTATTATTTTATTTATACTCACCGTCACATCACCAATTTGAAGATTTATTTTGGCAATTTTAACACATGTATTAGCACCATAATTATTTATTTTATTCACATGTATGCATTTTTTATTCCTGGATTTAAGCTTAGTCGCAGCAGCATATTGTGCACTATTTAAAGCACATCAATTTTATACTTAGTACTACAAATAGGGACATATTATCAGTAGAGCTCCTCTTGGGACATAGATACACAGGTCTCAATAGGTCTGCCCCTAGAGGGCAGACTGGATGAGAACAGTGTCCGCCGGCTCTTCCCCTGGCAAAGGGCTGCTAGCACAAACCATAAGCACCACGGACAGCATTAGTGTGCCAAGTCTTGCGTAGTGACAGTTCCAGGGTCGAGTATCCTCCATAAAAAGCCTGCGGTGAGGGAAGGGGAAAAGAAAAATAACAAAAAAACAGGCCGTCAACAGGACAGGCCACTGTAATCCAAATTTGAACAAAAACACATATAGCGATTTTTCTCTACTAGTCACATTTTTTCTTGTCGACTTCACAAGATAGCTAAAAGTTCACATATTATGTCTCCCAGCAGAACAAAACGTAAGTGTTTTTCTTTTAAGAAATTATTGTGTTAAAGAAGAAAACCAGTAAAGTGAAAAATTAACAAAAGGTGGGCTTTCCTATACAAAGCTTGTAGAGAGCTCTGTGCAGACAGGAACCAGGTGCCTGATCTTGCAGGAGTGTAGCACACATCAATCTCCTCCTTCATCCTCTGTGGTGGCGTAGGGCCTGCTCATTGCAATCAAGCCATGAGGCCGCCTTTTGGGCCGATTGAAAGTGCGCCTGCTGGATAGCAGTGACTCTCAGCTTAGCGTTGTACAGCATGGCATAGGGTAATTGCAGAGACCTCAGATGCCTCTTTACTTCTGAGAACTTGGCCCGGCATCTCTGCACTTTTCCAGAGAAGTCTAGATAAAAGGACACTCTTGACGCCATTGAACTGAACATTGGCCAGCTCCTGGGGATTTCTCAGCACTGCTTCCCTGTCCCTGTAGTGTAGGGGATGGGCTGGGGGGGTGGGGCCTGGTTGCAGTCGGCGACCTGCTGTACGATGAGCCCTTTCAACAGTACAGAACAGGGAAAAGGCATCCTTTCTGAATATTTCAGTAAGCCAACCTTCAACAAAGGAGGTTGGATCTCTCTCTGCTCGGTTTTCTCTGGCAGCCCCACTATGCGTATGTTGGGTCTCAAACTATTTTCCATGTCATCAGCTCTATTGTTGGTGTCTTTGGCCAACTGATAGGTGACATGGGCTTCCCGAGCCACTGGCGGCAATTTATCTTCAATGTCGCTTATTCTGCTGCAGTCGTGTGTGCCCGGATCGTTTGAAGACCCTGCCTCAGCAAGGATATGTCCTCTTAGACCCCCAAACTGTTCCTTAAGTGTATCCACTGAAGCTATACATGCATGCACTGCTCTGAGTATTTCGGCCAGAGTCGCCCCCCCCCCCCCCCGATCTGGTCATGATGGTTCCCCCAGCTTTTGCGTATAATACAGCATATTCCTCGGGTACTCCTTACCATGGTTCTTCTGTGTCATTTTGCTGCTGCCCTCTTTAGCTTTCTTAGCACCCCTCTGGGTGCGCTGTGCCAGGGCCGCAGTGGCGCCATCTTGATTTTCGGGACCCGACAAATGCTTTTTTTTTTTTTTTGTTTTTCCATGGGTGCAGAGGGCCGGCGGGTGTCCTGGGAGGTTGACCGGGTCTGTAGCCAGCTGGAAAGCCATCTGTCACAGTTGGATCGCTGCTGGGAGAGGATCAATTGCCTGTGCTGGAGCGGCGCTGTGAGAGACGCTTCTTCTCACATGGCGGTCCTGGCCACGCCCTCGATCTTCGGAAAAAGGTAGTTGAACTGTATAAAACAGGAAAGGGATATAAAAAGAAATTCAAGGAATTGAGAATGCCAATCGGCAGTGTTGAAACTATAATCAAGTAGTGGAAAATGAGGGGTTTTGTTAAAACCAAACCACGGTTAGGTAGACCAATTGAAATGTCAGACACAACTGCCAGGAAAATAGTTTGGGATGCAAATAAAAACCCACAAATAACTTCAGGTGAAATGCAGGACTCTCTGTAAACATGTGGTGTGGCTGTTTCAAGATGCACAATAAGGAGGCACTTGAAGAAAGATGGGCTGCATGGTCGAGTAGCCAGAAGAAAGCCTTTACTATGCAAATGCCACAAAGTATCCTGCTTACAAAACGCCAAACGGCACAGAGACAAGCCTCAAACTTTCTGGCACAGTCATTTGGAGTGATGAGACCAAAATTGAGCTTTTTGGCCACTACCAGAAATGCTACATTTGGAGAGGAGTCAACAAGGCCTATGATGAAAGGTACACCATTCCTGCTGTGAAACAGAGGTGGATCGCTGATTTTGATCAATCTGTGGTTGTTCCTGTTAGAAAGGAGTCAATCTAGCGAATAATTCATCTTGAATGGGACTGTTGGAAAATGTGGGTATGATCAGTGCATGCAGCCGATCGGCTGCCAGGGTTTATCAGCATGGCAACCTCTAGATACCCATAAAAATATTTTCAATACTCATCGTGACAATAATCCAGTTAGTTTTAAGTGTCAGTACTCTTGTTATGTTGGAGTCCCTTTCGTTTTTCTATTTTTCTGTACTTGTCTAGCAGTTGTTTGTTATGTAGAGTACCCCTGATAGGGTGTGGTGTAAGGTGCCAGCTGTCTGAATATCTCGGATCAATGATAGAGATCAAAGTATTTGCATCTCCATGGTTGGAAATCCAAGAAGCTGCCCATAAACCTTGAAAGAGTGGCCTGTTTTGCAGGATTTGTGCTTTTGCTTCTAAGCTCTACCATGTAAGTATTTCAAGTAAACTTTATGGTGTTGAGGTAAACTAGAATGCTTTAGATAGTGCTGGTTTCTGAAGTGTGAAAAATTAACAGTCGTAAGTTCTCTTTCTTGTCAATTTTTGCACCAGCAGATGAGGACCTGTCGACACGAAATTAAATGTCTCATCTCCTATATATAAGTACTTGACCTAATGTTGGCCTTTGGGTACAGTGCTGCTGACCATATATAGTATTAAGTGAACCTGACATGACAAATGTGGGAGCTGCGATTGGTGACCGCCTTTTGGAGAATACTAGTGTCATGATCATTCTGACCCACTAGCTTCAGCACTTTAAGTCCTTGACCCAGGAAAAGTATACCGATTAGAAAAGTCAGAAATCCATTCATGTAAACGTGTTCCTGGTCAGTGACTAAAATCGGGGAACTTTCATTTTTGAGAAAAGGGAATCTGCAAGTCCCCCTCCATGTTTTTCTCATAGTGACCCACGGTTTGTTTAGTGTGCTCAGGCTTGATCACTATGGGGAGTAGTGTGAGTGATGCTGTGTCCACTGCAGGAGTGCCAGCGAGGGATGGAGCTCATCCCAGCTCTCGTAGTCATTGGAAGAAGGAACAGAGGAAAGATCCCTCATGCCACCATAGGACTCTGTGGATGTGTGGCACAGGGATCTTTTCTCTCTTCCTTCCATGTTTTTCTCATAAAAGGCCAGTAAATCTTGAGAGATCCTGCAAATGTCCAATGTACTCATTATCCCTTGATGGTATTTCTCTACACATCAGGAAGACTCTGCAAAACAATAACTATTGTATTCTTTATAGAACAATTTGCTAACCCGGTGATTATATATATCTCTTTTTTTTTTTTTTTTTTTTTTTTTAACTATACCCTTTAAATTTGCCTGAAATATGTGTGTGTGTGTAGATTATTTATTTATTTATTTTTTTTCAAATATGACTTTTATTTAGACAAGAGAGGGTGAAGCCCCGTAGTAACAACATCTAAAAGTGCAACAATTGAGAACGCAGCCTCGTATAACATACATCCGCATTTATCTTAGGCATAATACCAGTTGCATTCTCCAGGGTTATACGAACAGTAGGCAGAATTGCTGCTGTCCCTGAACTTATCTGGGCATCTCCCTCCTCCTGCCCCTTTTCTTCTTTTTTAAAAAGAAAAAAGTAAAATTAGAGAGAAGAGAAATAGGAAGAGCAGGCTAGAAGGAGCATAGAAAAGTGTGTAGATTTTTATGATTTGCCAAAAACAAAGCTATTGATGAATCCATGCAACAATCGTTATTGAAGTGTGATTTAATGTGTAATGCAGGTAGGACTAATTGATATGCTTATATTTAGACAAGTAGAACATTTTGTACACTTGGAAACAAAAATATCCCTCAAATTTTCTGATTCACCTACAGTGCCTTGCAAAAGTATTCACCCCCCTGGGCTTTTTACCTATTTTGTTACATTACAGCCTTTAGTTCGATATTTTTTAATCTCAATTATATGTGATGGATCAGAACACAATAGTCTAATTGGTGAAGTAAAATTAGAAAACTATATACATAAAACTATTTTTCAGAAATAAAAAACTGATAATTGGCATGTGCGTGTGTATTCACCCCTTTTATTATGAAGCCCATATAAAGCTCTGGTGCAATCAATTACCTTCAGAAGTCACATAATTAGTCAAATGATGTCCATCTGTGTGCAATCTGTGTCACATATGATATGTCATTACATATACACACCTTTTTGAAAGGCCCCAGAGCCTGCAACACCTAAGCAAGAGGCACCAGTAACCAAACACTGCCATGAAGACCAAGGAACTCTCCAAACAAGTAAGGGACAATGTTGAGAAGTACAAGTCAGGGTTAGGTTATAAAAAAATATCCAAATCTTTGATCCCTAGGAGCACCATCAAATCTATCATAACCAAATGAAAAGAAGATGGCACAACAGCAAACCTGCCAGGAGAAGGCCGAACACCCAAACTCACGGACCGGGCAAGGAGGGCATTAATCGGAGAGGCAGCACGGAGACCTAAGGTAACCCTGGATGAGCTGCAGAGTTCCACAGCAGAGACTGGAGTGTCTGTACATAGGACGACAATAAGCCATACGCTCCATAGAGTTGGGCTTTATGGCAGAGTGGCCAGAAGAAAGCCATTACTTTCAGCAAAAAAACAAAATGACACGTTTTGAGTTTGCGAAAAGGCATGTGGGAGACCCCCAAAATGTATGGAGGAAGGTGCTCTGGTCTGATGAGACTAAAATGGAACTTTTTGGTCATCAAAGAAAACACTGTCTGGCGCAAACACAACACATCACATCACCCAAAGAACACCATCCCCACAGTGAAACATGGTGATGGGCAGCATCATGCTGTGGGGATGTTTTTCAGCAGTTGGGACTGGGAAACTGGTCAGAGTGGAGGGAAAGATGGATGGTGCTAAATACAGGGATATTCTTGAGCAAAACCTGTATCACTCTGTGTGTGATTTGAGGCTAGAACGGAGGTTCACCTTCCAGCAGGAGAATCACCCCAAACACACTGCTAAATCAACACTTGAGTGGTTTAAGGGGGAACATGTAAATGTGTTGGAATGGCCTAGTCAAAGCCCAGACCTCAATCTAACAGAAAATCGGTGGTCAGACTTGGATTGCTGTTCACGAACGCAAACCATCCAACTTGAAGAAGCTGGAGCAGTTTTGCAAGAAGGAATGGGCAAAAATCCCAGTGGTAAGATGTGGCAAGCTCATAAAGACTTATCCAAAGCAACTTGGAGCTGTGATTGCCACAAAAGGGGTGTCTACAAAGTATTGATTTTAGGGGGGTGAATAGTTATGCACATGGACTTTTTCTGTTATTTTGTCCTATGTGTTTGCTTCACAATAAAAAAAAAAAAATCTTCAAAGTTGTTGGCATGTTATGTAAATTAAATGATGCAAATCCTCAAGCAATCCATGATCATTCCAGGCAACAAAACATGAAAAATACCAAAGGGGGTGAATACTTTTACAAGGCACCGTATCTCTACCCTTTTTTTTTCCTATTAAAAACTGAAAAATCCCTTTACAATATGGCCACCACATCTTATCTGTCGAGTTGGGTAGAAAGCTTTCAGCTGGTCCATGGTTGTCCACAATCTCAAGGGCACTAGGTATGGGTTTTTCAGCTAATTGTTTCATTATGTGAATTTTAACATTACTATTCTGGAATTAAAGTGGTTCAAGCTATTTTTAGCTACATTCGGGTGAAAAACCTTCTGTGTCGCAGACTCCCCCCTCACCCATTCTCTTATTCTTACCTGAGCCCCATCATTACGATCCAGCGTTGTGCATGAGAGCTGCATCTCTTGGCTTTGTCCCTCCTCCCTGGGCAAATCAATAGCAGCTGGAGTCAATGGTTCCTGCTCCTGTCAATCGAGCCCAGTGACAAGGGTGTGGGGCTGAGTCCCGCTGTCTATGCCAATGGATGCATGAGTGCCCCCTTGGGAATTGGCTTCCTATTGGGGATACCAGTAAGAGTAGGAGCAAAGAGCGCTGGTGGGGGTCCTGACAAGAGGAGAATCGGGCCGCTATGTGAAATGATATTTTCCTTTTTTTTTTTTTTTTTTTTTCCCTTTACAACCACTTTACATTCTCTTATGTCAGTGGGTAACTGGCTGTGAGATATTCAGAGATGTACTAAATACGAAAAGCTGAAATATCTGTACTGTATGCAAGCTCTAGTCTATCTGCCAGAGGAATAATAATTATCTTTTGCCAGTCATATGAGTTGCACAGTATCGCTGACATGCTGCACATTCAGTCATTTTGTCACCTGTATTTTTTATTTTTTTTGACTTTCTGTATCCCCTAACTAGTCAGACTGTTCATTAGCAGTGGGGAAATGCTAATTCTTTGTCCAGCTTCAGGTGTGTGATACAGGAATCTGTAAAGCTGAAAGAGGCAGAAAATTGTTCCAATTGGAGGCAAAACACTCCTCCTAGAACTCTAATGTTGGGTTCTGCAAGCATGCATAAAAGAAGCTTAATAAATATCCATCTAACTGTTTGCTCAGAGTTCTACTTTTTAAATTGTTCTATTATATAATGGATTTGATACAGGGAACTGTAACTAAATAGGGAAACATTCATAAAAATGTGTTTATGTACCGTTTTTATTCGTTGTGTCTACATACCCATTAACTAACATAATGCTTTAGACATTAAAAAGTGTGGCTTTTCAGAGCTGTTGTGTTCAATTATTCAGGCAGTTTGTTGTACTAGCACCACAACATGTATTAACATTTAGTGCGTGAGAACAATAGTCACCATCCAGAATGTCACAAAGCATCTGCCAGGACCATCAGACAAGCACCTGCCCACACCCTGCAGGTAACTAATTGTTTAGAGCTTGTTGCTCAGAGACTGTGGACCCACCCCTCTGCAAGGTAATAGTGTGGGACGGGGAGTAGTCTTTGAGAGAAGGCATGAAATGTTGAGAACCGCAGTGAGGTAGCAGTGTCATCTCACAGGTGGTTCAGGGTTTACCAGGCTGACTTTCAGATGGGAGAACATTTTACTGTCGAAGTGGTGACTGGAGCTCTGAATTTGAAGAACGGATCTAATATACAAACTAAAGAATCCTGGTTATTGTGTATTTTGCAGCTGTGCTTGTACCAGACATGCTCTTCTTTAATGTTGGATTTTATTAGCTTTTGGATAAGAAGCTCTTTTTATGGATATCTAGTGTGATTGGAGGTTCAGTACCTTTTCATTGGCACTGCAGCACCCTGCCAAAATGGTGATGGTTCTTTGTTTTGGAAGTAGGGAAAGAAACCGCTCTGGATCCAGATCACAGTCTGCTGTACACCAGGACAAACCTCTTAACCTTCACCCTGACTTTTGGTATCCAGGACCAGATGAGAAAAGTCCACATAGTGAGTGTATAATAGCTGTCTTAACAAATGTTGTTCTAGTCAATTTGTCTACAATTCACTGTTTAGGTTCTGTAAACATGTAACATTTAAAAAGGAGTTAGTGCAGTAACGAATGCATTTTTTCAATTAAGGGATAACTGTGAAAGATAACTGAAATTAAAGACCATAAGAATCACGCTGATAATTTTTAGCTGTACAGCATATACTTATCCAGGACCTTGTCTGCTTTTTCTGTTCTGAGTTCAGTGCTGCTTGCATTCTTTTCCTTGTTTTGTTACTGCGCTGTTTGCTTGGCTAAACCGGTTCTTTTAGTTACTGGAGGAGAGGTTTGCATGTTGGGTATCGGGTATCAGTGTGAAATCTTTGCTGGAAGTATGTGCTTCTCATACCTTATGTACCTAATGTTTAAATTCTTTGTTACTGTCTTGACTATGTTCTTGCAAGTCTCTTTTTGTTTTTGTTTTTTTCATGCTGCAAATGTGTTGCAGTATTCTATTTGGTGTAACACTTTACAACATGAGGGCAGACAGTACATTAGCAATTCAATGCAGGAGAAATCAGAGTTTTACGTTAAAGTCTTGGCTAGGTATGCTAGATACATCTTATATCTTCATCTTGTCCTTTCTTTAGCTTTGGGCATGTACCTTTTTTGTGTACATTATGGCTACATTAATCTCAATGCAGTAAAATTAACCTCTCAAGTGGTTCTAAAGTCTGTGTCTGTTGTTGTTGGTGGTTTTTTTTTTTTTGTTTTGTTTTTTTTTACCTTCGTACATTACTTGCACGAAAGCGTGCAGGAGTATTTCCTGTTAACGGGGCAGTCTCTGTAATAGGAAGTCTTTCTATTAAAGAGGCTGCCGAGAAAACGGGAATTTTTCCTGTATTTAATCTTTTGGCGCTCATCCCGCCCCCTCCCTGTCCCCTCCGAGGCTGCAGATGGATGGGCATCAATCAGGCTGCACTGATGGCAATGGTGAGTCTGCATTCCTGGCAGTGGTGGGTGCTGCATTCCTGGCACTTGTGAGGTTGCAGATGGGCACTGACCCTTATTTTGCTTAACAGTTCTTTATTTAAAATTTAAGTTTTTGTTTTTTACTGAAACTTCCCTCTTGAAGTGAAGGTGCGTGTTATACGCCAATAAATACGGTATATCCAAATAACACGCCCAAGCTCATCTCTTTACTCTCACACAGCCACAAAGGCAAGATAATTCTTGTTGGGCAGTGTATTAGTGCTCGAACTAACACACTGACTGAATTTTAATGGTTCAAAGAATGTCAGGCAAAATGGTCAGTCCTCATGCATGTTCACTGAAGAATCAGTTTGAGTAAGGACATCTCTGGATCCCTGGACAGGTGAGTGTCCTTATATTACAGTAAGCAGCTACAAAATTTTGTATCTGCCGACTTTTCATTTTTGGGGGGATGCCTGGAGCTCCTCTTTAAGTTTTAAAGTCCCCACTTATTCCCTACCAACACTTCCCTGAGTCCTATTGATGATCCAGTGCTGTCCCAGCTGCAATTCTTCTCCCTTCACTTCCTGGTCTTGCAGGAGACATGGGCAGCAGTGGGAGTCATAGGGCTCCTGCTGCTGTCAGTCAAGTCCTATGAGGAGGGAGCCCCAGGGACATGGCCAATTGTGTATATGGACTTGCACAGCTTGGCTTAGGACCGCATCCGCACAGGTGCCTCCATAGCATGGGAGCATCTGCAGGAAGGTGTGGGCAGCGCTGGGGGGGGGGGGGGGGGGGAGGACCACTCTGCAATACTATTGCACAGCGCAGGTAAGTATAACCATTTTTTCATTTTAAGAATAAAAAAAGCTTTAACATCACTTTAATGAAAGGGTCTGCCACTGAAGGCACAGGTCAATGTATTACACATTGTTTCCTATTTTTGCTCCCCAAGTACCACCAGTAGGTGTAGTACCAGTAGTAGTCACATCTTTCTTATGCTTGGGTATTATCTTCTGGTGATCTAGCCAGTAAATCTGTTTTTCAAAAGAAGCAGCTCTCCATCAGACTGTAGCAGTTACCAGGGATGGGGCAATACCTTTAACTCTAGAAGTGGTGTTTACAATGGTGAGCTTTTATTTGTGTGAAGTGCTTATACTAAAAGGAAAAAACTGTTTGCTTGAACTGTTTATAAAGTGTGAGCTGGAGTTTGACTTCAGTTGGTTAGTGTACCGTTGTGGCCAAAGGTTTTGAGAATGACACAAATATTTTCACAAAGTCTGCTGCTTCAGTGGTTTTAGATCTTTTTGTCAGATGTTACTGTGGTATACTGAAGTATAATTACAAACATTTTATAAGTGTCAAAGGCTTTATGCAAAGAGTCAATATTTGCAGGGTTGACCCTTCTTTTTCAAGACCCCTGCAATTCGTCTTGGCATGCTGTCAATCATCTTCTGGACCACATCCTGACTGATGGCCGACTATTAGTGCATAATCAATGCTTGGAGTTTGTCAGAATTTGTGAGGGGTTTTTTTGTAATTCTTTTATTTTCTTTTTATTTTCAAAAAGTTGCAGTCTACAATCAGAAAAATAGTAAAAGTGCATATTCAAACAGCGATGAGGTCTCGTAAAAATGTCCAAATGCCGACAGACCTAGTATAACATGGCATAGATGAGCATATAAAACAGTACGGGTTTGAAAATAGCCATTCGCTTACACGACATGTATGGCATATATAGCTATGACATGAGAGACTTAGAGCAGAGAATCAAATACACTGTATACAAGCTGTGGGGTGGAGAAGAGGGGGTAAAGGAGAAAAGCGCTTGAGAGAGGATACAACTGTGAGAAGTATGTAATGCATGTTAGAGTGGTGAGATTTGGAAGCAGACTGAGCGATCAATGAAAAAAGCTTGCTGGGAAAACAGGTGACCTGCAAGTCTGTCTACTGTTTTGCAGTAGTCTGCTGTGGATTCTCTTTGTGCATTCGCCAAAGTGCAATACTTAGTCCAAGATTAATACATTATCCAAGATAATTGTCAATGTTATCCTTGCCTGTGCATCCCCTAAAGAAGGCCTACATGTTATACTGAGTTGGGTGGGGGTATTGCAAATTAAGCAATTGGGGTTGCATAGGAGAAACACATGGCTAATGGAACTTATTACACCAAAGGCATACTACAAGAGAGAACAGGATGGCAGAGTTGTAAAGATTGAGGCTGCATTCACACCTGAGCGTTTCAAAGTTGCGTGTTGTACTGCAATTTTGCCACGTTTTTTTACTGCATTTTTGCCACGATTTTGTTCAGGTCACCAATGAAATAGGCAGAAAAATGCCTGTAATCTGCCTCAAAGCAGCTCATGTTCTTTTTTGAGCTTAGGGCATTTTTCCAGGCATTTTTATTCAGGTGACAAAACGCTCAGATGTGAACAGGTGCCATTGAAATGAATGGGATTTTGCTTGTTGGGTGTTTTTCAGTTGTTTTTTCGGGCATTTTATGAGCTGAAAACACTTGGGTGAGAATGCAGCCTTAAAGATAAGTTCAGTTTTTTAGGGTGGAACATGTAACATGTTCCCAGTGCTGCAGTCACCGACTGCCTACCCCCCCCGTGGCAGCAGTACGGGGAGAAGTTCCCCATATTAGCTATCACTGTTTGAGCTGTGTCATTCATACACACAGCTCTGTGTGTTTGAATAAACTACAAGCCCGACATCCTTAGAGGCTATCGGCTTGTAGTTCTTAATAAGCTACCACAGCGCTCTGAAGAAAATAGTTTAGCGATTGAAACGCGTCATATGGATGCCCCCACATATACAGCAACCATCTAGAAACGACTTTCTGATTTATCTCCCATCCTCCAGTTATTTCCGCAACTTCTGTTTCACTGACCTTTTTTGTGGTGTCTTCACAACCTGGACCAGAAATGCTCCTCTATGATTTAGTTTCACTCTGCTACTGGGGGCTGATTTCCATATGATGTTTTAAGGTGTCATAGATTCACCCCCATATCAGCTGAGCCTAAGCTCTGGCTTATAAAGGAACATACGCCCTTAAAGGAGATAAACCAGGATAGGATTGCATCACTACCATCCCCCCCTATCCTGGTTTATCTCCTTTAAGGGCGTGTATGTTCCTTTATAAGCCAGAGCTTAGGCACAGCTGATATGGGGGTGAATCTATGACACCTTAAACATCATATGGAAATCAGCCCCCAGTAGCAGAGTGAAACTAAATCATAGAGGAGCACAGAAGAAGCTTTTCTGGCTTATTAAGGGAGATAAACCAGGATAGGATTGCATCACTATCATCCCCCACTGCTGGTTGATTCCATGGTTTTTACTACGAAAGGTTGCCATGCCTAAAAGTGGCTAAATGCGAGTACCCCATTACCTTCAGGTAAGGGGCCACTGCCCACCAGTGTGTGCTGTGTTGCATGAAGAATAATCACCATTGTCACGTATACTTGGCACCAAGTGGATCACTTACATATATATTTTGTGGACTTTGAATAGATGATTTTTTTTCAAGTGGAGCACTGTTATTTTGCATGTGTTTTGCATGTATACTAATGAACTTTATATCACTCAGTTCCATTGAGACTGTCACTTTATGTTATGCACTATGAGCACTATTCACGCTGTGTATATATACACCTGGCTGTGTGTTGAGCTACACCAGGTGCATACCAGTTCAGTCAGAGACCAGTAATTCTAAAGTTAGTTGCTATTTGTATATATTTTGTGTGTACAAGGATTTGTTTATAAGCACCAGTCACTTTTCATATATTTGTGTGTTTGACTGTTATATCTAGCGGATTACCTTTATGATGGGTATATAGCTATACTCTTTGCTAGAAGTCATACCATCATGTTATTTTTTATTACAGAGCCACACTTAGGCGGTGATGTTTTATTGTAATACGCTTACATTTTAGAGACACCCACCATCACTGTGGTATCACATACAGAGTCATTGTTTACTTAAAGGATTAGCGCAGCACCACATTCTTACTTACCCACCTTTTACTGTAGCCAGGGGTAGGCTGTACCCTACCCGGTGTAGGCTGCTTTTCCTTATTTTACATATATTTTTTGGTTTCTCCTTTCTTCCCCCGTTTCACGATAGCGCAGGAATACTCTCTATCCTTTTTTTGATGCTGTCCGTTTTCATCCGATCCCTCCATAGGCGGCAGCGGGGCCTGACAGGCCCCTCCCTGCTCAGTGAGCAGAGAGGACCTGTCATCCACCGGCTCAGCGGAGATCAACGGACTGATCTCCCGCTGAGCCGGCTGACCGAGGCGGGCTCCGTGGAAACTGAGTCCGCCTCGTGTGAATGAGGGCTTAGTCTTTTTTTGTTAGCGCTGTAGAGTGCTGTGGTAGTTCATTAATTCTTCCTGTCAGGGAGTATCGTCTTACCTGTACAGGATATATAGGCACGCAGATACACTGACAGTGTGCAGGAGACCTGCATGGCATCAACAATATGATCGCTGGTGCATTGCTTTAGAGGCAACGTCTACAAAAATTAATAAATGCACTTTTTTTTTTTTTTTTACCTGCAAAAAAAAAAGGGGGCTTTTATTTATTTTTTTTAAAGTTAACTTATCCTTTTTAAGATCCACTTCTAAATTTAGGTTTAAACAATGAGGAAAATTAACATCACTGTAATATTGACAACGGTAAAGATTTTGAAAGCAGCATAGATTGCCATTAAGCACAATGATTGCAATTAATCAATTTTCAGTTAGAGCTGGATTTGAAAGCAGCATAGATTAACTGTGGGGGGATAGAGAAAAGTTATTCAGATGATGCAGACTCGAAGCGCAATACTTAATCCAGAATTAATACTTATCCAAGATGATAGTTGCCAATGCTGCCTGTGGTTCCCCATTGTACTAAATTAGTTTACTTATCTTGTAGGTTAGGTTTCCATTAAAAAAAAAAAAAAAAAAAATAATAATTATGAAATGCCTAAACTGAACAGCCAGTTTGATTATATTTTCACATATTCTCTAATCGCAGGTAGGAGGTAAAGTAGTATTAAACACAAAACCAAAAATATACTATATTGCTGCTTATCAATCATTAAATGCAGTGTCCACATTAGTTAGCCTTAAAAAACTAAAAAAAAATCTTCTGTATTTTCACCAAGTAAGTTATACACCTCCTGTGTTAGAGTGCCCCCATTCTGGATGAAGGAGCACAGAGACTCCTTTCGTTTTATGGGGAAGGTAGTGTTAAGCCCCGTACACACAGGCAGAATATCGAGACATTTGCCGGTTCAAAAATAAAACGGCCGACTTTCTGCCTGTGTGTATATCCGTCTGTCCGACAGAAGCTGGCCTGGCTTCTGTAGGACGTGCATGCTTCTAGCGTGATTATCGGTGATGGCTGCAATATAAGCCCTACCCCCCCAAATAAGCCCTAGTTAAAGTCCTTGTAGGTCTTATTTTTATGGTAGGGCTTATTTTCGGGGAAACGGGGTAGGGCTTATTTGGGGGGTAAGGCTTATATTGCAGCCATCACTGACAGTCGTGCTAGGTCTTATTTTCGGGGAAACAGGGTAGCAGCGGGGCGGGGGGGCCGTCCCCCTATCAGAACACAACAGTTTAGCAGGGGAGAACTCTGAACTAACCTCGCATGGTTAGTACAATGTCTCCGAACTGAGCTGTCAGGCTTTATTTCCTGCAACCTGCGGGGTTGTACGAAAAAAAAAAAATCTGTTAGTGTGTACCCGGCATTATATGGACTAGCAAATTTAAATAACTAGCAAATTAAAACCAAACTCCAGTCTGCAACAGATTTTTATTCTTCTGGGATAAAGGTTTTACTTTACAGCTGATCATTATAAGCACCCCTGTCTATGTGAAAGGGTTTGCCTCAACCTTCTAACTGCTGCATCTGCAAGACAGCTTGTTCTGTTGAAAAACAATAGACTTACTGTCTGGATCTCCAGGTGAAAATAAAGGACAGAAAGCTTAAAGAAAACTAATGCAGCCATCACATTGAAGAATGGTTAAGCTGCAATATGTTTTGTTTTTTGGGTTAATAACTCTTTAAAGGAGCCTGCAGCTGATAAACAGTATTAGCATTTTAAGAGAAACTTATTTGCAATTGTATGTAGCCCCAGAACAAAGTAACGGTAATAGAGAAGTTAAAGCAGAGATAGTATGCAAAGTGGGAAGGAGGGGATGGGTGCTTGGAATGATGTGGTTCTGTGAGACTGATGTTTCAAAGGTCTTTAGATGGTTAACCCTGATTAAAGTCTGGGTGCATATAATGACCATCCAAGGTGTCCAGATCTTTTGAAACGTGTATGGTGGAGTCCTGTAATATTGCTGGAAGCTTTTCATGACCACCCGTCGCTCTCCTTCCCTGATCTTAGGCCTACAGAGGGAGGGGCTGAGATTCCCCTCTGACATCTGCTGGGCAGTCACATGACTGCACCGGCAATGTGGAATAAGTTATGTAGCTGCGGAATTTAAAAAAAACGAAACGCTGTTTAGTATATTTTGTTATAACAGAGGGGCTGGCAGTAATTTGTGAGCACTAACTTTACTGCCACACAGTATAGTATCAGAAGGTGAGGAACAGGTTTGGAGATCCGCTCACACACAGGATCTGACAGACAGGGAGAGGGAGAGACTGCGGGCTCAGGAGAGGAACATAAACTAACCACAGTATTATGGCTCAGCAGCCATGATTACCATGGTCAGCACACCTAGGGGGACACCGGAACAGGCATAATCAACCAGGATATTGTAAAAAATATTCCTTTTTTTTTTTTTTTTGATAGCGGTTACCTCATTTTCAAATGTACTCGCTTCCACTTGTATTGCCTAGGCCGCAACCTTCTTGGATATGTCACAAATCGCAAGAGGCTGTGGGGTCATTCTGATAGTAAGGTCTCCTTCCCATTGGCCCTCGAACAAAGACCTATTCATTGTGAAAATGTCTCCCTTTCCCTGAAGGGTCAGGTAGACTAAATTGTTCAACGTGTAATCAGCTGAGGGGAAAGCCAAGTTTGTAGTAGAGGAGGCGACATAGCTTTTTATCCGTAAAATCTCAAATGATTGTAATTTCATTTTTTTTTTTTTTTTGTAAGATGTCAAAGGTTAGGATCAATTTAGGGGAAAGAAAATATTTTCCATCACAGGTCAGTTTTCATCTAGAAGTGAAATATTTAAAGACTGCTTGAGAATGGGATCATCAAAGTGTTTGTGCTGAGATGGTAGGACCCCTAGCAAAGTATCAGTTGCATTGGGGGCAGATTCTGGTGCTTCTAAACTTACCCATAGATGAGTTCTTGGGGTGGTATTGTAAAGTAGCAGAGGGGCTATTTGGTCTGTGTGGTAGTAACTGCACATATAGGAAGCTAAAAGACCATATTTCTTTCTTGGTTAGAGACATGTGACCAAGGGCCCCCTCCAACAAGGGACCAAGGGAAAGCTTGTTTTTATAGTCGTAGTATATGAGCTGGAATGTTTTATTGGCAATACTCTCGTAGTTGGGGATTTTTTTGGATGCAGGGTCATTTTTAAGAGCGCAAATTCTGCCAGGCCAGAAGTTTAGTAAGGTTCCCATGACTCACAAAATTAGCTTTCTGTGTTGAAAATGCTGGGATATTTGCTGAGTAAAGGGTGTCATAGCTGGTGGGATCTGGATCCTCTGCCTTTTCACTTCCAATTGAAAGGGGAATGAAGACTACACGGGTGAGGCCAAGTTTGATGTCCAATATTCAAAGCTTTTATTATGGCTGACCTGTAAGCCTGAGATCAAATGTGGATAACCAAGGAGTCAATTTAGGTAATAAGGGGTGGATACGAGAGAGGGCAGTATTTTCGGCAAACCCTAGAGACTTTTTTGTTCATATCCTGGAACTTCTAATTCCCTAATGTCCCGATTGCTGCAAACTGCTATGTCCAAGTGCTCAAGCATGGGAGCAAATAAATTAAGAAATATTGGGCATCCTTGGCATGTGCCTCTAGTGATTATACACTTTGTGGACCGAAGCTTGCGCACTGCATCAAACTGTATGAAAGTTTTGAGGTCACTATACAGTGTCTGCAACCATTTGGTAAAGTCTGGGCCAAACTCCCGTCTTTTGACAGTGTAAAACAAGTATTGTCACAACTGTATCAAAATCCTTGAGTATATCTAATGATAGAAGGCTAGGGATTTGATGCTTCTTGGCAAAATTTAATACGATGGATAACTTTGTGTACACCATCTGTCATTTGTCATCTAGGAATAAAGTGCACTTGGTCTATACTACAAATTTAATGTGGTGATCCCATTATTCAATTTGAATGCCTAGACTTTTGTCAGCACTTTGACATCTGTAATGAGTAGGTAAATGAGCTGAAAAAAGTTCCATATGGTATGGTCAGTATCATTGTCATTGCTGCTGTTATTTGAGCCTAATCAATCATTCTTCAGAATATCGTTAAACTGCTTGGGTGCGGGGAAAGAATGTTTGTGTTTTTTAATTTTCTTTTTCTTTTTTTTATTTATAGCACAAGTCTGTTGTCAGTCATTTTGCATTGAAGGTTTTGGTAGCGAATTGTGTTTCTGATTAGGTTAATGAAGTCTAAGGTGGAATATAAGGATTTAGAGATGCTTGGAAGACAGGGGTTAGAAAATAAATGGTCAGCCAAAGTCTCATTAAAATCTAGGTACAGTCAGGTCCATAAATATTGGGACATCGACACAATTCTAATCTTTTTGGCTCTATGCACCGCCACAATGGATTTGAAATGAAATGAACAAGATGTGCTTTAACTGCAGACTTTAAGCTTTATTTTGAGGGTATTTACATCCAAATCAGGTGAATGGTGTAGGAATCGCACAATTTTTTATATGTGCCTCCCACTTTTTAAGGGACCAAAAGTAATGGGACAGATTAACAATCATCCATCAAACTTTTCACTTTTTAATACTTGGTTGCAAATCCTTTGCAGTCAATTACAGACTGAAGTCTGGAACGCATAGACATCACCAGACGCTGGGTTTCATCCCTGGTGATGCTCTGCCAGGCCTCTACTGCAACTGTCTTCAGTTCCTGCTTGTTCTTGGGGCATTTTCCCTTCAGTTTTGTCTTCAGCAAGTGAAATGCATCCTCCTCTTCCTCTGTCTCTCACTCCTGCCCAAGCGTCTCCAACTGCTCTCCACCCGGGTGGCGCGGCTGCACACTGTCCTCTCCTCTTCAGCAGCCACCTGGGTGTTCTGTGTACCTGAGCCGCCCAAGCTGGTGCGGTAACAGGCGGGGGGTGTTGGCTAGAGATGGGGGGGGTGTCCTCTGCCGCCTGAGGTGAGGTGTTGAGGGGGGGGGGGGGGGCTTTCTGATGAGGTTGGTTTATGCTGCTGGTTACAGCTATAGCATATGGAGGGGGGGGGGGTGGTTTGTTCTGGCGGGGGTCTGTACTAATGGAGGGGGGTGGCTTGTTCTGGGGGGGTCTGTACTAATGGAGGGGGGTGGCTTGTTCTGGGGGGGGTCTGTACTAATGGAGGGGGGTGGCTTGTTCTGGGGGGATCTGTACTAATGGAGGGAGGTGGTTTGTTCTGGGGGTTCTGTACTAAGGAGGGGTGGTCTGTACTAATGGGGGGAGGTGGTTTGTTCTGGGGGGGGGGTCTGTACTAATGGAGGGGGCTGGTTTGTACTAATGGAGGAGGGGGGTGGTTTGTTCTGGGGGGGGAGTCTGCACTAATGGAGAGGGGGTGGTTTGTTCTAGGGGGGGGGTCTGTACTAATGGAGGGGGGTGGTTTCCTGAGGTAGGGGGAGGTCTATACTGAGGGAGGGGGGTCTGCACCGAGGGGGGTGGTCTATAGTTGAAGTGGGGGGGTGACACCATGTTTTATTGCACCGGGTGACACCGACCCTAGTGACGCCACTGTCACCATGTGTGCATTCAAAGGGAAGTACTCTGAAGATTGCTTGAAAAAAAGTACAGTTACTGAATAAAGCCGGCCATAGATGGATCGAATCATGGCCAGTTCAGCAGGGACCAGCCGAGACTTGAGACCAGCCGATACTTGATTCACCTATGGGCAGGCTTGTTGCACTGACAGCGGTCCATCAATCAACTTCTATATAATTATTTTGTCAGGTTTTTTTTGCATTCGATTACTCCTGGTCGCTATAGTCGCTAGCAGTGATAATTGTGTTATGTCGGTAAGGAAGGCTCCCCACAAGCACAACACAATAGCGCTGCAGGAGGGATTCCCCTGTGAACACTTACTATGTTGATAGAGGAAGAGAGCGATAAGGGGCCAAAAAATATATATCACATTTCATGGTTTCAGGAACTAAACTGTGAAATATTTAAGTAGTTGAGGTAGTCCCCTAGACAAGCTGATGAAGGGAATTCCTCCCTGAAATGCATTACCACACTTCAAGTCTTTTGCTCTGCTTCTATGTTTGCTGCCATGTCTGTTTGGGATCCCCCACTCCTCTCTCTGAGGCGGTCATTAGTGTCAAATTGAATCAATTTAGTTGTTGGGACTACCTCTGTGTGAGCCTCTTAAATGAAGGATATTTGTCAGTCATTTGTTACTTTAGTAGCTCCTCTAGACACAAAACACTGAAGCTTTTTTTTTTTTTTTTTTTTTTCTTTGCTTACCTTCATTAAAGTGGTTCTAAAGCTTAAACTTGTTTTACCTTAAAGCTGGGGTCCACCTAAACCGCCAAAAAAAATATATTAAAAGCCAGCAGCTACAAATACTGCAGCTGCTGACTTTTAATAAATGGCCACTTACCTGTCCCAGGGTCCAGCGATGTCGGCAGGCAACGCCGAGAACCCGCTCGGTTCTCGGCAACTGCCGCCGCCATCCTAGGTGAGGGAATCAGGAAGTGAAGCGTTGCGGCTTCACTTCCCGGTTCCCTACTGCGCATGCGCGAGTCGCGCTGCGCATCGTAACTGGTCCCCGCTATCTCCTGGGAGCTGTGTGTTTCCCAGGAGACAGCGCGGAGGGACAGGGAGAGGCATAGACTCCCATGGGAGTCTATGCCGGAAGTGGGTGCAAATACCTGTCTTAGACAGGTATCTGTACCCATCTCTCCCCTGAAAGGTGCCAAATGTGACACCGGAGGGGGGGAGGGTTCCGAAAAGCTTTTAATGCTTTTCTTGCATTAAAGTGGATGTAAACCCCAGTCATAAAATCTGACCTGGGCACATATATCTGTAGTGTTTACTTCTCTCTCTCCAAAGCTCTGAGTGCTGTGTCTTTCTGCTGCTCTGTTCTGTTATCAGCATGATAACTTCTGACAGGTTCTCCAACATAGGAAACGGCTAAATATTTGTGTCAGGGAGGTTGCTATAAATAGATTAGCAGAGAGCTGGTTTATTCACACTGCAGCTCTGCATGTTTCTTCCTTCCTCTGCCTATGTGGAGGTGGGGTGTGTGCGCGCGCCTTTCCTCCAGTCAGCTGTCAGTGTATGCCCAGACTCCACACCCAGTGGTGGAACAGTAGGAAAATTTCTAACGCGATGTTCACTTTCTAAAGTGTGTAGAAGGCTAAAGACAGCAGATAAACAAATTAAACTTATGTAGGGAGATTTATTTCACCTGTTTATCATCTAAGGCTATTCACTTCACTGGGTATATGTGAGGGTTTACATCCACTTTAACCACTTAAGGACTGAGCCTCTGTTTGACATATGTTTACAAGTCTATTTTTTTTTTTTGCTCGAAAATTACTTGGAACCCCCAAACATTATATATGTAAAAGTCCCTTGTAATAGAAAAAAAGCATGAACGACCTCTTAAATGTTAACCTCACTCCGCTCCAGGCCTGTCAGCGGCAGGAGTGGGGGGCCCTCTCCCCTGAAAAAAGTGATCTAGCGGCGAATCCACCGCAGAGACCACTTTTATCTCAGAGAACCGCCCGCCGTTGTTGACAATACCGGGGTTATGGCAGCTAGCTGCTGCCATAACAACGGTATTTAGCGTCAAAGTACCGACGTACAATCACAGCGGTTTGCATTATGTGGTTAACCACTTGCTGCCCGCCCATCGTCAAATGACGGCTGGGCGGTGCGGCTCTCGCTCTGGGTGGACGTCATATGACTGCTTCCCAAACGGCTGCTCTTACACGCCCGCGGGGGGCGTGCGGCGATTGCATCCGCGCCGTGTTGCTAGGACACAGCGCGACTCCCGATCTCTGTAAAGAGCCGCAACTCTTTAACCATGTGATTGGCTGTGTCCAATCATAGCCGGTCACATGTAAACACGGAGATATCCTCGCCTCACACTGACAAAGTGAGAGGAGAGCCGATCAGTGGCATCTCCTCGCAGAGGACATCTAGGTATGTAATCAGGGCACTGATCATCAGTTCCCTGATTACAATAAAGCCCCCAACCCAGTGCCAGCCATGAGTGCCCCCCAGTGCCAGCAATGAGTTCCCATTAGTGATTCCAGTCACTGCTGCCCATCACTGCCGCCCATCACTGCCGCCCATCTGTGCCTATCATTGCCACCTATCAGTGCTTGTCAGTGCCCATAAGTGCGGCATATTCGTGCCTCATCAGTTCCACCTAATCAGTGCCCATAGGTGCGGCCACATCATTGCCCATAAGTACCACCTCATCAGTGCCTGTCAGTGCCACCTCATAAGCGCCCACCAGTGAAGGAGAAAAATTACTTATTTACAAAATTTACTGACAAACGGAAAAAAAGTTAACTTTATTTATTTTTATTTTTTTTTTTATAGGGATCCCATATAGGATGCAGGGTAGAAATTGCTGATAATTTGTTGGATGCTTCTATTGTCAAAGGGCTCTGCATGCACCAGATAGACCATTAATTTTTCCAAATAGATGTGTATACCTGCCAGTTAGTACTCGGTGAGCCCATGAGGAGAGAGCAGAGGGGTGGGGCCGAGCCTCAGCCCTATGTATCTTATGGACGCATAGAGCAGCGGCTCGGGAGCAAGCGTGCTGTAGTGCCCCCAGGGAAAGTGTTTTTCTCTTGGGACACTGCTCGAGGGGGAGGAGCCCGAAGTGCCAGCGAGGGACCCGTAAAGAAGAGGATCAGGGCTGCTCTGTGCAGAACTATTGCACAGAGCTGGTAAGTATAACTTTAGTTTTACAAAAAAAAAAGTTGAAATAACTTTAAAGGAGAAGTATGGTAATCCGTTTTTTTGCAGATTGATACTTGCCTAGGTGAATGCAGCATCGATCCGATGCTAAATCTGTCCCCGGTCGCCTCTTCACTGAGAACCGAGCGATCGAACATCGCCGATGGCTCGGTTCTCACTGCTCCTCACGCAGAGAGCTGCTTTCTGTCAATCAGCAGCTCTGCTCCTCCACGCTAAGAGCCCTTGCACACTGGGGCGGGGGCGGCGTCGGCGCTAAAACGCCGCTATTAGCGGCGTTTTACCGTCGGTATTCGGCCGCTAGCGGGGCGGTTTTACCCCCCGCTAGCGGCCGAGAAAGGGTTAAATACCACCGCAAAGCGCCTCTGCAGAGGCGCTTTGCAGGCAGTATAGCCGCGCCGTCCCATTGATTTCAATGGGCAGGAGCAGTAAAGGAAGCGGTATACACTCCGCTCCTTCACCGCTCTGAAGATGCTGCTGGCAGGACTTTTTTTACCGTCCTGCCAGCGCACCGCCCCAGTGTGAAAGCCCTCGGGGCTTTCACACTGGATACACAGCAGCGGCACTTTCAGGTCGGTTTGCAGGCGCTATTATTAGCGCAATAGCGCCTGCAAACCGCCCCAGTGTGCAAGGGCTCTTACTGGAGCGCTGACCAATGGAGAGGCGTGAAGCAGCCGTCTCAGCCTCAGTGGCTCACTGAGAGGCTTAGATGGCTATCAGTCCAGGCACCTGGCGGCGCTCTGCTGAAAACGGGTCCCGAGTGCAAAACGAATTGCACTCCTGTGACCCATAGAAGCCCAGCAGAAAGAGCTCAGGCTGGACTTCTTTAAGGTGAGGAGGATTAACAAAAATAAAATGGGGGGGTTAACTGTGTGGTGACTGTTTTTAAAGCCTGTCTAAACACAAAAGCAAAAATTTTATATATTGCAGCTGTCAAACTACATTTGTTTATTTTTTTTAAACCAGCACAGCTCAGTTTACTAAACTTGCATCACTGGCACTGTTCCTCGGTCAAATAGAAAATACCAAATGGTGAACGTTGCGCTCGAAAAAGATAAAAAAAAATATTAATAGAGAAAAAAAGTGAATTATATCCAAAAGAAGCAGCCAGCATCAAGAAAGTTCTAATACAAGCTCCAAAATATGAAAGGCATATAGGTGGATGCGGCGCTAAGAGTACTGTGACAAAAAAAAACATAAAATGTAAATTTGTGTCTAATATTCAGAAGTGGTGAAAAATTGAATGTGTGAAAAAAGAAAACTAAAGCAGAGTCATCTATGTGAATATGTGATATTACATAAATAGGCGATCCTATATAAACAATTCGTATTAAGTGAGTAACAAATTATTTAAATAAATAACAAATGATGTAACAAATTAATTGTAAATCCACAAACGTGATCAAAATAAATAAAACAAGTGTCCATAGAACATCACATAAAGCAGTGATCGCAACACACCCAGAGAGTGATGTAAATATATATATGGCTTCTTCAAAGTCCCATTATATCAAGGCATCCATGCAGGTGTGAACTGTGGCTAAGAGGTTGTAAGGAAGATCCCAATCTCCAAGAAGTTGTGTTCACCCAATGTGAGTATGTAATCTCCTTACCAGATATGATGACCACAACGGCGGTCACACCAAGCACAGGGATTTGGGTCTCCCAAAACCCAACAGTGGATATCTCCAGCCTCTGGATCTTTAATGCTCGGAAACACAAGCAAGAAATAGTGCATAGTGCAGTATATAAAATATTTGATAAGCTAGATAAAATTGCACTTACGGCATGATGCTGAATAACGTGCGGTATGTCAATATAAAGTGTGGCGGCGTCTCCTTGGGCTTCCTCTGCCTGCTGCTCACTAAACCATCGATCTCTGTGGAGGAAAAACGTGATGACGTCAAACACAGGCCCGCCCTACGCGTTTCATCACAACAGGACCTCTTCGGGGGATTGGCTGCTGTGAACTGCTCATCACGTACATCATTTAAATACTAGCGCGGCGCCATTTTAACTAAGGGCCGCCGCATGTAGAATGATGGAACGTATAGGTCAGCGCCATATTGACTAATGGCAAACTGGTCATAACCTGAGCAAACCAAGGAAGCGAAAGTTATTGTGGCCATCTAGTGGTAAATTAAAATATTGCCATCTAGTGTTGAAATAAGATATTATTAAGCTAATGTTGACAGAAAAAAATCATAGCAAGAAGCACTGTTCCCCAGTGCTGGGAAGACTAAATCCTGGTGAGATCAAGGTGAGCGCAAGAAAGATGGTTGAGTTGGGCTTTTTCAGCTGAATTTGAATTTGACAATTCAGCTGCTGGGCTTCACATTATCCATGGTGCGCATACACAGGGGGAGAGGGGCGGGAGGAGATGGGAGGTCTTTGGAGGAGCGAAGAGAATGATTAGCTTGGTATTTTGTGACTAGGTTAGAGATGTAGCTGGGGGCCAGGTTGTGGATGGCTTTGTAAGTTATAGTTAGTATCTTGAATATAATTCGGTGACTGAGTGGCAGCCAATGGATAAACATAAAAATATGCAGGGCAATAACACAGCAGGGTATAGAAACTTTACAAGAGGACCTGAATAAATTAATGGGAGTGAGCTACTGCAAGGCAAATTAAGTTTAACACTGAAAAATGTAAGGTAATGCACTTAGGGGGTAAAAATATATACGCAAGTTACTCTTTAGGGGAGAATCCCTAGGGGATTTCAGGATGGAGAAGGATCTAGGGGTTCTAGTAGAAGACCGACTGAGCAATAGCATGCAGTGTCAAGCTGCGTCTACCAAAACCTGCAGAATATTGGCATGCATTAAAAAGGTAATTTACTACAGAGATAAGTCTTTTATTCTGCCACTTTTTAAAACACTGGTTCGGCCGCATCTGGAGTATTCCGTCCAGTTCTGGTCACCAATCCTCAAAGGATGAGCTGGAGAGAGTCCAGAGAAGGGCAACTAAATGAATAAGTGGACTGGAGGACCTCAATTATGAGAAGACTACAAGCGATAAATGTATTCTCCCGTGAGAAAAGAGGCTTAAGAGGAGATATGATTGCGATTATACAAATATCTCAACGGTGATCCCAGTGTAAGTATGAAACTTTTCAGTTCCAGGGAGTAGAAGAGGACACGGGGCCACACAATGAGACTGGAAGAGAAAAGCAGTTTAACCTTAAGCTGCGTAGGAGGTTTTTCACTGTCAGGGTGGTTAGGATGTGGAACTCTCTAACACAATCTGTGGTGTCGACAGGAAGTATATATAGTTTTGAAAGACTCTTGGACGTGCATCTTAATGGAAAAATGTAATGGGGTATGGGAAATAATTTTTCTACACACACACCTACACAGGTTGAACTGGATGGACTGTTGTCTTTATTCAACCTTACCAACCATGTAACCCTAACCTAACTCACTGGCGTCAGAGCCATTTCAGTGTGCTTCTGTTCTCCAACGCCACGCATTCACAATCCCACAGTTTTTGTAATTTCAAAATAAAACTACAATCTATGTGAATGTGTTGCAACTTGCAGCAATATATGCTACTGGCAGTCACGGTTGAAAACGCTTTTAGTTTCTTTCACAGACGATTTGTGTATGAGAGGAAACAGAGTGTTTGCTACAAAATGCCGCTTTAGTTTACATTTCTGATCACTATGATTAGTCATAGCGATCACCTGGTGCAGGGACAACTTCAATGGTTTTGTACCCTTGCTTTTATGATCTGCAGTGTCCAATGGACACAGTGATAACAGAGCATGGCCATGCGCACGCAAAATGGCCTCCTGCCCTCAGGGAGCAGTAGTCAAGCTATTTTTATACAGCAACTGGGTGGTAAGTGGTTAAATGCTAGAGGTAGTCCAGCGCCAACTGTACCTGACTGCAGATCTTTTTGTCCTCGATGCTACAGTCACATCTCCACCCACCTCTCCTCCAGGCTATTCACAAAATGGATCTTGAGGCTGTGTGTTTTGTGAGTAGTAAATAGAAGAGGGGAATGGAGATGCAGCTGCAGTGCTGGGATCTGAGACCTTCAGTACTTGCCTTCAGATCACTCCAGCTGTTTCAGTGAGAGCTGGACTTCCTCCAGCATGTAAAGTAACTGATTCGTAGGATATACATTTATGGCTGCTTGGCAGTGAGGGCCTTCTAATGAATGAGAATGTTTGTCTCCTTGAGACCTGTGAAGGCAATTCTGCCAAGACTTGGGCTTTAACCTTGATTTTTTTTTTTTATGCATTTATTTTCTAGGGAGAATGCAATGGGAGGCACTGAAAGATACAAGGCTCAGACAGAGCAAAAACACCAGTCTCTTTATGAGCACTTAGGACGTATGTTGTGTCACTGCACTGATGCTGGAATTATCCTAAAAACAGACCGTGCCCAATTGGGGTGAAAACAGTGGAGTCCACTGGAGACTCAATATGATAAAAGGCAGAAATTTACTGAGCCACATGAACATACAAGTCACGCTAAAAATTGGCCACAACTGGTTTCTGTATGAAACACCATATTATGTGAACATTTACGGCTGGGTGGTGCTGCTGTAGTGAATCCTGTACCACGACAAGCTAATCCCCCAGGTCCGATCGAAAACGGTAGCACTGTTGTGGCTACTTGCCAACTGATGGAGATGGTTTAAATGAAGCCCTCGGGTGATGTGATCACCGCTGTGAGCGAGACCGCCGAGGGCTTCGTTTACATCTTCTCCATCAGTTGGCAATTAGCCTCATCACTGCTCCTGTTTTCAAGACAAAAAATCAAAAACTAGCTGCTAACTCAGCCTACCAGGCTCTTATAATTAAAGTCTCACTTTGGTCGGACTGGCCCTTTGCAATCTAAGTGCATTTACATTCTGCACCTGCCATCTCCTAGGTATCTCCTGTCATATCCAGCTATAAATCTCACATCCTGTAGCCTTGCTATTCAATGCCCCCAGAGTAAGATGGTTTTGCTGGCCTCAGCACTGCTTTTTTTCTGTGGCTTATGCTTTCTCTGCCTAAACTGTAAATCGCGCACATAGGTTGTGAGCTCCTGTGTAAAGTTTGTGTGCTATGTATGCTCATGAGCTTCTATACTAGGACACTGCACGTGAGATTATTTTTTCTTTTATTATTTAAAGAAGGATTTTCAGGTTTCACAGGAAACACACGTGAGTTTTAATGCAGAGGTTGTGGGAGATAACAGTACAGGTACAGGCCTGTAAACATTGGCTGTGACGAGTGTATCCGTATCCAAGGTATGATGTCTTTACAGCATTTGTAACTGTATCTCAAGTACACTTTAAAGCGTTGAGAAAAAAATAGTCTTCTGAAGAAAAAGTTATTTGCTTAAGGCACTGTGCAAAGTGAATCTGTATGGGAGCAACTTTTTCATTATCATTCAGCTGATGTACTTGCAGAGTTCTAATGAGGAAAATTTCTGGGTCTGAATCACTTATGAAGTGCTTAGCCCTTTGGGAGTATCTCGTTAAAAGGAAAATTTTTGTTGCAGAGGATGCCTAAAATCTGACTTTCTGACTTATATCTTAATGCAGACTTTTTGGTGAATCGGTCAGGCAATCGCACACGCATGAAATTAAATTTCTGCAGGTGTTCTGTACAAAATGCGTTTACAGAATGCCCTCAGAGTGGCCAAATTGCATTGAATTTTACAGAAAATTGCAGCGTTGCAGATTGGAAAGGAATGGCTATTTTTAATAACTTTCAATGTGGCTTGTGTATCAGATGTATAAGCTATGTTTTTTTGTTTTTTTCACCATGAAAGTGAGGTTACCCTTTAACCACTTCCCGACCTCCCCATTGCAGATATACTGCTACAGGGCGGGTGTTCTGTGCAGAATCACATATATATGCATGACGCTGCACTTCCGCCTAGGGGTTGGCGCACCATTTTGCTGTGGTTTTACACAGCAGCCGATCTGCAGGCAATGGATGGTCACAGAACAGAGCTCTGGGAAAAATCCATCACTTCCCTTTAGTAAAAGCAGCACACAGTTTACAGAAAAACACTGGTTAGGCGCACAGTTAACCCTTTGCTAGACCTAGATGTTTTTAACCCCTTCCCAGCCATTGTCATTAGTACAGTGACCGTGTGCATATTTAGCACTGATCACTGTATTTGTGTCACTGGTTCCCACAAAGTGTCGGTGTCCCATTGGCTGCCGCAATATCGTAGTCCCCCTACAATTCGCTGATTGCTGTATCGCAAAAAATGGCCTGGTCATGAAGGGGGGTAAATATTCTGGAGGTTACGTGGTTAAAGCACGTTAAACTAAATACATTAAGGCTTCATGTACACGGGACGTTTCCCAACCTCTCCTGAACACTGGAACTTCACAGCTAGTAATCCACATTTAAAACCGTGTGTTTAGCAGAGTTTACCAGCCGTGTTTAGCAGCGTTTGCGTTCAGAAATGTTTACTAAAGATAACCTCAGGAGACCCTCCCAAATGAATAGAAAGCACTAAAAACAAGTATTAACTATTTTAGCCATTCTGTGAGAGAACAGTGTGAGTAGCAGCTGAGAAAGCAGTGTGAGCTAGCTGTTTGTTAATATGGATCCCATGATGAGCATTTGTGAGGAAATGCTCCTGATGTTGCTTTTGCTGAGGCTCCAAAGATGTAGAAAATTGCATGAGAGGACCAGAGTTCGTCGCTACTGGACACATCCATTGATGGCTCAACGCTTCTCCACAGGATACTTTCTAATATCTATGTTCAGCTGCGTAATTACCCAGAGATTTTTTTTTAATTTTACACGCATGTCAATTGCCACCTTTGACGTTCTCTTGGAAAGGTTAGACCCCGTCTAGTTCGCATGGACACCAACATGAGGAAAGAAAATGGGTAGCGCCGTTTGGCGCTTGAAATGCCTCTAAACACAGCTTCTGAATGCATTTTTTTTTTTTTGGGTTTGAAAACAGCCTCTAAACTCAACTACCTAGAAATGACTATAAATGAACCTGTGTACATGTAAGATAACCTAGAGGAGAGTTGAGGAGCAGTTGAAAAAAATGCCCAACTGCTCCTAAACGTCTGTTTACCAGCACCAGTGTACATGAGGCCTAACTAGGATGTTCAAGATCCCCAGAGTATACCCATCCATAAGTTACAAATGTTTTTTTTAATGTCCCTGGTAAACACTTGTGGGCTGTAATAAAATAACAATAGTAAACAAAATAGATTGTTATAGCATGCTGTCATTTGTCTCGAACTGGTTAGAAAATTACCTCAAATATATAACTGGTTGCATTGACCATACATACTCTGCTCAGGTAAAGTGCCCCATGATATATGTTTTCTCTTAATGTGCCTTTCTGTCCAGTTTATCTATCTTTCAATAATTTTTATTGTTGTAAGGGAATAACATAACAGCGAGTACACCCAAGAACATGAAACCATTACCCAAAATAATCATACAAAGTCACATAAAAACATTTCTATGAGATGGGGGACCTGGATCCCACCATGAAAACATGACACGAACAAGGATGGAGCATCCCGGGGACCAAGTTTCCCTAGAAATGGGGGGGGGGTTCTTTGATTTCTTAGGGTTATGAGTAAACTAGACTGGTTCAGAAGAAAAAGTAAATGCTGGGTATTTTTCATGAAGCATTATCATAGTGTCTCTTCTTGAAAGGGGGAGTATTGGATGGAGGTTTTTTTTTTTTTTTTTCCAGGCTCTGGCTATGGTCTCCTTGGTGGCCAAAAATAAGCAGGTTGTCAATTTTAAATGGTGGTGCAAAAGGCCCTGGATTGGACCGTGCAACAGAGCGAATTTACCATCTCTATGAATTGTCAACTGGAATAGGGTTTGAAGGAAGCCAAAAACACTTGACCAAAATCCCAGCTGTTGTGGGCAGGACCACCATGTAAGTAGTCCATCTCCACGATGCCCACAGCTTCGGAAGCATCTGTCACTACAGATAGGGTTTGCATGGGCTATACAGGCTAGGACCCAATACCTCCTAAAGAGAACCATATATGCCATTTTAAGGAGCCCAGTTTGCCTTTCAAGTAAGATACTACTGGAGCACATACATTGCCCTGGTATTCATACCCCTTGAAATTTTCCACATTTTGTCATGTTGCAACCAAAAAACGTAAGTGTATTTTATTGGGATTTTATGTGATAGACCAACACAAAGTGGCACATAATTGTGTGAAGTGTAAGGAAAATTATAAATGGTTCAACATTTTTTCACAAATAAGTGAAAAGTGTGATGTGCATTTGTATTCAGCCCCCTTTACTATGATACCCCTAATTAAAATCTAGTGGAACCAATTGCCTTCCGAAGTCACCTAATTAGTAAATAGTCCACCTGTGTTTAATTTAATCTCAGTATAAATGCAGCTGTTCCATGAAGCCCTCAGAGGTTAGTTAGAGAGCCTTAGTGACCAAACTGCATCATGAAGGCCAAGGAACAACCAGACAGGTCCAGGATAAGGTTGTTGAGAAGTTTAAAGCAGGGTAAATAATAAAAATATCCAAAATTTTGAACATCTCACGAAGCACTGTTCAATCCATCATTCGAAAATGGAGTATGGCACAACTGCAAGCCTACCAAGACATGGCTGTCTGCCTAAACTGACAGGCCAGGCAAGGAGAGCATTCATTGGAGAACCAGCTAAGAGGCCCATGGTAACTCTGTAGGAGAATCTGTCCACGGCACAATTATTAGTCGTACACTCAACAAATCTGGCCTTTATGCAAGAGTGGCAAGGAGAAAGTCATTGTTGAAAGAAAGCCATAAGAAGTCCTGTTTGCAGTTTGTGAGAAGCCATGTGGGGGACACAGCAAACATGTGGAAGGAGGTGCTCTGGTCAGATGTGACCAAAATTTGACTTTTTGGCCTAAAAAGCAAAACTCTGTGTGGTGGAAAACTAACACTGCACATCACCCTGAATACACCGTCCCCACCATGAAACATGGTGGCGGCAGCATCATTTGGTAAGGATGATTTTCCTCAGCAGGGACAGGGAAGCTGGTCAGAGTTGATGGGAAGATGGATGGAGCCAAATACAGGGCAATCTTAGAAGAAAACCTGTTAGTCTGCAAAAGACTTGAGACTATGACGGAGGTTCACCTTCCAGCAGGACAACGACCAAACATACAGCCAGAGCTACAATGGAATGGTTTAGATCAAAGCATATTCATTTGTTAGAATGGCCCAGTCAAAGTCCAGACCTAAATCCAATTGAGAATCTGTAGCAAGACTTAAATTGTTGTTCAGACGCTCTCCATCCAATCTGACAGAGTTGGAGCTATTTTGCTAAGAAAGGGCAAAAATAACACTCTCTCGATGTGCAAAGCTGGTAGAGACATGACCAAAAAGACTTGCAGCTGTAATTGCAGTGAAAGGTGGCTCTACAAAGTATTGACTTAGGGGGGCTTAAGACAAATGCATGCCACACTTTTTTCACACATTTATTTGGAAAACATTTGGAAAACCATTTATCATTTTCCACTTCACAATTATGTGCCACTTTGTGTTGATCTATCACATAAAATCCCAATAAATTACGTTTACGTTTTTGGTTGTAACGTGACAAAATGTGGAAAATATCAAGGGATATGAATACTTTTTCAAGGCACTGTATTAGAAATCTATAGTAGGGCTTCTGAATGTGGTCTCTAGAATCTTGTTCCTCCTGTTTTTACTAACATGACTAGAACATATAATATTTTGGTTATTGATGGCCACCATAAAATGTGTACTAGTTAGTCATAATCAAATAATTTGTAAAAATTTGTACTCCCACCGCATTTACACAGCTATGATTGACTTTGTTTACAGCACTGATTAACTTCGCTGTTATGTAAATTGCAAATGAGCTTGGCTTTTAGTCAGCCTTAAAGCGGGGTTCCGCTCAAATTTTTAACTTAATCTTACCCCCTTCAGTTAATTGCATAGATGCTCAAATGCCGCACGAAAATTTTTTTTATCGCTGTAATTACCTTTATATTGTACTTTATTGTGGCACTTCCTGTCTCTCCTCCCATGGGAGTAGGCGTGTTTATTGCCTTTCCCCGGCACCGCACTGTCTCCTGGGAGCTTAATGTCAGGCTTCCCAAGATTCAGTGCGGAAACAATGATCATGCACGTAAACAAGCTGTGAATGAACAGCATTCACCACATCCAGGAAATCAATGCTTGTGGGCTTCACATGCCCACAAGCAAGATGGAAACAGCCAGCATCACATTTTTGAAGTTATTCTTCAGTACGAAAACAGACAGAGGCGGAAATATTACACCCAAACTGTGAGTATTATTTTGGGGTTAGCAAAGTGTCTCAATGACCTAAAAAAAAAAAAAAATTGGTCGCCGGACTCCCGCTATAAGTATTGCTTTGAAACCCCAATGTGCAAAATTAGTTCAGTGTTGGTAGTAAAATTGTCTGCTTTCCAAAAACACCCGTTTTTATTTGGATTGTTTTTCCATAATGTACTTGACCTAGTTTAAATTGATTTATAACTGCATGCATAACAGCTTATGGGCTTATATTCAAAAAAGAAAAGAATGCATTGTGTAGTATAACTCATACAAACCTGTCAACAATCTTCATTCGCACTGACTTATGAAACTCATGAACAGTGAAATATTGGTTCCTGCACTTTAAGTTCCCTAAAGCAATATACTTTAGTGTATGTATATATATGATCGTTAACTTGTTTCCAAAAAGTGTTTGGTTGCTGCACTGCATCATCTGGGCAAACTGCAACCTCTGCAAGAGCTCCTTAACCAACCCTATTTATGGGATAAATTTAGTTGTTTGAAATATATTTTCCAGAGTGTTCTCTTTGTTTTTCAAAAGAAAATTAGTGTATAACTGTCTATACCAGGTTTTGGCTAACTAAAAAAGCATTGTTTCCGAATGCACATTATCCCGTTTTTGCTTTTTTTGCCCACTGATGTATATCTTGATCTACCCATGTATTCCTTGCTTGTGGACTTCTATAAATCCTACAAAAATTTGTATTTTTTTTTTTTTTTGTCTGTCACAGTTTCCAGGCTAAATGGTACATCAAAGACAGAGAGACGCAGGGACACTGGAGGGTATGAAAGCTCATCCACCCTTATGAGCAGTGAGCTGGACACAACTAGCTTTATTGATTCTGATGAGGATGATTCCACTAGCAGGTATAGTCTTGTTTGTTTTGTTTTTTTTGTTTTTTTTTTGGCGTACACGCTTAACCACTTCAGCCCCAGGAGGATTTACCCCCTTAATGACAGCCCATTTTTTGAAGTACGGCACTGTGTCACTTTAACTGACAATTGCGCGGTCGTGCGATGACGTACCCAAACAAAATTGATGTCCTCCACCACCCCCCCAATAGAGCTTTCTTTTGTTGGTATTTGATCTCCTCTGCATTTTATTTATTTTATTTTTTTTTTTTTGCGCTATAAACAAAAACTGACAATTTTGAGAAAAAAAATATTTTTTTTTACTTTCTGCTATAATATATATCCCGAAAAAATAAATCTAAAAACAAATATGTATTCTGCTACATATTTTTGGTAAATAAATAAAAAGTGGGCGGGCACCTTCGGCGGTGCGCGCGCGCCAGCTGTGTCTAATGCACGGCCAACGTACAGGTACGTCGATTCACGCAGCCGGGCCGCCCTGCTGCAGTATGTGTGCTAGGCGGTCCGGAAGTGGTTAAAGTGATTGTAAAGTTTTTTTGTTTATATTAAAAAAAAAAAAAAAAAAATGTTAAACTTACCTGCTCTTTGCAAGGGTTTTGCACACAGCAGCCCTGATCCTCCTCTTCTGGGGTACCCCGGCGGCGCTCCTGGCTTTTCTTCACGGGATGCCTCCACAGAGAGCCACTTTCCCTGGGGGGGCACCCTTGCGGGCGTGCTGACGAATCTCGCTGCTGCGTTCATTGAAACAGACAGCAAAACTCGGCCCCGCCCCCAGCTCTTTTGTCACTGGATTTGATTGACCAATGTGAACATCCAATGAGGACAGACAGCGGCTGGAACTGCTGGGCTTGTGCTCGTCGCTGGATCGGACAGGTTCAGGTAAGATAAATGCGGTAGGGGGTTCTGGGAGCAGCTGCTGCACAGAAGGTTTTTCACCTTAATGCATAGAATGTATTAAGGTGAAAAACATTGAGGGTTTACAACCCCTTTAAGGCTTGTTAACATGACATGAAATCATGCTGCCCTTTACAGATGTGCATGGGTTTATTCTTAGTTGCCTTCATGGCCAAAAAAAACCACATAGTACTGCAGTACTTTTTGCTCATTCCTGCATGTTTGGCAATCCATAAAAATTAATGGGCTGTCAAAAACGTGCTTGGATGCACCTTTATGGTTTGAACTGGCCCTGAAAGTTAAGCCTGGTGTACATGGGCCGAATATCAGCCACTTCAACAGAAACCGGCTGTCACTCGGCCCGTGTGTACACACAGAAGCCAGACTGTCCAACAGAAGCCAGCCGAATGGCCGGCTTCTGTCGAATGGGCATGCTGGTAAATCGGCATTCAAGTCATGAAAATTCTCATATGACAGAATAAAAATTCAGAAGTGATGTGCTGTAGTGTATTTGGATTGTATTTTTGAATAACTGTACTGATTAAGTTAAAATCGTATGATCTGGTATCGTACGAGAAATTTTCGTGCTTGTTCGATCGGATAATATGAGATGAACTGTCATGATCAGCTCTTGAAAGCTGTGTACTAACGATCAAATTATTGTATGATCGATTCGAACGCAGTATTTTTCATACGATTTTCTGAACGTGTGTATGGGCTTTAGGGAGGGAAACCCTTAGGCCCCTTTCATACTGGGGCAGCGTCGGCGGTAAAACGGTGCTATTTTTTGCGCCACTTTACCGTCGTTTTAGCGGCGGTATTTTGACGCTAGCAAGGCGGTTTTACCCCCTGCTAGCGGCCGAGAAAGGGTTAAAACCACCGCAAAGCGCTGCTGCATACACACCGCTCCTTCACCGCTCTAAAGATGCTGCTAGCAGGACTTTTTTTTTTACCGTCCTGGCAGCGCACCGCTCCAATGTGAAAGCCCTCGGGGCTGGAGAGACCGCAGCGGCTGTTTCAGGGTGCTTTGCAGGTGCGTCTGCAAAGCACCCCAGTGTGAAAGGGGTCTAATCAATTCTCGTGTATGCTTACTTGATAACAGTAGGTAATAAGACTGATTAACCTGCTGCTTGCAGTGATTAGGCTGCAAAAGGGATAACTGTTTCTCTATATAGAATAGAGAATGCTTGTTGATTTACACAGAGGATTTTCTGTGTATTAGAAATCTGAGTGACGCATCACTTTTGCAATGTGGGGAAATGGAGGCAAAAAAAACACTTTGACATGCATCACATCACTGCTTTGGGGAGAAATATGTGACATGTTCTAGTGTGTGTGTTTGGATTCTAGTGAGAACAGGTTGATCACTTACTGTACTGTTTTTTTCTATTTATTCAATATTCGGTTTGCAGGTTTAGTAACTCCACGGAGCAGAGCAGTGCATCTCGTCTAATGAGGAGGCACAAGAGACGCAGAAGGAAAACAAAAACCCCTCGTGTTGAGAGGGTGAGGTCTATTTCTTTGAAGACATTGTGGTTTTTTTTTTTAAATGTATTGCCTAACCTTGAGAGAAAAAAAAAATTTTTTTCTTTATTGTACTGTTAAAACAAATGAAGTATATGGAATACAGTCCACAAATCTTTTTTAGGGATCCTTTACACTTGTTTCGACTTCAACACACATTAAAGTCCCCACCGCTTCAATATGCTTTTTTGATGCTTCGTTGGTGCTTTTTTGAAGCTTTAATGAAGCTTGGCAGATGCCCTGTGTGTGTGTGTGTGTTAATATCTCATACCTGCAATTTCTCCAAAAAAGCCAAAGCTGAATTAAAGCCTCTTAAAAGCTGCAGGTGCTTCAAGCGAGCTTTGCCATAGACAAGGGGTATCATTTTTAAAGCAAAGCAAAACGCAAGGTTTAACCACTTCCGGACCGCCGCACGCTGATATATACGTCCTAATTTTGAAGAGGAATATCGTTGTTATGGCAGCAACTAGCGGCCATAACCCCGGTATCCTCATCGCTCGGCGGTCCGGTTTCCCGATAATCGTGGTCTCTGCGGCAGATTCGCCGCAAAATTACTTTTAGCGGCCGCGCTCCTGTGTAATCCGCCGCTTACCAGAGTCTTCGGCAGCAGCGGAGGCGATCGGATCCTTTCTCATGCTGGGTATGGAGATGAGTGAGGGGAAGATGGCTGCCACCCGTCTCCATACCATTGTAGGGCGGAAGCGACGTCAAAATGTCACTTACGCCCATAGCTCTTAAAGGGCCATTTTTTTATTTTATTTTTTTTTAAATTGCACTTTAGTGTCTTTTTGACGCCAGATCTCATATTTAAGAGGTTGTGCCATGCTTTTTTTCTATTACAAGGGATGTTTACATTCCTTGTAATAGGAATAAAAGTGACAATTTTTTTTTTTTTTTTAAAGAACAGTGTAAAAATAAAAAATAAATTTTTATACGCGCCCTGTTCCACCGAGCTTGCACGCAGAAGCAAACGCATACATGAGCAGCACCTGCTTATGAAAATGGTATTCAAACCACTCATGTGAGGTATCGCTGCGATCGGTAGGTCGAGAGCAATAATTCTAGCCCTCCTCTGTAACTCAAAACATACAACCTGTAGAATTTTTTAAATGTCGCCTATGGAGATTTTTAAAGGTAAAAGTTTGTCGCCATTCCACGAGCGGGCCCAATTTTGAAGCGCAACATGTTTGCTATCAATTTACTCGGCGTAACATTATCTTTAACAATATAAAAAAAAATTGGCTAACTTTACTGTTGTCTTATTTTTTAATTCAAAAAAAGTGTATTATTTTTCTAAAAAAGAGCGCTGCGCAAATACGGTGTGACAAAGTATTGCATTGACCGCCATTTTATTCTCTAGGGTGTTAGAAAAAAAAATGTATAATGTTTGGGTGTTCTAAGTAATTTTCTAGCAAAAAAAACTGTTTTTAACTTGTAAACAACAAATCTCAAAAATAGGCTTGGTCCTTAAGTGGTAAAACAGGACTGTAAGCTAACCATTTTATTTATTGACAGGGGCTTAGACTGGCTTTCAGAGAGGTTTAACAAAGCATGTCTGAAGCCATGTTTTGAAGCAAGTGTAAATGAGCCCTTAAGGCTACAGATAATTAACTTGAAAAGCTCTTTTGGCCATACTACTTCTGTGGGTCACAAGGGTGCACTTAGTTCTGCACTCCTGTGACTCAGATTAAACTGGGCTAAAGTCTTCTGTCGGCTGATGTCACAGAGCTGGTCTCGACTCTGCAGGAATCCTGAAAATATTGTCCAGATCTTCCCACGTGCCTGACTGGCAGCTAGATCTGTGTCTCAGCATGTCACGGAGAGACTGAGCCAGCCACTTTCACCCCCTCCACAACCCAAAGCTTCAGTGAGTGCTGGAGGGGCAGAGCAAAGAACCGATGACTGACAGTCATTGGCTCTTTGCTAACTGAAGATCAAGAACTGAGCAAACTTTTGATTTTCGAGCAGTATATTTATAAGTTTGTTGTTTTGAGCATAAACACTCTTAAACAGGGTGCACATGGGGAGTTTTTTTTTTTTTCATTTAACTAGTGGGTTCAGCAAAAAAGTCTCTCAGATCCCCGCATCCACACAAGCGATGTTATTTCAGGAATCTCTCCCGCTGCATTGTTGTAGTCTGATAGTGGACACCCGTTTTTTCCCCATTCGTAAGATTACCCTGATCGGCTCTGCAGCCATGGGACAAATTTCTGTATGTGCATACCCAGTTTTACTAAAGGGTGTTTTAAAAAAAAAAAAAAACTTAAAACTTAAACATGCTAGTAATGTGGAAATGTATTTAAACCTGTATAGACTTTCCAGTAACTTTATTTATTCTTTTTCCAGTCGTCTTCTTTCAGCAGCATTACAGACTCGACTATGTCTTTGAACATTATCACAGTCACGCTCAATATGGGTGAGTGTGGTATACTGATTTAATCCCCTTTTCCCCAGCTTGTCCAAAACCATGTCAACAGTTGATACATCTCTTCCATCAGAATGTGTTGGCTCTGGTGGGGTATCTAACAGTTTGACCCAAAACAGACATTTGTAAGTTTTTCAGACTTAAAGACACCAGCTAGTTTGTTAGTTTCTGTGTATTTCCTAGACTTATTTTTTATTTCTTTGTGTTTGTTATTTGCTGTTAATTATTTTCCTGTTGTGTATTATTTGTGCAACTAGAAAAATACAACTTTCTGGGCATCAGCATCGTTGGACAAAGTAATGAACGTGGGGATGGAGGAATCTACATTGGTTCCATCATGAAAGGAGGAGCTGTGGCTGCTGATGGGAGGATTGAGCCAGGAGATATGTTACTGCAGGTGCTTGTTACATCTAGATTTATCCTGCAAACCTCAGAAAGCAGTATTGGGACTCATGCACACTCCAGCTGTCAAAACGCCTGTTTTGCATAGGTTTGAAATTTTTTTTCCTGCCCCTAAATGCCCTTCTATATTAGCCTATGGGGGTTATTGACTAAAGGCAAATCCACTTTGCACTACAAGTGCACTTGAAAGTGCAGTCGCTGTAGATCCGAGGGGGACATGCAAGGAAAAAAAAAAACAGCATTTTAGCTTGCACATGATTGGATGATAAAATCAGCAGACCTTCCCCTCATTTCAGTGCTTCCCCTCAGATCTACAGCGATTGCACTTACAAGTGCACTTTCAAGTGTACTTGTAGTGCAGAGTGGATTTGCCTTAAGTAAATCGACCCCTATGTGTCCATGCACACATAGCTGTTTACAGGCATTTAGAGGCAGGGGCATTTTGGGGCAGAAGTCTGAACGCACCAATAGCACATTTAGGAGAGGAGCCTTTGGGCAGAATTAACACCTGATGCATCTATATGCTAGGTGCGTTCATTAATTTCACTAAAATGAATGAACACCCAAATGCTTGATGCACCTAAATGTGTTTTTTAACGTTAGTTTTCTTCTGCCAGGAGAAAAGCGTTAGAGGAGCTTAGTGTGCATGAAGCTTTAAAGAAAACATGTCAAGGGAGAAATATGTATGTTGCCATTGACAATCTGTCGGCAAAGTCAGTTATGCTGATACTTTGGCTTTGGTACTTTGAGTCACTGACCCAGATCAAGTATAGAAATGAGAAATTTAGATTTTTATGACTTTGCTTGCTACAAACTTTCTCTGGACGTCCCCATGGCAGGTTATTTGGCTCTGCATTGACCCAGTGTTTATAATTCTATTAACAAGTTTGCGCTTTGGTCTTGTGGCACAAAGGCGTTATTTTGATAGGTAATGCTGTGATTTAATTAGTACACTACTGCAAGTCCTGTAGGTTTGTCCTCCGAGCAGAAGGTGGAGCTGTTGCGCTCACAACTGTTCTGTCTGGATTCTGTTCATTTATGGCTTATGATGCTATATAATCACCAGTGGTGTTTCCTGTGCATTGCCTCTACATTTAAGCCCTGAAAATGGACGAAATGTGTCTGAGGCATTCTCTACAGGTGGAGAACAGGAGTTGAAGCCATCTTTTACCAATTTCATTGAAATGTATGCAATAGGGAGTCAGTGTCTGTGTACAGACAGGCACCATTTTGTTGAAGCAAAACTTCTAGGCCATCTATCATTTTATTTTTTTACCAAAGAAAGATTTTTTTTGTGTGCACCAAAAATAATTTTAGTGTACTTTTTTTCTCAAAATAGACATTTGTGAACAGTTGTGAAAATATCATGCATCATAATTTGAAACTGCTGCCATTTAATTGTTTTCTAGCACAAAATGTGCAACTTTCTTGTGGCGTCCTACAGAACTGAAATTAACCAGGTCCTGCATCTTTGATTTCTGCAGGTCAATGACATAAATTTTGAGAACATGAGCAATGATGATGCAGTCAGAGTCCTTAGAGAGATTGTGCACAAACCAGGGTAAGTCTGTAAAGAGAGGTAATTTTATTTTTTATATAGATTTTTTTTCTTTGCAGTTTTACTTTACAGATGGAACTTACAAGCATTCCTCACTGCAACTCACCCCTAAATACTTTGGTAAGCAGAGGGCAGAGTCCCACATATAGCAATTGAAGGGCTTAATGTCACCCAAATAATCTAGTCCTCTATTTAAAGTGGATGTGAACCCTTTCATATACCCAGTGAAATGACTTGCCATAGGTGTTACACAGAGATGAAACAAATCTGTCTACGTAAGGCGTACCAGTTTATCTGCAGCCCCCTCTTCTCTACATCCTTTCAAAGTCCACAATTTAGAAAGTTTGTCCGAGCATTGAGGAAAAATGGGGCAGAGCTCAAATTATACTCTGCACAGCTCCGTGATTAGAACTCTGACAGCTAATTGGTGGGAAGGGGCACACCCCCTTACACAGCACACAGGAATAGGGCTAAGTCTGTCAATCAGCTTGTCGGGTTCCTCCCCTTTTCCCCATTTTCTCTTGGAGTCTGAAAAAACTTGTCAGTGAATTATGCTGATAGCAGAGAAATAATAATCTGCATTGACAGTTTTGTCTTACAGTTTCAAAAGTTACATTAAATGCATGTAAAGCCATATGGCTTGCCATCATTTTATTAGCAGAATTGAAATTTTCAGTCAGTCTGGAACTCCCAACAGTTACGTATAGACGTTAACTGACAGAATCCTGAAATGGCCATCCCCTGTTTGTATAGTACAGGAGATGGGCTATAACTTGAATTATATGCAGCTACCGTCGGGTGGTTGAAAACTGTCAAGCTGCAGGGGCATCCCCCCATATAACCCTTAATTCTCAAAAAACTAATAAAACACTGACTTTCACCTGACCCACCTTCCTTTGCACAGTGGTGTACTGCAGTAAATGCTATACTGGAAAGGGAAAAATTAACAGACCAACATAGGGCTGCCCAAAAAAATGTCAAAACATTTGGTCCCCCCGGCTACTCTCTCCAGCATTGGCCTCTTCCACTCTTTCTTCAACTGACCTAAATGATGTTATTGCTATACTATGATAGACATAGTCCTGTGCTTTGTAAGATTGAAGTTTGGCATGCTGCCGGAGTAACCAATACAATTTCCTGGGCAGTTGGCCAAGGAGGAATTGTATTCTGTATCCTGTATTCTAAAACTGCCTGTACTTTAGCTGGATATACATGCTGGAACTTGCTGTATCCCATGAATAGAATTTATTTTTGTGTGTACTTATATTGCAGCCCTCAAATTTTCCACTCATCTACTCGCATTCTGCGAGTGGAAAATGAGGGCTGGGCTGCCTCGGAGCGGGGGGTCAAGCACCGCCGGCAGGCATGGTTGAATGGGAGCCATTCTCCCAGCGATCGCCCCGGGGAAGAGAGAGCCCAGAGGAACATTGCTGTGTAACAGCTTTCATTAGAATTGCTGAGAGTTCCCTGCACTCTCACACACAGCCCTGCCTCTTGGCCCGGGTACATTGATAGACAGATCACCTGTCCAATGCCAGGATGTGTGACGTATATCAAAGTGGCGGGGCTGTATGTGACGGCAAGCAACGGGAACACTGACACTCGGCAATTCAAATGAAAGCTGTTTACAGCGATGTTCCTTGACTCTCTGATCCAGCTGGCAATCCTCTTCCTCTCCACTCTTCCCCTGCACAGGTAGGCGGCATTGATGGGCACGGGTGAAGCGGCATTGATGGGCACGAGTAAAGCGGCATTGATGGGCACGGGTGAAGCTGTTAAATGTTTTTTGTAGAATTAAGTTACAAAAATATTAAGTGTCATTTCATGAGATAATTTATGAGGGCAGAATTAAGGGTTACTCGCCACCAGTTGCCCCACCCAACCCCTACCCTGCCCCTAAGACCTGGCTAGTAGCTCAGAACTTGAAATTTTCAGCCCTGTTATATTTTACTGCATAAAATGTTAATAAAACTAACTTGGTTTAAAAAAAAAAAAAAAGGCCTGTATTTTGAAGTATAAGGTTCTTCCCTTCTCCGTTAACTGCTGACCATACCCTGTTGACCCCCTCCCATCTGACATCCATCCATCCATGTATTTAAAAATCAAATGCATTGGGTGAGCAGTGGCTGCATCAGATTGGATTGGCCAGGACTGTTGTCAGAATTTTATGACAGGTTTATTTGCCAAAACGAATAGAAAAGTTAGCTGTCAGAATTCAGTTGCCTCAGTGGGCGATTCCTTTATCCTTACATTATAGCATAAATAATCTTTATGGTAAGCTTTAGTCACACTCTACCAGAGCTGTTAGTGCTTCATGGGCCTTTCAATAGCCAACATCTGTGTCTTGTATTAGGCTTTTGTTCACATGCTTGAGCTCCACCAGGTGGATTTAGGCCTCTTCTGATGCCAGTTTGGGACGTAAGGTGCTTCAAGCTACTCTCTTGAGCCTTCTGATCCATTTTTGTTTTATTTGGGCTTCGTGTTCTTTGAGCTGTCGGACTGCTTTTGGTCATCCAAGTCATATTGATTTAAAGAAGTCTGTGTTCAGTCCTGTACAATTAGGAAAATAGGATATCCAAACTATACAGTACAGGACATATGTTCCTAAATAATGGGTTATAATCAGCCGCCTACACTGGCAAAAAAAACTTGATAGAGCTGCCCCCAGAGCACACCATATAACCCGCCTACTCAATAAGACTTCAGATTTTTTGCTAGCTGAATTTTTCCTCTATTACAATTATTTTTTTTTAAACTTCAATCAAGATCTAACTGCTAACTGCCTTGAACTGTCTAGCAGACCTCTTTTTTTTTTTTTTTTTTTTTTTTTTGGATGATTTTATTGAGGACACTAAAACAGGCAGCAGAAGATTTCTTGCCAAATGCTTTCTACTGTGGGCACACTAATTGACACGGTGCCCTCTAATCTGGATCTGAGACATCCCTGACCTCTGTGTCCACTTAGTAATTTTAAAGGAGTACAAAATAGTTTCCATCTCTTCTGCCACCTTGCTCTTTGCTCTCCAATTTCCTAGCTTCAGACCGAACAAAGGAAGATTTTTTTTTTTTTTTTTTTTTTTTCCACCTTGCACCAGACTCAAACATAATTTTCCCCATGTACATGTTCCTGAAAATGGCTGTAATGCTAGGTGCTGTAATTATCACTGGCTGGAAACCATAGACCATCAATGTGTAGATATTTCATCGGCACATTCTTCAAAAGGGTCCAAAGCTTTATTCACTTGGTCATATGGTACACATACGGCAACATTTCGGAGGCACGCAGGGCCCCTTCGCCAGTCAAGTGACCATGTGAATTAAGCTTTGGACCCTTTTGAGGAATCCTTGGTGTGCTGATGAATTTCTACGCTTTGCATCAGCTTCAAGCACAAGGAGTAGTTGTTGTACCAGTTCCTGTTGTAGAACTGTTTCAAGGTTTCTATGTAAACTGTGACAGTATGCGAGGTGATATAGTGGATAATCGCTACATTTTATCTCGCATTCGTTCTGTTGTAGGGGATTGAACCGGAATCCGGCCCGGGTTTTTCCAGCCTCTGGGGCAGGCTAGGTTCCAGTCTGGATGTTCTGGTCCACTTGAGCCCACACTCAGGTGGACTTTAAATAACCAGGAAGAGAGCTCAACAGGGCTCTGGTTTTGAGACTCAGGGAGGAACCTGAGTGAGAGGAGCTCTGGCTATTGGACTATAAGGTTTGCTTTACCGCAATTTTTTTTGGGTGACGGGGACCAGCCCCGCACTGTCTAGAGAGGAGACTATTTAGTTAGCGCCGGACAGCAAGGATTTACGTTACTATTTGTTTATCATTTTGCAAACCTCATTGTAAATAAACCTGGCATCCGCCAGATTTTTAAGAAAGTGCTCGTTTGCTGACTGTCCTTCAGAAAAGGTGATCCCCACCAGCTAATCTTCCCAAACGTGGTGGATTCAGCTGGCTTTTTCTGAAGATGGAGGAAATGATAAAGGCCCTGCTACAGGCCAATGCAGCTCAGCGGGAAACCAACCGCCAAGTTGCAGAGCCCGCTGCAGCACAACAGGCGGTCGCTGCAGCACAACAGGTGGTCTAGCAGGAGATGTACCGCTAAGTCACAGAGGCCGCTGCAGCACAACAGGCGGCCCAGCAGGAAATGAACTGGCAGTTTGCAGAGGCTCTGGTGGAACTGAAAAAGGGGTCCGCAGCTCATGTGCCAGTGGAACCAAAGTTGATACGTGCATCCTACCACCTACAGAAAATGACAACTGCTGATGAGGTTGAGGCTTACATTGCGACTTTCGATAGTCGCTGTCCGTGAGGGATGGCCAAAAGAGCAGTGGGCGGGTCTGTTGGCCCCATTTCTAACAGGAGAACCCCAAAAGGCCTATTTTGATTTAGAACCAGATAAGGCCCAGGACTATGAGACTCTAAAGACAGATACTCGCACGCTTGGGTGTCACTATGGCAGTCCGGGCTCAGAGCGTGCATCAGTGATCCTACTCCATCAATAAGCCACCCCGTTCACAAATGTTTGACCTGGTCCACCTCACCAGGAAGTGGTTGCAGCCAGAGACCTTGACAAGCCCTCAGATCATGGAGCGCCAGGTAATGGATCTGTACCTGCGTGCACTCCCTGCTGCCCTGAGGAAGTGGGTTGGACAGGGGGACCCTAAAACTGCAACCCAGTTGGTGGACCTAGTGGAGAGAGGTACACTGCTACTGAGGACTTGTTGAATGCATCTACGCCCCACTTTGGTGTCTCTAAAGGTGCAAGATCACCCAGTGGTTCCGGTAAGACTGTTTCGGGGGTTCAAGAGCATGGGGAAGGTGGATAAGACTGTTACAGCTGATTAGACTCTTTGGGGCCATTAAGAGGACTGGGGGTAAGTCACATACGGTGTTTTCATTGCCATGCATTAGGGCATATTGCTGCAAACTGTCCTATAAATGATGAACCTATGAAATGTGATTATGCTTTTTTGAAAAGACGCATTTCTCTGTTTGCACAGGTCGAATGTACTGCATCATGTCAGAGTCGTATTGAAAAACAGATGTGTGTTATTTCAGTGGATGGAAAGCCACCCACAGCCTTGCTAGACTCTGGTAGTGTGGTGACCCTAGTCAGGAATGATTGTGTGAACCCCACAAAACTACACCCCAGTACTATTGGGGTAATTTGCATCCATGGGGACACTCGGGACTACCAGACAGCGTGGTTGAGATTGATACCCCCTGGGGCAATGTAACACATTCAGTGGGGGGGTGGTACCTTCACTGCTTCAGGAGGCTTTAGTGGGGAGAGATTTTCCAGATTTTTGGAATTTATGGGAGAGCAAAGGGAGCCTGGTAGATAGAGCTCCCCCTGCTGGGGAAGCACAGGAACTCACCAGACCCTTTTTGCCAAAGGGAAGGGGATGTTGGTGGGATCGAGGAAGCCGGAGATCCTCTTCCTTTCCCTGTCATGGCTGGGCAGCCGGAGGACCTGGAAGCTAGCTCCCAGCCCGAGGGTAATGAACAGGAGAACACCTCTGACCCTGACAATGATATTAGCCAAAATGTGGTACTAAACTTAGAGGTCAGGAGAGAGGACTTCTGTACCGAGCAACTGCGAGATACCACCCTCATGAGAGCCAGTGAAAACGTTAAGATGTTGAATGGGGAACCCGTAGATCCTAACAGGGGGGTGTCTTTCCCCTACATGGCCATTAAAAACAATTTATTGTATCAAGTGGTAAAACGTGGAGAGGACGAGATAGACCAGCTACTGTTTCCCAAACCCTTCCGCAGGGTGGTGCCAGGCCTGGCCCATGGTCATGTAATGGGGGGACATCTCAGTATTGGAAAAACCAGGGACAGAATATCTCAGAGATTTTTCAGGCCTGGGGTGTATGCAGATGTCAAGGAGTACTGCGAATCGTGCCCCGAGTGCCAAATGTTGGCGCCGTCGCCCCATTTTCGCAGCCCCCTTGTCCCTCTACCAATAATCAAGGTCCCCTTTGAGAGGATTGGCATGGACCTCGTGGGGCCGGTTGTGAAATCTGTCCGGGGTCACCAGCATATTCTGGTGATCCTGAATTATGCAACACACTATCCTGAGGCCATACCCTTGCTCAACACCTCCGCCAAGGCTATCGCCAAGGAGTTTGTCCAGGTGTTTAGTCGAGTGGGGATCCCAAAAGGGTTCTTAACCGATCAGGCTACCCCATTTATGTATAGGGTTACCAGGGAACTATGTAGATTATACAAAATCTCCCATCTCCGTACCTCTGTCTACCACCCCCAAATGGATCGTCTGGTCGAAAGATCGAATAAAACTTTGAAAAGTATGCTGAAAAAGGTGGTAGACAAAGATGGGAGAAACTGTGATTTTTTTTTGCTACTATATCTCATGTTTGCCATACGTGAGGTTCCGCAGGCATCCACAGACTATTCCCCCTTTGAGCTTTTGTATGGTAGACTTCCCAAGGGGTTGCTAGATGTCGCCAAAGAAACGTGGGAAGGAGAGGCCACCCCATATAGAAGCATCATAGAGCATGTCTCCTTGATGCAGGATCGAATCTGTTACCTGGTGCGAGAACATATGGAGCGGGCCCAGAGGTGGGTCTATGATCGGGATGCCAAGGTCCGTACTTTCAGCCCCGGGAACTGAGTGTTGGTACTGGTTCCCAGGGTGGAAAGTAAGTTCCTAGCCAAGTGGCAGGGTCCCTTTTGAGGTTGTCGAAAAGGTGGGGGAGGTAAACTACAAAGTCTACCAGCCAGGGAAAAGGAAACCACGCCAAATTTATCATGTGAATCTCTTAAAGCCCTGGAAGGACAGAGTCTTTACTGGCCGCTTCCCCATCTCTAACGAACCGGGTACCGGTGACACCTGACGTCGCCATAACTGATTCCCTGTCCATGGCACAACAAAGTGATGTTAGGGCGTTCACAAAAATAAACTTTTCCTCCCCCTTACCTGGACTGACCAAGGTGATCCAGCATGACATAGTGACAGAACCAGGGGTTTGGGTAAATGTAAAGCTATATAGAATCCCAGAGTCCAGGCGAGAGGCAGTCGCAAAAGAAATCAAAAATATGTTAGAGCTGGACGTGATTGAAGAGTCCCACAGTGAGTGGTCGAGCCCTATAGTGCTGGTCCCAAAACCTGATGGCACTATCAGGTTTTGTAATGACTTTAGGAAACTCAACAGTGTGTCTAAGTTCAATGCATACCTGATGCCTTGGGTCGAAGAACTAGTGGACAGGTTGGGACAGGCTCACTACATAACAACCCTAGACCTAACGAAAGGCTATTGGCAAATACTGCTAACTGAATCGGCCAAGGAGAAGACTGCCTTTTCCACTCCTGAGGGCTTGTTTCAGTACAAGCAGGTGCCTTTTGGTCTGCAAGGGGGCCCCTGCATCGTTCCAGCGAATGATGGACAAAACTTTGAGACCACATCGCCCATATGCAGCTGCCTTTTTGGACGACGTCATCCACAGCCCAGATTGGGAATCACACCTGCCCCGGGTACAAGCAGTGGTAGATTCCCTTAGGAAAGCAGGTCTCACGGCCAACCCAAAAAAGTGTGCCATAGGCCTGGAGGAGGCCAAATACCTTGGGGTATTACCGACGGTTTATACCCGACTTTGCCACCATTGCCGTCTCTCTGACCGACCTGACGAAGGATAGAGGTTCTGTCATGGTCAAATGGAATCCTGAAGCCAAGGAGGCGTTTCAGAAGTTAAAACAGGCCCTTTGTGTACTACCGGTGCTGGTGACCCCGGACTTCGCAAAGGGGTTTGTGGTACAGACAGACGCCTCTGTGGTGGGCCTAGGTGCTGTACTATCCCAGAATAGAGATGAGGAGCACCCGGTTGTATACCTAAGCCGAAAACTGAATAAGCATGAAAAACTATGCTCTTGTCGAGAAGGAGTGTCTTGCTATTAAATGGGCCTTGGAGTCCCTGAAGTATTATTTGTTGGGTAGGTCATTTGGGCTGGTCACAGACCATGCTCCCCTAAAGTGGATGTGTGACAACAGGGAGAAAAATGCCCGCGTGACGAGATGGTTCCTGGCTGAACAGCCCTTTTAAGTTTACAGTAGAGCATGGGCCGGGCAAGCTCAAAAACAATGCAGATACTCTCTTCCGCATACACTGTTCGCTTGGATCAATTGCTCAGCCGCAGGGGCTTAAGCAGAGGGGGTGGATATGTGACGGTATGCGAGGTGATATAGTGGATAATCGCTACATTTCACCTCGCATTCGTTTTGTTGTAAGGGATTGAACCGGAATCCGGTTTTTCCAGCGTCTGGGGCAGGCTAGGTTCCGGTCCGGATGTTCTGGTCCACTTGAACCTACACTCGGTTGGACTTTAAATAACCAGGAAGAGAGCTCAACAGGGCTCTGGTTTTGAAACTCAGGAAGGAACCTGAGTGAGAGGAGCTCTGGCTATTGGACTATAAGATTTGCTTTACCGCATGTTTTGTGGGTGACTGGGACCAGCCCCGCACTGTCTAGAGAGGAGACTGTTTAGTTAGCGCCGGATGACAAGGATTTACTTTACTGTTTTGTTTATTATTTTGCAAACCTCCTTGTAAATAAACCTGGCATCTGCCAGATTTTTAAGAAAGTGCCGTTTGCTGACTGTCCTTCAGAAAAGGTGATCCCCGCAAGCTAATCTTCCCACAAAACCTATTCAAAGTCTCAAAAGCAAATGAGCCCTCTGCACAATACTATACCTAAAATCTCCAACCGATTTTGTGTTCCAAATTTCCAGATGGAATTAATGAGATCTATCATGGTAACGCAGGGGGAAATTTTGGCCTTATTAGCACTACCATTCTGGCTTTTCAGGCTGTCCTCTGCACCCTTGGTGTTCACAAAATTGCTTGCCCTGTATTTGGCTCCTTTACAAACCAAGGGGAAATGTGCCACAGGTTACCTGGACAACCTCCTCAGCCTGAAGGACACCTTGGCCACAATCTTGTCTGCAAACAGCCTAAGAACAAATCAGTTTCTGCAAAGTTTTGGCTGGATAATCAACCTTTCAAGATGATACCAAGGTATCATCTTGGCCACAGTCCCACATAAAGACTCTTATTTCAAAACTGCACCTTTTAGTTCGCTTCTGCATGAGGGTGTTCTGGTCTTGATGGTATTTTTCCTCTAAATTTTTTCCCTTTGCCCAGTTTTGCTCCATACCTCTTCAATCCAATACGACATGGAACGAGCATATCCAATCCTTGAATCACACCCTGCTTGGTGTATGATCCAAAGCTCACAGTGACTTGGCGAATCTACAATTTAGCCCTTGAATTGGGAAATTTCTTGCCTTCACACACCCTGGAAGGTGATTACAATGGATGCAAAGCCTTAAGGGTAGGGGAAAAGTTTCCTCTAACTGTCCATAGGGACCTGGTCCCCATATGAGTCAACACTTCCGATCAACATCCTGAATCTGAGAGCCACCAGATTCTCTCTACAACACTGGACCTCCCTTCTGCAAGGTCTCCCAGGCAGGGTACTGTCGGACCATGCCACAGCAATGGCCTACATACTGTCAGAGGGGCACCATAAACTAGACTGCCTTAAAATGAGTCTAAACCCAAATTGATTTTTTTTTTTTTTTACCTTAATACATAATTTGCATTAAGGTAAAAACCTGCCCACTACCTAATCTACCCCCCTGCCATCCCTAAACGCCTACCTGACTAATCCAGTCCGATCCAGTGCTGTCATGGCTGCAGCAAAAAAGAAGAAAAATCTCATTTGATAGGAAAATTAGATTAAATAAGAGTAAAAGTTACATTTTAATATCACTTTAAGAGAAACAAGTCTGATGCCCTACTGGGTGGGAACTCGCATTCCTGGAGAGGACAATTGGCAATTGGATTTCCTAAGCTGTCAATGCTTAGACCTGGGGAGTTGTCTCTGCACCCAGAAGTCTTTAAAAATCTCTGTCGAAGGTAGAAAAAAACAAATGTTAACATCCTGGCCTTCAAGCTGAAGAACTTTGTAGCCAAGACCAGGGATCCACGACTGCTGTGCAAGATGGTGGAGGAAAGGTTTCCAGTTATTTTCATCACTAAAAATTGTTCCAGAAGAAAATGGTACGCAAACATACTAGGACATCTGGCAGACGAGACCTGGCCTCTTCTAAGCAGATGAGACCCACTGAACCACTACTTGGCCTGGTGCAAGGACAGGTAGCCAAGTCCCAGGGAATGCTTTATCACTTGTATTTTGGCCTTTCTTCAGCCTAGTCTTGACCATTTGGCCCCTGAATACCCTCAAGGTTAAGGTCTCCATTTTATTCCAGAAACCTCTTGCCTCATAATCCCTCATCAAGACTTTTCTTCAGGGTGTTGCACATATACAATGGGGACGGAAAGTATTCAGACCCCCTTAAATTTTTCACTCTTTTTTTATATTGCAACCATTTGCTAAAATCATTCAAGTTAATTTTTTTCCTCATTAATGTACACACAGCACCCCATATTAACAGAAAAACACAGAATTCTTGACATTTTTGCAGATTTATTAAAGAAAACCTGAAATATCACATGGTCCTAAGTATTCAGACCCTTTGCTCAGTATTTAGTAGAAGCACCCTTTTGATCTAATACAGCCATGAGTCTTTTTGGGAAACATGCAACAAGTTTCTCATACCTGGACTTGGGGATCCTCTGCTAGTCCTCCTTTCAGATCCTCTACAGTTCTGTCAGGTTGTATGGTAAACGTTGGTGGACAGCCATTTTTAGGTCTTTCCAGAGATGCCCAATTGGGTTTAAGTCAGGGCTCTGGCTGGGCCATTCAAAAACAGTTAGAGTTGTTGTGAAGCCACTCCTTCGTTATTTTAGCTGTGTGCTTAGGGTCATTGTCTTGTTGGAAGGTAAACCTTCGGCCCAGTCTGAGGTCCTGAGCACTCTGGAGAAGGTTTTCATCCAGGATATCCCTGTACTTGGCCGCATTCATCTTTCCCTCAATTGCAACCAGTCGTCCTGTCCCTGCAGCTGAAAAACACCCCCACAGCCTGATGCTGCCACCACCATGCTTCACTGTTGGGACTGTATTGGACAGGTGATGAGCAGTGCCTGGTTTTCTCCACACATACCGCTTAGATTTAAGGCCAAAAAGTTCTATCTTGGTCTCATCAGACCAAAGAATCTTATTTCTCACCATCTTGGAGTCCTTCAGGTGTTTTTTTAGCAAACTACATGCAGGCTTTCATGTGTCTTGCACTGAGGAGAGGCTTCTCATTTGCTCTGACATACACTGTGAGCTGTAAGGTCTTATATAGACAGGTGTGTGGCTTTCCTAATCAAGTCTAATCAGTATAATCAAACACAGCTGGACTCAAATGAAGGTGTAGAACCATCTCAAGGATGATCAGAAAAAATGGACAGCACCTGAGTTAAATGAATGTCACAGCAAAGGGTCTGAATACTTAGGACAATGTGGTATTTCAGTTTTTCTTTTTTAATAAATCTGCAAAAATGGCAACAATTCTGTGTTTTTCTGTCAATATGGGGTGCTGTGTGTACATTGAGGAAAAAAAAAAGAACTTTAATGATTTTAGCAAATGGCTGCAATATAACAGAGTGAAAAATTTAAGGGGTTCTGAATACTTTCCGTCCCCACTGTAAATCACCCAATTTATTCTGCCGTGTGTCCTTTGGGTTCTCAACCTGGTGCTATCTGTACTTCAGAAACCTCCCTTGGAGCCAATTCGATAGATTCTATTGGAAAAACTTGCTTGTAAAGTTGCCTTCCCGGTAAGTAATTGCATCTGTTTGGAGTGTTTGAGCTCACCGCTCTTCACTGCAAATAGCCCCTTCTTTTTTACACAAGTATAAAGTTTAGAGACCAAAACCTTCCTTCCTACCCAAGGTTGTGTTGGCTCTTTACCGTAATTATTATTCTTATACAGGATTTATATAGCGCCAACAGTTTGCAAAGCGCTTTACAACATCGGGAAAGACAGTACAATTAAAATACAATTCAATACAGGAGGGATCAGAGGGCCCTGCTCGTTAGAGCTTAGTCTAGAAGGGAGGGTCAAGGGGAACAAAGGGTAGTAGCTGTGGGGGATGATCAGATGGACAAAATGAAAATACATATGTTAGGTGTGGGTAGGATAGGCTTCTCTGAAGAGGAGAGTTTTCAGAGATCGTCTAAAAGCTAATAGAGTAAGAGACGGACAGATTGAGTTCCATAGGCTTGGAGAGGCTCTGGAATAGTCCTGGAGACGCGCATTGGAGGAGGTGATTAGAGAGCAGGAGGTCTTGAGAAGAACGAAGAGAACGATTAGATTGGTATTTTGAGACTAGGTCAGTGATGTAGCTGGGAGCAGAGTTGTGGATTGCTTTGTAGGTAGTTAGTATTTTGAATGTAATTTAATTGGGTGGGCGGCAGCCAGTGGAGGGATTGACAGAGGAGTAGCAGAGACAGAGTGGTTGGTAAGCTGGATGAGTCTGGCAGCAGCATTCATGATGGACTGAAGGGGGGGGATAGAGTCTGCAGAGGTAGGCCAATGAGGAGGGATTTGCAGTAATCGAGGCGAGAGATGACCAGGGAGTGAATTAAGAGCTTTTTTGTGTCATTGGTTAGAAAGGGGCATATTTTGGAGATGTTGAGGCGGCAAGATTTGGACAGTGATTGAACTTGGGGCTTAAGGGAGAGTTCAGAGTCCAGGACTACTCCTAGGACTTTGTCATGTGGGGATGGGCTGATAGTTGTGCCATCGTTTTATTTTTTACAGAGAGATCAGGGGAAGAGGCACGTGGGGGAGGAAAAATGATAAGTTCGGTTTTGGATAGATTAAGTTTGAGGAAGTGGTGTGACATCCAGACTGATATATCTGATAGTAAAATAGTGATACATGAGAAGACTGAAGGAGTGAGTTGAGGGGTAGAAAAATAGATTTGAGTGTCGTCCACGTAGAGATGGTATTGGAAGCTGTGGGAGGCTATCAGCTGACCCAGGGAGGAGGTGTAGATTGAAAATAGGAGAGGTCCAAGAACAGAACCTTGGGGAACCCCAACAGAGAAAGGAAGAGGAGAAGACGAAGTATAATTGTAATATTATTGTATCGTATTATTTTAATAATTGTATATTGTAAGTAACGCTAAAGGTGCGATTAAATAAGTAGGTAGAGAACCAGCGAAGAGTACAGTCATGGAGACCAAAGGCATGGAGTATTTTGAGGAGGAGGGGGTGGTTGACCGTATCGTAGGCAGCAGAGAGGTCCATGAGTAGGAGTACAGAATAGTGTCCCTTAGTTTTGGCCATTAGTACATCGTTTTAGTTTTAGGAGAGCAGTTTCTGTGGAATGAGGACAAAATCCAGACTGAAGGGGATCAAGAAGGCTATAATCAGCAAGGTGGATGCTCAGTCGGTTGTAGACTAGACGTTCAAGGAGTTTGGATAAAAAGGGGAGCAAGTAGATGGGGCGTAGGTTAAGATTGGATGGGTCCAGTGAGGGCTTTTTAAGTATGGGGCTGACAAGTGCATGTTTTAAAGAGTTGGGGAAGATGCCAGAAGAGAGGGAGAGATTGAAGATGTGGGTTAGAGAGTGTAGAATAGAGCTAGAGGGTGAATGTAGCATTTGCGAGGAAACAGGATCCAGAGGGCAAGTAGTAAATAATTTAGCAACATCGTCTATAGTGGTGCAATGGTGTAATGATAGCATTGTACTTCCTTCCCTTTGTCATGAAATGACATGTAAATCGCCCTTTATGGTTCAGACGTGGTCATGGCCGTCAGTCTAGCTGAAAGCCACAGTCTCTAGTTGCAAAACTCAGTCCCTCTTTGTCCTGCCTGTGGGCCCCTTGCTTCCTGTTGCACCTTTGCTAGGTGGATCAGGCAACTCATTTCCAAGGCTTACGTCCTTAAGGGTAGAGTTGCTCCTTTCCCTTTCAGAGCCCGTTCTACAAAGGTTGTGGGTGTCTCTTATGCATTTCAACATGAGACATCTACTTCCCCAATTTGCAAACCCATAACTTTGTATTCTGTACACACATTTTTTAAGTTCTACTAGGTGAATATTCAGGCCTCTGCTGATGCAATCTTTGACCTCAAAGTGCCTCAAGCTGCTATGAGTTTTATTTTTTTGGGGGTGGGCGGTTTCTAAACCTTGTTTTCTGTTCTGTTTTGCCATGTTGCATACTCCTCTGGTTTATGCATAGGTATATCCCATGGTCTAAGAATACAATAACTGTACAATTAGGATAATAGAAATTTTCACTTACCTGTAATTTTTCTTTATTGGAGTACTGTGTTGGATGCAGGCCCCTCTACTCTGTGTTGTTCATTCTCTATTGTTTGCTAAAATACTCAGGTTTCACTGAGTGGGCTATGTGGTTTTCTCTAAAGGTGGCCCTAGCAAGTTTATTTTTTGCCTAATCACCTGAATTTAGCTGCATATAACCATGGTCTAGGAAGTCAAGTACAGTACTCAAAGATAAGAACTTTACAGGTAAGTCAAAATTCCTATTTTTTTACCAGTAAAATTTTTTGGGTACAGTACAGGACACTGGTCCCTCCCCTCTGTTTTTTTGATCTCGTTATTGCTTGCTAGAAAAGCGAGGCTAGCTCACTGTGGGAGGGGTTATATGGGTTGATGTCGGCAGCTTTTTTTGTCACTGTACAATCACCTGAAACGAACTGCATGTAACCCAGTTGTATTAATGTAAAGAAGCCTGTGTCCTGTACAGTGCTTCAGAAAACCGTTTTTTATTGCAAAGTCAAAAGTCCTATAAGCAAATCGTACAATACTGGGAACAGAATGTGTAGTCTCAGACCAGGCATGTCCAAAGTCCGGCCCGCATTCCGGTTTTGAACAGCTATTTGGACATGTATATCTTTTGTGGCCCTAATGATCTTCCAGCACCGGGTCCACAAAATATATGCTGGCTGCCTTAGAGGGGACAGGGAGGAGGCGGGATGAGTGCCGTACACACAGGAGAATTTCCTGTTTACACGGTAGCCTCTGTAATAGGAAGTCCCGTCTCCTGCGCTGCCGTTGGACGACTGTTCTGTCCATCATAGGAGGCGGGACTTTGTATTAATGAGGCCGCAGAGAAAACAGGAGTTTTTCCTGTATGTAATCTTTTGGCGCTTGTCCTGTCCCCTCCGAGGCTGCCTTTGGATGGGCATTAATCAGGCTGCACTGATGGCAAGGGTGAGTGCTGCATTCCTGGCAAGGGTGAGTGCTGCATTCCTGGCAAGGGTGGGTGCTGCATTCCTGGCAAGGGGGGGTGCTGCATTCCTGGCAATGTGGGGGGGGGGGGGTTGCAGATGGGCACTGACCCTTATTTTGCTTCACAGTTCTTTATTTAACCACTTGAGCCCCGGACCATTATGCTGCCTAAGGACCAGAGGTCTTTTTCCAATTTGGCACTGCGTCGCTTTAACTGCTAATTGCGCGGTCATGCAATGCTGTACCCAAACGAAATTTGCGTCCTTTTCTTCCCACAAATAGAGCTTTCTTTTGATGGTATTTGATCACCTCTGCGGTTTTTATTTTTTGCGCTATAAACGGAAAAAGACCGAAAATTTTGAAAAAAAAAGATATTTTCTACTTTTTGTTATAAAAAAAAATCCAATAAACTAAATTTTAGTCATACATTTAGGCCAAAATGTATTCGGCCACATGTCTTTGGTAAAAAAAATGTCAATAAGCGTATATTTATTGGTTTGCGCAAAAGTTATAGCGTCTACAAACTAGGGTACATTTTCTGGAATTTACACAGCTTTTAGTTTATGACTGCCTATGTCATTTCTTGAGGTGCTAAAATGGCAGGGCAGTACAAAACCCCCCCAAATGACCCCATTTTGGAAAGTAGACACACCAAGGAAATTGCTGAGAGGCATGTTGAACCCATTGAATATTTTTTTTTTTTGTCCCAAGTGATTGAAAAATGACAAAAAAAAAAAAAATATTTACAAAAAGTCGTCACTAAATGATATATTGCTCACACAGGCCATGGGCCTATGTGGAATTGCACCCCAAAATACATTTAGCTGCTTCTCCTGAGTATGGGGATACCACATGTGTGGGACTTTTTGGGAGCCTAGCCGCGTACGGGGCCCCGAAAACCAATCACCGCCTTCAGGATTTCTAAGGGTGTAAATTTTTGCTTTCACTCTTCACTGCCTATCACAGTTTCGGAGGCCATGGAATGCCCAGGTGGCACAAAACCCCCCAAAATGACCCCATTTTGGAAAGTAGACACCCCAAGCTATTTGCTGAGAGGCATATTGAGTCCATGGAATATTTTATATTTTGACACAAGTTGCGGGAAAGTGACACTTTTTTTTTTTTTTTTTTTTTTTTTCCATAAAGTTGTCACTAAATGATATATTGCTCACACAGGCCATGGGCATATGTGGAATTGCACCCCAAAATACATTTAGCTGCTTCTCCTGAGTATGGGGATACCACATGTGTGGGACTTTTTGGGAGCCTAGCCGCGTACTGGACCCCGAAAACCAATCACTGCCTTCAGGATTTCTAAGGGTGAAAATTTTTGATTTCACTCTTTACTGCCTATCACAGTTTCGGAGGCCATGGAATGCCCAGGTGGCACAAAACCCCCCCAAATGACCCCATTTTGGAAAGTAGACACCCCAAGCTATTTGCTGAGAGGCATGGTGAGTATTTTGCAGCTCTCATTTGTTTTTGAAAATGAAGAAAGACAAGAAAAAACATTTTTTTTTTCTTTTTTCAATTTTCAAAACTTTGTGACAAAAAGTGAGGTCTGCAAAATACTCACTATACCTCTCAGCAAATAGCTTGGGGTGTCTACTTTCCAAAATGGGGTCATTTGGGGGGGTTTTGTGCCACCTGGGCATTCCATGGCCTCCGAAACTGTGATAGGCAGTGAAGAGTGAAATCAAAAATTCACGCCCTTAGAAAGCCTGAAGGCGGTGCTTGGTTTTCGGGGTCCCGTACGCGGCTAGGCTCCCAAAAAGTCTCACACATGTGGTATCCCCGTACTCAGGAGAAGCAGCAGAATGTATTTTGGGGTGTAATTTCACATATTTCCATGGCATGTTTGAGCAATATATCATTTAGTGACAACTTTGTGCAAAAAAAAAAAAAAAAAAAAAAAAAATTTGTCTCTTTCCCGCAACTTGTGTCGCAATATAAAATATTCCATGGACTCGACATGCCTCTCAGCAAGTAGCTTGGGGTGTCTACTTTCCAAAATGGGGTCATTTGGGGGGGTTTTGAACTGTCCTGGCATTTTATGTACAACATTTAGAAGCTTATGTCACACATCACCCACTCTTCTAACCACTTGAAGACAAAGCCCTTTCTGACACTTATTGTTTACATGAAAAAGTTTTTTTTTTTTGCAAAAAAATTACTTTGAACCCCCCAAACATTATATATTTTTTTTAAAGCAAATGCCCTACAGATTAAAATGGTGGGTGTTTCATTTTTTTTTTTCACACAGTAATTGCGCAGCGATTTTTCAAACGCATTTTTTTGGGGAAAAAACACACTTTTTTTAATTTTAATGCACTAAAACACGCTATATTGCCCAAATGTTTGATGAAATAAAAAAGATGATCTTAGGCCGAGTACATGGATACCAAACATGACATGCTTTAAAATTGCGCACAAACGTGCAGTGGCAACAAAATAAATACATGTTTAAAAGCCTTCAAAAGCCTTTACAGGTTACCACTTTAGATTTACAGAGGAGGTCTACTGGCAAAATTACTGCACTCGATCTGGCCTTCGCGGTGATACCTCACATGCATGGTGCAATTGCTGTTTACGTTTGACGACAGACCGCCGCTTGCGTTCGCCTTAGCGCGAAAGCAGGGGGCGACAGGGGTGTTTTTTTTTTTTTTTTTTTTCTTTATTATTTTTTTGCTTTTTTAATCTTACTTTTAAACTGTTCCTTTCATATTTTTTTTTTAATCATTTTTATTGTTATCTCGGGGAATGTAAATATCCCCTATGATAGCAATAGGTAGCGACAGGTACTCTTTTTTTGAAAAAATTGTGGTCTATTAGACCCTAGATCTCTCCTCTGCCCTCAAAGCATCTGACCACACCAAGATCGGTGTGATAAAATGCTTCCCCAATTTCCCAATGGCGCTATTTACATCCGGCGAAATCTAAGTCATGAAATACTCGTAGCTTCCGGTTTCTTAGGCCATAGAGATGTTTGGAGCCACTCTGGTCTCTGATCAGCTCTATGGTCAGCTGGCTGAATCACCGGCTGCATTCTCAGGTTCCCTGTTGAGACAGGAGAGCCAGAGAAAAACACGGAAGACGGTGGGGGGGGGGGGGCATTCCCTCCCACGGCTTGTAAAAGCAGTCTAGAGGCTAATGAAAGCCGACCGCTGGCTGAAAAGAATGATACCAAGATGATACCTAAACCTGCAGCCATCATTCTGGTATAACCACTCAAAGTCGTGAATGGCGTACCTGAAGACAAAAAAATGGTTAACAATGGTTAACAATAAAGCACAGTAAAGTGTAAATAATTACACACCTGAAAAACAAACATGATAAAACATAATAACAATAACAATAACAATAACAAAACATTGCAGAATAGAATACAGTAAAAAAGAGCAGAACAATAGAGAGAGGGAATAGAGAGAGAGAGAGAACAATAAAACAACTATTTTTTTTTATTTCATATTTTTTTTTTTTTTTTACACTTTTTTTGTAACTAACTTTTATAACGGTAACCGGTTCCAGGTTCGGGTCTCTCAAAATGCGATGGCATCTTGGGAGACCCTGTGAAATGGCGCCTAGTCTGTGCAATGCTGTACCCTACGCTAATACTCAACTAGTGAATGGTAGCGTTCAAAACATTCACCAATGCAAAGACCAGGATTGTCAGGACAGGAGGGACAATAATAGTGGGTGTCACGTCTATATCCGCGCTTGCTGCAGACACGACATCTTTTTTGGGGGGTTCGTTGGGTAGGGGTACTCGGGAGGACATAAAAATGCCTCTCATGCAGCCGACTGCATTTGGTTGGGGATGTGAATGGGGGAAGTACGGGCGCTGCAGAAGCGGTGGGTTCCCAATTAGGATTGGCGAATGCAGCAGGAAGGGCACTATGGGCACGACGGGCCTGTGTTTGTCTTTTTGGTGGCAGCGGGACACTACTTGTGCTTGCCACCTCACCAGCTTGAACTGCACTTATGGGACTCGCCACGTCACCACGTGTTACTGCAGTGCTGGTTTGACTACGACCGGGGTGTACTAGGCCGCTGGCGCTTGCCAGTTCACCAAAACGCTACCAAAAAACTGTTAGCGATTGCAGGGATCAGGCCTGACTCTGCGAACGCTGCAGTTATGCGTTTAGTGTTTTGTAAGTGACAGTGATCGATCGATACTGCACTTGGGTGGGCTGGGCCGGGCCGGGCGGAGGGGCAAAACGCAGGTGCTAGCAGGTATCTGGGCTGATCCCGCTAACACTGCGTTTTTGGGAACCCTAAACTGCTGGTGACGCTAGTATAGATCTGATCGGATCAGATATTGATGCGATCAGATACTATACCACTAAGGGAGGTGTACGGTGCGTGCGTGGGTGTTAGCGGTACTGGCGCTAATCTGACGCTGCCTGGGGCTGGTGCTTGCCAGTTCACCAAAATACTACCAAAAAAACTGTTAGCGATCGCAGGGATCAGGCCTGACTCTGTGAACGCTGCAGTTATGCGTTTAGTGTTTTGTAAGTGTCAGTGATCGATCGATACTGCACTTGGGTGGGCTGGGCTCGCCTGGGCGGAGGGGCAAAACGCAGGTGCTAGCGGGTATCTGGGCTGATCCCGCTAACACTGCGTTTTCGGGAACCCTAAACTGCTGGGGACGCTAGTATAGATCTGATTGGATCAGATATTGATCCGTACAGATACTATACCACTAAGGGAGGCGCATGCTGCGTGCGTGGGTGTTAGCGGTACTGGCGCTAATCTGACGCTTCCTGGGGCGACGCATATCACCGCCGGGCGATCGGGGGGCTAAACCTTTATTCGGTAATAAACGGCGGGTGCCCTGACACTATAAAAAATAAACAAACTAACCAGCGTCAACCGTAACGGTTATACGGTGATCAGTGGTGAAAGGGTTAACTAGGGGGCAATCAAGGGGTTAAAACATTTATTAGGTAGTATATGGGGGTCCCTGACGCTATAAAACGCTGACGGCGAACCTAAATATTTACCTCACTAACTAGCGTCACCAGCGACACTAATACAGCGATCAGAAAAATGATCGCTTAGCGACACTGGTGACAGGGGGTGATCAAGGGGTTAAAACTTTATTAGGGGGGGTTAGGGGGGTATCCTAGACCTAAAGGGGGGTAATACTAACTGTCCCAACACAGTAACTGTCACAAACTGACACTATGCAGTAATCAGAAAAAAAAAAAAAAAAAAAAACTGCTGGTGTCAGTTTGTGACGGGGGGGGGGGGGGGGGGGGGTGATTGGGGGGCGATCGGGGGGGGGGATCGGGGTGTTTTGTGTGCCTGGCATGTTCTACTGTGTGTGTAGTGTTTGGTGCACTCACAGTGAAGTCTTCTCTCCTCGGGCCAGAACGGAAATTACCGAGCCGAGGAGAGATGACATCATTTCCTTTGCTGCTGTTTAGCATAAAGGAATGATTCCATTGGCCGGCGGCGATCGCGAGGGGGGGGCCACGAACGGATGGTCTCCCCCTCATCACCGATCGCCGCTGGACAAAAGACGACCGCCGATCGGACCCCCCACCCGCGGAAGGCAAATCACGTACCCTGTACGTGATTTTGCCTGTCCGTGCCACTTTGCCGACGTACATCGGCGTGAGGCGGTCGTCAAGTGGTTAAAATGTACGTTTTTTTTCCTGAAACTTCCCTCTTAAAGTGAAGGTGCGTGTTATACACCAATAAATGCGATATATACAAATAACATGCCCGAGCTCATCTCTTTACTCACACACAGCCACAAAGGCAAGAGAATTCTTGTTGGGCCGCGTATTAGTGCTTGAACGAACACACTTAGATGGAATTTTAATGGTTCGAAGAATGTCAGCCCTCACACATGTTCACTTCATCAATTCTGGCCCTCTTTGAAAAAAGTTTGGACATCCCTGTCATAGACCAAGGGTTATTCTATTTTTTTTTTTTCAGGTCAGGTGGCTATCTTATGCCTGGGCATGTCCAAGTTCTGTCCCCCAAGGTTTAGTGGGAGGAATAGCGATTTAGACTAAAACTGGCCAATTTCTGTTTTCCATCAGGTGTTGGTGTGTGTGCAGTGTCTTCGCCCTCTCTACTACTTGTTAAGCATGAATATTTGGCTGAGGCAACTCCGTGTTTTTAGAGATGTGCTGGTTGACAAATAATAAAAAACAAGTAATAAATTTAAGAACTGAAAAAAACCATCTCCAATGAAACGTCCCCCAAAAGATCTAGCAAAGGAGCCTTTTGCATAGTCCAAAATAAGTGATATGCAACATTTATATTTTTCTTATGTTTTGAAGTGTTATACTGTTTGTGTGGACTAAATGTTATCCTGCTTAAAACCTGTAATACATACGGTATAATGTACACACAATCTTCTTTACAGGCCAATTACACTTACTGTTGCCAAATGCTGGGATCCTTCTCCACGTGGCTGCTTTACTTTACCCAGAAGTAAGTTCGTAGATTTAGCATGCTTGTGCCTTGGAAGTCTTGTACTTTTTGTATTTTTACATCATATTTCACTTTTTTCTTATGGATTTTAAAATCAGATTTAAATAGCTGGATCCACTCCAGCCTGAGACTGCAGTTTTTCTTTTCAGGAGCAAGATGCCCTCACTCATGTCCCAAATTTTAGTTAGGATATGCCGTAAGCCCAGCTGTGATGTATCCAGCAAGTCAGCACAAGCTCTCTAACAGAATGAATCAGTTTACAGGGATTAGACAAACCACTTAATATTGGCAGGGGTGATTAAAATGATCAGTTTTTATTTATTCATGTAAAACCTTTATCAAAAAAGGAAACTGTTTGCGGTAACTGATTATAATGTGTGAGTTGGCATTTGCCTTCTTTTTGTTAATCTATATAAATCTGCTAAATCCTCCCCGCTGACGAAGAGTGCTGGCCCCCACCCCCACCATGTGAATGCGCGATGAGGTACTTGTTACCCCTACTCATTCACCAAAAAATGACAAGTGTAAATACACACAGTTTAAAAAAAAAAAATTAATTAAAGTTCCCTGTGTAAATCCATTGTCAATCACAAACGCTGCCTGCTGATACGACCACTCCTTCACTTAGTTGCCAGTGACTGACACACCACTTGCGTAACCAAGGTGGCAGGTCAATGATGTCATAAAGGGTGAGGCCACCCAGTGAGGGTCTGGTAAGGATTTTGGTGGACCTTTGATATAGATATCAAGAGATCTGTGCGCTGCAGCCTCAGTATAGGAGGAAGGAGAGCCTCAAAGGCGCCCTGAAATCGAGGAAGTGGGGGCACTGGAAAGGGGGTCACAAAGCAGGGGGGGTAAGCATGTATTTACCAGCCTCCCTCTCTCAATCTTCAGAGATAAGTTGCGGCCACAGGAGGAGGCAAAGGAAGAATGAGTATATATAACATAATACATTTTTGGTGTGAATTGATTTTTAAGTAGGTTTATGTGGTATTTACCAAATGTCTTATTTTTGTGGTAAATACTGTATAAACCTATAGTGAATTGAGCTTTTCCATATTGCATGCAATATTTGTATACATGACCCATCCTTTAGTGTACTAATCCCAGGGTTTTTATAGTATAACTTTATTGGTGAATAAGGACTGCCCCTCCCCTGCTTTGTACACCTTCTTTATATTTCTTATTAAAGTGACACGTTTGTGAAATGTATTACAGTATGTATTCTACATGTAATGTACCTTCTATTGCTCTCAGCCTCCTCCAAATCTCAAAATGTTTTTATTTATTTTGCTTCTGTTTAGAGGGTGGCAATGTTTGTTCTCCATTGTTTATAGTAACACAGCCACACTCTCTTGCTCACTCCTGAGATGGACATGAGACTGTGTACTATAAGATTGGTAGCAGCATATAAGCTGTGCACTACTCGTTCTAAACAACTGGAAGTAAGTCAGAAAAGGAAAGACACTGTAGGAACTTTTTTTGTTTTTATAAAAAATAGATTACAGGGCTATTGGTTAGTGGATGTCAATTTTTGGAGAGAAAAAGTTTGTTTAGTGTCAATTTAAAGTCATTCCTTGAGTTTGCAGCACCACTGTTCTTCCTAGGATTGGGGCCGGATGGTGTTTGCAGCCTTTAGCTTCAGTCCAGCATGCTCTAAAATATGTACCTTGTTCGTGTGCCTAATATGGCTGTTCTTATGAAGGGCCATGGCCAGCACATGCACAAGGATGAAAGCACATGTTGCGGAGTACATGACGTACAGTAGATTTTAGCTGGAGACTGTAAAGTACATCCTTAAACTGTGTGATTTCCCTTGTTCAGCCCTGTAAGCTGAACAAGAGAAATCTTTTAATTCCCTAAACATTGTGGATGTATTTATCTCACCTGCTGGCTGCTGTTTTTTAACAGTCTACACAAGCGGCTGTCAAAATACCCAAACAGTGTCCTGTATCGGATTGAATGCAGGCACTGTTGAGCTGAGAATTTTCCACCCAGCTTTTTCATTTTTCCAATTGAAGAAAGTTGGACAGGAGGGTAAAAATGGAGCCAACCCTGGGCAAGCTGGTCGGTTAGGCTTCAGCTTTATTTTTTTAGTGGCTAAATACTTTGGAGAGGGGTTGGGAGTATGTATTTAACAGTGCATTTATAATGTAAGCCATGCCAACTCTATTTTGTATCCTCCACTTCAAATGTAATAGTTTTTATTATTTCCATAAAAAATGCTGGGTTCAGTAGCAGTAGTAGTTCAGCTCTTTGGACATGCTAATTACATCCAAACCGTGACCCAGTAATCACAAGCTGATGGCTCCCGGCTTCAAAATATAGTCGCCAATCACTTTCACAGAGCGGGGCGGTGCGGTGTACCCCACACACGCAAATGCAAACACACCCAGGGTGAACACGCGTATGTAAACTGCAGCCACAGTGACGTATCGCCGTGATCGTTGGAGAGAGAGCAATAATTCTAGCATGAGCTCCTGGTTAACTAAACTGATGCGCTGTAAAGTTTTTAAAGCGCCACCTATAGAGATTTGTGGGTATATTTTTTTCACGATATCACTGATGCATGCAATTTTAGAACTTGGCATGTTGGGTATCTATTTACTCAACCAGCATTGAGTAAATAGAACACATTTAAAAAAATACTAATTTTTTTTGATAAAATATAAGATATCGTGTGTTTGCACTAAAATTCATTTTATATTTTTTCCTGAAAAACTGTGTAAACAGTTGCGCAAATCTCATGTCATGTAACACATTTTTTTTATTCTACAGCTCCCCTGCTTTCAGCAAATATATAATGCGTTGGGAGTTTAAGTAATTTTATTGTAAAAAATTTATATTTTTACAGTGCAAAAAATGAGAATTTGCTCTAGAGCCGAACTGGTTAAGTTCTCTCCACCTATTATTATTATTATTATTATTATTATTAGTGCTCTGCCCAGGGCTGGACTGGGACAAAAATTTGGCCCTGGACTTTATCCAGACTGGCCCACTTTACTCCAAACATCTGGTGTTGGCGCTTCAATCATTCCCGGCACTATGGTGGTTATGGTGTCAGGATTTTTTGAAGCACATTATTTCTACTATTACATTGTAATATATAATGAAACCGTTCGACTCACCATAATGCAGAATCATCGGGAGCCTGAGCGTGTCACTTGCCACTTGCCACCAGATGCAGCTTGTTGCCTGCCACCGGGTCGAAGGGGGCCCCGTCAGGTAGGCTGTACAGGGCCCCGTGATTTCTAACAGCAGCCATGATACCCACTGTAGTGGCTGTCGTGTCTGGCACAAGATGGGACTCTGTGGACAGGGGAGAAGAGAGATATACACAGCGCCCGCTCCGCTGCTTATTTCACAGGGACCAATCGGGCCAGTAGATGCAGGGCACCGGTGTGTATACTTCTACTTCCTGGTAGCGGTGAAACGCACAATGACGCGATTGTGATGTCACCAGCCGGAAATGATGCAAGACGTGGGAGGCTTGCAGCCCCCCTGAAAGTGCCGCCGGGGATCCATGATCGGGTGGGGCCGGCCCTGTGCCCTCCTTCACATTTTGGCAATTTTTGAGGGGCAGTAGGTACCTGGTTTTGACCGGTACCTGCTCCCATTTCCTGTCAGATCGGCACGGCGATCTGAGTGGAAGTTCCCCCTCCCCAGCAGGCTTCTGGGACACATCACAGGCCTAAGAAGACACTGGGGCCATTCACCACAGCAGGAAACAAGCTGTGAAGCCGCAAGGCTTCACTGTTTTTTTTTTTTTTTTTAGGTCAAGATGCCGGCTCCTAGACCCCAGGCCGATTGAAGGATCAGCTCGGGTGAGGACATTGCTGGATCCCTGGACAGTTAAGTGTCCTTATATTTTTGAGGAGAGGATGGAGCTCCTCTTTAACCACCAGTGGACTGCCACTGTGCAAAAGTGTAAAACAGTATCATCCTTATTTAGACGGGGCTCCTTACTTGAAATGGATGCTCTTGTCTTCCTCTCCTGTGGCTGGTATTCGATCTGGAGCAGGCAAATTGCTATGTGGAAAAATGCAGACTGCCAAGAGCGATAATCAAATGCAGCAATGGCTGCCTCCAGCACTGGTTAAAGTATAACTAAAGGCAAACTTTTTTTTTTTTTCTAAGTTTTGGATAGAGTGGAGAGGGATTAGAACACATGTCAGGTTTTTATTGCTGTCTGTGCAATGTTAAAGAGATTCACCCTCTTTACTTGTCCTGTTTACCATTATCATTGAAAGAGCGAGAAAATCTGTAATTTTGGGTTGTCCCCAGAAAGGTAATAGAGGGGAAATCATCCAGTGGGGACACTAGTTCTGGTGACCTTGGGGTCCCCAAGGAGCTCCCTTAATTTGAAGGGATTTCCTCTCGCTTCCTGTTTGGGTATGTGAAGGGAAATCTCTGTAATGGGACACAGATGGCAAAAAAATTGAGAAGTGTTATAAACCTCCATTACGCTAGCCAAAATGGGAGGAAAAAACTTTTTGGCTGTAGTTCTAGGTTCGGTGGCTCATATGGCTTTGATGAGAAGTGATGGCTTACCTTTAACACACAAGCATTGCTGGCATGAGTACCTGTAAATATAGTAGGAAATGTAGTGCAGTTCATCTGCAGTTACATGCACGTGTTTTTTGACAAGCAGTTTGCAACACAGGTATGTAAACAAAGCTTAAATCTTCTAGGCATCATACAGTAATTTTTTATCTCTAAAATCTTGTGTTATTTGCACTGATTTGCCCTCTCTTTGCTTGTATGTGTTGTGTATCTTTAGTTTGACCAATGTATACCTGCGTTTGCGGTGTTTGTCATACCTCCACTTTGACATATTTAGACTAATAAAAAGTAGCTTTCTTTCTTCTACCTTTGACAGCCCTATGAGAGTCATTTGCGAATGATGGATGAGGATTTATGGATTCAAGCTTTGTTTTGGACTCGCGTATAGTGTACAATATGAATGATATTCCAAAGGGTACATTGTGTCAGTATTAGGTAGCTCATTGTGTCAGCATTAGGTAGCTCGCTGTATAACCATCTTGGCCGACATTTTAATGGTTTTAAATTTTAAGATTTATTGATTAATAAAGTGTTTTTAAGATTATCCAAACCTGTTCTGGTGTGTTGTATTGAGATGTTTAACCTACAGAGGTTGTAGTCAGAACTAAGATTTTTTTTTTATAGGAGGTTTATTGAAACTTTTTATCACCTGCCATAGCCCTCCCCCCTATTTTTCTCCATTCCACCTTCCATTAGTCTCTGACCCCTGTGTCGCTTATCTGCCCAATTATATTTTAACTTTTCCTCCCCCTTCAATCCTAGTTTTAAATACTCTCATCTTACCATAAACCTCTCCCCTAGCGCAACAGACCCCCTTTCATTTAGATGCAAACCATTTTTAGCGTATAGGTTGTACCCCAATGAAAAATCAGCCCAGTGTTCTAAAAACACACATGCTTTCTTCTTACATCCAATTTTAAACCATGCATTTAGTACTTCAAGCCCCTGCTAACTTCATGTGTTGTGCATGGTGAAAGTCTAATCTTTCTGAAAATATAACCTTGGTGGTCCTTCCATTCTACCTGCAGCCTAGTTCTTTAAATTGATTCTTAAAGAGCCTCTATCTTCCATATATTCTGTCATTGATCCAAACATAAACCTAGACAGTTAAATCTCGCTTACTTTAGCTCATTGTTCCTTCTTGTGGAGTCATTGCTCTTTGATGGTTTTCTTCTGTTGTGGTCTTGAGCACCAGGTTGATCCTCTTCAGCTTTCCCTAGAGTGTTGGCAGCTTCCTTTGCCTTGCAGGGCTTCTCTCTGGTTGTGGGGACTTCTTATCTGGTTCCGTTTTTGAAGTTGGTCTTTCAGGTGGTTGATTTGCAGACCGCTCTCAGTCCATTTTTATGGGCTTGTCAAGGGCAGGGCTGTTGCCCACCCCTCCGTTGTACTGCTTTTGGATGTCCTGACTGTTTCTAAATTTCTGTACCCATCAATAGATGAGAAAGAAAAGATATTTGTTTTTGCCATAAAATCTGTTCCTTGGAGTCACATGGATCCTGCCCTTCTTTGTTTTTGCTTTGCCCTTCGTACTACCTTTTCCCTTAAATTAGGCGTGCTGGGTGGGGTGAGGGGGGTGTCAAACGGGGCTGAACAGGGCCTGGCTTACAATTTTTTTCTGTTTACCAGCGTCCAGGCTTCCTGTAGGCGGCAGTATAACCCGACTGTTTCTGAATTCCTGTGTCTTTCAATAGACTCCAAGAAATAGATCTTATGGAAAGTACAGAAATCTTATTTTTAGTTTGAATAATTTTTATTGGAGTTTAAACAAGTATAACAGAAGTGAGGTTTAAAAGTTCAGTTGTACAGTATGAAATATCTAAAGTCTATGGACTCTAATGCAATACAGAGGTATAATCTTCTAGTAGTCCCAGAAGAATGCTCACAGATTGTATTGAATTTTTGTCGATAACGTGAACCTGGGACAAAAGGCAGGATGAGGGGAGTGGGAAAGGAGGGAGGAATAAGGATACAAAAGTACAAACTCAGGTAACCAATATACCTGTTCAAAAAATATTTTATACTCCCAATGCCATTTGGACTATGACAGAAATCTTATCTTTGGGTGGTCTTGAGTTTAGTCATTAAACTATATTGTTTCAACACTGCCTTTTCGCTTCTCACTTTTTCTGCTTCAATAAATGCAGCTATCCGTGCTTTCTTTTTTTCCAATGTGCTCTTGTGTCTCATCTTCGCTCTCATTATTAGGTGAACCAATCCGACCTATTGATCCAGCAGCTTGGGTTTCTCATACAGCAGCAATGACTGGAACTTACCCAGCCTATGGAATGAGTCCATCTATGAGTACAATCACGTCAACCAGCTCTTCAATTACAAGCTCTATCCCAGAAACTGAGCGTAAGTCTGATTTATACAAAAGTGATGTCTTTCTGGTAAAATTATGGGAGGTATGAAGTCACTTTATAGAGTGACCCTATACAAGAAATGAAATACTAGAAATGTGTATTATCTGCTGGTTTGACATTTCTCTACATTTTCTATTTCTGTAAAGGTTTTGATGACTTCCACTTATCCATACATAGTGATATGGTAACGATTGTAAAAGCTATGAGCTCCCCAGAATCTGGCCTGGAAGTTCGGGATAGAATGTGGCTTAAGATAACAATTCCCAATGCTTTTATTGGTAAGTATGGAAATCCTGCTTAGAGTAGTGGTTAAAGGGGAAATTTGACTGTCTTTTTTTTTTTTTTTTTCTTCTTCTTCTTATTTAGTAGGTTGAAGTTCACTGCCCACACAAGCTAGAACTGGAACTCCAATCTAACAGAAATAATTGGTTGAAATATATGTTGACTATTTTTTTTCAAACATTTTTGTTTAAATACTTCTGTCCTCTGCACTGCCACGAACATCCTCTAGTACTTCTTTTCTCAGCTTTACTATTTTTTCACTCTCTAATTTAATGAAAATTATTCACTGTCAAATGAGTAGGCTGTCGGCGAGAGGTGACTAAAGCCTGGTACACGCTTTTAGTTTTTTATTTTAACTCAGCGGGCTGAACGAAATATAACTGACAGATCGATATACTAACTTAATGTTAAGTGTGGCGATCTCCCCCTAGCACGGAACGGTTTCTGTTTTTCAGCGTGTCCCTTCGACACAAAGCCTATCGTTAGACCAGCATCTTACAGACAGCTGTACACACCGACCAAATGTTGGCCAGTTCCTGCTGAACCAGTTTATTTTTAGCCCATGTGTACCCAGCATTAGTAGGTTGTGTTGAAGTGGAAAATGGTTGTGCCAACTGCTTGACAATGGTACAAGACTGGCTGTATATATTTGGATATCTTTGCATGTTACATATATGCCATGCCCTGACATGTATTGACCAAAAGGGGTTATGTCCATCAACACATTATGAACCAGTTTTTTCTGGGTCATCTTCCAGGATGGCTTATGAGAGAGGCTCTTCCCAGGGCTGGTGCTATACTATTGTGCGCCCTAGGCTTGACTAACTACTTGCCCCCCCCCCAAAAAAAAACTTTAACATTTTAAAATCAGTAGAAAATGATCTAATATAAGCACTCTATGCATTCCCCATACACCCCCTATACTTGCAGCACACTCCATGCATTGGCCATATGCCCCCTATATTCGCAGCACACTGCATGCTTTCCTCATAACCCCCTGACAGGGAGGGTGGTGGGGTGACGGAGGGTGGTGGGGTGACGGAGGGTGGTGGGGTGACAGAGAGACTACTAGCCCTGTCAGTAGTCCCTCTTGTGCCCCCATGTCCCAGTCCCTGTCTGCCGGAAGGTGTGTGAGATGGTCAGTACAGTACCTTCCATGCCAGCAGCAGACAGGATCCATTTTTGTGGTCACGTAGGTGCTCTGCAGTGTATCTCTGTGAGGTGGAGCGGTCCCTGGCTGCCTGCGCCTGTTACCCGTCCTTATTCTCAGGTCCCCCGGTTAGCCTGTTCTTCGGGCCTGGGAGTGGAGAGGAGGTTGAAGGAGTCCAGCGGCTCCAGGCTCTGGCAGGCGCTAGCTGCGGGGGTGCTTTCATTTTCAGGAGTCTTTTCCCTCCCAGGCTATTGGTGCTTTCCCTGCCCTCACTGCTTTCCTTCCTCATGGTCTCCATGTCCTGGGCTGCCCACTCGCACTGTGGGGAGGGCACATGGCAGTAGCTGGAGCCGGGATCACGGGATGTCATCCTGCCCGCACCTTGCCGCCTTCGCTGCCCCACTCCTTGCACCTGCTGCTGTCACAATATCATGCCCTCCTGTAGTGCCCTGCAGCTCCATAGGCTCATGGTTGCGCCCCCTAGGTGGCAGCATGCCCTAGGCGGCTGCCTAGTTCGCCTAGTGGTAGCGCCAGCCCTGGCTCTTCCCACCTAACACAGGAAACTCATGATTTGTATTATAAACAGCAGCTGAAGCGTTCAGACCCTCAGTATATGTATTTCCTCCGCCCAGGACAGGTGCACAAAACGTTGTTTTCCTGTCAGTCCTACGTGCTAGGTGGCAGGTGCCTCCTGGCTTCGGCCTCCCACTAACAGGACCAGTGAACCTGGGGATGGCAGGTAGCTCAGACTCTTGCAAGCTACTCTGAGAGATGGCCTGTGTTCTTTGGGGAACCCCTCTCCCTGGATGTACTTTGTGGCTGCAGGGTACTGAAAAGGTGGTACAAGGTACACTGGCAGTGAGGGTTTTGGGACTCGCGTGGAGGATGCCTGAGTCAGCGGGCACGTGCTGATCACGTCACTTCTGGTCTGGCAAGCATAAGTGAGATCGGGGAGAGGAGCAAGTACCTCGCTGGCCATTTTTGTTGGTGGGAATACACCGGGCTTAAAATTGGAACTTGATTCCTTAGGCGCTGTTACCTCTGGTGGCGCCTGAATACAGCGTCAGGCTGGGACCCCCACTGAGAGACTTAAGGAGGCCATTGAACTGTATTGGGCTCCTTTTTTGTCTGTTTCCTGAGTTAGCTGGGTCACAAAGGGGGTGGCTGCAAGTGGAGAGACAGATCTGGAAGTTGCTTTAGACTCTGGCCCCAAGGTAAGAGCAGATTGTGGGGCTCCTCCTGGCTTCCTGGTGGAGGGGGCACTGGCTGCTTTTTTTTTTTTTTTTCAGGCCAACCTCTTGCTGGCTCGGCTTTCCTGGGGGGCTTGCCTACAGTATGTCATATTTATCTCCCTGGTGGTGGGGGCACCGTGTGAAACATGTTTTGTGGCTGGTGGTGTGAATAGGAGCACTGGTCTCTATCTTTCTTTATCCTTTTTTTAGAGACCTTGCCATCTTTTGTCCTCTGCTCTATAGGACAAATGACAGGAACCCAGAGAAAGTAAAGGGGCTGATCTGCCCAGGAAGGGATTGTACTTGGAAGAAAATTCTCTGCTAGGACTGTTTGGACAACCTAAAAAAGAGGCAGGATCTCTGGACAGCATGAAGAAAGAAATTACCCAGACATGCCAGTCATTTAAAACACTTATGCAAGGATCTCCTTGTGTGGAATTAGATGAAGAAGAACATAAGGTGCTTTCTGTCCACGTTCTACTGTATGTGGTACCCCAGGCTAAGCAAGCCAGAACCTTCCCTATACATTTGACTTTGAGGGAGGCATTTCTCCAAGAATGCAAGGAACCTGAGGTTTTTTTTTTGTTTTTTTTTTGTTTTTTTTTGTTTTTTTTTTCCCCCCTAAAAATTCAAAGAGGTGGTTTCTGTTCAAGAATGAAGATGCCTACCCATGGGACAAGTGTCCCAAACTAGATGCTTCTCTGTCAAAGGTATCGAAGAGGTCTGAACTATCATTTGAAGATGCTGGCTTGTTAACAGACCCCATGGATAGGAAGGTCAAAGGATATCTGAGACTGGAAAAAAAAGGTCTTCCCAATACCAAAGCATACATAAATATTATAGTCCTTTCAGGTGTCAACAAAACAAAGATTCAGCCAAACAGGATCAAGGGAAGGGTTGGCAGTAAGGGAAGGGCAAAGAAAGGAGGGATTCCTGTTCAACACCTCTCGATTTAAAGAAAAGCCACAATGACTCAGACTGCCAAGAGGCTGCAATCCTTCCACTCCGTGGCAAGCTGTAATCAAAAACCCGGTTTATCCTGGACCTCATTTCTTCAGGATACAGAATGGAATTTGAGGGCAAACCCCCTGAAAAACGTTTCATAACTTCTCTACCAGAGGATGCGTTATAAGCAGCTGCAATGCTATCATTGCTTCAAGACCTGTTTAAGCATAATATAAGCCTCAATCCCCCTGGAACAAGGGGTCGGTGGCTTCTATTCTCACATCGTTTTTTGTTTTTTTTTGAAAATTTTTTGTTTTTTTGAACAAAGAAAAACAAAAGATACACAAAAATTATACATAAACATCAACCATTGAGTGCTTAACAGTTATCTGCATGGTTAATAAGTTGTCAGATCATTTATGGCTCTAAGTGTGTTTGCTCGGGGTGCTGCTAGATAGATAGGATTACTGGTGTCTCATTATATTTTCGGAGTCAGCTATTGCCTATTTAGGCATACTGTCCTCTGTTTATATGTTTAGTAATATATGAATATGTTTATATGAATATACTTATATGTACACCTTATTCGTTATCCTCTTCTCTAGGCCTTCAAGCCGTAGTAGGTTCATCAAGCCATGTATGCCAAATTTTATCATATTTCAGTGGGCATCCTCTATATACGTGTCCTTTGTATAGTGGAAGGCTCTCGTTTATGAGACGTTTCCATTGAGCCAAGGAGGGTACCATAGGTTTTTTCCAATGCATAGCAATGTTTTTCCGGGCATTAAAGAGCAACAGCCCAATCAAGGTTCTTTTTGCAACAGTTGGCACCATTCTCTATCAGGCCCAAGAGGCACACTTCCATCTTCATCTGTATTGTAACCAAGGCAACCAGAGTAATCATATCTAGCGCCTCAGTCCAATACCGCTGAATCTTAGGGCACGTCCAGAAAATATGCGTAAAGTCTCCCAGGGAAGTGCTGCACCACAAGCCTTCTGCGGAGTGTTCGGGTTTCATTTTATGAAGTCTATATGGTGTGAAGTATGCTCTATTTTAAACTGCACAAGTCTGTCTCTTAGGTAAACCAGGGAGCTAAAGGGGAAATCCCACACTATTCTCACATCTGTATAAGAAGAAAACCATCTGGGAAATACCAACTGATTCTAAATCTGAAATGGGTCAACACCTTTTGTACGCTACAAGAAATTCAAGATGAAGTCAATTTATACCACAAAGAACTCCTGACTCCAGGGACTTTCATGGTGTTATTTGCATACCTTCATATCCCAATCTGAGAACAAACCAAAATATGCCTGTTATGCATGGGGATATTTTCTACTTCCAGTGCAATGCTCTTTCGGGCTTGCGTCGGCATCATGTATTTTCCTATTTTCCCCAAGGTGCTTTGCGGAAGCTTTACCAGTCCTAAGGTCTGCAGGAGTGCAGATTATTCCTTACGTGGACGACTTGCTATGAACAGAATTTTTAAAACAAAGTATGGAAAAGATTCTGTAGCTGGTGAAACTACAACAATAGGATGACGGGTCCAGCTCTCCCAGTGGCTCTAATTTCAGCAAGGAATGTTGGTGAAATTCAGGCTCTCTCCATAACTGAGCCATTTGGTTATCCTTCAAGACCAGATGCTTCTTACTTTGAATCCAGCCTTCTTAACCAAAGTAGCATTAAATTTTCATTGGACAGAAGAGATTTATTCCTTCATTTTGCTGGAATTCTAGGATCGAAAGAGAAGCAGAATTTAATAAGGTGGTCGTAAGAAGATGCCCAATAGCCTACATTGACCACACGCAAGGGCCGAGATCTACCTTTTAGTTTGTTTTATTCTATTGGCCTAACAAAGGCAAGAGAGTCTCAAAAAATGCTATGGCAAGGTGGATGAAATTTGCGATCCTAGAAGCTCATCTGCATCTTCTCTGAATTCTCCTCTAAATATCAAGGCCCATTCCACCAGGGCAGTGTCTACTTTATGGGCAGAAAGAGCCGTAGCCACAGTACTCCAGATCTGCAAATCCTGGTCCAGCTTCTAAACCTTTGTGAAGCATTACTAGTTGGACCTGCCCTCCAGCAAAGAACACTTCAGGAGGAAGGTACTTCAAGCCGTAGTCCCACGCTAATCTGGTAGTTCTATTTTGTCCTTTCTTGTATGCCGTCCTGGAAGATGATCCGGGAAACAACGCTATTGCCTGTTAACTCACTTTCCAGGAATCTTCCAGGGTGGTGTTAGTTCCTGCAAAGCATGGTTTCTTCAGATTTAGTTGTTGTAAGCCTGTGCAATGCTGTGGTTTAATGAAAAGTACATCAAGTGTTCACAATGAATGTGTTTGGTAAACTTGAAAAAGCATGTGCTTATAATCTGACCCCTGTATCTATGCATTACCCACACCTGTATGTAGTACAAGTAGTATGGTTCATACTGTGCACCCCTGCACTCTGTATATAGGTCCAAGTATTAAGCCCTTCCCACTGTTAACACCATATTGCCACACCCACACGTCACCACAGCGTACTAAACTTGTCACCTGAATATTCTCCTCTGGGTTTCTTTTCTTGAGAAAGGGGGTCCAACCTGTGCATACAGGCCTACTGCATTCATAAAATGATGCTGCCAGGAGGACTATGGTGTAAACACTTAGGTTACCCTATTAAAACCAAACTAAACTCCCAGGAATTCTCGCCGCCTCATTCCAGTGAAGTGCTGGTTAAATTCACTGTCATCCTCTCCCTGGCTACTTTCTGGTGCCGAGTTTTCGGCCAGAGAATGGCATTATTCTGCACATGTGCATGGGGGTTTGTCATTCTGGCACAGCTAGAGTGCGTTTGAAGTGCACGCTGAGTTGCGCATGCACAGCTCAGCGTGTATTCAATTGAAGGCTGCAAACTGTCAGGTTGTGGAAGGAGGGGCTAGGGGTTTAATGGCTGCTTCACAAGAAGGAGATGATTTTTGATTTCACTGTTAAAGACACATGCAAAAAGTTCCCAAAAACACCTGCTTCTAAACTCTCCCCCTCCTTCCTTTGCCCCTTAAAGACAGGTATCGTGCTATATGCCGCTTGTTAGCCAATGTTTAAAGAAGATAGATATGCAATGTTTCAGGAAGCTCTGAAGGGAAAACGTGTTTTTGCAAAAAGCTGTTAAAGGAGAAGTCCAGCCTGAGCTTGTTTGGCTGGGCTTCTCCTATGGGTCACAGGAGTGCAATCAGTTTTGCACTCCTGTGACCCGTTTTCAGCAGAGAGCGGGCTGAAGCCCGCTCTCTGCTGACGTCACCAAGATCAGTCCAGGCACCACATCATCCCAACAGTCTGGATCCGCCAGGTGCCTGGACTGATGCCTGTCTCATCCTCTCAGCGAGCCGCTGAGATCCTGAGACGGCCGCTCCCCGCCCCTCCACAGCTCAGCGCTCCAATGAGCGTGGAGGAGCAGAGAGAAGTCTGTTTGTCCCGGAGTTATTCCTGTCTATCTCCTGCTTTAGGTAAGTGTTTGTTATTGCAGTAGAGACATAGCATGCGTTTTTTAGCTCCGCTTTAAGTGAGGAGTTTCTAAGAGCACTCCATGTCAGAGAGAGATTTTTCAACTTGTATCTAGACTTGGTGACAGATGACTGGTTTTTGCTCCTAGATAATATAACACTTCCTCAAACTCAGCCTTTTTTTTTTTTTTTTAAATACAGTGGATGTGCTAAAATCTTGGGGTTTTTCTGTGTGCTTATCCGGAATAAAAAGTGGGCGTCTTTCCTGCAAAGATAAAGACATTCCAAGCTTTTACCATTCTACCCTTTCGGTGATGTTTGGGTGTGCTACTCATCTGTAACAAGATTACCTGTGTTACCAAGATTTTCAAAGCACTTTAAAAAGATAGATATTCCCTCCACATTTGTGTAAACTTAAAATTTGTGTTGTGAAGTTTAAGTGCACTTAGTCTTTTACACCAAAAGAGGCTAATATGGCAATTGGTGTAACTTTACTGATGGCTTTTATTATTTTACAGCCTTATTCCTCTGCAGAAATATTATTTTCTTTTTATTATGAATATCTTACTTCTGTTTTATTCCAGGTTCTGATGTGGTGGACTGGCTTTATAACCATGTGGAGGGCTTCACGGATCGGCGAGAAGCGCGAAAATATGCCAGCAACCTCCTTAAAGCTGGATACATCCGCCACACTGTCAATAAAATCACTTTCTCTGAGCAGTGCTACTATATTTTTGGAGATCTTTGTGGCAGTATGTATCATACTCCAACTTCTTTATTTGTGTACCACCACCATTTCTATTACAGTGCCATCTTGTGTTTATAGTTTATCACACACCAAAACTTGAATGTTATTACTTCTCCCTTAACCCACAGACATGGCAAATCTCTCTCTTAATGACCATGATGGGTCTAGTGGAACATCTGATCAGGACACACTTGCTCCCTTACCGCACCCAGGAGCTGCTCCGTGGCCGATGGCATTTCAGTATCAGTATCCATTGCCTCATCCCTACAGCCCACACCCAGGTTTCCCAGATCCTGGATACAGCTATGGTGGTGGAAGTGCTGGTAGCCAACATAGTGAAGGTGAGCATGAATAAAGACACACTTTCTAAAGCAAATACCATGTCAAATTATCCCAGCTCAATAACAGGGATTAAATCATTGAAGCAATTTGTTAAGCAAAAAGACATTTGGTACATATCTGCAAATCATGGACACTCCCCCTCCCACCAACCCATTTTTTGTTTTAAAGGGACAGTGTAAAAATACAAAAATGTAATAAGAGAAAAATGTTTTTAAGCGCCCCATCCCCCCCCCCCCCCAGTACTCACGCGCAGTGATGAACGCATACGTAGGTCACGCCCATATTTGTAAATGGTGTTAAAAGCACAAATTGAGGTATTGCTGCGAACATCAGAGCAAGAGTACTAATTCTAGCACTAGATCTCCTCTAACTCTAAACTGGTAACCTGTAAAGATTTTTATGTACTGTAATTGGGCACCATTCCACAAGCATGCGCAATTTGAAAGCATGACGTGTTCGGTATATTTACTCAGCATAACATCACTCATTTTACAAGAAAATTGGGTTATATATTCTGTGTGTGTTTTTTTTTAATTTTTTTATTATTCAAGTGTGTTTTTTTCCGGCGTTTTTGAATACTGTGGATTTCTTAAAAATGGCGCCACTTCCGGGTTACTACATCCGACACCCGATCAATGCAATATTACAAAACGTTGGGCTATCTTTATTTTTTTTCCAAGACCGCTGCGCAAATACAGTGTGACAAAGTATTGCAACGACTGCCATTTTATTCTCTAGGGTGTTAGAAAAAAATTATATAAAGTTTGGGGGTTCAAAATAATTTTCTAGCAAAAAAAAAAAATTAAATTGTAAACAACAAGTTTGAAAAAAAGGGCTGGTCTTTAAGTGGTTAAGATAAAATTCTCTACATTAGGATAAAAACCTTGTGTGTGTGCAGCAGCCTACTAATACTTACCTGAGCCCTATCTCGATACAGCGATGTTGCACGAGAGCCTCCACTGTCCAGCACTCTCCCTCATTGACTGAGACAGCAGCAGGCACCATTGGCTCCCGCTGCTGTTGATCAAAGTCAGTGAGCCAATGAGGAGAGAGGGGGTGGGGCTGAGCCATGGCTCTGTGTCTGAATGGTTTGTTATGGGGGTGCTCGGCAGGAGGGAGGGGCCAGAAGCTCTGGCGAAGGACCCGTGAAGAGGAGGATCTGGGCTTCTTTGCGCAAAACCGCTGCAAAAAGCAGGTAAGTATAACATGTTTGTTATTAAAAAAAAAAAAAAAAAAGACTTCAATATCACTTAATACAGCAATATTATTTGCCAACTATAACTGAATTTAATTTTAAGAATAATTGCTGTGAACCCTTTTTGGACATTTTATTTGCTGGTCACATGACTGTACAGCTTACCTTCACTTCTTCCCCATAGCAGGGGGCGTGTGCTTAATAAATGGGCAGGCTAATGTAACATGTCACACACTGCAGAGAAGCCCTGTGACATCAAAAAGGCATCTCCGCAGTAGGGTAGCAGATGGCCCCTGTACTGCTGTGCTTAGTCCCAGATCTCTATTCTCCACCTGTACCCCTTCCTCAGGCCTCTCTGCCTGTATATATGTAAAGGCATTTTCCACTATCCATCCAACTTGGTGTCCTTCCTCTCATGAAAGGACGTGAAAGTACACTTTCTTTGATCCCCACTACCCTATCCTTTTCCTTTACACTTGTGAATCTCTTACTGGGAGCCACAGTCATTCAACTTAGCAGGGCCTTGTCTACAGGGCGTGCCTAATGCAAGGAGGGACAAGCATCAGGGTGACTACAGGACAGCAGGCAAAGTTCAATTCAATGGAGCAGGGATGGACAGGGGGTGTGGTTGCAAAACTGACTAGATACAAGCATGTTGTGCACGGTACCTGTAAATCCTAGCTGCCATCCAAGGGGTGCAAACTGACTACACCAGCAAGGGACTTCTTTTGTGCTTGGCATAATCAATTTCAAATAGTAACTTAGAAACTGGCAGGATCACCAGGGTATATTGGAGGAAATGCAGAAATAAAAAAAACAGGTTATGGTTTCCATTAAATATGAAGACACAGTTAATTTTTTGGGATAACGCACTTAAAAATCTCCATTATTTGCTTTGTAATTAAAGAAATGTGTGTAATTTTTAGTTTGAATGCTAAGAAATCCAAAATAAGAAATTAAATATATTTTTGAGGGTAGCAATGAGTTTATTTGGGCTGATCAAATAAAGGCTAATTTGGTATTGAATAGGAACATTTATTTTTTATAGAAAGTGTGTGCATGTATGTGTGTATACAAACACCGGTGCGCGCACATAGCAGTTGGGGCAAATTTCATGTGATTTTCAATCCCTGACAGTTACCGTCTCTTCTGGTCACTGAAGACCAAGAACTGAGCAATCAGCAGTCTTTGATTGCTCATTTCTCAGACTGATGCTGCATCCACCTAGGTGAGTATGTATGTTTTGTTCAAAGCCATTGTTTTTTCCATTCTTGTTAGTGTATGGACATGTAGCCAACACTGGAAATGTCAAGCTTTTCACTAAGTGCTTATTTAGACTTGCAGTAGGGGGGCATTAAAATCGTGCAAGTTGACACGTTTAGTGCCCCCCCTTAAACTGCAAAAGCTGTGAGCAAGGGTGTTTACATGCCAGGGCCATAATGCTTTGCTTCGCACCCGTGGCTTAAACTATCACTGCTTCTGGCCAGCTTTTGGCCACCAAACGCAAACCATTCAGGTGAACGTGGAAACAATTGCAAGCACATTTGGCTCTTTGCTGTAGCAATTATAGAGTTAAAACGGGCAGTGAGGAGGCATCACATTGCCTCCTTACTGCTTGTCAAACACCTCTGCAAAGCAACAAACGGGGATCACTTTTCAGAGGCGCGGTGGTTTAGATGCAAGCCTAAACTTGGCCTAAGATTTCAAATTTAAAAAATAGAACCTAGTTTACTATGTTAACCTTGTGTTTTTTATTTTTATTTTTTTGATTTCCCAGGTAGTAGAAGTAGTGGTTCCAACCGCAGTAGTACAGAAAAAAGAAAAGACAGAGACCCAAAGGCTGGAGATTCCAAATCTGGAGGGAGTGGAAGTGAATCGGACCACACTACACGGAGCAGTATGCGCCGAGAAAGAGCAGCAAGTGAACGTTCAGTGCCAGCTAGTGAACATAGTCACAGGAGCCATCACTCCATTGCACACAGCATCCGAAGCCACCACACACACCAGTCTTATGGTCCCCCTGGTGTACCCCCACTCTATGGTCCTCCAATGATGATGATGCCAGCACCTCCCCCAGTGATGGGGCCACCAGGAGCCCCACCCAGCCGTGATTTAGCCTCCATCCCTCCAGAACTCACCGCTAGTAGACAGTCTTTCCGCATGGCCATGGGCAATCCTAGTGAGTTCTTTGTGGATGTTATGTGAGCAAACTTTACAACTTTGACCTTGTTTTTAAAAGTTTGTGTTTTTATTTGAGAATTTCCTAATTATTATTTACATCTTGATACTAAGAACCGAAATGGAGAGGCTAATCCAGTCCCAATGAGCTGTGTGTGTGATGCTCGCACGGATCCTCTCACCTGCCACTAATCCATGCACCTAATCTCTCAGACCCTGCTCCAGACTGTGTGTTTGTGCAGAGATAGAAGGCTGGCCGCATTCTTGCCTTGTTGCTTGGCTTTTGTTAACAGATTGATTTTAACAAATTTAATATTGCATCTAAAAGAAAAAAGGCCTCAGTAGTGGAATGGAGCTACTCTTTATTTACGTCTTATTTTATTAGGATTTTTTTTACCATTGTCTTTCTTTTATCAAGCAGCCAAGAATTCGGGGGTCTTTGACTTTCTCTGAGCTGTTTGCCAGGGAAAGTGTATGATCCTCAGTCGGAGGGTATCCCTTCGCATCTCATGGCGTCATTGTAGAGAGAAGGAAAACCTGTTGAAAAGGAAGATATTGCTTTTTAAGTAGAAGACGACTGATGGGAATGAAGCACCACAAGCCTTATACATTTACAATGAACGTGTCTTATGGTTTTGTTTTTTTTTTTTTTTGTCCAATTTTGCGAGTGCCATGAATTTTCATATAAACTGATGTTAAACCAGCCACATACACTTTATTCTATTATAAATCTGCTCTCACAGCTCCATAATTTTTAAAAAGGTACATATTTTTGACATGTAGTTGGGATCCTAAGCTGCAGTTTTGCAAATCTTTTCTGCCAGTAAGGCCTGCAACTTTGTACTTATTGTTAATATTGTGTTGCACATCAAACTGGCAGGGGGGGTGTCCTGTTGCTGTTACAACAAGGCTCTTCTCTACACAGGCCTTCCCTTGTCTCATGTTGGTGATGTTCCAGGAATGGTGCTAGTATTTGTATTTTCACTAATATTTTCATCTTCAGCTGGTTGCCCCCAGAACACTAAATAAAAGGCACAATTGGGGCAAGGGCAATGACAATAGATTGTACTATTTACTGACTTGTAACCTCTCAGACCTTTGTATAAACACGGAAGGAAATGACAGCATAAAGATGGCACAATGGCAGAATTTCAAGAATTTGCCTTAGCATCTACCAAAAGGTAGACTTGTTTTGTACAGTATAACCTGCTCTGGAATGGAGTAAATTCACTGTTGTCTGGGAGCTAAACACCTATAAACAGGTGCCTGTGTTCTTATTTTTTCCATTGCTTTGTTGCACTGAAATTTCTGCTGCAATAAATCTACACATGTTTTATGTTCTGTCCTGAATTGTTTATGGTAGATCCAACAGAATTTTACAGTGCACCTTCTGCCACTGCAATCCAAGTTTAAGATTTTTTTTAATGTGAGAATGGTTGTTTAAATTTGAACCTTTGAAAATCACAGTAATCACTGTGATGATAAAACACTTAACTGCCACTCAAAAAAAAAAGTGTATCCAAAGTGTTGGAAAGTAATAGTCTTTTGACTTGCTCTGAGTGGAGGTGAATGAAACTTAACAGTGTTTTTAAAAGTGAAGCATGGGTTGTGTAAAAAAAAAACCTAGGTGGATGTAGCATCAATCCGTTCTGTCCCCACAGCCTCAACACCGAGAACTGATCATCAAAGACCGCTGATTGCTCAGTTCTTAGTCTTCAGTGAGCACAGAACTGACTGTTTATCACTGGCTCTCTGCTCTACTCCTCCAGAGCTCACCTGGAGCATTGGGCTGTGAAGAAGGCAGGATTGGCTTGCTTCGGTTCTCAGCGGTGCTCTGGGGGGGCTGAGTCAGCTGCTGGTCAGGCATTTTGGTGGATCCCAACATTACTGTCGGGATACCTCCCAGAGTCTGGACTGGTAGAAAAAATGTAGCCTGCTGTTGGCTAAAACCGGGTAACGGGAGTGCAGAACCAAGACTACTCATGTGACCTACAGGAGATGTAGGGCCAAAGGAGCTTTGGCCCTAATTTCCCTTTTTAATTAGGCTTTTATGCATTTCTTATTTCCTCAAACAGTACTAATAGCTTTTTGTTAAACACTGCAGCTCATTTTTTTAAACTAGGCTGTTCATTTTTGTAGTGAGAACCAACATAGCTCCTAAGGTCTTGTTCAGGCTTTTTAAGGTGTGTTGCATTTGGGCAGCCCATTCATTTGAATGGTCTGAATAACACACAAAAATAATGCCTGCAGCATTTTTGGCAATGTAGCGCACAACAGCACATGTTGCTGCAACACAGGAGTTAAAAGGTGTATTGGGGTGCTATTCAGAATAAATGGCACTTTGCACCAACACACATAAAATGCACCAGTGTGAATAGTGCCTTACTCTAAAGATCTGGATTACATTGATACCATAGTGACCTGGAGGTTAGCAGGAGGAATCGTTGAACACTGCAGGGGCTTCACATGAAAATTTATTTTGAAGAGAGCTGCATGTGGGCCACAAGAAAGATGAGTACTAACAGTCTTCAAATACAGGCACAGCTGTTTCGTAGGGGGCTGTGGGGCTTAGCTTTAAAGTTATTGTAAACCAATTTTTTTTTTACTTTATGACAAATTGATTTGCACATAGCAGCCAGGATCCTACTCTTCTCACGTTCCCTGCTGGCTCCTCCCTCTGTTGAGTGCACCCCGTAGGAAGCCGTTGCTATGGGGACACTCGGGCGAGCTCGCGATCCAGAGCTGTATTGACTTTCCACTGGAGAATGAAAAATGAGTGCGATGATGACCGCACTTGTATTCCATTGAACTTCAAGTCTGCCGCAGTGGGAGACATGACTTTTAGTTAATTCACAGATCTCTGTGGATGATGTGGCTGTGTGGGCAGTGGCCTGCACAGCTCAGCAAAGTTCAGTAATTACAGTTGCTACAGGGGAGAAGAACCCCACCACGCTGTTAGGGCTGGTAGACACAAGCCGAATATCAGCCAGTTGAACAGAAAACATCCTGTATTCAGCTAGTGTGTACAGCAGCCTGTCCGACAGAAGCTGGTCTAACAAAATGGCCATGCTCAGGGCCCTCTTTAATATTAATTGGACCCTGGCAAGCATTTTCTTTGGGGCCCCCCATGCAATTCCTCCCCCCCCCCATCATTATACTGGACTCCCTCCCCCATACTACCCAAATCGCTACAAAAGACCCCCATTCCCTATACTACCCCCGCAATTACAGGAACCCCCTCCCACATCATTACACAGGACCCCCTCTCCCATACTACGCCCATCACTACACAGGCCCCCTCCCCCATACTACCCCCCATTATTACACAGGATCCCTCCCCCATAATACCCCCATTATTGCACAGGATCCCACCCCCATCATTACACAGCCCCCCCTCCCCATACTACATAGCCACTCAACCATCAGCACACTGCTGTTTCTGCCGATAGGAGGGGTATTGTTGAGGGTAGAGAAGCAGGAGAGGGGTTATTGCTGGGGGTGGAGAGGCAGGGAGAGGGGTTATTGCTGGGGGTGGAGAGGCAGGCAGAAGGGTTATTGCTGGGGGTGGAGAGGCAGGCAGAGGGGTTATTGCTAGGGGTGGATAGGCTGGCAGAGGGGTTATTGCAGCGGGTGGAGAGGCGGGGAGGGAGTGATTAGTGAGGGTGGAGGAGAGGTGGGTTATTGTTGAGGGTGTAGAAGCGGGGAGGGAGGTTATTGTTGAGGGTGGAGCAACACTGTATCCTGGCCTAGGCCAACACTTTGCAGGGGGGCAGCATGGAAAGAGTCCCCATTGGCTTGCGCTACACTGTTAGTGTGGCACCAGTCTTATGGGGCGGACTGGGCTGAGAGGCCGCACTCTTTCTGGTATGCGGACGGCTGGCATTCTGCAACTGTGGGGGTGGGGGGCGCCGCTTCTAATTTTGACTGTCCTCTCATCCTGGACCAAAACCTTCCTCACTGTGCTATGTTTTCTGCTGCACCATTGGCATTATCTTCTTGATCCTCTCCATAAAATTATCAGAAATTTGTGCTTAAAGTAGAACTATAGGCAACACTTTTTTTTTTTTTTTTTCATTTTGGATAGAGTAAGGGAGGGTTAAAACCCCTGTCAGTTTATTTTTTACCATCCCTGTCCCATTGCAGAGAATTCCCTTAACTTCCTGCCCCATAGCCAAACAGGAAGTACGAGGAAATCTATGCAAATTAAGGAAATCCATTGCCCCCCTGGCCCTTAGAACTAGTGTCCCTACTCAAGAATTTCAGGGCGGGTCTTAAAAAGCAAGGGGTGTGGCCTTGACAGGAAGGGGTGTGTCATATTTAAATTGGGGGGTGCACGAGTTTAGTCAGGCCTGGGGCAGCACAAGACCTAAATACACTACTGGGGTGGAGAGGGGGGTTACTGAGGGTGGAGAGGTGGGGAAGGCGGGTTATTGCCGAGGGTGGAGAGGCAGTTTATTATTGAGGGTGGCGAAAGGGGGTTATTGCTGAGGGTGCAGAGGCGGGAAGGGGGTTATTGAGAGGGGAGAAGCAGGGAGGGGATTTTTTTTTGCTGAGGGTGGAGTGGGGGGGAGGGTTTTTTTTTTTGCTGAGGGTGGAGAGGCGGGGAGGGGGGTTTTTGCTGAGGGGGGGTTTTGCTGAGGGTGGAGAGGCATGTTTTTGCTGAGGGGGGGTTATTGTTGAATCCCACAGCTGTCAATCACTGCTCTGGACTACAACACCCAGCAGCCCTGCCCCCCCTCCAAGAAGTTCTGCAGCAGCCAATCGCTGTCCTGCACTACAACACACAGCAGCCCTGCACTCCCCCAAAAAAGTTCAGCAGCAGCTGAGACTCCCTGAAACGTTATCCGGGGGGGGAGCCCAGCTAATGACAGCACACAGTGTCTCCAAGGGAGATGGTCTACTCACTGTGCAGAGCAATGTAGTCCAGCAGCCGCCCGCAGAGGAGGGATGGGAGGGGTGGAATGCAGCATGTCGCAGGGGAAGGGACTCGGTCCACTCAGACTGAGATGAGGGGACGTGACTTCACTTAACCCGTGCTAAACTGGTTAGAAAGGAGGAGAAAATGAATGCACTTGACTTATCAGCGTTTGGGGCCCTCCAACAATGAATGGGCCTTGGGCAGATGCCCCATTTGCCCTGCATTAAAGACGGCCCTGGCCATGCTTTTAAACCAGCATCCGATCAGCGATGGCAGCCTATCAGTGTGTTGTGTTCTGGTTGGGGGGAGTGCAGAACGAGCGAGAATTCTGCACCAACATTGCTTATTATAGCAACCTCTTGAGTTTTTTTTTTTTTTTTCGTTCAGCCTGCTGGTTTGGGGTTGTGATAAACCATTTACTACTGGCAGGTGCTTACAATGGTCAGCTTTTATTTATGTAAAACATTTATTGCATAACAGATAAACGGTTGCTGTAACTGCTTAAAATTGCTAGCTGGAGTTTGGCTTTAATTTGTTTGTCAGGTCCATCTAAATCTGTTGGTGCATCTAACACTACCCTCTCTCCTCATTGACAATGCTGCTGTTAATGTTTTTTTTACAGAGCAGCAGGTGAGGAGAAAAAAGTTGTCACTGCCTCGGGGGTGGCCATTTTGTTGGTTTGTATCGAAGTGGACTTAACAATGTCTGCTCATAATAGCATGTAATGGCACCAGAATGTATACAGTATTGTGTCAAAACAGCAATTTATCGAAATTTACAATTACTGATGGTTTACAGTAACCAAAAGTGACGTGATTGGAGATCTTGAATTGGCTATTTTGACAGAACATCGGAATCAGACGTTCCGTGTTCCAATCATTAGAACGGGGCCGGGCTCTGAGAGACCCTGGACTCTGTGCTGGGAGCATGCCACAACACAAAGGAAGATACACAAATCTGTGGCCCTACGGAAAAAGTCCAGTCCAGTGGGGCAGCATATTTGTATTAAGTCAGCGTTAAGGAGCTAAGGTGAGATAACAGGGGATCCAATCGAATATCAACTTCTGGGGACAGCCACGAGATAGCTACGTGGCTTTTTAAAGCTGGATTACAGAGTTAATCAGGTGTTTCCAGAAGTCTAGAGTAGGGGCTGGATCAGACTTCCACTTCAGTACTAGTCTTTCTGGCATAAAATGGCATTGGCCCAAGAAAAGTTCTAGTGGCACGAGTGGGCTAGTGTTAACCAGGCCCAAGAGACAAATTTCTACTGGCTGCTTTATCTTGTTTAATCTGTCTCCCACCACAGTTGCAACCAATGACAATACAACTTTTTTTTAGCCCACTCTTGCAAAGTCTGGGATTCCATAAATAATCAGGGCTTAATCTCACTTCATTTACCCCTGCTGAGCTTAATAAAATGCCTTCTATTCCCTCTGGAAATGGATTCTACTTCCAGATCTCATTGGGGGCGCCACCAGGGATTCAAACAAACATGGCATACTCTTTACTCACCTTTTTGAATGTATCAAACTTGCAAGAGACCCATGCAGCCCCTAATTCTGAGCAATACAAATAGATGCAATTTAAATATTTTGTTTCTTCTGTCTTGGACTACAACTCCCCTTGTCTTAACAGCTTTCAAAAGTATAGTCCATACTAATCCTCACACTCAATCCCTTATTTCCTTCATACAAGCCTCCATTCATTCCCCTAAATTTTACACAAAAACATTGTATGCTCTGATGGGAAGAGGAGTGTAGTAAATCTCTATTTGAAGAGGATTGGATGGAAATTAGGATTTTAAGTGGGTCTAAAGGCATAAGGGTTTTTTTTACCTTAAAGCGGAGTTCCGCCCGCCCCTTTAAAAATTAAAAGTCAGCAGCTGCTGACTTTAGACATTAGGACAATTAACTGTCCTGGAGTCCAGCGTTGTCGGCACCGCAGCTGATGTTTCCATCGGCTGGTCGGGTGCTGCCGCCGCCGTTGAAGGTAAGGGAACCTGGCAGTGTAGTCTTTTGGCTTCACAGCCAGGTCCCTATTGCGCATGTGCACTGCGCTCGCACTGGCCCGACAGAAGGGGAGGGAGGGGGATCGAGTTGCTGACGTAGTTTGCCGTAGTTTGCCAGAAGTGGGGACAGGGTACCTGTAAAAAAAAAAACAGGTATCCGCTCCCCCAAAAGGTGCCAAATGTGGCACCGGAGGGAGAGCAATCAGATAAGTGGAAGTTCCACTTTTGGGTGGAACTCTGCTTTAAGGGCTACGTTCACTGTTCTAGGGAAAAAAATGCACATATTTTTGCTGAAAAAAATGTGTATTAAATTTTCCAGTATGAGTCTGGAAAGCATTGCATCTGTGATCTTCTGATCATGGGTGCAATATGGGCTCCTGCAGATATGTCTTCTGGTTTTAAGCCCTTACGTCTGTAAGGGCTTCCTATTTGTAGGCCAGAGGACATGTCAATGGACTGAAAAAGCACTATTCAGTGCCCCGCAGCCCATTGAAACTGCAAGACCTTTGCTGCAGTGGTACTTGTAGTTTGTTCGTTCACAGCTGTGTAGCCAAAGCCCCACTTTTTTCAAAAAAGTCAAAGTAGGCGCAGAAAAAAGAAACCCTGCCTGCTGTCACAGTTGGTGGGGATTGGGAGGAGAGGCAGCAGGAGCTGGAACGTTACACCCTAAATAAGGGTGGACCATGTAACAGGTTCCGAAGGTGAACTTCTCTTTTAATGCATTCTCTGCATTAAAGTAAAACTTCTGGTTTCAGCTCTGCCAATATTTGCCTTGTTCCTCTTTTGATTTCAAGCATCACTGTTCTTTCCTCCATAGGCAAAGGGGCAGCAGCGGGAGCCATTGGCTCCTGCTGCTGTCAATAAAATCCAGTGAGGAGGAGACCGAGTTGTGCTGTGCTCTTCTTTCAGTGCAGCTTTGGCACAAACCTGCACATTTGCTCTCATAGCAAATGGCTTGCTGTGGGGGCTGATACAGAAGAGGAGCAGCAGACCCGCCAGAACAGGTAAGTTTAACATTTTATTTTAATAATCATAATTAAACAAAAAAAAAGCTGAACCTTTACAATCACTTTAACTGCTTCCGGCCTACCCCGCGGCCCTTCTGCGTGAAATCATGTACCTGTATGTCATTTAAATTTTTGTGTCCGGGCACAGCTTGCTCCCGGATCGGGGGTCTGGAACAACGCACTATGCTTAACACCCAGTATAGTTTATGCGGTTCACCTATACCTGTTACCTTGCCATGTCACACGCCCTTACTCGAATGTTTACCCTCATCGTGTCTCATTGTATGACGGCCTTTGTTTCACTGCACTTTTTATGTTCTTGTGAAAAGCTTCACAAAAAAGCTTTTTAAATAAATTTTTGGGTCTGGAGCGCTCACGTGCGCCGCCTGTGACCCGCTCTGACTGTGAGTGGACACAATGGGAGCCACTCAGCGGGAATCATTCCCGAGAGGCAGAACGATGGTCTGCCTATGTAAACAAGGCAGGTCACCGTTTTCTCGGAGGGGAAGATGGAGATCCTGTTTCTCTGCTCAGCAGGAACACGGATCTCTGTCTCCCCCCAGTCAGAGCACCCTCCACACAGCAAGCACTGGTCCCCAAAAAGTGTCACCTAGTGTCAGATTTGTCCACCCCAATGTTGCAGTCCTGTTACTAGTAAAAATAGAAAAAATTCAACAAATATATCCCATAGTTAGTAGACGTTATAACTTTTGCGCAAGCCAATATACCACCAAAAGACAGCTCTACTGTATTTGTGGGAAAAAAGGAAATCGATTTTATTTAGGTACAGCGTCGCACAACTGCACAATTGTCCGTTAAAGTAACGCTGCTGGAACAGAAGTGGTTAATGACTAAAAGTTCATTCAGTTTAGCTTTGGCGAATTCATATGAAGTCCTTTTCTAATGGTTCCTTATGCCTTTCAGAATCACTAAATTTGTAACCCACTATTTACCATCTAATGGACATGTCTGAAGAATTGCAGATTATGGATTTGTGTTTATACCAAAATATATTCAATGTGAAAATGTGGGGCCAAAAAATAAAAAATATTTATACATAAAAAAATAATATGCAAAAAGTCTTTCAAATTCATTGTTCAATGTTGTCCTCCACCCTAATGTGTATCAAATGAAGGTCTTTAGAATTAAGAATTAATGGCTGCTTAATCTCTTCAGCTCTGGAAGGTTTACCCCCCCCCCTTTCATGACCAGTCCATTTTTTGCGATACGGCACTGTGTTGTTTTAACTGATAATTGGTCGTGCGACGATGTACCCCAAAAAAAAAAAATCCCCCCCCCCACAAATGGAGCTTTCTTTTGCTGGCATTTGATCACCTCTCCGTCTTTTTTTTGTTTTTTGTTTTTTTTTGGGGGGGGGGGGGGTTGTGTTATAAACAAAAAAGACCAATTTTGGGGGGAAAAAAATTATATATTTTGTACTTTCTGCTATAAAACACATCCACTAAAAGAACGTTAAAAAAAAAAAATCGAATGCCTTTAACAATTTAGGCCAATATGTATTCTGCTACATGTTGTTGGTAAAACAAAAATCCAAATAAGTATATAATGATTGGTTTGTCAAAAGTTATAGCATCTATAAACTATGGGATAATTTTATGGAGTTTTTATTTACCTACTAGTAATGATGGTGATCAGCGACTTGTAACGGGACTGCGAAATTGCAGCGGACCAATCGGACATCAAGTGACACTTTTAACACTTTTTTTTGGGACCAGTGCCACTAATACAGTGATTGATGCAAAAAAAAATATGCACTGTCACTGTACTAATGACACTGTCAGGGAAAGGGTTAAATGTGCCCCTATAGAGTGCTTGCTAACTGGGGCGGTGCTTTAATTGTGGGTAGAGAGATATTCGTGTTCCTGCTTAGCAGAAACAGGATCTCTCTCTTCCCTACTAACAGAACAGCGATCTGCCTTGTTTACACAGGCAAACTGTCGTTCTGCCTCTCGGGAACGATCAGCGGGTCCCAGCGGACATATTGATTAGCTCCCCCTGTGTCCAATCACAGCAGGAGTGGGTCGCCGGCAGTGCACGTGCGTGCCCCAGACCTGGAAGTGCAGAATCATTTAACTGTATGTGATTCTGTGCACAGAAGCCGCTACCCTGCACTACATGTATGTGGGGCGGTCGGTAAGGGGTTGAACTACAGGCAGCAGAAACTCATGTCAGTCATAAATGGGGTTCCCCTTTAAATCGGCTCCAGCCTCTATCCAGCTCCATCACAGGTGTAGCAGCTTGCTGTATAGACTAGGTGTGGTATTTAAAGCAATACAATCTCACCAGATTGCTGCCCACTAATAAGCAGCATATCATGCCAGTTGAGAATATATAATGTCCCCTTTAAGGCAACTCCAGGTTCTTCACCTGCCAGGGCCAAATGGCATTAGATAGCTGTGCAAAATAAAGCTCACAGATTATAGCAATACAAAGGGACCATAGTGTAGTATAGTACAAAACAGTTTATCTTTATTCTTCAAATGCTCACCAAAACTAAATGAAACTGCAGCATTGTAGAATTAATGGGCCGGTGCAAATAAAAGTAAATTGCTCAACACTTATATCGGGAGCCACCATTCAGTTCCAATATGGCAGCATGACCTCATGTACAAAGCTCCATCCAACGCGTTTCATGCAAGCGCGTATCCTTAGGTGTACCACCTTGTATTTATTTTCTCCGTTTTTCTTTTCTAAATATATTGTCCAATAATGCCTTTCAACACTCTAATTATGATTCCAGATGCCCTGTGAACCTGTATTAGACCTAAAGTAAAATTGAGAGTGGGTGTGGCGCTGCTTCAGTGGGCTATTACCTATGATGTATTATGGTTCAATTCTCCTCCTTGTGCCAAAGGTGAGCAAAAGTGGTCAATCTAAACAGAAATAATTCTGGTTGTGAAGCCCTTTTGAACTGAAGTTTACATAACTTAGTATTGTTAACCCAATAATTATATGAGTGATTGATAAAGTGAAAAAAAAAAATCATACAATTAAAGCGGAGTTCCACACAAAAATGGAACTTCTGCTTTTCGGAACCCTCCACCCCTCCGGTGTCGCATTTGGCACCTTTCAGGGGGGAGGGGGGTGCAGATACCTGTCTAAGACAGGTATTTGCACCCACTTCCGGCATAGACTCCCATGGGAGTCTATGCCTCTTCCTGTCCCTCCGCGCTGTCTCCTGGGAAACACACAGGTCCCAGGAGATAGCGGGGACCAGTTACGATGCGCAGCGCGACTCGCGCATGCCCAGTAGGGAACCGGAAAGTGAAGCCGCAACGCTTCACTTCCTCATTCCCTCACATAGGATGGCGGCGGCAGCTGCCGAGAACCGAGCGGGTTCTCGGCGTCGGCTGCCGACATCGCTGGACCCTGGGACAGGTAAGTGGCCATTTATTAAAAGTCAGCAGCTGCAGTATTTGTAGCTGCTGGCTTTTAATTTTTTTTTTTTTTAGGCGGTTTAGGTGGACTCCCTCTTTAACTGATTCCCGGCCGGCTCACGTAAATTTACTGCGGCACAATGGCATAGCTGCGTGAAACTCTGTACAGGTACAGGGTTACCTTTTAAGAGCCGCCAGAGGGCACGCCCGCTGCACTGCTAGTGACCCGATGCGCGTGGCCGGTGGTCGCAATCACCGCCGGCCACGCACGATTGCGTGCACGAGAGCCAGCACGGGGCTTTGTGTGTGTAAACTCGCAAATCCCTGTTCTGTCGGGGAGTGGAGAGATCTTATTTGTTCCTACTAAGTAGGAGCAACGATATGTCTCCTTTTCTAGTTCTATCCCCACACAATTTAACCCCTCGGTCGCCTCCTAGTGTTAAATCCTTACCTGCCAGTGACATTTATACAGTAATCAGTGTATAGTTATAGCACTGATTGCTGTATAAATGTCAGTGGTCCCAAAAATATGTCCGATCTGTCCGTCACAATGTCGCAATACCGCTAAAAATTGCAGATCACCGCCATTACTAGTAAAAAAAAAAAATAATAAAAATGCCATAAATCTTTCCCATAGTTTGTAGATGCTATACCTTTTGCGCAAACCAATCAATATATGTTTACGTTTTTTTTTTTCGTTTTTTACCAAAAAATATGTAGAAGAATACATATCAGTCTAAACTGAGGAAGAAATTCGTTTTTTAAAAATAATTTTGGGGATATTTATTTTAGCAAAAAAGTACAAAATATAGTTTGTGTTTTGTTTTTTCAAAATTGTTGTACTTTTTGTTTATTGCACAAAAAATAAAAACCGCAGAGGTGCTCAAATGCCACCAGAAGAAAGCTCTATTTGTGGGAAAAAAAAGGATGCAAATTTTGTTTGGGTACAGCGTCGCATGACCGGGCAATAGTCAGTTAAACTGACGCAGTGCTAAATTGTAAAAAGTTCTCTGGTCAGGAAGGGGGTAAAATCTTCTGGGGCTGAAGTTGTTAAATGTGCAATCTGAACGATACAGTATATAATTTCAATGCTAGAATTATAGTTCGTAAACGCATATAAAAAAGTGCACATTGAAGAAAAGTGGTAAGTGCTTGTGACCATCCCTATTACAAGCCAATTAAGGGTAGTAAATAAACAGTTTATAAGTACATACATAAAGTGCTGTTTGTGCTTTAATGTCTGTGAGTTCCTGAAAGGACATGTGGAGGTGCTAGTGTCTCCACTCATGCTCCCCCTCCTTGTTTACCCCGCTCTGGGGGTAAACAATAGCCACAGCTCACAAAGCTGTAACTGGAGCCCCAGTCTGGATATTATACAACTCTCCTCCCATTTTGTCCTTTGAGCCAGTGGTCTCATGCACATAATGGAAAGAAATGAACCCCATAGTGTATTTCGGTATGATATAGTTTATTTGAACGGTTAAAAATCTACTTAAATGGTATACAATATTACATGCGAGAATCAGAAAGTATCCAGGAGGTTCCATAAACTGGAACTGAGTGACGTCATCAGGAGCGGCGCCAAATTTTTAGACCCAATTTTGATCTCCCACCTTACTCTAACTATATCACCAAGATATTTTATGTATTGTTTTACATCTCAATGGAGTACAGACAACAACTGCAATTGTAACAAACATGATAATGGAACTGATAATGTATTTAAAGAGGAAGTAAACCCCGATGGGTTTTACTTCCTCTTTTGCTCCCCGCAAGGCTTGCAAATTAAAAGCATAATGGGCTAGTATGCATCACATACTAGCCCATTATATGACACAACACACGAAGCCCGCACTGTCACCTGTGCAGGCCGCGTCCATCTTTGCCCCCTCTTCCTTCCGGGGCTGTGGATTCCGGCTCTGTGACTGGCCGGAGCTGCGTGACGTCAGTCACGGCACACACTGGGGCAAGAAACGACACGGTGCTCAGTTTCTGCACAGCACATGCACTGATGATGACATCGGTGTACTACAAGTGAAATATCTCCTAAACGGCACACGTTTAGGAGATATTTCCACTACCTATAGGTAAGCCTTATTCTAGGCTTACCTATAGATAAATGTCACACAAAAGGGTTTAGGAACTGAACTCTCTCAATCAACACTATTTTTAATCCTTATCCTGCTACCATTAGTAGATAGATAGATAGATAGATAGATAGATAGATACTTGTTTTAACTGCTTGTATTTCCTCAGTAACTTCCTAGTTTCCTTGCCTAGGCAAACTGTCATACATCCTTTGAGTCTTCTGGAGAGGTTTTCTCAGCGAAGCACACCCTCCTGCCTCCATACTAGGCCTCAGGACAAATGGATTCCAGGAAGTACATGCTACATCAGTTATCTGCCCTAATCAAGATGGCTATGGCCAGAAATGTTGAGGGAGTGTGGTTTAAAGTGATTTCTCAGAAAAATAAAGCGTGGAAACTTGGCGAGATGCTGGAGTTTAATGGAAAAGGGAAAAGTCCTGAAAGTCACACATCTCTGCAAAACCCTGTAAGACGATGGGCATCATGGAATCATGTTCCTCATAACTAAGCTCCTTGAGTGGAGTGAAACACATGGGAGGGAGGAGGGGGTGGCATGGTCTGGTTGGAGCTCGAGCTGAGGCTGTCATACACCTTCCTATGGGGTTTTGCAGAGATGTGTGACTTCCAGGACTTCCCTTTTCCATCAGATGTCTAAAGCTGGGACAAGCGTTTACTACATAAGAGAACCCAGTGGAGCCTTGGGTGGCACCTGTAAATTTAGTTTGGGTCACAGATGGGTGAGTTTGCATGGAATATTTAAAATGAATTAAAAAGGTGCTTTCAGTCTGTGGTGCTCAGATGCAGTTTAGTTTGCTTTTATATGTACAACCATCTCTGGATGTAATTTGTTGGACCTTCCCCCTCCATTTCTTGTATTGATACTCTTTAAAACAAAAATATTGAACAAGAAAATTAAGTAAAAGATGCCAGAAAAGAAGAAAACAAATGCAGCCACCACATTTAAGCATTGGTAAACTGCACTAAATGTTAATGTTTTTGGGGCTTAATACATTTTTAAATGTGTCCTCTGTCTTAGAATGTCAAGAGGAACTGCAGTCTGCTAATTTGTAATTTAAAAAAAAAAACACATCTTTACCATTGTGAAGCTTCCCTCCAAACACTTTGCACATTATTTTATATATACTGTCATTCTGTATTGTCAAATATGCAGCAGAAATCTCCAACCACTAAGTCTGGCTGCAACCAGTTTAACTGTGGGCTGCTGTCTGTAAATCCAGAAAGTAAACAGAGACACACAAAGGCACACATCCAGCTCTGCAGCTCTCATTGGCCCTCTTCTGACTCACCCCCTCCCTTCCTGGAAACTCTCATGAGAGTGTGCATAATGTCATAAGCCTATGGTTTTTACCAGACAAGAAAGAAGTGGGCTGTATAAGGTATTCCTGGCAGAAAAAAAAAAAAAAAAAAGTTTCACTAGCCAAAGTTAAAACAACAAGGGCAGAAGATTTAATAGATGGAAAAATGAAAACATGACTGAAGTTCCACTTCAACTACTCTAATACCACCTCTCACTCTAGCCTTGTGAAATTACATGTTCCAGGCTTTACAGACATATTTCCTTCATCTTTCTGTAAATCACTGACCTTGCACAGGGACATTTGTATATCCAGACTAGGCCGAGCTCATATACATTTGATTTCTTGCAACAAAGAGGTAGTGAAGCAAGAATGCAAGCCCTAAAGCAGCTTTAAGACCCCTTTCACTCTGAGGGGCTTTTCCGGCGTTTTAGCGCTAAAAATAGCACCTGAAAAGCTCCTCTCATGCCTCCCCAGTGTGCAAGCCCAAGTGCTTGCACACTGGGGTGGTGCGCTTGCAGGACAGGAAAAAAAAAAGTCCTGCAAGAAGCATCTTTGGGGCGGTGCCGCTCCCAAAACACCCTGCTCATTGAAATGAATGGGCAGCGCTTCCACAACATGGGCGCTTTTTTTTTCCATTTAACGTGGTGTTTTTATTGAAAGATCAAGAGAAGTAGTTGTACATGCAGGTTATAGTCGTCCATAATACAGAAGAGTGTTATGCGGGTCACATTTGAGAATAGTCTCTTCATTTAACATACAGGCAGGTAAAAGAAAATAAACATGTAAAAGATTTACCAAACATGTATCAGTTTTTGGTATGCCGTATCGGGTCAAGAACACATGGCAAGTAGGTCCACACTTTAATACTTCAGCTGGAGATTTCATTGTAAAATAAGTTATTCTGCGGTTGTGTTGCATGTAGAAGCGCTTTCAAGCCAAGTATCCCATATTTTGCCGTATTTGGCTGGGCATCCCCTGTGGGCATATATTTCCTTTTTATAAGGGAGGACCTTGTTAATGTTGGATATCCACTCTTGACACGTGGGAGGGGCAGCTTGTAGCCATTTTCTGGCTATTAGTAATCTAGCTGTAAAGAGTACTTCTTGAAGGAATATTTTGTGGTATTTGTCCGAGTCTGGGTCTGGAAATATACCTAATAGGCATTGTTTGGGGCATAATGTGAGTGGGGATCCCATTTCGTCGTGGATGAATTTAACTATCTGGGACCAGTATTCTTGTATCGCTGGGCATTGCCACAGAAGATGAAAGAACGTGCTGGATGGGCTGTCACAGTGGGGGCAGTTGGGGTTTTGAGTTGGTTTGTATTTGGCTATACGATGAGGTGTCAAATACGCCCTATGAAGGATATATAGGTGTGTGAGGCGGTCCGACAGCCTGGTGGAGACCTTTTTACAAGTCTCCAGGGCATCTTCCCATTCGTCGTCCTCCAGCTCCCCCACGTCCCCCGACCATATATCTTTTAACCCGTATGCAATGGAGACCGCAATGGGTCTTAGCAGCAAATTATAGAATTCTGAAATGAGCTTGCGGTGCTCGGTGCCCAGTATAATATGCAAGACATCTGCGCGTTCCACCTCAGGGGGGGCCCTACCAAACTGGGCTTGGAGGGCGTGACTGAGCTGGAGATAACGGAAGAACATACTGTTTGGTAGGTCAAATTTTGTTTTAAGGCATTGGAAGGATTGTAAAGCATTGTCCTGGTAGACATCTGACATAAATCCAATGCCGTATTGAAGCCATAATTCTGGGTTCGGTACTTTGAGGAGTTCTCCCAGTTCAGGATTATCCCATAATGGCGTGTGGGAGTGTGTGGGCGGCAATTTGAGTTTGTGTTTTACTACTTCCCACACCCTGCGATAATGGTATAGCATTCCTTTTTTGTTATCCATTTTGTTAGGGCCTAAAAAAAGAATTTGAAAGGGATGTGTAGTTCGGGGTCCCCGTGGAGCACAGATCAAGGACAGGCAACGATGTTTATCATGTTTATCTAGGTGGAAAAATTGGGACATTTGCGCCGCCAGGTAATAGAGGTTGAAGTCCGGTAGAGCCGCACCCCCCAGTTCTGTCGGGTTTTTCAACGTTTGCCAGGATAGTTTATGACGGCCTGATCCCCATACAAATGAATTGAGAATAGCTTCAATGGATTTAAATATTCGCAGGGGTAAGTAGATCGGGGCGTGCCATAGTATATATAAGAATTTAGGAAGAAGGACCATTTTAATTAGGTTAACACGACCCATCACCCCTAGGGGTAGTTTGGCCCATATCTGTGTTTTGCGTTTTAGTACTGCTATTAGGGGTTCTAAATTGAGGCGTACGTATTCTTCTGGTGATCGGGTTATCACTATCCCCAGGTAAGTCATCATGCTGACTCTGAGAAGTGGGGAGCTGGATTGTTCTCTGGTAGGTGCACTAACATCTATGGGGAGGATCTGGGACTTGTCCCAGTTAATTTTCAGTCCTGAGTAATTGCCGAAGGTTTGAATGGTTTCTAGGGCCAAATGTAAAGACGTGCCTGAATCTGCAAGGTATAATAGCATGTCGTCAGCGTATAAGCTTATTTTCTCCACCAGGGTACCGCGAGTGAGTCCCACCACACCTGGGTGTGCTCTAAGGGATGCAGCGAGGGGCTCTACCGCCAGGGCATACAATAGGGGAGAAAGCGGACATCCCTGCCGAGTGCCCCTCGAAAGAGGGAACGATTCCGAGATCTTTCCGTTGACCAAGATCCTGGCGCAAGGGCTCTGATATAGTAATCGGATCCATTTAATAAAGCGGGGTCCGAACCCAAATTTTGTGAGGCATTCCCACAAATACGTCCATTCAACGGAATCGAACGCCTTTGCGGCGTCCAGGGACACCACCACCCTGGAGCCCAAGGCGTCATGCTCAGCTTGGACGTTCATGTAGAGTCTGCGTAAATTGTATGCCGTGTTTTTTGCTGGCATGAAACCGGTTTGGTCGGATGGATTAGCGAGAGGATCACTGTGTTTAAGCGGAGCGCCAGGATCTTGGCCAAGATTTTTATATCTAGTTGAAGGAGAGAAATCGGGCGGTATGACTCTGGGAGTTCTGGGTTTTTTCCTGGTTTGGGTATCAGCACTATATTGGCTTCGCGCATAGACGGGGGAAGGGTTTCAGATTTAAATATACTGGAAAATAATTCGCAGAGTTTTGGGGTCAGTGACTCGCTATATGTTTTATAGAATTCCAAGGGCAACCCGTCAGACCCGGGCGCCTTTGAGGTATTAAGCGATGAAATAGCCCTGGTGACTTCGCTTTCGGTAATGGGAGCCTCTAGTTGATCTATTTGAAGTTGTGTAAGGTGGGGGAGATCTATGTTGGATAGCAGGGTCTTTGTTGCCTCTACAGAGGTGTCTACACTGGAAGAGTATAGGGATGCATAAAAGTCACGGAATTCCCTGGCCACGTCATCAGGATCTGTCAACATCCCACCGGCCGCAGACCGAAGTGTCACCACCGTGGGAGGTCTGTGGTCCAGATGTGCTAGGTATGCCAAGAGTCGCCCCGCTCGCTCCCCACACTCATAGTGTCTTTGTTTGTTATAAAAGATTTTCCTATCAGCCTTTTCAAAGTATAGATTGTTCACTATTCTTGCCTGTAATTTTAATTGGTCTGCTGTTAGTGCGGAGGGGTCGTTTGTGAAGTTTTTTTCTGCTTCCGCCAGGGAGTGTTCTGCTTGTGTAAGAATCTGGGAAGAGGTTTTGCGGTACCTGGCTATGCGTTGTGATAATATCATTCGGGCATGGGTTTTAAAAGTGTCCCATATAGTCTCGGGGGGTGCCGTGTCCTTGTTTGTGTGGAAAAAGAACTCACATTCACTGGCCGCATCCTCCAGGTCAGGGACAACCGTCAGCCAAAACGGATTTAGCTTCCAGCTGTATGTCCGAGGGGGGGTGTCAATCTTAAGCCTAATCCAATATGGGGCATGATCGGATAGGATACGTGGGTTAAATCCTACTTTGTCAAGTAGGGATATGAGAGTACTTGAGATAAATATGAGGTCAATACGTGACATGGTGTTGTGTGATGTGGAAAAGCAGGAGTATGCCTTCCCTGATGGGTTACAGTGTCTCCATGTGTCTATGAGAGCCAGGTCTGTGATCATCTTGCTAAATCTAGTGTGTGGCTGGGCAACAGCATCTTGAGGCGTCATTGACATACGGTCCAGCTCTCTATTCATTACATTATTGAAATCGCCCAGCCATATCACCGGAACCGTAGGGAGTTGTGACATGTACATTATCCCCTCATGTATGACATTTAGTTGGAAGGGTGGTGGTATATAAAATGCCATGATTAACATTTCCAGTCCGTTCACCTTGGCATGCAAAAATAAAAATCTACCCTGTGGATCGGATTTGAGAGCAAGAAGTACGAATTGTACTGTTTTGGCCACAAGTACAGCTACACCTCTGGAGTTAGTGGAATATGGGGCCTGGTATAGCCACCCCACCCAGGGTTTCTTAAGTGTCGTTTGGAGTTGCCCTGTGATGTGAGTCTCAACAAGTACCGCAATATCTACATGTTGGGACTTGAGATACGCCAATACTGCGTTGCGTTTGGGTTTGGCCCTGAGACCTCTCACATTCCAGGTCAAACATTTAATCTCCAACATGGTTTGGTTCTTTATGTTTGCATGCCATATATACGTTTACAGAGACGTTATCGTCATTCCCATATGTAACAGATACTTCACATCCCCTTTCCTCCCTCTCTTTAAAATATATAGGGATGCGTAAAAGGATATAACAATCTAGTATGATATGAGAGCTGTTAATGTGTCGCTTGGGGTACACGGACAGTATAAAGAGGGGTGAACACCACAAATTATTATCTTTCAATTTGACATTTTTAAACCAAACATTAACACCAACATAGCAGCTTGGAACATGCTGCGTTAACGCACTGGCGTGCCCGGGTAAGCAATGCATCCATTTATATATACATGCAGTTTGCCTGTGCCGGGCGTACCAGGGAAACTTCGCTTGTGCCCTAGGGCCACTGTTACTAAAAGAAAACAAAAAATAAGAACACGCGGGATCCAACCGGTCATCCGCGGCTAGGGGGGCGATACTTCGCTGCGAAACAAGCAGGAGCATCAGGAGCCAGTGCACCGAAACGGGGGACAGTTCCATATTCCCCATTGCGAGTGTCTTACCGAGTGACCGCCTGCCACTGACTGTGAAACTAGTGAGTGGTACTAGCTGTGTTTCTGGTGAGTTTCTGAATAAGTCCTTTTATGAGGATACTCACACAAGTCCTGTGGATTGTTGTTGTGGCAGCAGTGTCCGTATGTTGCCAGAAGGGTCATCATGGCCACGTCCACGGGTGTCAGGAAGCGGGTAGTCCTTCCACAGAGGAAGTGCAGTTGTAGTTGGTCCAGACACAGGAATGTTGCAACGGAGAGCATAAGTTCACCTTGCAAGAGCACTTGCAAGATGGAGAGTTTGCAGGTTTCAGGGAGATGTGTAGATATTGTGGGGCCTTTTCCCTCCCCTGCTGGACATCAGGCAGATGTTTCAGGCGGGATCACGGCGCGGAGCTTCTTTGTTTTCGAGCCAGGTGAGAACGGCCTCAGGCGTGTCAAAGAAGTGAGCCCTGTCCTCTCCAACCACCCGCAACCTCGCTGGGAAAAGCATTGCATAAGAGTAATGGCGGATTCGTAGCTGGCGTTTCGCTTCTGTGAACAGGGCCCTCTTCTTCTGGACCTCCGCCGAGAAATCCGGGAACACTTTAATCTCCACGTTTTGGAAGGGTATATTACCCTTTGTTCTTGTGAGTCGTAGTATGGCGTCTCGATCACGGAAATTAAGCATCTTAGCGATAAATGTCCTCGGCGGGGCGCCCTGGGGGGGAGGTTTAGCCGCCAGCCTGTGCGCCCTTTCAACCACAAAGGATGTGGAGAATTCAGCTCTTCCGAATGTGTCTATCAGCAGTTTCTCTAGGAATAAGGGGGTGTCGGAACCCTCTGATCCCTCAGGCAGGCCTACGAACCGCAGATTGCACCTTCGCAGGCGATTTTCCATGTCGTCCTGCTTAACCAGCACCATGTTGAGTTGGTGCTGCAGTCGTTCGGTGTGTACCTGTAAGGGCGGTATTTCGTCCTCCACGCGGCTGATGCGGGCTTCCGTCTCGGTCACTCTGTCTCTCAATTTCTGCAGATCTTGGCGTATTAATGAGACATCCACCTTAACTTCCTCAATCTTGCTCGTTAGTGTGCTCTTGCAATCCGAAATTGCCTCCAGCACTCGCGCCGTGTCTTCCGCCGCTGATTCAGCATGGGGAGAGGAGCCGGCGCCATTTTCTCCTCCAACTTCCTTGTCCAAGTTCCTGTATTTGGCCAGCTTTGCAGCCGGGTCTGATTTTTGTTTCGGCGGCGACATGTTCCCTGTGGATCAGGAGGGACAGGGCTTCCTCTCGTGGGTGTTAGTTCAGCGATAGTACCTCGAGGATCTTAAAGAACGGATAGTGGGTAAGCGGAGCTCTCGTTTCTAGCTTCCTACGCCATGCCGGTCCAGGCCACGCCCCAACATGGGTGCTTTTAACCCTTTCCTCAACCGCTAGCAGGGGATTAAAAGCGCCCCGCTATCGGCCGAAAAGCGCAGCTATCACAGTGGGAAAGCGCCGCTAAAATGCACCCCTGGCCCCAGTGTGAAAGTAGCCTAAAGGATCATTTCCTTTTTGTAGAAAAAATACCTGCATGTCTTTTTGCAGGTAAATGAATGGGTTGCAAAATCGCACTGCAGGGGAATGCACGGGAATGCAGTTTCTGGGCAGTTCTGGTGTGAACCAGCCCTTACACGAGCTGGCAAAGAAAGTTCAAATATTTCTGTCCTGAAAATATGATGGTTGGCTTAATGTTACATTACAAGGGCAGGAACCCTTATGTATTAGTGGTTAATTTCAGTCTGCTCGAGGAAGATGATCATCCTTGTTTAATGTAAATTAGCTGACCAAGCCTACTTTATATTTGTTCAGTGCTAGTATATTTTTCACTGTTCAGCCCGATATTGGTGCAGAGCTACATGTGACTGCAAAGCTTATCCAGTGCAGATATTACGTTGAATGGGTGTGTTAATAAAATCACCAAATGTCTGCATTCACCTCTTTTATCTTCACAGAGTGTGTCTAAAAGATTAGGACTAATGCACACTGCCAGTTGAAAGTGCAGTCATTTGTGCTAGGGCAAACTGTGTTGATTAATGTCTGAGAGTAAGGCAAGGCCAGGCACTGTTCGAATAGGCCAATTCAGCAGGAATCTACCGAGATTCGAACCATGTATGGACAGGCCGAATGTGCCAAGTTGATTGATCAACTTGGGTTCAATCAGCAGGCTGGGTTTTACCTGTGATTATCGCTAGTGGCTGCTATCAGTGGTGTCACCCCCCCCCCATCAACTATAGTCCCCCTCAGGACAGACCTTCCTCCATTAAGTAAAGATTCACCTCCCTCAAGAACAGACCCCCCTCCATGAGTGCTAACCCCCCTCAGTGCAGACCCCCCCCCTTCCATCAGTGCAGACCCACGTCAGTGCAGACCCCCCTCCATCAGTGCAAACGCCCCCTCAGTGCAGACATTAAATTTTAGTACATTGAACTTTACAGACCTCAGAACAGCGTGGGATACAGCGGTGTGTCCGACTCCCTCTAACACAAGGGAGTGAACTGAAGCCGCCTCCCCCTCCTGTAGCTGTAAACAGAGAGGAGGGGGCGAGACACAGATCAGTGAGGACCGTGCAACGTTAGTGGTGCTGCTGCCCACAGGTGTCACCCCTCTGGCGGGTGTCACCAGGAGTGGCCTGCCCCCCGTCTATCGATGCCACTGGCTGCTATAGCCGTTGGCAATAATTATTGTCTTCTTCCAGCAAGGACAGCCCAAAGCTCATTGTTGTACATGGGGAGTGAAGGCTGGTCTGTGTAGTGCATTCCAATATTAGAGCTACTGTAGCTCAAATTGCTGAAAAAGTTAATGCTGGTTTTGATCGAAAGGTGTTCAAACTCACAGTGCATCACAGTTTGTTGTAAACTAAATAGCTACAAACCTGCCAGAGTGCCCTTGCTGACCCGTTTCTACAACCAAAAGTGCCTACAATTGGCATGTGACCATCAGAACAGGATCACAGAGCAGTAGAAGGTGGCCTGGTTTGGTGAATCTCATTTTCTTTTACATCATGTGGATGGTTGGGTGCGTGTGCAGCACTTACCTGGAGAAGAGATGTCACCACTATGCGTTATGGGAAGAAGGCAGAGGCAGTGTAATGCTTTGGGCAATGTTCTGCTGGGAACTTTGGGTCCTGCCTTTTATATGGATGTTACTTTGATACGTATCTCCTACCTAAAATTTTTGCTAACCACACCATTTCATGAAAACGGTGTTCCTCGTTCAGCAGCCCTCATCTCAGCCCTCATCATGTAATGCAAGTAAAAGTGTAAATTATTATAGCCCAGAACCCAGTCTGTGCATTTCCGCATGCGGGGTGATGTTGCAGCATCTGGCTTCGCCCTACGGGTTTTGTCAAAACTGACGTCATCAGAGTCTGCGGTGACTCACCACATATTATATACTTAATGGACAGTTAATGAGGAATTAACATCAAGTTATTCAAATAAATTACATAAAACTCATCACTGTTTAGATCCTATGAGCATTAAATAAATTGTAAAAGAGCATCCTAAAAAAATTATGAACATATACCAAAATATAAATAAATATACAATGCTGTGAAAAGTATTTGCCCCCTTCCTGATATTTTTTTTTGCATAATTCTCACACTTAAAGTGGAGTTCCACCCACTTTTCCAACTCTTCAGCATCCCTCACTAAACTGTGCACTGTAAACGAATTGGATATTTAAAAAAAAAAAATTCTCAGCACCTCTGTATATCTGCTGTATTCATTTTTCACTTCCTCCTCCCTGGCCGTGGCCCATCGCATCATTTCCTGTTTGCAATGCCTTCTGGGAAGGGGCGGCAACTTCCTCTGACACTGCCGTTGCTATGGAAACCTGACCTGAAACCTATTACACTGCTTGTGCTGCACTGGGCATGTGCGAGATCTGCAAGGATGAGATCCAGGAAGGAATAGTCTGGCTTCAGATGCCCACACTTAGGATGGCCACGGCCTGCTGTAAGTAACTAACGTTACTAGAATACATTAAGCGTGTGTATTAGAGGGGTATTTTTATTTAAAAAGTATAATTTCGGCTGGAACACCACTTTAAATGAGTCAGATCATCAAGCAAATTTTAATATTACAAAAAGATAACCCGAGTAAATCCAAGATGCAGTTTTTAAATTATTATTTCATTTATTAAGGGAAAAAAGCAGTTCACACCTGCCTGGCCCTATGTGAAAAAGTAATTGCCCCCTCTCATGCTGAATCATGAATGAGCTGTGATTAACCACATTTTTTTGGAAAGCTGAGTTAAATTTCACTTGCCACACCCAGGGTGATTACTGCCAGGCCTGTTGAATCTAGAAATCACATAGATAGAAACTGTCTGACAAAGTGAAACACGCTAACAGATCACAAAAAGCGACACATCATGCCACAATCTTAAAAAAATTCAAGAACAGATTAGAAACAAAGTAATGTACATGGATCAGTCTAGGAAGGGTTTCAAAGCCATTTCCAAGGCTTCGGAACTCCAGTGAACCACGGGGAGAGCCATTATCCACAAATGGAGATAACTTGGAACAGTGGCGATCCTTCCCAAGAGCGGCCCTACAATTACTCCAAGAGCATGACGATGACTCATCCAGGAGGTCATAAAAGAACCCAGAACAACATCTAAAGAACTGCAGGCCTCACTTGCCTCAGGTAAGATCAGTTTTCATGATTCAACAATAAGAAAGACTGTGCAAAAATGGCATCCATGAGAGAGTTCCAAGGCCAAAGCCACTGCTGACCGAAAAGAACACAAAGGCTCATCTCACATTTACCAAAAAATATCTTGATTATCCCGAAGACTTTTAGACAAATATTCTGTGGACTGTTGAGAAAAAAATGTAACTTTTTGGAAGGTGTGCTGCCTGTTACATCTGGCATAAAACAAATACAGTATTTCATAACAAGAACATCATACCAACAGTCAGACATGGTGTTGGTAGTGTGATGGTCTGGGGCTGCTTTGCAGCTTCAGGACCTGGACGACTTACCATAATTGATGGAACCATGAATTCTGAGCTCTACCAGAAAATTCTAAACGAGAATGTTCCGCCATCAGTTTGTGACCTCAAGCTCAAGTGCACTTGGGTTATGCAGCAGAACAATGATCCGAAACACACCTCCAAATGGTTCAAACAAAGCTAAATTTAGGTTTTGGAGTGGACTAATCAAAGCCCTGACTTAAATCCAATATGCTGTATCATGACCTTACACAGGCTGTTTATGCTGGAAAACCCTCCAATGTGGCTGAATTAAAACAATTCTGCAAAGAAGGGTGGGCCAAAATTGCTCCTCAGCAATGCGAAAGACTCATTGCCAGTTATCCCAAATGGATGATTGCAGTTGTAACTGCAAAGGGTGGCACAACCAGTTATTAGGTTCAGAGGGCAATTTTTCACATAAAGCCAGGCAGGTTTGGACAGCTTTTTTGCTGTAATAAAAGAAACCATCATTTAAAAACTGCATTTTGTATTTATTCGGGCTATCTTTGTGTAATAATAAAAATTTGTTTGATCTGAGTCATTTAAAGCGGAGTTCCACCCATTACAAAAAGTGTAGCTGCTGACTTTTAATAATCAGACACCTATCCCACGGTCCAGCGATGCGGGGCACGAAGCCCCGCTCCTCTCCCCCTCCTCTCCACGGTGCTGGCATTCTAACAGGGGGTCATCAACACTTAAAGAAGAAGTTCAATTTTTGGGTGGAACTCCACTATATATGTGACAAATATGCAAAAAAATAAAATAAAAATCAGAATGGGGGCAAATACTTTTTCACAGCATTGTATATACAAATTCAAAAATCAACATCCCACTCAATATTTAATCCAAGCTGCGTAGTGTTTTGAGATCCTATGTCCCTTAAAGTCCCTTTTGATATTACATGTGTTCATCGAGGAAGACACATAGGGCCTGTTTCACATGGTAATGATTTGTTCATGAATGAGCTCAATGACAATGATCGTGGCATTTCTCTCGGTTATGAGGCAAGTAGAAAGGAGATACGTGACATTGATTCATTGTTGAGTATAATAAAAATATTACTAATACTTTTTTACATCCACAGCAATACCTGCTGGCTATGTTGCACACATGAAAGAAATATACAAAAACATGAAACTATTGTTGGAACACATCCAGCACAACTGGCATACCTGTGGAGATCTAAAATAGTGGCTTGGCTGCTTGGAATGCAACTTGGATATACAGCCATGCAAGAGCATTGCATTACATTAAAAAATCATGGCCACTCCAAAAGAATTTGACTCCAAGACAGAAAAATGTGGCATATGAATTACTTGTTGACCCGACAAAGATATTGTTGACTTTGTTTCACATAAAATGTTGTTAATTTGATAAACAAGAAAGGTGAAGGTTTTGTTGCTTAAGACAGATGTTTCCAAGAATAACTGATGCTAACATTAACATGATATTAAAGGTTTCACGGACTTTGGGCTGCAGAAGAACCATTCCCTGGAGAACTCTGTGTTTTAATGTGTTCTTACAGCGGAGTTCCACCCATATAAAAGTCTCAGCAGCTACAAAAAGTGTAGCTGCTGACTTTTATTAATCGGACACTCACCTGTCCCACGGTCCAGCAATGTAGGCAAACTAAGCCTCCCTCTTCTCTGCGGCGCTGGCATTGTCACTGTGGGTGCCCGGCTGTGGCTTCACAGCCGGGCACGCACTTTGCATGCGTGAGCCACGCTGCGCACTGTGACTGGCGAGGCAATCATCTGGGACCTGTGATGTGTCCCAGATGATTTCTGAGAGGGAGGGGGGAGAGGTGATCTTTCTTCCGGTGCCCCGGGAGGAAGTGGGAGCTGGATCCCTCTAAAAAGAGGATATCTGCTCCCCCCCCCCCCCCCCCCAAAAAAAAATGACATGCCAAATGTGGCTTGTCAAGGGGGTCACCTTCACTTAAAGCGGAAGTTCCATTTTTGGGTGGAACTCTGCTTTAAGTTATCCAGACAGAGCTGTCCACTAATTGCTTTTTGCTTCTTATGCATAAGTTAGTCCTATGGGGGAGCCGAACTGTCTGGGGTGGTCATTGTCATGATAATAGGATTAGCTCCACTGTCTAAAGTGACCATTGTGTGAGATAATGGAAGTAGCCCTTATCTGATGTTTTTCTGTATAAATGCAGTGTGTGTTTCTCAAATAAAGCAGTTCTTATTCTAGTTCACTCCAAGACTGGCATTGTCTGGTCCTTGGGGTTATTATAATCAGATCCATTGGTCTCGTGTTCCAGGACTTGGGAAGCAGCTTCTTGGAGGAAATACCCAACAGTGTATCCGGATTCCGTCATAAAAGGCAATCCTTTTTTTTTTTAAATAACAAACCTGTTATACTTACCTGCTCTGTGCAGTGGTTTTGCACAGAGCAGCCCATATCCTCCTCTTCTTGGGTCCCCTGCTGGCACTCCTGGCCCCTCCCTCCTGCTGAGTGCCACAGAGCAAGCAGCTTGCAATGGGGGCACCCAAGTAGTCTTACTCACGAACCACTGCTCTGTGTGTCCATTCACACACAGAGACGTGGCTTGGCTCCGCCCCATCTTTTTTCTCATTAGCTCACTGGCTGTGATTGACAGCAGCAGGAGCCAATGAAGAGGCTCTTGTGCACATTGCTGGTTCATAATCAGGCTCAGATAAGTGTTAGGGGGTTGCTGGGGAAGCTGCTGCACAGAGAAGGTTTTTTTATGCATGAAGATAAAAAACCTTGAGCATTTAGAACAACTTTAACCACTTCAGCACCGGAAGGTTTTACGCACTTCCTGACCAGGCCATTTTTTTGCGATACGGTACTGAGTCGCTTTAAATGAAAATTGCACGGTTGTGCGACGCTGTACCCAAATAAAATTGATTTCCTTTTTTTCCCACAAATAGAGCTTTCTTTTGTGGTTTTTTATTTTTTGCCCTATAAACAAAAAAAGACCGACAATTTAAAAAAAAAACTACTATATTTTTTACTTTTTTTCTATAATACATATCCCCAAAAATTTTTTTAAAAAACAAATTCCTTTATCAATTTAGGCCAATATATATTCTGCTACATATTTTTTGTAAAAAAAATCCCAATAAGCATATATTGATTGGTTTGCACAAAAGTTAAAGCGTAAATAGGGGATTGACTTAGGGACTTTTTTTTTTATTGTTTTACTGGTAATGGCCACGATCTATGATTATTAGTGGGACTGTGGCATTACGGCGGAGAAATCTGACCCTAAGTGACACTTTTTGGGGACCAGTGACACCAATACAGTGATCAGTGCTAAAAAAAATGCACTGATCCCTGTATAACTGAAAATGGAAGAAGTCCTGCAAGCCACCACTGCCTAGATGCCTGAATTAAGAAATTACCTAAAAGCTGCTAGCGTTAAACACATCACATATACCGTGCAAAAACAAATTAATAAATTATATACGCTGCACTAAAAAGTGATATTAGTTGTAGTATACACCAAAAGTGTGTATATTGCTTCCAAAATAAATATTGAATCAAATGAATAATAAATAGATTAAATACTTATATGAGTAAATACATAAAATAAATGCATATAAATTATAATGCTAAACGCAATTTAAAAGTGCTTGGTGCATAACTGTGTTTAAAATACCAAAGGCATATACAAATAATACAGCAAAGTGCTCCTGTGCAGTTATAAAGTGTCCAAAAATTTCATTAATGACCGTGCTGGAAAAAGCAATACAAGCAAAATGTTTGGTTCAGGTCATATGACAAGGTGCTCATGTGCATATGAGTAGCATCCAGCTGCGTCACTAATAACGTGATAATATAGTCCGTGTAATTTGAAAAACAAATTGGTATGTGATCCAAGACGTGCTAGTATATCATCACTCAGGTACCCCCCTTAGGTAGTGAACACTCACCTTAGAGCGTGCGACTTTGCAATTAAGCTAAGCCAAAGCACGCATGTAAACCACCTCTAGGCTCTTTAGTAGTGTCAGGCTCCTGGGCTCCTCAGCATATCCATCCGGGATATATAAAATAGGAAAACTCGATAGTGCAATAAAGTTTTAAACAATTTATTAAATAAAGCAAAATCCCCTTCAGGGGTACTCACACAGATCAGGTGCGTCAGTGCACCATTCTATGATAAGCATGTACAGGTATATACCAAAATGGTATCGGGATGATACAAGCGTCCTCAGCTTACAAGCTGCCTGTCTTGCCGTCCTGACCCCTCCCCAACGCGTGTCAATACATGGATGACGTATCTACTTTGTCATCCCTGTATTGACATAGAAATGAAAAGTTAAATTCATATTTCTCAAGATTCCTAGTGGATACAGTCATTCTGAAATAAACATTTGTGTTCACTATGACAGAGTCTATCATAATCACCTAAGGTTTTTCAAGAAGCAAAAATTTTGAAATAAATGTGTTGTTCAATGTAATGTACTAGTTTTCAAAGCTTATAATGGCAGACTTATCTGCCAAGTGATTCTCTCTGGCAGCGCTTTCTGCTGTCATTAGGGTTGCCACCTTTTCTTCAAGTCAAACCCGAACACTTTAGCAGTGCACGCCAATTTTTTTTATAGTATAAACTATACATATATTTTGCTATTAAATAACATTTCTAATCATAAGAAATTAATAACAAGAGTCCCCCTTTACATCAGAGTCCACAGAGTTCCCCTTTTACATCTGAACTCGCAGAGTTCCCTTTCACTGTAAGGGGGGACTCTGCAGACTCAGATGTAAGGGAGAACTCTGGGGACTCTAACATAAGGGCTCTAGGAACCCTGATTTAAGGGGCAACACTAAGAACTCTGATGTATGGAGAAGACTCTGATGTAAGGGGAAACACTATGGCCTCTGGTGTAAATCTGATGTAAGGGGTGCTCTGAGAACCCTGATTTGCCTTAGTGTACTTACTCAGAGGCATGAGACAGAAGGGGGAGACTTCAATCACAGACAGGAATGGATGGTGAGCTCACTCACCCCTTGGAAGTCAGCACCACTCATCCACATTTATCCGAGGCTGCTGGATTCAAATTTCTGGCCCGAACTTTCCTTTTTTGAGGCACAGCGCCAGGGATTGGAGTGTGGGCAGACACAGAGGGGTAGGGGTGGGAGAGGTGCAGATCGAGCTCTCTCTCCTGTGTGTGTGTTGGGGGGGGGGGGGGGGTTGTTAGTGCTGGCTTTGGGCAGTGTGAAAGAGTGTAACAGACACTCTCAGCTTAGACAACTGCAGCCAGCAACCCAGCTGGGAAGCCATAGTCCAATATCTCCAAGATGAGCCACCCATTTCCTACAGGATGTGCTGGCAGATAGAGAGCAGCAAATAAGTTGCTGTGGCGCATAAAACACCTTGCCATTGTTTCTGGGAAAGTTGGCAATTGCGTGTTTAGAGCTGAATCCCATTTCCTATGAATTTAAAGATAAGTTCACCTTTTGGAGCTGGTTACACATTACACATATTTTTAAGGTATAATGTGTAACATGCTGTCCTTGTCATGTCATGTCACTTCACCCTTCGCTTCATGCATATTCCCCTTCCTGAGGCACTCTCTCTTTCTCTCTCTCTCTCTCTCCCTCTCCCTCCCTCTCATGACTCCAAGCTGTGTCCCTAGGTACTCTGTATCACAGGGTTGGTCCCAGATAGAAATGTGCAGAGCAAAAAAACGTGTTTTATTTCGGATTGGTTCATTAAGTTACTAATTTAGTTTTGTTGCATTTGTACCTAAATTTGTTTTGTTTAATTTTGTTTATTCGTTTTCGACTGGATTACATTTTTTTTTTATATAATCGCACCATCGATGCATCGCGATAAAGACGTTCACGATGCTGCACCGTTGCTGCGAGTCTGCCGAATCGATGGTGACGTCACTCATAGCTCTGTGCAGTTCTGTGCAGTGCTCTGCCGCTCCGGGAGAAACACAAAGGCAGAGACCGCGTGGTGGCTAAAGCCCCCTCCCCTTCACGGAAGCATAAAGTTAGCTGATGAGCTGACAGCCAGTACAGTGCAGGGGGAGGAGACCTGACATCAGGAGAGGCTTCACTGGAGACACTGGAAGAGGGAAACACACTGAGCAGCACAGAGGAGGGGGAATCGACTGACACTGAGAGCAGGTGAGTGTCAGTGTCACTAATCCCATCCCTCCACTAGCATCACCCCTCTGCCACTGATCCCATCTATCCCTCTGCCTCTGATCCCATCTATCCCCCTGATCCCATATATCCCTCTGCCTGATCCCATTTATCCCTCTGCCACTGATTCCCTCTGCCACTGATCGCATCTATCCCTCTGCCACTGATCCCATCTATCCATCTGCCTCTGATCCCATCTATCCCCCTGATCCCATATAGCCCTCTGCCTGATCCCATTTATCCCTCTGCCACTAATCCCATCTATCCCTCTGCAATTGATCCCATCCATCCCTCTGCAATTGATCCCATCCATCCCTCTGCCACTGATCCCATCCATCCCTCTGCCACTGATTCCATCCATCCCTCTGCCTGATCCCATCTATCCCTCTGCCACTGATCCCACCACCCCTCTGCCTGATCCCATCTATCCCTCTGCCACTGATCCCATCTATCTCTCTGCCACTGATCCCATCCACCCCTCTGCCTGATCCCATCTATCCCTCTGCCACTGATCCTATCCATCCCTCTGCCACTGATCCAATCTATCCCTCTGCCACTGATCCCATCTATCCCTCTGCCACTGATCCCATCTATCCCTCTGCCTGATCCCATCTATCCCTCTGCCACTGATCCCATCTATCCCTGTGCCACTGATCCTATCCATCCCTCTGCCTGATCCCACCACCAGTCTGCCACTGATCCCATCTATCCCTCTGCCACTGATCCCATCTACCCCTCTGCCACTGATCCCATCTACCCTTCTGCCACTGATCCCATCTACCCCTCTGCCACTAATCCCACCACCCCTCTGCCACTGATCCCACCACCCCTCTGCCACTGATCCCATCTATCCCTCTGCCACTAATCCCATCCATCCCTCTGCCACTGGAGAAAAATTGAGTTTTTATGACTGCTTGAATTTTTGGATAAAAAGTCTTTAACCATGCGCACTAATCGTGATGCATCACGGAATCAAATTGAA